>OW240912.1:236866125-236868625 GCA_933207985.1 Pelobates cultripes | reverse complement strand
ATAGATCACTGCGAAGTACTCTGTCCCGGTTAATGGGGCAAACCATTTAGCAGCAGTTCGCCCCATTACCAGGGAATCGTGCCAGAGCCACAGAAACTGTGGCCATTCATTGGCTAAAAGAGACAGTTGACCTCTCTCAGCCAATGAAAGTTCATCAGCTGGCTGATGATATCCCAATGACGCTGCCTAAAGGTGAAGTTACACTTCCAGCAGCACAGGTGTTATGACTGAAGTGGTCATGGTGCTTGGAATACACCTTTAAGCAACGGCACTTAAAAGGAGTACTCCTTGATTAGCTCAGAGGACCAAAACTCTTTAGGTAGGCAATTGCCCAGTGCACCTGCCTTGCAATTGTAATGGACAGCCACTGAAAGTTTGGGTTAGATTATATATTTTGCTAAATGACTGTAGTAAACCAACAAATATAAAAAACACACACAAACACACCAGATTAGCTATTAAAAGGGCAGGTATACATCAAGGTAATACAGTTTATAAGAAGCTAGGCTACAAATATTCATAATTAGCTACCAACACATTATTAACAATTGCCCAATTTCAAGTAAAAAAAAAAACAAAACAAAAAAACCCCAGAAAATAAATAAATAAAACAAAACAAAACTGAAATCAAATACATGTTGTAATTTATAAAATGTGAAGTTATAGTGATGTAATTTAGGGTTAATGTATTAAATTTACATGGCCAAGTGCATTTTGTAATGATTAGACATTTCTGCTTGTTGTTTTGGACCCACTCCAGGGAATATACATGATATGATTGATATGCACCTGAGCCCTGGAATAAGGAGATAAAAAAAATAAAAAGACTGACAGACTCTAGTATATGTAGTGCCAAATACACAGAGTTAGATAATTGCTCTAAGCATTGACAACCGTGGGGGGAGAAGCAGCCATGAATAGCATGGCGTAGTCACCTTATCCACAATAACAGTTGAGTGATATGCATAGCACTATTTCAGATTGTATACCAACAAGAGGCCTTGTCAGCATCTGACTCCAACCAACATGCCATATGACACAACTGATTAGTGCCCTGTAGCTTTCTTCCCATAGCAATCCTATCACTATGACAATACTGACAAAGCTGGGCTTACTGCTACTGCATGAATATCATAGTGGCAGGATGGCGAAATGACCTGTCAACATGTTTTGCAGGAGAGTCACTGACTAGATGTCTGCATCACTGCAAGGCAACAGATTGCAATGAGAAATATGAGGACATTTTGGAATTATCACAAAATAAGGAATTCTCATTAACTGTAATGACAAGCAGGTTTTACCAGTTGACAAATACTCTTAATAGAAGAACATAAGAGTTGGTTTTCATGATTTGTGCAACTTTCAATTTAAGTTGTTTACACGGCAGCTTTCACATGTCCTGTCCTCTCTTAAAGACGTAACTAGCAAATGTGTGCAAAGTGCAAAAATATGATTTTTCTTAATTTTAGGACCATCCTATGTTATGATTATCATGGCATATCGTCAGTTATCTTTCCCTGCAGTATAAAAGTTACTTTCCTAGGTCTCTTGACATACCCATAACTAAACTAATTACAATACAAAAATCAATTTCTAGCAGATACAGGTAGCAATTTACAAAGCTATCTTTCAGCTTCCTTTCACCATTGCCCTCAGTTTCTCGCAAAAGCCTTTGACATAAAATTTAAAAAAAATATTGAATAATTTTGTTTTTGTACATACTTCCTCTCTGAAGCCTAATAGAGGAAACTGACACTAGCAAAAGTTGTGCAATTTTAACAAACATAATAAAGGGATTCAAATGCATTCTGGTAGAGAAAGATCAATATTTATATGAGCTTTAAATGAAGATTTCATTTTATCTATTTGGATATACACAATCTAGAAACACCGAAAAAAAGGATGCTAGTTCTATGAACCAGTACATAAAATAAATGATCTGCCAACAGGATGGGAAAAAAAATAAAAAAGCAGAATAGATGGATAAGACGGAGAGTTTAATCTATGTAGATACACACATACATGCAGCAGGGATGTTAGATTTCTTTTTAAAAATCTACTTGTCCAAGGGACTAAAGAGGTAGCCAAAACTACTTGTCCTTACACAAAATAACATAGTGTGTTGGCTATTTATAGAGTGTATGTGTGTTTGCTAGCTATATGTAATGTGTGTATGTGTGGTCTGAGCTGGCTGTATGTGATAAGTCTGGTGCTCTGTAGCACCAGCCCCTATTGCTTGGCTTTCTTCAAGGAAAGGTGGTTTCTAGTAAACCAATTTTAGGGACATACTCCATGGTGGTCAAGCAGGTGTTAACTTTCCCTGGTGGTCTAGTGTGGGTGCATGAGGTTTACATCTCTGGTGGTTGCAGTTCAGCACTCAGTGATGGCCATTACTGAGGTGTGCACCTGCCAGTGGTGCGGCCAGCTCTTATCCCTCCTCACCAAGGAATCCCTACTGCTTGCTTGTGGCAGGGATAGATTAAAATATATATTTGCCCGG
>OW240912.1:236836996-236854786 GCA_933207985.1 Pelobates cultripes | reverse complement strand
CTGCACACCCCTCTATTAGTTAGCATGATTGAAACACATTGAATACCTTGCTGTGCTGGAGGTGGTTATTGTCAGCAATACTTCCACTGAGATCCTGGAGAGCATATGCAGCATGCTGTTCATGGCTAGAGAGGACATAAAACAAAGTAGTAACAATGTGTCATGACATCAGAATTCCTATCGTCTGACACTTGGAAAATGCATTTCCAGGTGCCGGACAGGTAGAGTTTTGGGTGTTTTTATCTCTGCCACAGGCAAGTGGCAGGGCTGTCTGCGGAGTACAGGGATGAGACAGGGAGCGTCTAATTTATATATCAGGACATATAACTTTTTTGGTTTTTAGATTTTTATCTTCAAAAACAAGGTACAGCTATGGGGATTAGGTTCGCTCGGAGCTATGCTAACCTTTGGCAAAATGGGAGTCCCCTGCCATTTGGGGTGAACATGGCTGTTAGTTGAACCTGGTCTCCTTCTTGTGTTATATAGATTACTTGTTTTTATCTGGGATGGTGATGTGGAACCTCTGTATTTTTTAATAGTTTGATCTTTAATAATAAAGGTATTATTTTAACCTCTGAATACAGCAGGAATGGGATTAATTTTCTAGACCTACAAATTGTTATTCATAATGGGAAAATAAATTCTTACTTTTTTAAAGAACGTTCACACAAATACAGTTATAGACCAATCAAGCTATCATTAATGTCCCTGGCTCAATGGCATTCCTAAAGCCAATTAGTTCGACTCGGAAGAAATTTCCCACAAACAGACGATTTTGATAAACAAGCTTTTTTTCTAAACGATAAATTATTAGAAAAAATGACCATGAAGAAAATCTAACAAAACTATAGAATCAATAAAAATACAAGAGAGACAAGAACTCCTAATGTACAAAAACAAATGTAATTCACCTACTCTCTCGATCATCTTTAGTAACAGGAGTAAAAATACAAAGAAAGATTATAAAAAAAAAAAAAACACGAGCACGTGTTACGACATGCTAAAGAATATAATTTCCCTAGAATGTTTCATTGTTTCACTGTTTTAATAACCAGTTATCTTGAGTTCTGTTTCTGTCTGTCATGAGATATTGTTCATCAAATGTGATAACAAGTGAATGGCTCTCGGAAAAATATAATAATGTCATGTGTCACATGCATATATACCAAAATATTATGACTATTTTTGTTGTATCTACACTTCATGTTTACAAACCTATCAATGAAGAATTTAAAAAAAAAAATATATGATTCCAGAAAAAAATGAATATTATATTTAGAGGTGCTCCAAGCCTCAAAACCTGCCTCACTAAAAACTATACCCAGAAAACGTGACATAAAAACAAATCCTATATCTAACAATACATTTTTTTTCCTCAAATTTAAACAGTGCATTACATGTAAATCCACTGATTTTACAATAAAAGAAAGTGATTCACTTTATATCAAACAGAAACAAAAATACAAAATTATCTCAAAAAAGATCTTATTACTCACAACACTAAGAACATTATATTCCTACTGGAGGGCCCCTTTGGCCTCCAATATGTAGGTATGACAGCGCGATGCTTAAAATCCATATAACTGAGCACTGTCGTAACATAACTAAAGGTTTCAAGAATCGTTCTCTCTCTAAACATTTTAATATGCATAACAACTTGAAAAGTCACTTGAATTCTAAAGTGCTGTACATCCTGGAGGGTTGGTAACATGAAATGGTTTTTAGGTAGGAATGAGATTTAACTTAAAAACTCTAGAGCCCGAAGGCATTAATGCAGAATGTTTCCTTTTTGATTTTCTCTAACTTTTTCCCCATCTTTTGAATGTTGAAGGATCACTATAGGGTCAGGGACACAAACATGTATTCCTGACCCTATTGTGTTAAAACCACCATCTAGCCCCCAAAGAGGAGATAAACAAGAAAACAGCTTGCATGGGTGACAGTCCTGTCAGAGAATCAGAATACAGGTCTGATAATCCTACCATCTCCCCCTCCCCCATAAACTTTGCTTGATCCATCAGTGCTACAGCACTGCTCTTATCATTTGTGTGTGTCAAAATATATACACACATACACACTTATGGAAAAATAAGGTAATTTTATTATGTGAATGAGTAGGATATGTAACTGTATAACCACTGTATGTATGTCTGTATAACTGTATATATAGATATATATAAATTCAGTGCTTCACAAATGTTGGGTTACTAATATTACCAAAATAGCTTTGCAGGCACCTAAAATTTGTCCTGGTGTGCACTGCGAACCCCATGCTGAGTAAAATGACATGAGTCACTGGAATGAAAAGAAATGCCTGTAGTGCTGCAGTTGTAAACAGACCCCAAATCCAAAGAAAGACCAAAGCTCACCGCACTCTCTGTAACCCACTGTAGCAATAAGGTAGCCTGAGATTATTCTATCCAAAGCACACAGAATTGTGCACTATTCTCCTTCGTGCCATCACAGTTTGCAACCTCATACACAACATTGTCAGTTTGGTGTATGTGATTGATTGGTTGATTGAATGCGACTACTTAGGGGTATGTGATTGAATGAGTGAATACAACTAGGTGTGTGGTTGAACTAATACGTGAGACAGGGCTGAGTGAGTGTGTGTAGGCTGCTTGTGGTATTGTGTGTGTGGGAGGAGGCTGCTTGTGGTGTTGCGTGTATGTGAGGAGGCTGCTTGTGGTGTTGAGTGTATGTGAGGAGGCTGCTTGTGGTGTTTCATGATGTTGTTCAAATGCTCTACGGGCAGACGTGATTGCAATCAGGAAATACATTTTAATTTTAAATCTAATATAGAAGAAGAATGCCTTGATTCAAATGGAGAGCTGGAAAGACTATGGAGAACTGCTGGTAGATCCCAGGCTGGAACAAGGTTTTTTATGGGAAGTCTGATTCTCATTACTCCCCGCATTGAGCATTTGATGGTTGGTTCCAATGCCCATGGTACATTAGAAATTGCAGAGAAATTCGACAGTTGAACCTTTAAAGACTTAAGCCTTTCTCCAAGCACTTTTGTAGAAATTCAAACAGATCTGGAAGGTTTATGGATTCTGTCTTTTTACTCAGAGAAGTTGCCCAATCACAAAAGGCTTTCCAAATATTGTAGTAGACATTGGAAGTATTTGGTTTTCTTGAATTAAATATGGTTTCAACTACCTGTTCCGAAAGGCTTTTAGCTTTCAGGATATTATACGCAAGCTCCAAGCCCTCAGTTGGAACCATACTGGGTTGTCGTGAAGAACCAGACCTTGTCCTTGGCTTTATAGTAAGGATATGTGGAGAATATATTCCTTTGAATTCTTCTCTAGGAGGAACTGGACAAATACATTCTTGTTGAAGTTGCTTTTGTAAGCAATCCTGCTTTTTCTTCTGAAACTGATGATCTGACCATGATTTGTTTTGTAAGTTCTAGATCGTGCCCTCTTTCTATATTTAAAAGAACCCATTGATCTCTTATGTGCAAGGGCCAGACATGAGGGACTTATCCAAGGCGGGCTCCTACCTTGAATTTCTGGACCCTGCACACCCTTCAGGATTTTCCTTTATCTCTTCCTCTTTGTGTTTTAGAGGATTGTCTTTGGGGTCCCTTCCAGAAGGATGTTCTAGTATGCTTCCTTTCTGGTTTGTATGTCCTGGAATCAGAAAATGAGGATTGGTCTCTGTATCCTCTTCCCCATCCACTGGAATATCTTTTAATTCTTCGATCATGTGGGAGAAGCGCCATCTTTCCTTCAGCTGCTTTAGAGATTGCTTTGTTTTAGATTGCTAAAGCTTTACCATAGAGGAGATTACCTTGAAATGGGAGTAAGCATACATACATTTTTGAGGAACCCAGTTTCAAGTCCTTGGATATTTTCAAGAAGTTTTTCCTTGTTGTTTCCATTTGCAATATATTCACTCAAGGTCATTGTCCACACCCTTAATGCTTTGGATAATAATGTTAATGCCACAGATGTTTGATGAGATTTGTACCCATATGTTTTCCATAGGGTCCCTCAATGATGCCACACTGTCAATGGGCAAAACTGTTTTCTTTGCAACCTTTATGATCACAGCATCTACCTTTGGTGCTGTATTCCAATTCTTAGTGTCAGAAGCCAGAAAGGGTTATAACCTGTTGAATTTTCCTTGGGTGGATGAACATTTTTCCTGTTTTATCCATTCTGTTTCTACCATTTCTTTAATCATAGAATGAATACGAACATTTGCTCTTTTTCTTTTGTAAATCTTCAAAATAGACATCTGATTCTTTTGATTCTCTGTGATCTTAAATGATTTGTAGCACGTCTCTGATTAGTGAAATAAGTGAATCGACTGACTTCCAAACTAAGTTAAATGGATGTTCCATAGTGTCATCATCTTCAGATGCATTAGATTAATTTGACATCTGCATATCAGAGCGGGAGCTAGATTAGTCCTCGCTAGCACTCTTACTCTTCTTAAAGGAATGACTCATACAAGTTAATTTCTGCAGCTACAGCTGATTTGATATCAGCCAGACCCACATTTGGTTCCTCAGCAGAGGTAGATGCCCCTTCATTGCCGATAATACCAAAGCAATTTCTGCAGAAGTTTTTTCTTCTATAGCAGTAGATGGGCAGGCATGACATTTCTTATTTTTTCATGAGGCCCTTTTCTCTAAGGGTACAATAAGTGTAGGTATAGCCAATTTGCACTTTTTTTTTTTTTTATAATGCTCACCTTATGTATCTAATTCTACTTCTCGAGGTGGAAGAAGAGAAAGCAATAATGAAAAGGGCTCTAATTAAAAATAATTCTAACTAACATTACTAAAACAATACTAAAACATCATAAAGACCTAATGGTAAATTTTGTAATTAATATAGAAATTAACAAATAGACAAATAGGTAAAAGAATTATAATAAATATTTAAATAATACCTTACAACAGAAAATTCAGATAAATCCAACATTATTTTCATAAATATAGCAAAACTGCAATTGAACTTGATCACCTTAAACCAGTTTTAATTTATGTTGAACTTTTAAAAATACTCGTGCATGTGCAATGCATTCAGGAAGATGCTGATCAGCCATTATGGAGGGATGAAGGGGGAAAACACACAGCGCTCATTTGAAGAGCCAGAAACAGCTGCTCATAAACAAAAATAATGATTTTACCTTAAAGGGACACTATAATCCCTCCCTCTGCATGCAGACACTGAACTTTCCTCATAGAGATTCAATGATTCAATTCATCTCTATGAGCAGATGCTGATTGGCCAGGGCTGAGTTTGACTTGTGTTGGCTCTGCCCCTGATCTGCCTCCCTGACAGTCTCAGCCATTCCAATGCTTTACTATATGAAAGCATTGTCATTGACTTTGAACACAACTTCTGATGATGTCAGCCAAGCAGGCAGATCAAGGCAGAGCCAGCAACAGCAGCAGGCTAGAATAAAGGTAAAGACAATGGAACCAGCGCTTATGTATTGAAGTTGATATTAAATATAAATATAAGTTATAATAATCAATAGCTGCCAAACATTCAAAGATTCCTATAAACACACAAAACAAATAAAGAATGTAGCGCTTATATAAAAGCAAAATAAATTAATCACCTTTTTAATGTTTTTATGGTAAAATATCACTGGAAAGTCGACAAGGAAAGATATAAATGGGAAGCTGTCGAATTAGCTCTAGTTTAAACGGCTTTTGGGTCTGTACAGATGGCCCCAAACCCTTCTTATAATATGTTCCTGGGGTCTGTAAATGAAAAAATACACCAAATTGCGCAATATCGTTTGTGATGTTTCAGAGAAAATATATGTGATCTTTTACGTGGGTACTCACAAGTGTGGAGTCAAAATGTATTGACTCAAATTCATAGCATTGTGCAAATTCTGGACTGCACTCCCCATTCAATGAACCGATATCGGAAACCAGGATCATCCAAAAGTAAAAATGATTAAAAGCAACCTTTGTGCTTTTCCACAATCCGGTTTGAAGAAGCCACGTCGGTAGTGGCGAAACGCGTCCCGGTATTTTTAAAAGCACATTGTGGCTATTTTATTTATATATATGAGTGTATTTAATAAATAATCATTTTTACTTTTGGATGATCCTGGTTTCCGATATCGGTTCATTGAATGGGGAGTGCAGTCCCGAATTTGCACAATGCTATGAATTTGAGTCAATACATTTTGACTCCACACTTGTGAGTACCCACGTAAAAGATCACATATATTTTCTCTGAAACATCACAAACGATATTGCACAATTTGGTGTATTTTTTCATTTACAGACCCCAGGAACATATTATAAGAAGGGTTTGGGGGCATCTGTACAGACCCAAAAGCCGTTTAAACTAGAGCTAATTCGACAGCTTCCCATTTATATCTTTCCTTGTCGACTTTCCAGTGACATTTTACCATAAAAACATTAAAAAGGTGATTAATTTATTTTGCTTTTATATAAGCGCTACATTTTTTATTTGTTTTGTAGAATAAAGGTAAGACTTTACTATATTTAGGGGGCCAATTGGGGAAGGGGGGCTAGATGGTGTTTTTGACACTATCGGATCAGCAATACATGTTCGTATTCCTGACCCTATTGTGTTCCTTTAATCCAAAGTAATTCTCTGGGGTGACCACAATAGTGGGACACCTTATAATCCTAGAATCAATAAACAAGGTAATGTACCCTTCTCCATTTATAATATACTAATATAGTAATCTTAACCCTGTTTGGGCTGTATCTTAGTTCTAACCTAGGGGAAAAGGCTGAACTACCTAGGGGGCCATATTGAAACACTTATGGCAGGTGAACTTTAAAAGAAAAATTATGCGTCACTGTGGCTAACCACCTTACGACCACCTAATTACCAACTGACATATTATACCTTATTATATTATTCCATTTTAAACTCCTAGCTTACTTTTTATTAAGATATAGTGATATTTATGTTTAAATTTAATTCCTTAAGGATTAAGCAAATGTACATGTACTGCTCAAAACAAAATGTAAACAAACCCCAGAATTTGAGCTATATGTCTGTTCAACCATAATTTACCTCTTTAATATTAAGTGCACCCACACTTATTATATATTATTTTGTTGAGGCGAAACAGGCTTTCATTTCACATCAAATACTTATCTATGAAATATAATTCTATATGGATAAAATCTAAAAAGTTTTGAGAAATTAGGAAATGTTATTTGTTAGGCTCTGCATGGAATTTTGACTGTGAATGTCATAATACTGTTCGTTTTTACTGCAAGAAAATACACATATGTGTGTTCAGCGATGTCTTACAAGTACAGCAGTGTCCACCATGAACAGATTTTATGGGGTTTCGGAAACTTACAGGGTCAAATATAGGGCTTTCCCCTTTTATGTTTTAGCACACTGAAATTTGCATGGGCGTCACTAGGCAGTGTCTCTCCTTGTGCTCCCTCCCCCCGCACCCCCAATTGAAATTGAAGTCGGGAGCACTGAGTCTCCCTTCACAAGCTGCACTGTCACTGTGGAACTGGAACTGTGTTCCACCCTTTTCCCACATGCAGCCAGAGGGGGCACTGTGCTGGGAGCCCTTCCTCCTGGGTCACAGAGAACAGCAGTGCAGGGAATAGACAGGGAGAGGAAGCTCAGCTCTGCACAGAGGCATCCAGGCAGCTGCTGGTAAGTGTGAGTCAGTGTGTGTGGTTCAGTATCAGTGTGTGGGGGGGTCAGTCTGTGTTTGTATGGGTCAGTCTGTGTGTGGGGGGCTCAGTATGTGTATGGGTCAGTCTGTGTGTGGGGTGGTTCAGTCTGTGTGTGTGGTGCGTTCAGTCTGTGTGTGCATGGGTATGGGGGAGGGTTCAGTCTGTGTGTGTGTGGTTCAGTCTCTGTGTGTGGGAGTCAGTTTGTGTGGGGTGGGTCAGTCTGTGTGTGTGGGGGGCTCAGCCTTTATGGGTCAGTCTGTATGTGTGTGTATGGGTCAGTCTTTGTGGGGGAGATCAGTCTGTGTGTATGGGGGGGTCAGTCTGTGTGTATGGGGGTGTGTGTGCATATAGGTCAGTCTGTGTACGTATAAGTCAGTCTGCATGTATGGGTTAATATGTGTGTGTGTGTGTGTGTGTGTATGGGTCAGTCTGTAGGTTTGTATGGGTCAGTCTGCATGTATGGGTTAATATGTGTGTGTGTGTGTATGGGTCAGTCTGTAGGTTTGTATGGGTCAGTCTTTGTAAGTGCTTGAGCTCCAAGAGAGGTATCTCTCATCTTATGACCTCCCCTGTACCCGATGTATAGGCAGCCTTCTCAACCACTACGGATCTGATTGTGCCACCCCCTCCCTGGAAGGTAAGATCAGGGAAAGGGGAATATAATTATTTTTATTTTGTTTAAACAATTATTAAAGTAAAAACTATAAAGCTCTTCCCTGTACCACTCTCTACACAACCCTGAACATAGTACACCTTCACAGACAGTGAACCCCCCACACACAGTACACATACAGTACACTCCCACCAATGCATACACATACAGTGCACCCCTCACCCACATACACACTTCTTCCCCACATACCTTCACGACCACACACACATACATACTGCTTCACCCCATTACACACCGAATCTCAAATATATATATATATATATATATATAATAACTACAACTCCTTGACAAGCACACAATGCAACCCCAATACAGATACACTCACAATGCAGCCCCTAGATGCACAGGCACACATTTTACAGGCCATTTCAGCACACGATCTCAAAAGCTCCTGTACATGAGCAGGTGCTCACACTACAGCCCCTAGTTACACATAGTACACCATAAACAGACTCCTCTATACACACAATCCTAGCTGGACCTGGCCTAGAATGGTCCTTTAATAGATATATAAAGAAAGCAAAGATATACACAGCACACAGAAACTCAAACAGAGAGGCACAAACATACATATTATACTTCTTTCCCTCTTAAAGTTAAAAAGAATAAAAAATATGACTGTTTAATCACATTTTGCATTGACAGAGTTTAGAACTCTTGCTGTCCCTGACCGCAGAGTGCATCTCCTTGTTTTCATCCAATATATATATATATATATATATATATATATATACACATATACACACAGTATCTCACAAAAGTGAGTACACCCCCCACATTTTTGTATATATTTTATTATATCTTTTCATGTGACAACACTGAAGAAATGGCACTCTGCTTCAATGTAAAGTAAGTGTACAGTAGGGATCGACCAACTATCGGTCTGGCCGATATTATCAGCCGATATTCTGTATTTTCAGCAATATCGGTATCGGCCAATAAAGATACCGATATTGCTGATAATGCAGACCAGGGCCGCCATCAGGGTCCTGGGGGGCCTGCGGCAGTTCTGGGAGGCCCAGCACACTCTTACTTACCTTTCCAGCAGCTCCCTTCAGCTTCCCTTTCTAGCTCTCGCGAGTCCCGCGGCCGTCAGAGCGTTGCCACAGGTTACCATGGCAACGCTCCGCGCGGCACGCAAGCCACTAGAGTTAGACAGGGTAGCTGAAGGGAGCTGCTGGGAAGTAAGTAAGAGTGTACTGGGCCCCCTCTGCACAGTCCATGCCACCGGACCACCAGGGAATGCCATATCCCCCCTCCCTGACCAGGTAAGAAGCAGGGAGTGGGGACTAAAACATCATTTAACAAAATTAAATTCAAAAAAATAAAATAAAAATGCCCCCCCCCCCATTTTACACACTTTAACATACCTACACAAACACTTACTGCACAAACACACACACTCTGCATTCACTATACACACACTACACAAACACGCTGCATTCATTATATATACACACTACACAAACAATCACTGCACAAAAACTCACACTTCACAAACACACACACTCTGCATTCATTATATACACACACTATACAAACACACTGCATTCACTACACACTGCATTCACTATACACGCACTACACAAACACACACAGTCTGCATTTGTTACATATATACTACCCAAACACACACTGCATTCACTATATACACATTACACAAACACACACACTGCATCCACTATACACACACTACACAAACACACACACACTGCATTCATTATATATATACTACACAAACACACACTGCATTCACTATATACATATTACACAAACACACACACTGCATTCACTATACACACACTACACAAACACACACACTCTGCATTCATTATATATATACTACACAAACACACACTGCATTCACTATATACACATTACACAAACACACACTGCCTTTACCATACACACTACACAAACACACACACACTGCATTAATTATATATATACTACACAAACACACACTGCATTCACTATATACACATTACACAAACACACACACTGCATCCACTATACACACTACACAAACACACTGCATTCACTATACACACACTACAAAAACACACACACACACTGCATTCATTATATACATACTTCACAAACACACACTGCATTCACTATATACACAAATACACACTGCACCCACTATAAACACACTACACAAACACACTGCATTCACTATACACACTACACAAACACACACTCTGCATTCATTATATATATATATATATACACACTACACAAACACACACTGCATTTACTATACACACACTACACACACACACACACACACACACACATACTGCATTCACTAATCAAATACTCTCACTGCATCCACTACATGCACATATATGCTTGAAAACAGAAAATTCTGACTGGCATGTATATTTTGTGCATTTACCTTAATTTAAAAAAAAAAAAGATTTGCAAAATAAATAAAATAAATGAGTCTAGTTAACAGTAGATTTATGTAGAAATAGTTTTTGTTTTTCATAAATGGTAAATGTACAGAATATCGGTATCAGTAAATTATCGGCTATCGGCCTGAAAATTCACAGATTATCGGTATCGGTATTGGCTCTTAAAAATCAATATCAGTCGATCCCTAGTGTACAGCCTGTATAACAGTGTAAAATGCTGTCCCCTCAAAATAACTCCGCACTCAACCGTTAGAAACAAAAGTGAGTACACCCCTAAGTGAAAATGTCCAAATTGGACCCAATTAGCCATTTTCCCTCCCTGGTGTCATGTGACTCATTAGTGTTACAAGGTCTCAGGTGTAAATGGGGAGCAGGTGTGTTAAATTTGGTGTTATCGCTCTCACACTCTCTCATACTGGTCACTGGAAGTTCAACATGGCACCTCATGGCAAATAACTCTGAGGATCTGAAAAAAAAGAATAGTTGCTCTACATAAAGATGGCATAGTCTATAAAAAGATTGCCAAGTCTGAAACTGAGCTGCAGCACAGTGGGCGAGATCATACAGTGGTTTCACAGGACAGGTTCCACTCAGAACAGGCCTCACCATGGTCGACCAAAGAAGTTGAGTGCAATGCTGGCAGCACTCATACGTCTATGTCTTTGGGAAATAGACGTATGAGTGCTGCCAGCATTGCTGCAAAGGTTGAAGGGGTGGGGGGTCAGCCTGTCAGTGCTCAGACCATACGCTGCACACTGCATCAAATTGGTCTGCATGGCTCTCTTCCCAGAAGGAAGCCTCTTCTAAAGATGATGCACTAGAAAGCCTGCAAACAGTTTGCTGAAGACACACAGACTAAGGACATGGATTACTGGAACCATGTCATGTGGTCCGATGAGACCAAGATAAACTTATTTGGTTCAGATGGTGTCAACCTTGTGTGGTGGCAACCAGGTGAGGAGTACAAAGACAAGTGTGTCTTTCCTACAGTCAGCAAGGTGGTGGGAGTGTCATGGTCTGGGCCTGCATGAGTGCTGCCGGCACTGGGGAGCTACAGTTCATTGAGGGGTTTAGTTACATTATATGATCATACATTGCATAAGCCTGTACTGTCACACGTATATATATGGGGAGTCTAGCCAACATCTTTGTTTTGCACTCCTCCCTGTCACAGGTGCCTCATCCCAGGGAAGTATTTATCCTTGTACTGCAGAGAGGATTTTTCCCCCCAAGTAAGTGGGTTAATCTCATAAGAGCAGACATTAGGCTGCTAGAGTAGGACCTGCCAAAGATGGGGTACATTGACGTTGTGGCAGGCTTATGCAATGTATGATCATATAATGTAACTAAAACCCCCATTATTTTTGTCTATATACGGTGTTTTAAAAAAAAACTAATAACATCTGTCAACATTGAAGTTACTGTTTAGTGGATAAGTGAGTGTGCTGGATCTTATATATATTTATTTTTTTATAAATCTCACTATGATAGTCATGTTTCCACTGTTACAGATGTCAAGTTACGGCTTGTTCCTTGTCCTATTGAGCATTGGACTGACATACAACATTTTCTCGGTTTGTGGTCATTTAACGGATGTCCTAATAGTATTGTAGCTGTGACTAGTAATTTACATTAGTTAATCTTTACAAAGACAATAACCGAGAAGTCACGACTGGTGAGGACCCTAACACGAAAACTCAAACCCACATAAAAACAGAAAGCAAAGATAGTCTTCTTTAGTGGTCCTTAGAGTGGCCGGACTTAACAGCAAGGATAGTCAAATAGCAAGTCAAGGTCAAGGGTGGGGGAGAAAACAGGATAACCAGAATAGACAAGCCAAAGTTCAGGAGTGCTGAGATCAACAGATTAGACAAAATTGACAAATTAGAGCTACAAAGGAATGGTGTGCTATTGGGTCAGCAAGAACCACAACAGGACACCTGGCTACAGGCAATAGGGGAATTCCCATGTGTTTGCATTATTTCTGTAAACCAAAAGTCTAAAGTCACCATTGACTCTACTATTACATGACCAATAATCATATATGTAAGATCAATAATGATGCCAGATTAAGGTACCCCTAAAGTATTATAAGTGTTCTTCCAAATTGGTGCAGTGTTTGGCACATGCTTGACAATAGCTTCCTACATAGAGGAAATCTAAGTATCCCTCTTGTATTCTACATACAAAGACAAGAGCCCTGCTAGTCCCATTGATATAGCTCAAATCATTGTAGAGGTTCTGACCTCAAATTCTACATACAACGGATATGACCTATACATTTTCAGGTCATTCTTTTAGAACAGGAGCTGCTTCAGTAGCCTCTATTAAAAATGTCCCTGTACATATCATCCAAAGGCTAAGTCGTTGGAAATCAGCTACTTATTCCAGTATATGCTTCAACCAGAAAAATAATTGAGACAGGCATTCAACGATTTAGTTTTGTAATGCCAACACATATTAAAGCATTGATTTTAAACCTTTTTTGCCCTCTCTTATTACAGGCCTACCCGAACATTGGTTTCGGCACGCACAACCGAATTATATACAACTCTAATTTAGTTGGCTTTTGTCTCTGACCACAAATATATATACAGGGTTGCTCATTAGATTGGAGCTTGTGAACAGCAGACTTGAGAGATAAACCAATCCAAAGTCTCCTAAGGGGACATTCAAGCAGCTCAAGGTCTGGTCATATGAAGAATACTAGGAAATATACATCAAAACAAATCCTCTAATTAGTACCATACAAGTTTTCTTTCGTCGGGAGGGGAATGTGCTTCCAATAATTGAAGATTATATTAGCTTTAGTGTACTAATAATCTTAATTTTAGTAATGACAGGAGGCGAATATTTGCATATCTTTCTTTACTGAAAACTCCAGCAGCATAGAAACATAACAACCAATCAGAAAAAGTTATGATGCCCATAAAAGGCCCTGTCTATGACATCACTTCCTCTTTCTTTGAAGCGAAACAATAAATAACAACAAGAGACATAATCATATTACGTCAACAGTTCAACAACATATTAGAATATCCAACTCCATTAGTTCCGCGATGCAGAGGTATGGAAGGTGAATCTTTGTCTCGATGAGAAGACGTTCACGCTGCAAGAAAAAGAAAAAGGTGAAAGGTATCTGGCGTGATAACTTGTCCGCATACAATAAGCATTAAGCATCTGATATACCAACGAACATTAGAATGTGAAACATATCAATATATATTTATTCTAACGCAATGATATTTAAGAATCTATAAACACAACATAATGCAAGGTTCATGTCTAATATTCAGCCAATACAAGACCCACAAGATACAGGTCTAAGTAGCAAACATACAAACCATACATACTTACCTTCCTGAACATAAAGGACATATTCTGTTCAACAAGAGAAACATGGGAGGGATCCTATAGGGTGGGAAATATTCGCCTCCTGTCATTACTAAAATTAAGATTATTAGTACACTAAAGCTAATATAATCTTCAATTTTACCACATGACAGGAGGCTTCATATTTGCATTTTTAAAGCTTTGAATTGACCAATGTGAAGGAAGCATGAGATGTTTGCCGAAAATAGAACGTTCTAAACGTACTCTCTCGCACTCAGTCCGTGCAGCGTGTAATGTCGGCTAGGGAAGCGTCGGCCGAAAAGCTTTGTGAGGCCGCCGCTCCCCTGACCGAGTGGGCTCCGAAACAAGGTTCGACGCTAAAGACAAAAACCAGCGGACCCATCTGGCCAGTGTTGCGGTAGACACCGGTCCATGAGGGTTCACGTAAGAAGTCAGAAGGTGATCCGTCGAATGAGTTCGAAGGGGGTAGAGATATTGGTGTACCCCATTAGCGTTCTGACCACGCATAGTGTGGCGTCTGACACAAAGCATGGGTATGACACTGAAGACGAATCAGACTTAGTTCGTCTCGACATGGTAAAGGTAACCCCGTCTGGTGTGAGAGAGAAACCATCCATATCGCAAGCCCTAACGTCCGCCACCGTCTAAATGAGGCGAGGCATAATAAGAGGGCTAGTTTGGCTGAAAGTTGCTTCAGTGACAAACAAGGATTGTCCGGCCATTCCCTAAGGAATCTCAGCACCACATCCACCTGCCAGAGGCGTGAATATTTGAGGGATCGATATGACCGACCCAACGAGACCAGGTGTGACAGATAGTTGAGGATCAGTGGGACAGGTGCGGTAAAGGGATCGGAATCCCTTTCCACACACCAATCACTCCAGGCCGACCAGGCCGAAATATAGCCTTTCCTGGTGCCGGGAGCCTATGAGTCCCATAGGATTTCTTAGTTGATGCAATAGGTCATGAACTGACCAGGAGCCCCTGAAGCCGTCCAGGCAACTAGTGCCAGTTGTCCTTCCATGACAAGGGAGTGGGCTTCCCCTCGAGGTCCCGTCAGAAGTAGAGGGAAGGTAGGGAGTAGTAGAGGGTCTTCGCGAGACATCTCCAGGCGATCCGGGAAATCACGGTTGGCCCTGCCCGAGGGGTGTCATGAGCAGGAGCGATATCTTGTGGGTGTGTGTGTGTATCGAAGCACCCTTGCTATTGTGGAGAACGGCTGGGTCGCGTTTGCAGGGGTTCATCCATCGCCCCGTATCCGAAGGAAGAGTCAAAGATCGTTTTGCCAATCCAAGTTTGTATGTGAAGTAATCACCATCGAAATTCCATCCTCACTTCCGCTGACAGTGGGATCCAGTGGTCGTATGAGTGACCGGTGCGTACGTATCTCACCATCAGTCATAGTGGGCCAGGGAATAACGCTTGTATGGAGGAGGAGAGGAGGAGAGGAATCCCACAATCCAACAGCTATCCTTATAGAGGCGCTCTTTGCCGTAGACTGACGCGGAACGTAGTTCTCCAAGCCGATGTCGAAACTGAGGAACTGGCCCGATTCAGATGGAGAAGCGATCTTTGTCTGTGTACAACAAAAACCCATGGAGTCCCGAAAGTGAACGACAAATTTGTCTGCAAACGTAGCCTGGATTCATAAAGAATCAGCAAGTCTTCCAGGTATACGAGGCATCGCACGCCCAAATTTACGGATGTGTGCCCTCACTGGTTACAGTAGGTTCGCGAGCACCACGGAGTCGTAAACTGCCGTGTTTGTCCTCACCATTGGAATCGGAGGAAAACTTCGGCAGTCCAGGGCAACGGGTACTGAAAGGCGTGCGTCCTTGAGGTCCAGATGTGTAAACCAGTCGTTATCGCCTAGGAGGTCTTGTAGAAGATGAATTTCCTCCATCTTGCAGCATTTGTATACCATGTAGGAGTTCCATTGATGTAGTCTCCTGGCTTCTTCTTGACCAGGAAAAATTTGCTGGGGAAGCCTTCCCCTCCGGTGCATGTTGAATTGCGCCCCTCCTGAAGAGGGTGCAGATTTTCTTGTCCACAAGGCGTTCCTGTTCCGCCAGCGTGCGTAATGGAGGTGAAGGGGCGACCTGCACGGCTGTGATAAAACTCTATGACATAGCCTTGTACTGTCTGGAGAACCCAGGTGACTTTGGTAGTCATCTCCCAATTCTGTAAAACAGAGACAGGTTGCCGGTCATAATATTGGAAACAGTTAGTTATGTAGGTTGACACACTAGTAGATGAAGCGGATGGGTTCCTTTGTGTAGTAGATGGGAGAAATATGAGGACTGTGTATACGATCTGGAACCTGTCGCCCAGAAGCGGCTGGTGGCTCGGTTCAGCTACCGACCAGTCCTCCCAGAAACACCTTTCCCCGTAGGGTTGTGGAAGACTTGTTTTAGCGAGGTCTGGGTTTAATTTAGTGTGGTGAATAAATTCACGTGTTTCTTGAGTACTGCAATGAACACTACGTCGAATAGTAGGCCTTGTGCTTTTGGGCCAAATTCTTGTCGTTCCTAAGTCCAATAGTGTGTTGTCGATGCGGCCCAGTACAGATTTGCGTCTGTCGGCGCATAGTGCGTCATTTACGTTGCCCAGGAGGCATATCGAGCATTGAGACCATTCTTTGGAGGTGGTAGGGTTGAGTTGTGTACCCTGGGGTAACTCGGTCTTGAGGCGTGCGCATCCTTCCATCCCCCGAGGGTTGCGCAGCCAATAGTGTTCGTCCAGGAACGTTCCGTCTTCGGCTACTCTGGTTTAGTGCCGCTACAGTTATCTCTGCCTCAGCCGCCGTCACAGAGTAAGGTTTCCCTAACGTACTTCGAGGAAGTGTGGGGAAGGTCTTGCCGTTCCATTTCCTCAGACGGTGAGCTGTCTTCGTGTCGCTCATCTACCATGTCCAAAGTACGTGGTGGGTAATAGTCTTCTTTGTCGGAAGATTGTGGCGGACGGGGTTTGGATTCCCGGTGCTCCGCCTATTTGGTCTGTTCGATGGGCGTCTTGCCCTTGACCTTAGTGGCAGGGGGGCTGGAGCCCTTCCCTTGCCGTTTTGACTTGAAGGCTTGTGGGCCTGAGGTCTCCATCAAGTGGTGTGGGTAGAGTTCATAACAGAACCTTCTCCACTGAGGCCGTTACTGTGGCGTTTATCATTGCCTAGAAATCTTGGGAACGTTGAGAGTGTCCACCATGACTCGTTCCCGTCCTGTTGGGAGATAGTGTGAGGGTCAGCACGTAGGGGTGTTAGACTTCTGGTAGAACTGCGGATCACCCAGGTAAACCGGTTTGAATTGCCTGCTTTAGTATGTATGAATACTCGTGCCAAGTGTAGAGGGGTCACCTCTATTAGTTTAATCTGGCTACTGAGAGCCGTGGTGCAGGCGCGACTGACTGGTAGTGGTGTCGGTCTGGCTAGCCGGGTTCACCACAAATGTACGCCAGAGCTGTATGCACGGTTTTTAACTATACAGGCTTATTATATAGGCGCATGGGGCCTGTCTCCATAAGGTCTGCAGCCGCAGGACCCATGTCTATTAGGCTGGGTGCATCCCAGGTGGTGTGCCATGGTAACCCAGAGGACACCCATATTATAATTATTGGCACCTTACAAGCATTGCATGCATATCTGGGGGTCATCCCAGGTGGTGTGCCATGAAAAATTA
>OW240912.1:236658425-236825925 GCA_933207985.1 Pelobates cultripes | reverse complement strand
TGGACGTATTGTATGTGTGAGGTGCGCAGTGTGTTTGTGTAAGAGGAGTGCTGTGTGTAAGGGTGTTTTTATCTGCCGTCACATTCTGGGTTTCTAATTTTATTTGTCTGTTAAGGGTTATTTTATATAATATATATGTGCTGTATATGTGTGGGAGTGAGGGTGCTGTCTGTCTGAGGGTGTTGTGTGCGTCTGGGGGTGCTGTGTGTGTCTGGGTGTGCTGTGTGTGTCTGGGGGTGCGCTGTGTGTGTCTGTGGGGTGCTGTGTGTGTCTGTGGGGTGCTGTGTGTGTGTCTGGGTGCTGTGTGTGTGTCTGTGTGTGCTGTGTGTGTCTGTGTGTGCTCTGTGTGTCTGGGTGATGTGTGTGTCTGGGGGTGCTGTGTGTGTCTGGGTGCTGTTTGTGTCTGGGTGCTGTTTGTGTGTCTGGGGGTGCTGTGTGTGTGTCTGGGGGGGCTGTGTGTGTGTCTGGGGGGGCTGTGTGTGTCTGGGGGTGCACTGTGTGTGTCTGTGGGGTGCTGTGTGTGTCTGTGGGGTGCTGTGTGTGTCTGGGGTGCAGTGTGTGTGTCTGGGTGCTGTGTGTGTGCCTGGGTGTGCTGTGTGTGTCTGTGTGTGCTGTGTGTGTCTGGGTGCTGTGTGTGTCTGGGTGCTGGTGTGTGTGTGTATGTGTCTGGGTGCTGTGTGTGTCTGGGGGTCCCTGTGTGTGTTCTGGGTGCTGTGTATGTCTGTCTGGGTGCTGTGTGTGTGTCTGGGGTGCTGTGTGTGTGTCTCGGTGTGTGTCTGGGGGTGTGTGTGTGTCTGGGGGTGCTGTGTGTGTGTCTGGGGGTGCTGTGTGTTTGTCTGGGTGCTGTTTGTGTCTGGGTGCTGTGTGTGTGTCTGGGGTGCAGTGTGTGTATCTGGGTGCTGTGTGTGTCTGGGGGCTGTTAGGGAAATTATTTTAAATATATATATATTTTTTGTGTAATTAAAAAGTTCACCCCCTTACCTTTAGCCTGGGAGGGCCTTGTTGCTACATGAGGGGGCATGCTGACATGGAGGGTGCTGCCTTCCCTGGTGGTCCTAGTGGTGAGAGTGAACTCTAACCCTGTGGGTTAGAGTTCACTCTCGCGAGATCTGAGCGTTGCTGTGGTAACCGCGGCAACGCTCAGAATCCCGCGAGAGGACCCGGCGGAGCTACTTGTTAGAGCTCCACCGGTCCTCTCCTGCCTCCCTCCCCTCCCCAGCCGGCGGCCGCATCTCCCTGTCTGTGGGCTGGTGAGGGAGATCTTTGATCTCCCCACCGGCCCACAGCAGGGCCGGCGCTGGCCCTACAGCGGCCGGCCGGGGAGATCCCCTGCCGGCCTCGGCCCCACGGCCATCGTGGCCCACCGGGCATTTGCCCGGTATGCCCGATGGCCAGTCCGGGCCTGGCTGCAGGTAAAAGCGGCAAAATTCAACAAAAACTAATACATTATAAGTGCCTTTGTCTGCCTCTATCCTTCAATCAAAGTACATCGTATTGATATTCCAAACCTTTACATATAAATATACAGTTAATCAACAATGGTATATCAATAAGGTCAAAGTGTATGTTAAATATGCAGACCATCATTTTTTTTTTGAATTTGACAATTTTTATTGTTTATTCTCAGGGTATAGAAGAGATGGGGAGGGTTATAGGGCGAAAACCCTTTTACATATTGATCCAGAATGTGCTATAGACATGTGTTATACCCCAAGTTTGGCAGATAGATTTCAGATTTACATATAAGGGGTATAGCAATATACAAATGTATCGTATAACCAGCGCGTGAGGTAGGCTGTATGCGGGCGCAGTTTGGGTTGGTCGTGAGCAGTGTGGCATTGTGTGAGTGATAACAGGTATGCTGGGGTGGTGGTAACTGGATTCTTGAGTTGCAAGTGAAGTGTTGCAATGGAGGGAGGGGAGGTGTTGTTCCCCACCTTACTGATGGTGTCTTGTTTCAGTGCCAATGTGGAATCGTTTACAGTATCCATGTGTCAGTGCGTACTGGCAGGTTGGTTAGGCCTCCTCTGGCCCGTTTATCTAATTTCAATATTCAGTTTTTTGAGGAGGGCAAGTTCGTCTGTCCTTTGGTCGTAGTAGGACAATAGGAGGGAGGGGAAGGAGAGGTGTTGTGGTTCACAAGGGCTTTGGGCCTCATTTTGATTGTGTCTCTTGTGTGTTCAAAGGATATTTAGTACAGTGTGTTTGTTGTTCCAGGTGTTCCACGCCTCGCACCAGGGTTCTGCGTTAGGCTGCGTTCTTCTGGCCATTTTTTCATATCGGCTGTTGGTCTCTTCTGTTTATATGTATTGTGCAATCGTGGGAGGGTTTGTATTTTTCCATTGTCTGCTGATTACCGTGAGGGCTGCTAAGAGGATGTGGTAGTGGATGTATTGTTGTGTCTTGGTCAGGTTTTTTGGCAGGAGTAGAAGCAGGAATGTCTCTGGCTGGAGCTGGAGTTGTATTTCAGTGCATTGCTTTGCCAAGGCTGCCACATCCTGCCAGTATGTATTGAGTCGCGGGCAGCGCCACCAGGTATGCAGCATTGTTCCTTTGTCTGTGTGGCATCTCCAGCAGATGTCTGATACCTTGGGGAAACTTTGTTTGAGGCGTGCAGTGACCAGGTACCACCGGTATAGAATCTTGCACTATAGTTTGACATGGGATGCGCATAGTGTCATGGGTTTTTGGGCCTTAAATATTTCCCTCCATTGAGAGTCTGTTAATTAATGTGCAAGATCTTTTTCCCATGCTTTCGTGAATGGAAGAGATTCGATGTTCGGTGTAGAGTGTTCGGAGGTATAGGTTAAGGAGATGAGTTTCTTTGACGGCTTGAGCTGCAGGCAGATCTACTCCATGGCCGACAGGTGTGGTTTCGGTGTTTTGTAATCCGTCTTCGTTTGCGTCTGTTTTATCCAGGATTGAAGTTATATGTAGGAGAAGTGAACTGTAGTAGGCAGATTGAACTCTGTTTGTAGGTCTGTGAACAGTTTGAGGTTGGAGTCGTGTAGAAGTTGGGACAGGGAGGGTGCCCCATGTCTGTTCCAGATTCTATAATTAAAGTCAGGAATTATGAGGGGCACCGCAGCTATTGGTAGTGCTGGGGGGATGTACTGACCATAATTTTAATGGTTAACAACTCCGTTTAAAAAGCCGATTGTTAGAGGAAAGGTTCATGAAGTCTGGGTGGGCATATGAAGATGAAAATCAAATCAATCAGAACTTAAAAGATACGTTTTCAGAGACAGCTTCCCACCACAAACAAGCGCTATAACAAGCTGTCCCTCCACTTCATTGTCAATCATATTCTTTCTCCTCCATGAACTATTAATATGTTGTTTCCTTGTATTTCTGTCATTCATACAACATTAAACATGCTACATGTATTCTCTGCCAATCTTCATACATTATTTAATTTTTTGTTTGTCTATTTGTGGTTCTCATGTTCTCTTTTTCTCTCTTCAATCTGTTCCTTTAATAATACTTGCTCAGTTTTAAAATTTTCCTGAATTGCAGTTTTAACTCATCATTTAGCAGTATCATGAGGACCACTGAGCAGCAGTTGAGCACCATGCATCCTCAGGGAGAATTACTCGTATTATCTGTCGATAGTCAGTAAGATCCTAAGTCTTGGGAATTTGGAATCTCTAACATTCACTAAACACTGGATTTTGCCTGAATGGACAAAATCCAGTGAAAATTACTGAATTCTGACTGCATTGACAATTAGCAGATTTACTGAAGCCAAAAGCATTCAGGTTTCATCGGTCTGACCGAAGCTGTAAAAATATTCGGAAATGTTTGGGAAATCAGTATTATCTGAATCCGAACCAATTTAAAGCACAGGAATCAGAGATTTATCAACGACCTCATGGCAGCCAAAGATAAACCAAATGAATTCGGCAGGTTGAACATTTGCAAACTATTGAAGAACTAATCATTTGAAGAACTTTTTGCCTATCCCTGCCACCCATGTCCTCCAATCTGCCTGTCCACTCTGACATCTGTCCTCCTCCTTCAGTGAGGGTGAGTTATGTCAGTGTAGGAGGGTTGGACTGCTGCAGGAACTTTGACTCGGATGTGGAATGGAGATAAGTTTTAGCTCTAATTTATTTTATTTAAATTTTTTTTAAATAGGGGCAGGCCAGCACAGCAAGGGTTACTCTAACCAAAAACAGTGTTTTGTGAAAAAAACTTTTTTTGTTTGGAGTACCCTTTAAATACCATGACTGCCCTAATGCCCAGATATTTCTTCAGCTGGGTATCATTGATTATTAAGAAGTAACTGTTCACTGTTTCAATAGGGATTTAGTGACCTCTACTGGTAGATCAAATAAATAGCAACATTCAATTATATACACTGCTCAAAAAAATAAAGGGAACACTTAAACAACACAATGTAACTCTAAGTCAATCACACTTCTGTGAAATCAAACTGTCCACTTAGGAAGCAACACTGAGTGACAATCAATTTCACATGCTGTTGTGCAAATGGGATAGACAACAGGTGGAAATTATAGGCAATTAGTAAGACACCCCCAATAAAGAAGTGGTTCTGCAGGTGGTGACCACAGACCACTTCTCTGTTCCTATGCTTCCTGGCGATGTTTTGGTCACTTTTGAATGCTGGCGGTGCTTTCACTCTAGTGGTAACATGAGACGGAGTCTACAACCCACACAAGTGGCTCAGGTAGTGCAGCTCATCCAGGATGGCACATCAGTGCGAGCTGTGGCAAGAAGGTTTGCTGTGTCTGTCAGCTTGGTGTCCAGAGCATGGAGGCGCTACCAGGAGACAGGCCAGTAAATCAGGAGACGTGGAGGAGGCAGTAGGAGGGCAACAACCCAGCAGCAGGACCGCTACCTCCGACTTTGTGCAAGGAGGAACAGGAGGAGCACTGCCAGAGCCCTGCAAAATGATCTCCAGCAGGCCACAAACGTGCATGTGTCTGCTCAAACGGTCAGAAACAGACTCCATTAGGGTGGTATGAGGGCCCGACATCCACAGGTGGGGGTTGTGCTTACAGCCCAACACCGTGCAGGACGTTTGGAATTTGCCAGAGAACACCAAGATTGGCTAATTCGCCACTGGCGTCCTGTGCTCTTCACAGATGAAAGCAGGTTCACACTGAGCACATGCGCCTGCAACATCCACCAGCATGACCGGTTTGGCAGTGGGTCGGTAATGGTGTGAGGTGCCATTTCTTTGGGGGGGCCATGTGCTCGCCAGAGGTAGCCTGACTGCCATTAGGTACCGAGATGAGATCCTCAGACCCCTTGTGAGACCATATGCTGGTGCGGTTGGCCCTAGGTTCCTCCTAATGCAAGACAATGCTAGACCTCATGTGGCTGGAGTGTGTCAGCAGTTCCTGCAAGACGAAGGCATTGATGCTATGGACTGGCCCGCCCGTTCCCCAGAACTGAAAACATTGAGCACATCTGGGACATCATGTCTTGCTCCATCCACCAACGTCACGTTGCACCACAGACTGTCCAGGAGTTGGCAGATGCTTTAGTCCAGGTCTGGGAGGAGATCCCTCAGGAGACCAATCGCCACCTCATCAGGAGAATGCACAGGTGTTGTAGGGAGGTCATACAGGCACGTGGAGGCCACACACACTACTGAGCCTCATTCTGACTTGTTGGATCAGCCTGTAGTGTGTTTTTCCACTTTAATTTTGAGCGTGACTCCAAATCTAGACCTCAATGGGTTGAAAAATTTGATTTCCATTTTTTAATTTTTGTGTGATTTTATTGTCAGCACATTCAACTATGTAAAGAACAAAGCATTTCAGAAGAATATTTAATTCATTCAGATCTAGGATGTGTTATTTTTGTGTTCCCTTTATTTTTTTGAGCAGTATATTACATTAGTATCGTGTACAACAGATGTTTTAACCCAGGTAATGGAATTCATGTATGAGTTTGGGCAGTACAGCGGCGCCCTGTTAAGAGTCTCAAGGGTCTGGAGCTGATGATTTTCATGAATCTGATTACTTTAATGTATTAAATGAATGTTGCTGTTATCCACGTATTCACATGCCAGTATAAATTATTCATAGAGGGCATGTATAAAAATATAATCCACGCTCTCACAAATAGTTATTGTAATATGTATTTATATATACACTTATGCTAATATAGTTATGCTAATTGGACATTGCCAGTATGCATAAAAAAAATCTGCATATAATTATATTAACTGGAAAATCCACTTAAAAATGAACTTAAATCTGCAATGAGTCTAATTATACATATATGCACTAGTCCAGGCATAGGCAACCATCGGCACTCCAGATGTTTTGGGCTACACCTCCCATGATGCTTTGTCAGCATTATGTGTGTAAGAGCATTATGGGGGATGTAGTCCACAACATCTGGAGTGCTGAAGGTTGCCTATCCCTGCACTAGACAATGGTGGCCAAACCAGAGATATATGCAATGTGCATGATTGCATGAGTATGAATGTGTGTGTATAATGTAAGCATGTAACTCATATATACAGTTAGGTCCAGTAATGTTTGGATACTGACACAATTTGAATAGTTGGGCTCTGTACTCCACCACAATGTATTTTAAATGTAACAACCAAGATGCAATTGAAGTGCAGACTTTCAGCTTTAATTCAAGGGGTAGGACAAAAATATTGTATGAAACCTTTAGGAATTGCAACCATTTTCATACATAGTTCCCTTTTTTTCCGGGGCTCAAATGTAATTGGACAAATTTACACAATCATCAATAAAATGCTATTTCTTAATACTTTGTCGAGAAGAAGTTTGAAACACATGGACATCACCAACCGCTGGGTTTCCTCCTTTGTGATGCTTTGCCAGGCCTTTACTGCAGCTGTCTTTAGTTGTTCATGGGACTTTCTGCCTTAAGTTTTGTCTTCAGCAAGTGAGGGTTGAGGTCAGGTGATTGACTCGGCCATTGCAGAATAAGAATATTCCACTTCTTTGACTTAAAGGAACAGCCACTAGAGGCGCTTCCTGGTCCTTAGCAGACTTTTGGTCCACTAAATGACACTGGACGTCCTCACGCTTTGCATGGGGACATCCAGAGATAGCTAAAATCCCACAGGACAGCACTGAAGCAATGCTTTCCTCTAGTCTATTAGACAGTGTGTGTGTGTGTGTATGTAGTAGGTACTGTGTGTCTATTAGACAGTTTGTAAGTGTGTTTGTGTGTGTAGTAAGTAGTGTGTGTCTATTAGACAGTTTGTGAGCGTGAGTGTATGTATTAAGCAGTGTGTGTCTGTTCATGTATGTAATCATCAAATATTTCAATGTATCTATTAGGCAGTTTGTGACATAAACACACACATACAGAGACATACACATATACAGTGGTGTATCCTGGTTTTCTTCTGACACTGTCTTCTCTCCTCCTTGGCTCCTTCTGCTCCTTTACCTTTCTGCTACTTTCTGCTTATTGTGCTCCCCCTTCTGCTCCTGTCTCTTTCTGATCCCTTTCTGCTCCTTGCAGACCCTTTCTGCTCCTTCTCCTACTTTACCTTTGTGCTCCTTGCTGTCCCTTTCTGCTCTTTGCTACCCTTTTCTGCTCCTTCTCCTGCTTTACCTTTGTGCTCCTTCTGATTCTTTCTGCTGCTTTACCTTTGTGCTCCTTCTGTCCCTTCCTTCTCCTTGCAAACCCTTCCTACTCCTTGCTGCCCCTTGCAGACCCTTCCTGCTCCTTGCAGACCCTTCCTGCTCATTTCTGTTCCTTCTCCTACTTCACCTTTGTGCTCCTTCTGTCCCTTCCTGCTCCTTGCTGCCATTATCAGCTCCTTGCTGACCCTTTCTGCTCCTTCTAATTTACCTTTGTGCTGCTTTACCTTCCAGCTCCTTGCTGACCCTTCCTGCTCCTTGTTGACCCTTCCTGCTCCTTGCACACCCTTCCTGCTCCTTGCTGCCCCTTTATATTCCTTCTCCTTTCTGCTCCTTCCTTCTCCTTTCTGCTCCTTCTCTTACTTTACCTTCCTGGTCCTTGCTGAGCCTTCCTGTAGGCTGTCTCCCCCATCCCTTACTTAACTTATCTAAAGCCTATCTCCCCCTATCCCTCACTTACCTGATCCGTAGGCTCTGCCCCCATGTCTCACTTCCCTGATCTGTAGGCTATGTCTGCCCCCTATGTCTCACTTCCCTGATCTGTAGGCTATGTCTGCCCCCAACCCTCACTTCCCTGATCTGTAGGCTATCTCTGCCCCCCATGCCTGATCTAGGCTGCCCCCATGTCTCACTTCCTGATCTGTAGGCTATCATGTCTCACTTCCCTGATCTAGGCTCTCTCTGCCCCCATGTCCACTTCCTGATCTGTAGGCTATCTCTGCCCCCATGTCTCACTTCCTGATCTGTAGGCTATCTGCCCCTCATGTCTCACTTCCTGATCTGTAGGCTATCTCTGCCCCCCCATCCTCACTTCCCTGATCTGTAGGCTATCTCTGCCTCCCCCATGCCTCACTTCCCTGATCTGTAGGCTATCTGCCCCCATCCCTCCCCTCACTTCCTGATCTGTAGGGCCCCATCACTCACTTCCCTGATCTGTGCTATCTCTGCCCCCCATCCCTCACTTCCATGATCTGGCTAGCCCCCATCCCTCACTTCCATGATCTGTAGGCTATCTCTGCCCCTCCCAATCCCTCACTTACCTGATCTGTAGGCTATATCTGCCCCCATCACTCACTTCCCTGATCTGTGGAAGATCCCACTGAAACCTCTAATTACAGGCCCATCTCTTTGATAAACCAGGATATTAAGATCTATTCAAAGGTTTAATCAAATGCCCATTGGCTCCCTTGCTTTATTTTCTGGCCATGGAACCTTTAGTGGCTTAATCAGACAAAAAGAAGTGCAGGGAATCTTGGTCGGCCAATAGTTCATTCTATTCGCAAACGATGCCTTCCTGACTCTGACGAACCCCCTTGAGTCTATACCAGTTGTGTTGAAACTGATGACGGAGTATGGCAAATTAAACCTAAAATTAAATATAACCAAGACACAGATCTTGAGATGAGGGTTACACACCTCAGAGATGGATCAACTCAAGGTTTTGTATGAGTTTAACTGGGACCGCAGAACTATTGATTATCTGGGTGTGAAGATCACTCATTCTTTCGATCACGTAATTAATTCTAACTATTTAAGTCTCTTAGAAGATTTTAGAACATATTTTATGAAATGGAGTAGGGTCGAATTATCCTGCTCCCAAAGATGTATTTGTTTAGAACGATCGCAGTTAGAGTTAGTTATAAAATTTTGAGTTGTGTTCAAACCGCTATTTCCAGGTTTATATGGGCAAACAAGAAACCTAGAATTTCTCAAAAAAATCATTAAGAAATCAGGGAGAAATGGAGGCCTGGGTTTTCCAGATGTTTATGTTTTACATGAAGCCTGTATGTTATCCCATTTGTTTTAGCTTGGGATAAAAATATTAATAACACTAACAAAGGGAATTGAAACGCAAAAATTTAAATCAGACATACTTTACAACAAAATAGATAAAAGTTGCCCATTAGATAAAATTACAACAAATCCAATTATTAAGACAACCATGACCATGGTTAAAAACACAAGGAAAAAATGTAATCAAATCAATGCAATTATATCCCCTCCATTAGAATTACTGGAAATTAATATAAGAGATTTGGATTTGAATAGTTGGAGAAGTTGTGGGATCAACCAGGTTTCGAATGTTTATTCTAACGGTAATCTAATCATTTTGCAACTACTGCAGTCTATTTATTCTCTTGCTTCAAGCGAAGTGTTTACGTACTTGAGAGTAAAAAATTATCTAGCTACAAAAATTATCTAGCTACAAAAAAATCTTGGTACATAATGACACCACTGATTTCCTAGGGAATCATAATCCTCTGAAGAAAATATCCCGTTCACTCAAATTTCTTAGTATTTATGAAACCTTAGTATTTATTAAAGAAACTCAAATAATAAAATGTGAACAAGACTTTAAAAAATCATTTGAGATCCAAACCTGGAAACAGAGTATAAAGTGGGTTAAACCAAGTACACACTGTGTAAACCTGATTGAGCTCTATTATAAAGTTTTATACAGGTGGTACATGGTTCCAACAAAATTAATAAAATATATTGTGATCATTCTGATCCATGTTGGAGATGCAATAATGCTAAAGGATCTAATTTCTACATTTGGTGGGAATGCTCTGGGCTAGATACTCAAAAAAGTAACCTTACAAGACTCCTCTTGGAAATCTCCAGGAAAGAGTCCCCTCTGACTCCACAGCTCCTTCTCTTCATCTAGACTTTCCTCAATGGGAGAAACCCCTATCTTATTTAATGATTCGTATCATGCTAGCAGTAAAATATGCATATCGAGAAATTGAAAAAGACAAGGGCATCAAAACTGGAATGAAATAACAAACCAAATAAACTACCAATACTCAATGGAGAAAGGTTGTTATTTAATGAACAACCAACTGAGCTTATATATAAAAACATGGGACAAATGGCAAACATCTTCCTATGCTAATAAGAGTTAGGAAATCCTAATAATACCACCAAAGCAGAAAGCTAAATAACATCGAATACTTTATAATATAAATGACTAATAGAAAATTGAAGGTACTGCCCCTCCTCCCCCTTCCGCATCAGAATAAATGTTGGATGTAGTATGAATGAGGATAGTAATGTATGTAGGTACAAATTTAGAATATTTGATGCATTGTTGTTATTAAAATATATACTGTAATAATTTACTTTTTGTATGCATGACCATCTCAGTAGAGAAGCTATTGGACTGTTTTAATCCTGAAAAAGGATGTCTAAAAAGAATAAGACACTGAAAAGTTCAATACAATCAGAAAGATGGATATCACGCCATTTTCACTTTTGATGAATGGACTGATGCCATGTCTGCCCGTAAACCTTTATTGCTCATTGGCCTAATTACCCTCTGAGTATATGATTGTCTTGCAACGGATGTAGCTGAGTGCATTTAGTTAAAAAATGGGAGCAATCTGTTAATTTCTGCTTAACGTCAGTAGCTTGAATTATGCTACACTGTTGGCATGACATGTTAGCAAGATACAAGGCAACAATCTACCAAAGTCAAAGACAAGAAGTGACAGACAGGTGTATTACCGGACATTAGGGAGGCCAGGTTTAATGCTAACAAAGGAATAGGAAGTATTAGAATTCATAAAAAATATTCAGACCAATAGGAGTACAAAATAATAGTACCAATAATAAGCTAAGTCGATCTGTAAGGCAACACTTGAATAATACAAAATCAGGAAAAAGCAAGGTCTGCTAAACCATATAGGAAAATAGGTAGCCAGGTCTGGACACAGGAATCAGAAATAGAATACAACAGGGTAAAAAAATGTAGCCAGGTCAGTAAAAATAAATCCGTATCAGAAACCATGAAAGGGCACTGGATCCTGGAAAACAGGATTCAGAATAATATAAGTGCGACCTGGTTAATATAATGCTGTATCCAGAGAAAAGTAGACCCGGGGGGTCAAGGAAATAGGAAGTCCCTTAATTAAACTCTGTATAAATAAAACATAGCTTTTAATGATTTCTATAATAAAATACTCATGCTAATAGAAAAAAGACAAGGAAAACAGAACAAAATAAAAAAATGGGTTGGATAGGTTAAGGAAAAAATCAATCGTATCTCCTGAGTGGGATATATACCCCAATAATATAATCTCTTAAATGGATCCAATAGTATCTTAGAAGAGAATGGGGTCCCAATACAGTACTCGTACCGTATCTTTAAATAATCACAGTCGTAGCAATCTATTGTGGGTCTCCCATCTATAGTTGTGGATAACTAATAACCCTCACAAGGAGCCTCTAATCATCACTTAGAGAGCCCTATAAGGCTGAGGTTACCCAATAATGCAACACATCAAGGAGGGAAGCTGATACACAATCAAAAAAACAAGGTCTGCTACTTAGTAGATAAACAGTACTACTCAGCTAGTATACAGTCAATGGTGGAGTGATACAATGTATCCAATGCCTTTATTAGCATAGGCCGCAATGCCCATACAGACCCTATATACTTCATTATGAAGCACCAGGTCAAGGGGGCACTAGAAAGTGCGACTGCCCTACTTGGCTATAGTCTGGGCACGCAGTGAGGAATAAGAGATGAGGTTTTCCCGCTCTAATAGATCAGAGGTAACAAATGCCCAAAACAAGTGATAAATACCCCTGATAACCCACAACCCTCAGTTAGGTAGCAAAGTTGGAACGGCTGAAACATAGACTTCTATCTAACTAGCTGTCATAAGCTGAAACGGCTGGAGCACCGACACCTATCTAACCTAGCTGCCTGTTGCCTGACACGTGTTTTGAAAAAAGAGGTAACTTTTTTAGGTCAGAACCCCCGGGAGGGGGAATCTCAACCACAATACAGGCAGACAAGGTACAGGGAGAGGTCACGGAAACGTCACTAACTGTTAATACCAAAGTCATCAATCTCTCTTATAGGGCACTTACTGAACTCCAAAACCAGGTATTAATGAAAGGGCTATCATTTGTCCCCGGTCCCTCTTTCAACAGATTCGAATGGGTGAAAGATATTCACCTATTCGGGAGACGGTTAGCCCTTCATAAGTTCTTTCTCACTGATAAGGAGAAAAGAGCTAAGGACCTGGGGTTCAGTATTAGAGAATATCAATGTCTTAACGACCTAGTGTCCCTTCTAGAGGAGAATGATGAAATAACCACATTGCCTTATACTGACCTGAGCCCTAAAAGCAAATTTACCCCTAATATTAGAGATTTCAAGAACATAGATATGTTCGTTGACTCAACCTGTAATATGATACAAAAGATTAAAGTCGATTCTTTACAACCTCGACCGCACAGTAACCTCTCTAGGGGAGAATGGGGGGCCCTTCGTGACCTGCAGGACAACGAGTCATGCATACAACAATCTTTTACATTCACATCCATGTGTATCACTGGTACCTGGAATAGCAGCCATATAATACATGATCAGGTTCAATAATTACTGCTAATCCTCAGCCCTGTGGATAGCTTACACCAATATATGTATAGTTTCCGTGTTAACCGTTTAATGCTGCTATATCAATGGGTATATCTCACAGCAAACTAAGGCTATAGTGGACTTCAGTGGGTAATCCCACTGATACCATCTTAGAGTCAGAGGAAGACCTGGTTAACCCTCTCAAGTTATTAGAGGAACCAAATCGGTCCTCTAAACACTTCTTTTGCCTAGACAATTAGCCCAAGGGTGTATCAGTTACAGGGAACCGTAATTACTTCGGTCGGGATAGTGCTCAAATAGTTTAATTAACAATGTGTCAACTGCTGACAAGGTTTAAACCACTGATGTGAAAAGTTAATAAAAATGATGAGTAAAGAAAATATTTACAGTATCTATGAAAATTATGTACATATACTAGAATAAAATTGCATTAGCTAGAATACAATTTAAAGATCCCAACCAATGGTGTCTGGACGCTGAAAAGGTGTTTACGGACAAAGAAAGCACCTTTCTCTCCCAGGAGACTAGGATTGACTCCAAATTTAGACATATATCTAATGCTTGTAAACAACAAATCAGGCTGGGATGGGAAATTTCATCTTTACAAAACTATCTCAGCAAATCCATGATACCCAGGGAACTGAGGATACAAATTATGCCCAATACGCAAATGGAAGATGCTGCCCTCCTGAAAGAATGGGAGGAGGCGGCCAACTTATGTTCCCGTACTTTCATGGATATTATTTACAGATTTGAGAGTCAAAGACTAGTAGAAGTCAATAACAAAGTTAAAAAGGCAGTCGAGGCTATTCAAAATCACAAAGACGACCCAAACTTTAACACTCAAGAACTTAAACTCCAACAAAACTTGAACAAATATAAAGACTCTATTAAAAATCGAAAACATAAAAAGTTCCTGAGGAATAACCAGGATTATAAAAATGATTAGGTTTATAGAAGATTCAGCAAGAATATACGTGTTGATTCAGATCAATGGACCACGTCCAAGTACGAGACCTCTTATACTGATAATGAGGGTACGAGTACATCTTTAATGCCCCCTAACAACGCTCAAACAAGAGGTATTTTGAAAAAAGAGGTAACTTTTTTAGGTCAGAACCCCCGGGAGGGGGAATCTCAACCACAATACAGGCAGACAAGGTACAGGGGGAGGGCACGGAAACGTCACTAACTGTTAATACCAAAGTCATCAATCTCTCTTATAGGGCACTTACTGAACTCCAAAACCAGGTATTAATGAAAGGGCTATCATTTGTCCCCGTTCCCTCTTTCAACAGATTTGAATGGGTGAAAGATATTCACCTATTCGGGAGACGGTTAGCCCTTCATAAGTTCTTTCTCACTGATAAGGAGAAAAGAGCTAAGGACCTGGGGTTCAGTATTAGAGAATATCAATGTCTTAACGACCTAGTGTCCCTTCTAGAGGAGAATGATGAAATAACCACATTGCCTTATACTGACCTGAGCCCTAAAAGCAAATTTACCCCTAATATTAGAGATTTCAAGAACATAGATATGTTCGTTGACTCAACCTGTAATATGATACAAAAGATTAAAGTCGATTCTTTACAACCTCGACCGCACAGTAACCTCTCTAGGGGAGAATGGCGGGCCCTTCGTGACCTGCAGGACAACGAGGACATCATCATTAAACTGGCAGACAAGGGGGGGAATATCGTGGTGTTAAATAGATCACAGTATATTCAGCTGACTGTAAATATACTTAAAGATGATAAAACGTACAAAACATTACCCACAGACCCGTCCGCTAAATTTCTGTCAGATCTAAAAGGACTCTTGGACTCAGCGTTTGAGGACGGAATCTTGGGGAAAAACGAATATGTATATATCTATATCAAAAGTCTGACTGTGTCAACTTTTTATTGCTTACCCAAGGTGCACAAACAATACACTAATTTAACAGCTAGACCAATTGTGTCCGGATCAAATAACCTGACGTGCAAAGCCAGTGTATATATAGATAAAATGCTTCGACCCTTTGTAGAAAAGTTACCCTCATATTTAAGCGATACAAAGGATACACTGAAATGCTTAGCCTCTATTAACATACCAAGAGGTGCATTGTTGTGTAGTCTTGATGTGGAGGCCTTGTATTCATCGATCCCACACTCCCTAGGACTAGCACATATCAGACATTATCTGGAGACACGTGGGCCTAGACATCAACGACACACTTCTTTTGTGTTAGAGCTGTTACAGTTTGTGTTAACCCACAATTTCTTCCTATTCAATGGTCAGTACTACCACCAGGTGCAGGGTATAGCTATGGGTACATCTTGTGCCCCTTCGTATGCCAACCTGCACCTGGGGTGGTGGGAGGTGAATATGGTTTTCTCTGACACAAATGCTGAATATACAAAGTATGTCTTTCTATGGAAAATATATATAGATGATGTCCTCGTTGTCTGGACAGGCACAGGGGACTCCTTCACGGCTTTTGTGGAGAGATTGAACTCCAATGATTTGAACTTGAGGTTCACGATGGAAATTGGGGGTTCTTCTCTTAACTTCCTGGATTGTAGATCACCACCGAACTAAGCATCGAGACCACACTCTTCAGGAAACCCACCTCAACTATGTTGAGGTGGGAAAGCTACCATCCGACCACATTGAAGAGGGGTATCCCTGTCGGACAGTACCTCCGGCTCAGGAGGAACTGCTCAACCGTGGAGGAATTTACAAATTAGGCCAAGGCACTCAAAACCAGGTTTAAGGAGAGGGGGTATACCAATCGCTGTTTAAAGTACGCATACCAGAGAGCATTGCACTGCAATAGGATGGAACTCCTTAAAGATAAACCAGTACTTAACAAACAATTCGTTGCATAGCGAATTTTGATTCAGGGTGGGATCAGGCTAAAAAGATATTGGGGAGGTTCTGGCCTCTAATATCCTAAGATCCCCAGCTCAAAGGAGTTGTGACTTCGAATGTATCCCTTACAGCACGTAGGGGTAGAAATCTTAAGGAGGCTATGGTACCAAGCCACCTTTCATCTAAAAAAAATGGACAAAATGGGCTCTCTATACAAGGCACCTATAAATGTGGCATATGTGTGGCCTGTAGGTATATGATAAAAGACTCCAAATGTGTTATAGATTCAAGTGACAAAATAGTGTGCAATGTCAAACAATTCTTTAATTGTAACACTAAAGGGATTGTATACCTCTTGGTCTGTACATGTGGACTTAGATATGTGGGAAAAACCATCCGTCCCCTTAAGAGGAGAGTTATGGAGCACATACACTCCGTTAGGAACCTCAGGGATACCCCAGTGGCAAGACACATGAGGAGTCATCATCACGGGGACCCTGGAGGTGTAAAGTTTGCGGGGATTGAGAAGGTGTTGTTGGGTCGAAGAGGAGGTGATTTAGATCTCACCCTCCTTAAAAGAGAATGCTATTGGATACATAGGTTCAAAACTTTGGCCCCCTATATTTTAAATGAGGGTTTTACCTTTACTCCCTTTATTGAGAAGTAAAACCACCAAGGAGAATTGAATTCTAGCCAATGCAATTTTATTCTAGTATATGTACATAATTTTCATAGATACTGTAAATATTTTCTTTACTCATCATTTTTATTAACTTTTCACATCAGTGGTTTAAACCTTGTCAGCAGTTGACACATTGTTATTTAAACTATTTGAGCACTATCCCGACCAATGAGATATTGAAGTAATTACGCTTCCCTGTAACTGATACACCCTTGGGCTAATTGTCTAGGCAAAAGAAGTGTTTAGAGGACCGATTTGGTTCCTCTAATAACTTGAGAGGGTTAACCAGTTCTTCCTCTGACTCTAAGATGGTATCAGTGGGATCACCCACTGAAGTCCACTATAGCCTTAGTTTGCTGTGAGATATACCCATTGATATAGCAGCATTAAACGGTTAACACGGAAACTATACATATATTGGTGTAAGCTATCCACAGGGCTGAGGATTAGCAGTAATTATTGAACCTGATCATGTATTATATGGCTGCTATCCCAGGTACCAGTGATACACATGGATGTGAATGTAAAAGATTAATTTCACATTCCTTAATATTAAGGTGTATCCCCTTTGGTAAAACTGGGGCGGTTAATTATGCTTAGCAGCATTCATCAGAAGAAGGCGCGTTCAGTAGCGCCGAAACACGTGTCAGGCAACAGGCAGCTAGGTTAGATAGGTGTCGGTGCTCCAGCCGTTTCAGCTTATGACAGCTAGTTAGATAGAAGTCTATGTTTCAGCCGTTCCAACTTTGCTACCTTACTGAGGGTTGTGGGTTATCAGGGGTATTTATCACTTGTTTTGGGCATTTGTTACCTCTGATCTATTAGAGCGGGAAACCTCATCTCTTATTCCCCACTGCGTGCCCAGACTATAGCCAAGTAGGGCAGTCGCACTTTCTAGTGCCCCCTTGACCTGGTGCTTCATAACGAAGTATATAGGGTCTGTATGGGCATTGCGGCCTATGCTAACAGAGGCATTGGATACATTGTATCACTCCACCATTGACTGTATACTAGCTGAGTAGTACTGTTTATCTACTAAGTAGCAGACCTTGTTTTTTTGATTGTGTATCAGCTTCCCTCCTTGATGTGCAGCATTATTTGGTAACCTCAGCCTTATAGGGCTCTCTAAGTGATGATTAGAGGCTCCTTGTGAGGGTTATTAGTTATCCACAACTAAAGATGGGAGACCCACAATAGATTGCTACGACTGTGATTATTTAAAGATACGGTACGAGTACTGTATTGGGACCCCCTTCTCTTCTAAGATACTATTGGATCCATTTAAGAGATTATATTATTGGGGTATATATCCCACTCAGGAGATACGATTGATTTTTTCCTTAACCTATCCAACCCATTTTTTTTATTTTGTTCTGTTTTCCTTGTCTTTTTTCTATTAGCATGAGTATTTTATTATAGAAATCATTAAAAGCTATGTTTTATATATACAGAGTTTAATTAAGGGACTTCCTATTTCCTTGACCCCCCGGGTCTCCTTTTCTCTTTGTACACACATATGTGAGGGTTACCCCCTTTATGGTCACCCCTGACACACATTTAGCTGGTTCCCTTAGAGGCTTCTAGCTCTCTGTTTTTCATAATGCTGTATCCACCCTCTCGTCTTTGCTATTTGCGAATTCACTTGAACCATGTTTGATAGCAATCTGCTGCAATCGTGACATCTTGGGCTATGAATGTAGTGGTGTGGAGTGTTTTTTGGGTGTGTTTTTTGCCCGCCCCAGGAAAGTGCTGCCCAAGGCAAATGCCTTGTTAGCCTTGCACTCAATACATGCCTGGTGTCTGTTCCTCTGAGTTGTCTTATCTTAGGTATGATTTTTTACACTGTATTTATAATTTGACCTTTGGAACCCCTCTTAACTGGCCCATGTTCCGTCTGGGGAGGGTGGGGGTGTCATACACTGATACCTGATATATCGCTCGAGTCATTACTAGGGCTCAGACTTCATAGCATACCTACCTTCCCTAGCATCCCTTATGGGTTGAGTTATGGTATCTTGCAGCTAGGTTGATGACCTGTAATACATTGTAACCAGATGTGACCTATTATGTTTATTAAGTTTGCCAGTATTATTTTGTTTCTTCTCATTTTAATTGTATTCCTGTTACTAGGGACCTGCACATCCCAAACTGTACTTCCATGTTTTGTCAAACTTGAGAAAAATTTTAATTTTGATTTTTAAATAAAATAATGCGGCATTCCAAATGACCTGGCCTAGTATTACGGATTGATGCCGCTATGTCTGTATGTAACCAAGGGCTTTTTCTTTGTGGAAGACTAGATGCAGCTGTACTGAAGCTGGAGTGAGCCAGGGAAAATGTATGTGACTGCCTTATTTTTGGAACTAAGTCCCCTTTTTGACTCAGAGACCTGAGGCTGTGGCCGAATTCAGGCAGATGTGTCACTAAAGGTATGTAATCTGGCAACTCTGCAGGAGATGACCAAAAGGGATGTTAAAAATGTGTTAAAGACAACGCAGCTTATGACTCATATAAGCATTGGGTTGTATATTCAAATGATCTGGCCTTGGGACAGGATATATAAATCTTACAATACAATTGCGACACAATCCCCCCAAAATCACAAGATATCTTCTTACACTTGCAAAGTATCTTCTACTGATTTGTTAAAAGGCTGGCACTTCTACAATTTGTCAGTCAGGAGGAGAATATAATTAATTCTCTTCACTATACCCCAACATACTTTGCTTTATTCAGCATACAATGCTGGGCTACAAGAAAGCACTGTCACAGACTAGTAACCAATACAAGCAAAATCAGAACCTCCAAGTCAATAGATCACCAGAAGAGGTCACTATCCATTTGGAAATGCATGTAAATGCTAAGTAATCTAATTCTCAAAACCAGTATGAGGGCACCTTAGAAAAGGTCCCCAAATCTTTGCAGTATTACTGGTTCAAATCTCATATGCAGAATCTTTCCTGTAGAAATTTTCCCTAGTTATTTGCCATAAAAGGTTTCACAACATAACAAAAATAGAAAATTAACGACATAATTGCGGACCAATCCCTTAGACAAATCTCTCCAAAAATACACGAGTCAATGACCATGTATAAGGATAAAAATGACAATATTTGTAGTTTTTCCTTGTTTATTCTGTGAATCAAATAAATAACATTGTGCCTCCGATGCCCCTTTACATACACATTGCGTAAAATGGAATGAGAATGTACCCACCTCAGATTGTAATCTCAGATATGATTGGTTTGTTTTATTAATACCAGTACCAGAGACAGTACAGTTGTCATTATTATATATAATGCATAGTTTCACATGCTAAAACATTTATAACCTGTTTGTAAAATGTTTCTAACCTCGTTTGCTTACTTTTAGGGAGGTAGAGAGTAACTGTTATAGAAAATCTATATTGTTGGAAAATATTGTACTGCTTCAATGTTCCTTCTGTGATCAAATTCAGCGTCACATGTCTAGATGAGCCAAACACAGATAATATAGGCACTTACTGAGGTAATGAAATACATGATGGCATAGGTTGCTGGAGATGTGATTTGGGGGCTGAAGCCCCGATTGAGGGGCTCTGTAGTCTAAGATCTCTACAGTTAATGGTAGGGATAGGTGGATATTTTGTGTTTTTTCTTTACCTTTACACCAGGCAGGAGTTTTTCATAGCAGCTGCCTATAATAAAATAATATTCCATTGTATGGTCACTCTGCTGGGGACTACCTCCTCTGCTAGCAGAAGGGGTGATGCCCCTAGGGCAACTCTCTCAGAAAGGGTTGGGAAAGAGAACTTTGCTGCCCACCCATTGTCAACCCTGCTGCGCAGCATGTGCATGTTTCTACTTGAGCTTTTACTGAATTCCTGGAGAGCATAAGGAGTATGCTGTTCAGTGGTAGAGAGGACCGAACATGGCAGGGATATGTCTTGACCTATCCCCACCACTCTCTCGGTGTAGTGGTCATTGAGTTTTCCCATGGGTTTCTGTAACCTGATGGATTGAGTACATATAAGGCACTCAAAAGTCGGAACTTATTGTAATAAAGCTGCTACTTTGACACCTCTCAAGAAGGTAATCTAAGCAAATGCCAGCCATATTAAGGACAATAGTATTATTTTTACCGTTCAAAAGTTGTTGCAGACGTACAAAATGTCTCAACGTTTTGCCTTATTATATCCAAGGAATATTTCCCAAACTAATCCTCCTATGGCACTATAGTACTATTCACTATCCCTAGCAGGATTAAAAGCTCTGACTATTCAAACAGATTGCATCAGCATTGCAATATAATTTCATACCACAAAATATATATTAGGTGTCATATATGAACCTAGCTTGGTGGTCAGCTGTGTTCCTCTACTATACATGTGTGTTTAACATTTGGATAGCTTATGAAGAAACTAAACCACTTATTACAGTGTAAAAGTTTTCAGTCATCATAAAGGCAACAAGGCACTTAGTTCATGTTCTGCCAAACTAGGTGGGAGGTTTATATTAGTTATATATGAGTGTCATGTTAAGAACTTGGTGATTGCATATCATACAGAAGTGCAATTCATGTATCATTGTTTATAAAAAATAAAGACAATTATCTCCTTTTATGCAACTAAATTGTGTTATGATCCATGTTATTTAAATGTTTGTATGCATTGATTTGTTCCTGCAAATGTCTATGTCTTTAATCAAGTTCCGGATTTTCTTGTCCTGTTTCACATTGTATAAAATAATTCTGTTCTTCAATAGGTTTCTTTGAAACCAAACCAAACAATATGTAGAACATGGTGTTATCCTTTCTTGGGTTGAAGGATATGTTAAGTTCTGAATAATCAGAATAAGATATTTGGCAGTAGTCTTCTGTCACTGCGTTTCTGTAAAAAAAAAGAGAAAGATATCACTGGCTTCATAAAAAATCATGATCAATGTACTGCAAATACAAACTCATGCAACAAACAAAATATCCTACTGATTTAAAGGGCAAACTTTGTTCGTGTTCCTAGCAATATAGTATAGATCCCCCTCCTTTGCAAACCCTCCCCCTCCCCCCCATTTACTTAACTGATTGCAGCCTTGATATCCCTTGGCACTGGTTTAGGCTCTGCCTCTGCTCATCCCCCACTGATTTTGGCCAGTGGGGGAGACCTAATGCGCAAGCGGGGCAGTGGAACTTCCCCCCTACGAAGGGATTTTGGGTGACACTGGATGTCCAGCATCAGTTAGGCGACCAAAAGTCAAATAACGACCTGAAAGTCCCTCTAGTGGCTGTCTGGTAGACAGCCATTAGAGGTGGAGTTAACCCTCACAGATAATTATTGCAGTTTAATAAAAACTGCAATAAATACCTTTGCAGGGTTAAGGTACCTCGGAAACTGCACCCAGACCAGGACTTTTCAATTAACTTTGGCAAACTTTGCTTCATCCAAAGGAGATACTGCATATTTTGTATCAATCACAGAATTGTTTGTGGTCAGCTCCCACAAGATAAAATAACATTTGGGCAGTGTAGAGCCTTTTCTCGTGTGATTCAATAATTAAGACAACAATTTTTAAACAGTAAACAGACTTTTGGTAGATCTTTCAGGTGGATGAAAACTAGACAACTGGAATAGGGTATTTTGGGTCATAAGGTTTGTTGAATATATCGGTGACCTTTGTCATTTTGTTGGGAGATCAACATACTAAGGTACTGAATTTTATCTAAGTCAGCAGTCATAGTAAATTTGTCAGACCAACAATATAAAAACGTTAACAGCAGATTACAGTGTGCCTCTACACAATACCAACATATCAGATATAGCGCCACCAATGGGTGATATGTTTCTGGAGCAACATATCATTAAAAATCAATCTTTCTTCTAAGAGGGTCAATAATATGATGGCATATGTGGGTGCATCATAAAAGCACATCAACATTCCCCTGAATTTGAATTAAATATCATCCTAAAATAATAAATAATTATTTAAAGTCATTAAAAAGTCAAGAGTATCATTAGAGTAGTCAAATTATCACTGCAAGTTCTCTGTTGTGCTTATTAATTTGTATTTTTAATAAATATGATATAAATGATGTGGACTGTGCATAACCCAGGTATGTATACCTTTGTTATCAGTTTAGTAATACTTGATACGACATATATTAAGACAAGTTTTATTATATTACATAGAAAAATAATATATATATATATATGTAACGGAGCTCCTTGTACTCCGACTGAGTACCCTCCGTTGACGGATGCTCCTAGCGCTTACTGAGGACTCCAAGCGCTGCAGCAGACACCACAACCACCGCAGACTCCGCAACCGCCGTATCTTGACTGGAGTTTCGCCGTCTTCCTTCCACCCTGGGTCAGCTTCTGTCCTCCAGGACTGTGTGGGAAAGAACTCTTCCTTCCACCCTGTATGAACCTCCAGCATCCAGGACTGTGTGGTGAAGACCCCTCCTCCAAGGAGAGCATGTCAGGAACAAGCTCTTAAAAGAGCTAAGTGACTCAAGCTCAGGGGAGCATACAGAGCATAGCAATCCCCAGTGTGATTATAACAGCTCCCTCCAATAACGAGACAAGGCTACATTTAGAGGGATCAAGAAGAACTGTCAAAACCTTTATTTCCCTTGGGACCAGCCAATAGGGTCACCACAATAACATTGTTGTGAAACCTCAATAAAATCACAAACAGTAAAAACATATCAAACAACACACAGTGACTTATCACAACACAATGGCACATTCTTAAAGGGGTGGGGGGAGACAATATTTAACAGTAAATATCTCACCTGCCTGCAGAATTAGCAATATGCAAATCTACCTGAATATGCAAATGAACCAGTCTTGCAATTCAGGTAGTGCATATTGCTGTTGCTACCAACAGAGGGCACTAGACAAGCTCCATAGCCAAACCCACCTAGTTGGTAGCAAACCTCAGCAGTACAAGAGAGCAGGCAATACATTACACAGTACACACACACACACTATAAACAATTATATTACACACACCCTGCACCTATAATGGGTACAGGGTGACTAAAACATAAGATAAAGCAGCCTACATAAATAGTCTGTCTGAAGGTAGACTAGGGGCTTTAAAGCCAGATACATGAAAGAGTCATAGTCACAGGGGAGGAGGCTGGCAAGTAGGCCTCTCCAGGACCAAGTGGCGAAGGGCACTTCGTCACAATATATATTCATATAGTTGAACTATTGCAGCATGATGTGCGCACCTTTAATTATTTATATATAATATCCATACTATATATCCAAATGAGATATATTTTTTTCACGTACTTTATCACATACTTTATTTAAACTGTTCTCTACATGTTACATATTACTATAATTACTTTGCTGTTTAAATAACAATACATAATATATTTGTATATATGGTAACTGTTTTGTGTGAATGTTCCTTGTTTTGCCTTTGTTTTGGGATGTCAATTCTGTTTTAATCTACATGTATACCAATTGAAACATTGTTGATGAGATTATTTTTTGCTTGACAAAGGCTCTATACTGTAAAATATAAAATGTCACAATTATAACCTTGTGGGAATACATTTCTGTGGATCCCACAACCTGTGTACCAAGTCTTCTGCTTTCTTTGTGTTTGCGATGTTTAACTTATTCCACCTAGCAGGACCAAAAAGTGAACATATACCTGCTGCTCTTTTAGTTAATCAATAAATGAGAAAGGTGTAGAATAGAAATATGGAATAGAAATATTTGTCTTGAGTCTATCCGAGCATTGCAGGAATGTTGCAGTAACTACTTGGGAATGTTGTCTATTTGCCAGAGTAGTGCAAGTTGAGAATTCACTTCTCCGACAAGCTGTAATGGAACACTCAGGATTTCCACATGTTCTACAGTTCAATGAAATACAGGTTACTTATATATTGTATTGTTCCTATAGATCTCTTAAAAAAATTAAACACAGATACTAAAAATACTAAATTCCAATTAACACAATATTAAAAAAAAAAAATTGTAGTTTAGCGCTTAAAATTCAGTAAACATATGAAAATATGTGCAAAATATTCCTTACTAGGTGTCAAAACAACCGTGAAACCATAAGACCAACTTTAAGTCCTCTAAATATTCAAGTGTTCATGCAACAAGAAATATAAATGTGTGCTTTTACAACATCCTTAATGAATACATCCAAAATGTACATAAAATTATTTTCCCACTTTGAAAGTACTTAGTGTATTCTACAAATATAATTTATGCGCACTGTCAAAACATCACAATTTCAAACAAACCAGCAGTGATTAAAGTGCATTAAATACATAAAATGTTTGTGCCGATATAATTTAAGCGCTACACTACAACTTTATTGGTTTTTATTTTAATGTGTTTTGAGGTTCACAGAAGGTAGTGGTAGCAGCTGAAACAGATTAATACACTATTGTCATTGCTTTTCAACCCACCTTTTTTAGAGGCAATATTAGAGATGTTGTACCAAAAATGTATCAAAAATGTACCACAAAAGATTATGCCATTGGCATTAATCGTGTATGCTGGGAATTTAATAAAAAGTTAGCGTGGGACTGTAACTTGTTTTTTTTACATTTAATGAAAAACCTATGCAAGCAGTTCTGCTGCCAATAGAATGTTCATACCTTTATCTGTTGACCAGCATGTGTCATATATTTTCAAAGAACCACTATTATTTTGTATATCTTGAGTATTGTCTTCTAGACTGCTGTTATTCTGCGGCAATGTTTCATCTATATTCATTGTCTTCTGAAACGAAAAGAGAGAATAACTAAATATCAAATATAGTTTGCTGAATATTTTCTTCAGGCAAATTAAATTGTTCTTTTCTGCCAATGACGTACCAAGGTTTATTCACAAACTGGGTACAGAGTTAACCTTCTATCTTGAAAGGATTGCATATACATGAGAAATACAAAATATTCTGCTATTTAAGGGAGCTGGGTGTTCTCTCATGTCATGGTCTGTTAATATTTAGTATTCCCATTGAGATTACTGTGGATTTTAATTTTGTGAGTACACTCACTTCAAATAGTGAGATCAGACACAAAGAGAGTTAGCTGTGACAGGCTGCGTGTGATCTGATAGTCAATAAAATTTGTAAATAAACAGTAACAAATTTTTATTTTAAAAATGCTAAATTGCTCCAATTTCTGATGAAAAAAAATATATTCACTATAATACCTGTTATGGATGTACTGACTGGATATAAAAGTCATATGATGAACCCAGAAATATGAGGTACTTTCAAAATCAGGACAAATATACTTAGCTTCACTAACTGCAAATATATTACATATACAAAATTATATGAAAAATTAACTTTCTTTAAGTTTTTCAATGTTTTGTATAATTTAAGCACGTATTAATAATTAAAACTCCTGTCTGTCCTTCAAAAATCAAACAAAAAACGTATACATGTGTGGGTGCACTTAACACAAAACTGGAAAATCACACAAGAACATGCTAAGTTTTGTTTAAATTAGTCGATTAAATTAGTCACTAAGATTGTAACTAAGGAGGATCTGTTTTTAAAATATTTGATATTTCATCACATGCCATTTCTGCTGAAACAGAATGGTCCTTCTCACCTTTTGATCATTTTTTGCATGTTTGAATTTCTTTTCTTTATAATAGTTTCTTTTTGGGAGAACATGTAACAACATCAAATCACATACCACGGTTGCCTAAGTATATGGAAAAAAAAGAAAAATGCATTATTTTTTTGACAATCTTTATTTTGAGTTTTTTAAACAATAGGTCAGGGGTATCATCTTAGTAAACAGTACATTGTAGAGTAGAACAAGTTTCCAGAATGAAGGTTTCTCAAACTATAGTTCGTGGACATCTGCTTAGTAATCATTAAGTGTAACATAGAGCAAAATCCAGAACTTTTACATAATGTGGTATGAGCAAATTACAATGCTAAGATATACTTAACGCCAGACGCGCCTCACCACCCAATGGTCCCGGCAATTACCGCTAATAAAACCACTGAGTGGCGAAACGCCCAAGCGCATCTTTTTGATGATCTTTAGTATTATTTTGTAAACCAAAGAGGAAAAGTAGGGTAGGGTATACTCAAAGTATTCGCTGGGGCGAGGATCACAAGTAACATGTAGCTTTTATCTTACTGCATATTATTCTGGTATGTTTGGTCACTTTTAGCCATGCACTTGTTTCTTTACTATTGTAAGCCCTTATTTGTATATCTCGTCTGTGACCTTACAGCTTTGTCTACGGGCTGTGTCAGCCCACTGTCTGGTCTGTTGTCCCCCGGACCCTCCCCTCCTACATGTACTAATGGAGATAACATCTGTGTGGGTTATACCCCCTGCTATCTCCAGTTATCTATTGTAGTATTTCATTCCTTGTGTAATATTTCCATCTGAACTGTAGAAGGGGTTGTATTATTGGGGGTCGTAGGGAAAAGAAGAAGTACTGTTGGGAGAGGGATCCAAGGGGATGGGATGCGATTTTAGGGGTGTGAGGGGGATAGTATCCCCCTCGGCCCTCCCCCCCTGCTCAGGTCAAGTGTGTGTCCTCTGCTGTCGTAAACCAGGATAGTCTCCCAAGGGTGCATCAGGGGTTTTGGGATCCGTTGGTCCTCTACCCATCCTTAAGACATATGTCACCCATAGGTACCAAGTCACTGGTCAGAGCGTCCCTGGAGGTCAGCTGTCAGGGATTCCATTGAGTAGATTTCTTCAATCCTTGTTGCCCATTGCTGGAGGTTGTGCATCCCTAGATGTTTCCAGAGTGTGGGTATAAGGGACTTGGCGGCTTTGAGTTAGGGCTAGCATCAGAGATTTTCTGTATGCTTTCAATGGTTGGGTGGTATGGTGTAAGAGCATTGTTAGTGGGTTCAGGGCCAAGTCGGTGCCCGTGATTTCCTGTTTTTTTGATTCGGATCATTTCCCAGTAGGGATTATTGAGGGGCATGACCACCAAATGTGTATGTAGGTTCCCGCCTGGGTGCCACACCGCCAGCATGTGTCCGGTATCTCCAGGTGCATGCGGTGCAGAACATCTGGCGTCCTGTACCCTCTTGTGAGTAATTTATAATTCAGTTCTTGGGATTTCGAACTGAAAGAGCATTTGTGTGTGAGGGTGAAGATTTTATCCCATTCCTGTGTGGTGAGAGGTGTCCCCGTGTCCCTTTCCCATTTGCTTGTGTACTCTAAAGGTGTCTCGCCATTTGTCTGAGTCATGAGCATGGAGTATAGGATTGAGACACCCCATGAGAGGTGTGTCCAGGTAGCGCAGAGGTGTTCGAAGCTAGTTAAGGGCCTATGCAGATGTCCCCTACCCCGTAGAGACTGGTAATAGGTCTTGATTTGGTGATAACGGAATTGTTCAAGTACTGTCGGTATTTGTCTGGGCAGAGCTCTATTTGTCTGGGCAGAGCTCTATCAGTGTCTAAATTCTGGTAGAGATGCACCATTGGTGCAAATACATCCAGTCGGATGGTTGTAGGCCAGACATGTCGCCCTGAGTCAAGCCATCCGCTAAGTCTGGTTTGTTCGTGAGGGGCGTGAGGGGAGAGGGTGAGGTGGTAAGCTGTCTTCGGTACTGTAGGGTTGACCACGTCCTCAGAGTGGCACCAATCATAGGATTTTTTGTTCGTAGGGCACTTAGCCTAGTGCCACCCAGCCACAGCCTGGCGGGGATATTTCCCTTCGCCTGCATTATTTCCATTGCTACCCATTGTTTCATGGGGTGGTGCGTGTGCCAGTAGCCTGTGTAGGTGCGCGGCATGGTAATATATTTCGATGGAGTGAAAGCCTGTCCCTCCTGCCATCTTCGGGAGCTCCAAAATAGGTTTCTCGTGTGGGTGTGGCACAGGTTCCATACAAACCGGCGGATGGCCGTTGTGATGGAGCCGAAAAAAGCTCTGGGTATGATTATTGGGACGGTCTGAAACAGGTATAATATCCTGGGCAGTATGTTCATTTTGACCGCAATGATGTGGCCAAACCATAAAATGTATTGTGGGTAGAATATGAATTCGGACGAATTTCGGGCAATTCAGACATTCGGGTACTTCCGAATGTCCGAATTGCCGAGGTCCCGAAGTTCCAAAATTACTGAATTTCCGAAGTGTCAAAGTGCCAAAGTGCCGAAGTTGCCGAAGTTCCGAAGTGTCAAAGTGCCGAAGTTCCGAAGCACAGTATTGCCTAAGTACTAATATACTTACCCAGTGAAAGAAGAAGAATGTTACATTGTATACAATTTTAAATAAAATGTATAGAAACATAGCCAGGATTCAGCTGTAAGCATTTGCAACACTTACAACAATCAAGTAACATACATTCATATAAAATGTAAGTTACTTAGCCAGTCAATGTAATGACAGGAATGAATAAGTAGATAACTCCCTAATTCCCACGATATGGTCTTTCAACCAAATTTACTAATACTAAGTAAAGATTACTTAGTATTAGTTAATTATGCCCCTACTCGCTATACCTGAGTGGCGGGTGGGGGCCCTAAATACTAATAAGGGGGGACCTAATGTCCTCCCCCCGTGCCCCCTCCCCTGAGCGGTGGGTGGGGGCCCTAAATACTAATAAGGGGGGACCTAATGTCCTCCCCCCTGGCCCCCACCCCTGAGCGGTGGGTGGGGGCCCTAAATACTAATAAGGGGGGACCTAATGTCCTCCCCCCGTGCCCCCTCCCCTGAGCGGTGGGTGGGGGCCCTACAGTAAAATAAGGGGGGGGACCTAATGTCCTCCCCCTGGCCCCCACCCCTGAGTGGTGGGGGCCTTAAATACTAATAAGGGGGGGAACCTAATGTCCTTCCCCTTTGCCCCCACCCCTAAGCGGTGGGTGGGGGCCCTAAATTGGAATAAGGGGGGGGGACCTAATGTCCTCCCCCCTCGCCCCCACCCCTGAGCGGCGGGTGGGGGCCCTGAATTGGAATGGGGGGCCTAACGTCCTCCCCCCTTGCCCCCACCCCTGAGCGGTGGGTGGGGGCCCTAAATACTAATAAGGAGGGGACTTAATGTCCTCCCCCAGGCCCCCACCCATGAGCAGCGGGTGGGGGCCCTAAATAAAAATGTTACCCCCCCAGGTGACTAGGGGTCCCCAAACCCCTAGTCACCCCAAACCCCTAGTCACCCCCCCTCCCAAAAAAATGTAACCCCCTACCTACCCTCCTCACCCTAAAAATAATGATTATGGATTTTTTATTTGGCCTTTTTTGGGGCTGAAAAAAGAAGATTTTAGAAGAAAGAAAACATCGAATGGTAAGTTTTATTTTTTTACAGGTACTTAGTTAAAGGTTTTTAGGGTGAGGGGAGTAGGTAGGGGGTTATTTTTTGGGGGGGAGGGGGTGACTAGGGTTTTGCTCACTGTTTACTAGACATGCCCCTACTCGCGGTATAGCGAGTAGGGGAAAAATTTACTAATACTAAGTAATTTTTACTTAGTATTAGTAAATTTGACTGAAAGACCAATTTAGGTCTTTCAGCCTTTTGGTAGATAACTCCCTAATACCGCGGGAATTAGGGAGTTATCTACTAAGCGGCTGCAAGAGAAGTCCCAAAGTGCCGAAGTCCTGAAATGCCGAAGTTCCGAAATTCCGAAGTGTTGAAGTGACGAACTTGCTGAATTTTCGAAGTGCCGAAGTTCCGAAGTGTTGAAGTGCCGAATTGCCGAAGTCCCGAATTGCGAAAATCCCGTTGTGGGTTCCATTTTTGGAGGTCTTCTTGCAGTGCCTGGAGCAACGGTAGATAATTGTGCTGATAGAGCTGGAATAGGTCTTCCGGGAGCCAGATTCCGAGGTACCGGAGTTTAGTTTAGCACCATTTAAAAGGAAATTGTGTACGGAGGTGCATAGTTGTTGAACAGGAAGTGGATAAGTGTAGCCCCTCTGATTTACTTATGTTGAGCTTGAGATTAGAGATCACTCCAAATCACCTAAAGGCCACCAGGAGGTTGGGGAGGGAGACTGTTGGCTGAGTGAGGAAGAACAGCATGTCATCTGCGTATGCTGTGAACGGTTCGAGGGCAAACAGGGGGGGACATTGGGGAACACCTTGGCGGGTGTCATTCCTTATGGGGAATGGGGCGGTGAGTGTCCCCTGTTGATTCATATATGCACTGTGTACAGGGAGAGCACCCATGATCACATGTGAGGACCAAAGCCCATGTGTTGGAGAGTGTCCGCGAGATACAGCCAATTGACCCGATCGAATGCCTTTTCGGCGTTGGTAGATAGTAGTAACAGTTCTCTCTGGGTCAACTGCGCTGCACGGATAACATTAAGGACCTTGATGGTTTTATCTCCTCCAGGGCTGAATCCGACTTGGTCCGAATGGAACAGGTTGGGGAGGTGTTTCGCGATTCGCAGGGCCATGGCTTCGAAGAATAACTTTGGGTCTGAATTAAGCAGTGATATGGGTCGGTAACATGCGTAATTAGCGGGATCTTTGCACTCTTTGGGGATTACCGTCACGACTGCTGCCAGTGGGTCTGTCGGAAACTGGCACCGGTTTGGATTGTGTTAAGGCCTTGTAGGAGTTTTGGCATTAGGATGTCCTGGAACGTGTGCAGGTATGCCGGTGGGAGGCCATCTGGTCCCGGTGCTATGTGGGATTTGGAAAATTTTAGCGCCGTCACCAGTTCCTCAATCGTGAGGGGCTGTTCTAGTTCTTCCATCATGTTGGGGTGAGTTTCTTGTCGACATTCTGGTTTAGAAATTCCATGAATGAGGCCTGGTGCTATGTTGTACAGTTCGGTGTAATAATCCTCGTTCGCGCGTTGTATGCCGTCTGGCAGCCTAGTCTCTGCCTTGCCCCGCGGTTTGATTTTGTGGATATAACCCACTCTCCTACGGTCCTTAAGCTGTTGCGTATTTATTTGAATGTTCAAAGAAAAATCTTGAGGACTTTCTAAGGGTGCGGAGGAGGCCCTGGGACATAAGGTCCCAACGCTGCCTCCGTGCTTCTGTCAGTTGGTGGAATGGTCCAAGTCTCCCATGATCCCAATGTCGACCCTTTATAGTAAAGGCAAGAATTGAGCTAAGAAGATGTAGTCTATTCGGCTGTAGCGAGTATGCACGGCTGAATAGAAAGAAAAGTCCCTGTCGTCCAGGTCTGTCACCCTCCAGCAATCAACCAGGCACCCCTCGCCAGGGCTCGCCCCGTGGAGCGGATACAATGTCATGGTATCGAACATCACCCCGGGATGAGTCAAGCCTGGGGTCTAGGGGCATGTTTAAGTCTCCAGCTACAATCAAGAGTCCCTCCCGAAATCTGTTCAGTAGTGTGAGTGTCTTCGATAGGAAGACGTGTTGATTTCAGTTGGGGCTATATATGCATGCAAATGTGTACATGTGGCTTGCTATGGTCCCTTTGAGGAAAATAGGGGTGCCTCTGTTGTCTTGTGCATGTGAAAGGGATTGTGCTCGATAAAATAATTGCTACCCCTCCCTTCTTTTCGTCTGGGTGATTGGCATAGTAACCTGTAGGGAAGCGCCCATTCTTCAGGGTGGGGGCATTAGTGCCCCTAAGGTGAGTTTCCTGTAGAAACACCACTGAAGCGCGCTCCATCCATAGGGTTCAGAGTATTTGGTGCACTTCTCGGGTATGTTCACTCCTCTCATGTTGTTGGACCAAAATCTCAATGCTGCCGGGCTATAGTTCGACCCCATCGTGGGGTATCAGCCGGGAGGGCAGAGGGAGGGGAAAGGTAAGGAGTGGGGGGGGGGCAGCAGCTTGGGCTAGATGGAAGGTCAGGGGGGGTAGTGGGGAGTATCTGCAGGTAATTTTGACTCGTCTCAGGTCTGGTCGTTCAGTGGTGTTGGTTCCTTGGGACCTAAATCAACTGTATGAACCCCGAGTTTATATACAGTGTGAGTCCGTCACGCTGGGGGTCAAGGAAAGTCGGGAGTTCAGTGTGTGCGTCGGTGGTGGTGTTCTGCTCCGGAGGCGCCCAGCCAACAGTCAGGTACTGTACGGAGTATTCATGCTATTGTATCTAGTTATGGTGGGGTTCGTTAGCTATGCCGTGGCCACCTCCATGGCGTGGCTCCCCGTGTGTCCACTGGGGTCCTGCTGTCAATCTGACATACCTTTTAATCCTTGCGACTCTAGGGTATCTCCAGGTTCCCCCTGCCCTGGACGCTGCAGCCGCGCTCCAAAGATGCGCTTCAAACCTTGGCACACTAAATCGACCTACTACCTGCAGAGATGCTCCCGTTCAGCTGGACGCTGCTGGAGGAAGGCTCGCACCTTGTCAGACTTCCTCAATTATACATTTATTTTGTGTTCATATAGCACAGCCCTCACCCTTGCTAAACAATCCTACTTTTCCTCTCTAGTTAGTTCATGCTCATGCAATCACAGGCGTCTCTTTAATAACTTCAACTCTCTCCTTCGCTCACCTCATGCAACCCTTCAAACTGACCTTTCAGCAGATAGCAAGATTGAACAGTTAAGGAAATAATTCTCCCCCCTTTGCTCCTCCCTTTTGCAACCACACATCGACCGTAACTTCCCTACCTTACAGGCCTTTTCCCCAGCTACAGAAAAGGAGGTGGCTTTGCTTCTCCTCTAATCTCGTCCCACCACTTGTCTGCTTGATTCAGTACCTTCCCACCTTATCAGATCTCTCTCCACTTGTCTTCTACAATACTTAACACACATAAAAAAAACTGCTCTCTTTCATCCGGTGTTGTCCCTGCTCCCCTAAAGCATACTACTGTTATACCCATCCTAAAAAAGTCATCCCTAGACCTGTCTTCCCCTTCCAACTATTGTCCCATATCCCTGCTTCCTTTTTCCTCAAAATTTCTAGAAAGACTTGTCTTTATTCGTATGACTCACTTCCTAAATTCCAACTCCCTCCTCGATCCTCTTCAATCTGGCTTTTGCCCCTCCACTCTACTGAGACTGCTCTTATTAAAGTTACAAAAGACCTTATGAGTACAACAACAGGGGATATAGAGAGAGGAAGAGCACACTGTGTCTGATTTACTGGGCATCTTTGAGGCACTGTATACGGATACTAGTATAATAAGCTTGGCACTGTAGTTACAAGTTGGCAATAACAGGTATTTTTTTTTGGTACTATTACTAAAAGTTAGTTTGTTTACATGAATCAGTATGTTCTAACTACACTAATAATAGCAAGAATAATATTATCTCTACTTACTACTCCGAAAATACCAATTCCTGAGCCAATTGTTGTCATCGTTGGAATGATGTCGAACTTGCCTCCCTATAAAAAATAATAAACAAGAATGTATATGTAATAAATCTTCTAATCATTGAATGCCCAAATCTTTTTTTTTTACAAATTCACATTTTATCCTATTCTACATTAGTGTGCTAAGAAAAAATAACACATAATTTTTATTTAAGTCAGGGACAGAAGTGAGAGTTATTTACTAAAATGAGAGTAAAAAGTGAATCCAAAGTTTACTTCAAACTTAATGCAATACATAATTCAGTTGGATTAATGTGATTAGGTGTGTTGCTGTTTATGGCTATATGGAGCATGTTACAGGGTGTATGGCTGGGTGAATCTGACAAGGTGACGGTAAGTAACAGGTTGGGAGTATTTGACAGAGTTCTTGACAAGCTAAAGGAAAACTATAGAGTCAGGAACACAAAAACATTTTGCTGACTCTATAGTGTTAAAAACACCATCCAGCCCCCCTCGCCCGATTGCCTCCCTAAATATAGAAAAATCTTACTTACATTCACATCTGCTGCTGCTGGCTCTGACCCTGATCTGCTTGCTTGGCTGACATAATCAGAAGTGATTTCCTGAACCAATCACAATGCTGGATTTTTCAGTTTGTGCCAGTATTTTTCTCGAAAGAGTGCTAATACACTGCAATACCGGCGCCGGCCAGTAGGTGGCGCTGTGTGTGTGGAGAGAGGCAGTGATAGGAAGCTACATATCACTTCTTCTCTCTCCTGACTGAAACCGCAGGGGAGCAGCACATGCAGCCAACAACTCCCAGACAGTAGAGACAGCCTACAGATCAGGTAAGTGAGGGATGGGGGGCAGCCCATAATCAGGTAAGTGAGGGATGGGGGAGGCAGCCTACAGATCACAGAAGTGAGGCATGGGGGCAGCCTACAGATTAGGTAAGTGAGGCATGGGGTGGCAGCCTCACTTGCCAGGTAAGTGAGGAGGCAGCCTACAGATCAGGTAAGTGAGGAGGCGGCCTACATATCAGGTAAGCGAGATATGGGGAGCAGCCTGCAGATCAAGTAAGTGAGGGATGGGGAGACAGCCTACAGATCAGGAAAGTGAGGCATGGGGGGCCAGCCTACAGATCAGATAAGTTAGGGATGGGGGCAACATACATATCAGGTAAGTAAGGCATGGGGGAGGGGGGGAAGCCTACAGATCAGGTAAGTGAGGGATGGGGGGCAGCATACAGGGAGGGTCGGCAAGGAGCAGGAAAGTAAAGTTGGAGAAGGAACAGAAATGAGCAGGAAGGAGAAGGAAGGGTCTGCAAGGAGCAGATAGGGTCTGCAAGGAGCAGAAAGAGTTAGCAAGGAGCACGAAGGGGCTGTAAGGAGCAGAAAGGGTCTGCAAGGAGATGGAAGGGTCTTCTAGGAGTAGAAAGAGTCAGGAATGTACAAAAGGAGCACAAAGGTAAAGGAGCAGAAAAAAATGAGAAGGAGCACAAAGGTAAAGTAGGAGAAGGAGCCGAAAGGGGCAGCAAGGAGCTGGAAAGGGCAGCAAAGAGCAGAAAGGGGCAGCAAGGAGCTGGAAGGGGCAAAAGGAGCACAAAGGTTAGCAAGGAGCACGAAGGGGCTGTAAGGAGCAGAAAGGGTCTGCAAGGAGATGGAAGGGTCTTCTAGGAGTAGAAAGAGTCAGGAATGTACAAAAGGAGCACAAAGGTAAAGGTGAAGAAAGAATCAGAAGGAGCACAAAGGTAAAGTAGAATAAGGAGCAGAAAGGGTCAGCCAGGAAGTAGAAAGGGCTGCATGGAGTAGAAAGGGGCTGGAAGGGGCCGAAGGAGCGCAGAGGTAAAGCAGGAGAAGGAGTAGAAAGGAATAGAAATGAACAGGAAGAGGCAGCAAGGACCAGGAAGGGGCAGCAATAAGCAGGAAGGGTCTGCAAGGAGCCGGAAGGACCTGCAAGCAGCAGGAATGATCTGAAAGGGGCAGGAAGGGACAGAAGAAGCACAAAGGTAAAGTAGAAGAAGGAGCAGAAAGGACCAGCAAGGAGTAGAAAGGAGCTGGAAGGGGCAGAAGGAGCACAAAGGTAAAGTAGGAAAAGGAGCAGAAAGGAATAGAAATGAGGAATAGCAAGGAGCAGAAAGGGCAGCAAGGTGCAGGAAGGTAAAGTAGGATAAGGAGCAGGAAGGAGAAGGAACAGAAATGAGCAGGAAGGGATAGCAAGGAGCAGAAAGGGGCAGCAATGAGCTGGAAGGGGCAGAAGGAGCACAAAGGTAAAGTTGGAGAAGGAGCAGAATGGGTCTGCAATGAGCACAAAGGGATCAAAAAGAGAAAGGAGCCGAAGGGACGCAAAAGAAGCAGAAAGTAGCAGAAAGGTAAAGAAGCAAGGAGGAGAGAAGACAATGTCAGAAGAATAAGAAGACTGTGTCAAATGAAGAAGAAGAAAAGGAAATTTGAGCAAGAAGGACATGTGAAGTGATCCCTCCACTTTATTCTGGACACATAAGGCTTTGGAACCTGGGCCTGGCAGGGAAACTTTGGACCTTCTCATCTTCCCGGGTAAAAAAAAAAAATCTCAGTGTTAATGTGTCTTTTCTTTACTGAGTGTCAGAAAGCACAGAGTGCCATTGGGTAGGGGTGTCGCTGATTGGCTAGAGCGGTCTGCTGGCACTCTAAGCAAATCAGTAGCTCCCCATTCACAAAAAGGTAAACATTTTTATGAACCGGGAACTAGCGATTGACTTAGAGCATCAGCTGACTTTAGCCAATCAGTGGCATCCATGCCTGACGTCAATATGCACTTCCTGACACTCTGTTTCAGAAGCCGAATACCACTGAGCGACCTGGAGATCTGGAGCTGAAGGAAGTCTTTGGGGTTAAACCATTTGAGAGAGGTTTAACCCCTTAAAGGAAAGAGAGCACCCAAGGGCCTCCTGGCATCATAGCATTTTCATATAGATGAAGTTGTTATGGTGAACAGAATTTTCCTTTAATTTGATTAAAGGAACACTATAGTGTCAGGGATACATACATGTATTCCTGACACCGTAGTTGTGAAAACGCTATTCACCCTGGCTTTATGTGATAATGACTATGCCCCTCCCCTTCATGACACTGTCAAAAAGGGGCCAAACATGGATGTCATTATAATTATGCCCCCCCCACTGGAAAAATTCCTGCGGACGCCCATGAGCCCTGGCCAATCAGCATCTCCTCATAGAGATGAATTGAATCAATGCATCTCTATGAGGAAAGTTCAGTGTCTCCGTGCAGAGGGACGAGATACTGAATGTCAGTCACACTGTGCAGCAATGACCCATGAAGCACTTCTAGTAGCCATCCGAGGAGTGGCCATTGGAGCTATATCTACGCTGTAAACACTGCATTTTCTCTGAAAAGACAGTGTTTACTGCAAAAAAAGCCTGAAGGGAATGATTATGCTCACCAGAACAAATACAATAAGCTGCAGTTGTTCTGATGACTGTAGTGTCCCTTTAATGTAACTAAATGGGGGCTCGTGAGAGAGACAGGGTGGGTTCACTTTACAGCCATACATGCTGTTAAAAAGTTAGTTGGGTGGGTGACTGTAAGCAGAATACTCATGAGTTGCAGACAATGCACCACATGGACCCAGGGCTGTCTTAATGAATAGGCACGCTGGTCAGTTGTCTGAGCATAAGGGCCCCATAGGCTTGGCAACCACCTTTATTAAAATGTTTAGATGGACTAATCACCTCAGTATCAGCTGTTATCTGTACATGCGACCTTGTTGTTGCACATACATTTCTTGACCTTGATGAAAACAACGTACATGGATTGATTGTAATAAGCAAGACAAAATCAACCCACATAATTTTTTGAAGCCGTGAAGCTGTGTGTTGAAATAAGAAATTCATATTAATTCGTACGGTGCTATCTCTGTATGTATGATTTATCAACTAAGTACAATTTTTATATTGAATTTCTTGTTTTTCAACTTCAAGGCTCATGTTATGTTGTCCAAACGCTGTACAGCATGTTTTTGATGTTTAAACATTGATTTTGTTGTAGGTACCAATAAATATAAGCTTTTATTTCAATGATAATTTACATTTTCATTCCTGTGAGCGGTTGTGTTGGTATGGCCCCAGTGCACTGCTTTTCCCGGGGCCTATAATGCTGTTAAGCATACCCTGCATTCACCCCCCCCCTTTCTCACCATTGACAAGCTAGCAAGTCTGTGTATAAATATGTACATTTATAAAAATATCTTTCATTTATTAGTTTAATGTTTGCATAAATGTTTGCATAAAAATCATGAGGTGTTAAGTATAAAGTATTATGTGGTGTCCCCAGGCTTTCTTCCTCTTCTGACATATTCAGAAATAGTGAAAGAGGGATGAAGTCCTTAAAGGTATCTCTGTACAAAGCAGGGGGACTGAAGAGAACTCAGCACTTGACTTGAATCTAAAGACTGAAGTGGAAACCATGTGGTGTAAAAGCATTTAAATGTGGTTTCTGAGATTATTTTATAGTATAAAAATTACCTCTCCATTAACCAAGACGTCAAACCGAATGCCAAATACTTTAAATAATGTCCTTTTGTTTTTTCCATCTTCTTTGAAATATCTTGCATGCCTTTCATAAATAAAATATATGATAAATAATTTACAATATGTTGCAGAGACAAGTTACAGAACCAGAGACTACATGATATAATTCAAATATAATGTAATGCTTTGCAGTTTTACATGTAATTGGCTGAATTAAAATGAAAAATTAGACAAATAAAAATAAAAAACTAGGTTGTTATTCTGCATTATATCTGGGGTATGATTAAAAAAATGAAGATGTCATATTAAACTTTCATAAAACCTTGTGTTCAAGATTATGTTATTGACAAAAACTTCAGCTATAACTACCCATTAACCCATTAAATTAGTAAAGTCTCTGTTGAAACACCACTTGGACTCTTTAGGTACCATATCCACTACAGCACACTAAGCAAGTGTAAGTGTCGAACAGTTCCTAAACAATTTGACACCATAACCAATAAAACACACTGTAGTGGTTGTGGTACCAAGAGTGTCCCTTTAATAAACCAAGTAATACAGCGGTCATGACTTGTAAAACAAATGTGGCAAATTTTGAACAATTCCAGGAAAGCTCTCTGGTAGGTGTGAATCTGACAGATACGCAAGTAAAATTTGTAAATCACAACGTACCCCTGGCCACTAGAGATATAAGTGTCCCCCAGGAAGAAGCAGGCTTTTAATTATCACTAGATAGCCGCAGGCATCCTACTATGCCAACCTTCAAGCCATGATTAGACTAACACGGCCGACCTCAACACTCTTACTTTTTACATACTTGATGTTATTATGAGTATATATTATATAGCCTAACTTGTGGCAACATAATTAGAGGTATAATCAGATATACTAGATGGAAATGTTTTTACTGTGTATAACGTTTAGAAAGGTTTTAGTTTAAAACCATGTCAATATTCCATAAGATAGTTATATCTAACCAGGATTGACATTATTCGCCACGCAACATGTCTGACAATTTCGCTTATATTCATCTTTAGCTCTTTTTTTTTTAAAAAATGTGCACAGCTATCTCTATACCATGTTGTACTCTGTTATCCAATGGTTTCCTGCAACTGTTGTGGTTCAGCAAGCCAAACTGTTATCTCATGCACTAACAAAAATAAAGAATATAAAAAAAAATAAAAAAAAAATTTGTAAATCAGACAGATTTCTTATTAATGATAACTCAAACAGGGAGTTTATTGTAGAACATTCTAGTAAAAATAAATTAGTTTATTTTTTTCATCAGCAGTATAAGCCACAATCACTTTAAAAATGGCTGGCATAATATTGCTTAAGTAATATTACTATTCCTCTCACTGCAGTGTTCTTTTAAATAAGGAAATAAACCAAAATACATTCTTGAGCTGCTATACCTGAAATTAAAGCCCCGTGAAGCAGGGTTTTCATCATGACGTCCGTGAAAATGATATGAAGGCTTGCAGAACCTCGCAGGCCAGTCTAGGTCACAATGCCAGTCTATGACAATGACAACTGTTCCACCCTGAGGGGGGAAATAGGTTACTTCATGAAAACATTAAGAACAAAGCAAAAATTATAAAGATCATTTACATACTACAATCATTTTTATCATCAGGGCTTCAAATATCAAGTCCTATGCTACTAACCAGGCCTTAACAGTTACTGGCAAGCCTGGAAAATCCATGCGATATCCACCAATGGCTAGAGGACATTTTGTGCCCTGAATCATTATTATTACATTTTAGGTGCATTAAGACAGGAGATGTGCAATAGCAAAGTTATTCCACAATTAAGTGATTCAAATATACACTGACCACAATATTAAAACCACTGACAGATGAAGTAAATAACATTGATTATATATCATTAGAATGGCACCTGTCAAGGGGTGGGATATATTAGGCAGCAAGTGAACAGTCAGTTCTTGAGTTTCATGCGTTGGATGCAGGAAAAATAGGCAAGAGAAAAGATCTGAGTGACTTTGACAAGGGCCAAATAGTGATGGCTAAACGACTGGGTCAGAGCATCTCCAAAATGGCAAGTCTTGTGGGGTGTTCCCAGTAAGCAGTGGTTAGAATCTACCAAAAGTGGAGCAAGGAAGGACAACTTGGTTGCCTGAAGATTGAAGGACCAGAAGAGATTAAAAGCAAGCATTTTGGAAGAGAGACTCCTATGGATATATCTCATATCAACCGAAGAAGCCCTTGCATAAAGTCTTTTTTGGCATTAGCCATTGGATTACTTGGATTTTATATTTTTCGTTTTATCATTCTCTTACTTTAAAATACTTGTTTTATTTAATCGTTATCTTTACCAGTAAACGATGATTACAACCCAAAAGGCATAAGATTCTAGAATACTTGAGCAACAGTTTTATGTGTTTACTGACCATTTGGAATCACATAAGTGTATCTATGCTTATATCTTATATAGGCAATCCAATATTTTGGTGATGTATATAAACCTCAAAAGGATATAAAAATAGAAACATAATAGTGCAATATATCACATAAATGTTAAATCACATATGGGTGTAAATAGCCAGTTAAAAGACTAACTCACACTTTACAGAGCTACTGAGAGCTCTGCCGTATAACACTTGGACGGTATAATCCCCGTTTTAGGATATATGGATAGTGGCTGTGTTGGGTGTCCAGTTCATAGCAGCTGTGCATTTGAGGAAAAAAAACAACAGAATAAAATCCAATGGTACAGTATGTACAATGTAATTAGTAATATGATAAAAAGCAGGTATCCTACTTACGATTTCCAGAGCAATAACTTGCTCTGGTGGTAATGGCTTGTGGTGGTATAATCCCCACCAAGGGATGTAAAAGATAAGCACTAATCCAATAGCACCAGGAAAAAGTAGAAAACCAAATAAAAGGATTGGAAAAAAGTGGTAACTTTAATTAGTACAAAGAGTAAAATAATATATTAAAAGCAAAAGTCCAATCCCTTACTTAACGCGTTTCGTCTGGGTTTGGGGTTCTTCAGAGGTATAGGACCGTCCGGATGCCTGTCAGTCTTTTATAAGCAGTCCTAATGTCTTCATACTGTTCCGGTGCGTTCATTTACTTCCCACCTCCGCACCCGTCACGTGCGTCGCCCGTAAGTGACGTGCCGTGACTCCCAGTGGTTGATGGGGTGTGTAGTCCATTCTTTCTATGTGCACACTAGCCGAGATGAAGACTAGTTCATATAACATTTTTCAGCTCATAGCATGTTTGATATGTCTAACATTGAGCCAAAACAAATTAAATTTGCCCAAAATTAGATAAAAAGGGGAGAATACAGGTAATTCACTTTACACATAATCAATAAAATAAAAGAGAAGAAACACAGGCATACCCATTATATCCTCCTATATCAATTAAAAAAACAGAATAATACATAAATGTTGGCATCTGATAGGAGCAGTAAGAGCTGGAGACATACTCATTCAGCCTTAAACTAAATTAAACATATAGTAAATGCATATAAAACAATATTGCAATCAAAATCTATCACAGGTGACTGATAGAAAGAGAACATGCTTATTGCTTAGATACAAAATATTGTGCACTGGTATCATAAACATGGAGAGGTATGGAAAATGATGATACCAGAAATAGAATAGAGACAATATAATTATAAAAAATTATTATAAAAAATTAAAAAGATCGAATTCAGCATTAAGCCCCTTAGGATGTAATTCTTTCCAAAGCTTAGCAATACCTGGACATAACCAAAAGATATGATATAGAGTGCCCTCCTGTTTAAGGCAGCGCCAACGTAAATTTGATGCCCCTGCATATATATGAGCTATCCTAGTTGGCACCAGGTACCAACGCATATTCAATTTACAGTATGATTCCCGGTGTTCTAAATTACATGATGCCTTTTTGGTTAGCTTTATTGCCTGATGCCATTTGAATAAAGAAAATTGATAACCTAAATCTAAATCTTACTCCCATTTCTGCATTTATATAGGTTTTGCTTCATTCCCTATATTCATAATGTTACTATAAGATAATGATAAAGTTTTAATAATCTGTAATTTACCCATACATTTGTATATCAAAGGCGGAAGTGTTTTCATTTATTCTATTTTTATATTAAATCCATGAAGTATATTCCTAATATGTAGGTAGGAAAACAACTCTCTTGGAGGTATGGAATAATCTTTAAATATTTCACGGAATTGCTTACTGCCTATAGTATTATAAAAAAAACGAACCTGTGTGACACCATGATTTAACCAGGTGTCCACTCGTAAGTCTGATGTGAAAGCAGTAATAATCTGTAACGGGGCTGCATATAGCAAAACCTTATCTACAATTTTGGGGATAATTTGTCTCCAAATTTGAAGTAGTGTTTTGGTAACTGGTATCATATAATTTTTCTTCCCTGTTTTTATTTTACCTGTCCACAAGGCTTGTGGTAATGTGCCTTGATGCATGCAAGCGTTTTCTAATGCTAACCACAGGGGAAGGTATTCGTTCTAATACTGATATACCTTGTGCTAATATTGAGGCTTTACAATACATTCTAACATTCGGAATACCAAGGCCACCTTTCTCATATGGAAGACACAGTAAGTTCTGCTTTACTCTGGGAGGTTTCCTTTTCCAAATGTGTGAATTTATTAAAATTTTAAATTTACTTAATTTTGTGTTTGGTATAGCAATTGGGAGAGTACGGAAGAGGTACAAAATATGTGGTAAAACCGTCATTTTCATAGTGTGTATTTGGCCCAGCCAAGATATGCTTTTGGCTTCCCATTTTCTCAATTGTTGCTCTAATTTAATTATAAGTGGTATATGATTCTCTTTTATAATTAAATTATGTGAGGAAGGAAGTTTAATTCCTAACTATGTTATTGACTTTTTCCGCCAGTCAAAAGGATGTGTATTTTGTAATGCATGTGCAACGGATGTGGGATGACCAATAGACAATTCTTGAGATTTTTGGGGGTTATTTGTATAGTATGATATCTCTCCAAATCTTTGTAGTGTCTTTAATAAAATTGGAATTGATAAATCTGGATTAGTTAAAAAAAGCAAAACATCATCCGCATAAAGAACTATTTTTGAGACACTTGCAGGGGTATTCAGTCCCTATATCCCTTTATGGTTTTTAACATGTCTTATTAAGAGCTCCATACACAAAATAAAGATTAATGGTGAAAGAGGGCATCCCTGTCTAGAGCCATTAGTGATATAAAACAGTCGGGAAAGAAAACCAGAATTGCTTATTTTCGCTACTGGTCGAGAGTAAAGAACTAAAATACTAAAGAAATGCTAAAGGGAAACCCATGCTCAGAAATACTTCTTCCATGTATTGCCAATTCGAGCGGTCAAATGCTTTTTCAGTGTCGAGTGCCAGCAATAAACACTGTTGGTTACTAAGATGTGCCCAAGTAATTAAATTTTAACAGTCGCGTGTGTTGTCTCCTGGTTGTCTATTAGGGACGAATCCCGCTTGTTCTGGTGAAACCAGATCCAGTATTAACGTTAATAATGAGATAGGTCTTAAATTTGCACATAGTGTTGGTGATTTGCCTGATTTTGGTATCGTAATTATATGGGCTACTAACATCTCTTCGGGTATTGTACCTGAATTTTTTTAATAATTAAAAAGTTTGGTAAGGTGCGGGACCAATTGGGCCTCAAAAACTATATAATAATTATTTGGAAACCCATCTGGGCCCGGTGCCTTATGGTTAGGAAGTTTTCAAATTGCTTCTCTAACCTCCTCTTCTGAGAATTGTGCATTCAGGGATAAACCTTGCTCTGGCGTAATGCACGGAAGATTTACTTCTTTCAGATAATTTTGTATTTCTACTCTAGAGGGTTGATATTTGTTAATATCAGACTGTAGGTTATACAGCTTAGAGTAATAAAAAGGCTAACTCCTCGACTATATCCTGAGGGTTATATAATTGTTATTATCTGACATTGACATATAGGGTAATTTTGACTGTAAATACGTTTTAGTTGATTTGCTAACATTGTTCCTGCTCTATTCCCTTGCATATAATAAGATAGTTTTAATTTCCTTAGTTGCCATTCCATTTTCGATGCTGAGAGTGCCTGTATTTCCCTCTTAATTTTAATTATTTTTTTAGCTATATGTTTTGTGGGGTTCATTTTATTGCTTGCTTCTGCTCTACAGAGATCAGCTATGAGTCATTCTCTTTTCACATCTGTCTTTTTCTTAAATATTGATCCGGCTTTAATGAAAAGTCCCCTTATAACAGCTTTTAATGCTAGCCATTGTATATCTATACGCGATGTATCATTGACATGGTCAATGTAAAATACTTGTATTGCTTTACGTATTGTCACCACCAGACGTAAATCGCTCATAAGAGATTCATTAAGACACCATGTACTTCTTCCTCTAACTTGGTATAAAGCTTTAAAGGTAGTGACAACCGGTGCATGATCTGACCATGACCTGACCCCAATCTTCACATCTATTACATTGGTTATGGTCCTTTTATCTACCAGACACATATCTATAGGAGAGTATGAGCAATGGGCCGATGAAAAGTATGTATAATCCTCACCTGCTGGATATAAACAGCGCCAAGTATCATACAGATCATGTGAATGTAGGAGTGCTGAAAATTTGTGGCTAACAAGAATAGCCTGGTACAGCGGGGGTTTCCCTTTAGGCCTTTTAGTATCCAGGACCGGATCTAACGTACAGTTAAAATCCCCACATACTATAATGTTTCCTTTATGTAAATGGATCATCTTATTAAACGCCTTGGAAAAAAACGAAACTTGAGAATTATTTGGAGCATATTATGAAGAAACTGTAATCTGCATTCCATTTAGAATACCCACCACAATCAATAACCTGCCCATCTCATTGTTAAAGATTGTATCTTGATGAAATACCCAATCCTCATGAAATAGTATTGCTACTCCTTTTGATTTTTGCAGGGAGAGGGCATGGAAGATTTGGGGATATTTAGCTAATTCAAAAATGGGAGTAATATGCTTACAAAGATGCGTTTCTTATAGACAGACTATAGCGGCCCTTGACTGGTGGATTTCCTGAATCACTGAGCGTCTCTTAAAAGGATTATCAAGCCCATTTATGTTCAACGATAAACATTTAAATTGATGAGGCATAATGAGAGGGAAAAAAAATTAACACCATTGCTCTATGAATTATTGCAATGTCAACAAACCTGGCTAAAATTTGCCCTTCATCAAAACTAGTTTCTTTCACTCGTGTCCTTCATTTAGAAGTCATGAATTTACAGAGAGCTATCTGCTGTTGTCTAGGGGTGAGGGATATGACTGAGGATAATTTGTGAAAACTTAATAAACCTAAAAATATATATATATACATGTACTCTCATATGGGAGAGTATAACGTGCAATGTAGTGGAAAGCCAATATATTTGCCTCCATTAAACATCCCCTAAGGGGGGTCGTGTGGAGTGAACCATGCTGCTAGGCCATTATCCAAAACTCTACTGCTTAGCAATGTTGCTAGCCGACTTATTGTAATCATTATCAGCATTTCATCGCTTAGGGTCATATACCTCGCTAAACCTCTGAAACCTTAATTTAACTTAATTTAACATGAAAAAAAATGATTTAAAATTTAATGTACATCTGTCTACCTTTTTTGTCTTTCTACAAGCTACACAGCAGTTACATCTAAAAAATCATTTTTTATTAGTAAAAAAAATGACTGAGTGCACTTGAATTTTTTTGTTTTGTAAAATTCTTTGTAAGTTGCATTTTCAAATTTGGAGGCCCCCTAAATATTATTTTTGGTTGGTCGGGGATAATCTTTCCTAGTATTGTATCTTCCTTTAATAGATGCCAGTTACTTTTGAAAATTATACCATCATTATTATTATTTAAAAATTCTATACACTGTCTTGTTGTAGGGAGTGGATCTTTCCATATAAATAGGAGGTCATCTATATAGCGAAAGTAGGTGACCAGGCTCTCCCCCCAGCCATGCCCGTTTCACACCATCCTTTCTTCCTACTCGGTCATGAAGAGATTGACATAGCTGGGTGCGAACCTGGTCCCCATTGCTGTGCCGTTTCTTTGTTTGTTATTATTATAATATTATTATTATTATTATTCAAAATTAGATTTATCCCCTCGACTATAAAATCAATTTGTTCTAATTTCATCTTTTTATGTCTTTCTAAAATTGTTCTTACAACATTGAATCCTTTAGTGGGTTGGATTATAGTGTACAATGATTGTACATCGCAAGTTATTAGTATGTAGTTATCCTCCCAATTGATTTTTTCTAATTTATTTAATAGATCAATAGTATCCTTTAAATAAGATTGGGTCATTTTTACATAAGGCTGTAACATAATGTTTATATACTCAATAGGTCAGACAATAGGTCTCCCAGGGGGTTTCTCAATACACTTATGAATTTTTGACAGAAAGTATATTAGTGGTATCCTAGGAAATTTTTTATTTTGATAATTATATTCATCTATATTTAGTATCCCTTTTTCTCTTCCTCAATTTAGAAAATTTTCTAATAACATTTTAATATTAGGGGTGGGATCTTTCAACAGCTTTAGTACTATCGTTAAGCTGTCTAAAAGCCTCTTCCTCATACATTTCTGCTGATAGAATTACCAGTCCCCCTCCCTTATCTGCTTTAATTTTTATATTTTTTTATAATAATCTTTATAAATATTTATCACTATTGAGATGTATTTTTTAAAGGATTTTTTTTATATTATATTGTCTATATTCTATTTCTGGTATAATCATTTTCAAAACCTCCCCATGTTCATGATACCAGTGCACAATATTTTGTATCTACGCAATAAGCATGTTCTCTTTCTATCAGTCATCTGTGATAGATATTAATTGCAATATTGTTATATATGCATTTACTATATATTTATTTTAGCTTAAGGCTGGATGAGTATGTCTCCAGCTCTTACTACTCCTATCAGATGCCAACATTTATGTATTCTTCTGTTTTTTTAATTGATATAGAAGGAAAGGTATAATGGGTATGCCTGTGTTTCTTCTCTTTTATTTAATTGATTATGTGTAAAGTGAATTACCTGTATTCTCCCCTTTTTATCTAATTTTGGGCAATGTTAATTCGTTTTGGCTCAATGTTAGACATATCAAACATGCTATGAGCTGAAAATGTTATGTGAACTAGTCTTCATTTCGGCTAGTGTGCACGTAGAAAGAATGGACTACACATCCCATCAACCACTGGGAGTCACGGCACGTCACTTACGGGCGACGCACGTGACCCCTGCGGAAGTAGGAAGTAAATGAACGCACCTGAACAGTTTGAAGACATTAAGACTGCTTATAAAAGACTGACAGGCATCCAGACGGTCCTATACTTCTGAAGAAGCCCAAACACGGGCGAAACGTGTTAAGTAAGGGATTGGACTTTTGCTTTTAATATATTATTTTACTCTTTGTACTAATTCATGTTACCACTTTTTTCCAATTCTTTTATTTGTTTTTCTACTTTTTCCTGGTGCTATTGGATTAGTGCTTATCTTTTACATCCCTTGGTGGGGATTATACCACCACAAGCCTTTACCACCAGAGCAAGTTATTGCTCTGGAAGTCGTAAGTAGGATACCTGCTTTTTATCATATTACTAATTACATTGTACATACTGTACCATTGGATTTTGTTCTGTTTTTTTTTCCTCATATGCACACTGCTGAGAATTGGACACCCAACACAAGCACTATCCATATATCCTAGGACGGGGATTATACCGTCCAGGCATTACACGGCAGAGCTCTGTAAAGTGTGAGTTAGTCTTTTAACTGGCTATTTACACCCATATGTGATTTAACATTTATGTGATATATTGCACTATTATGTTTCAATTTTTATATCCTTTTGAGGTTTATATACATCACCAAAATATTGGATTGCCTATGTGTATGTATAAACTACAATTTTATCTTATCTATTCTGAGCATCTTTTGGCGTGGTTCACCACTTTGTTTTTCTTTCACTTCTGGTTATTATTAGCAGGTATTGGGAAGTGAAATCTCTCAGCTTCAGGCTCAGGAGAGTGTGCTGTGCTGTACAGATGGCTACTGGTAGATCAAGATGATTGTAAACAGATATTTTTGCTTATAATTGCTTGTTTTCAGCCTGAATCTAGGGTGCAACAGGAAAACACGTCCGGCCATGTTAGATGTTAGGCCCTGCCCCTATGCCCAGCTTTTTTTTTTTACCATGCTTACACTTATCTTGTTTGTATTCTACATTACTGTTTGTTATATGGGATTCATTTTGTTCATACAGCTACACTATATCAACTAGAAGAAGGCATAGGACCTCCTGCAATTGTCCTGCTGCACTTAACACACTAGCCAAGTGCATATATTGGCTCTGAGCTTGTGAATGTGTCCCCGATATTCTTCTTCTTATTATTATTATTATGCACAGCATGTATGGGCAGACGATTCTGCACCTTTTTTACAGTTTTGTTCTATGTATCAGTTATACTTTTAGTACTCCACCTAATGTATGTATTTTGTATTATTCTTCTGGAGGTGGTATTAATGTTGTGGTTAGTGATGTCCCGAACTGTTCGCCGAACGGTTCTAGAATGGTTCGCCACGAACGGTTCCCTGCGGACTCATCATTGAGTAAACTTTGACCCTGTACCTCACAGTCAGCAGACACATTCCAGCCAATCAGCAGCAGACCCTCCATCCTAGACCCTCCCACCTCCTGGACAGCTCACCAAGAATGCAGCTTCACAATGGATGCTGTCCAGAGGTGGGAGGTTCTGGGAGGGAGGGTCTGCTGCTGATTGGCTGGAATGTGTCTGCTGACTGGGAGGTACAGGGTCAAAGTTTACTCAATGATGAGTCCGTGGCGAACCGTTCGCGGCAGACAGTTCGGCGAACAGTTTGGGACATAACTAGTTGTGGTAGATCAGTGTATGCACAAAACACATGCTTCTCATATGAAAACACACATATTTATTTTTTTATGTTTTGTTTGATTTTTGTTTTAACCCCTTAAGACCGGAGGGCGTACTATTACGTCCTCTAATAGGCGGCTCTAAACGCCGCCGGGCGTAATAGTACGCCCTCCGGTCTTTCTGTACTTACCCGGTCGCCGGCGGTCCCACGCCGGCGATCGCGGTGGGGGGGCTCCCAGGGAGCCCCCCGCGGCACGACCGTCCTCCAGGAAGCCCCCCGGCCGTGTGAGAGTGGGGTCCTAGCGAGGACCCCACAATCACATGGCCGGGGATAGCTGGCTTCTGTATTGCCGGCAGGGGGGCTGCCTGTAATGACAGGTGGTCCCCTGCTGGCTGAAAATAAAAATGAAATAAATAAATAGTGTAAAAAAATAAATAATATATACTTAGATCATATATATATATTATATATATATGATCAAAGTATATATATACACATATACATACACACATGTACACCGTCTAGGTGTATTTTACTATTAATATATATATGTATATATATATATATTAATATCAAATTACACGTACACAGATACTGATTAAATATATATATAATTATTGTTATATATATATTTATATATATTATAAAAAAAATTAAAATGTAAATACGTTAAAAAATAAAATTACAAAAATAATTAAAAATAAATAATTAAAAAATATATAGATGTGTGTTATTTAGTTCTAACTGTATTGTGAAATTAATATATATATATATCAAAATACACATAGAACGAAATAATATATATATTTATACACATAAATATATACGTATATATCACTATATATATACCTATATATAAATAAAAATATTTAAAAAAAATTATATAGATATATACATATATACATACGTATATATATACATATATTGATTCTACATATATATTTATGTAATATTTTTACATAATTAGGTATCTTAATTAATTACAATTAGCAGGACCTGCATGACAACCCATGCCGAAAGTAAAGGGAATTTAATTTGCTAGCACTATATTTAACCCTATAACTTTCCAAGACACCATAAAACCTGTACATGGGGGTACTGTTCTACTCGGGAGACTTCGCTGAACACAAATATTAGTGTTTCAAAACGGTAAAATGTATTACAACGATGATATCGCCAGTAAAAGTGAAGTTTTTTGCATTTTTCACGCACAAACAGCATTAAACGGACAATATTATTGCTATGATACTTTTTACTGTTTTGAAACACAAATATTTGTGTTCAGTGAAGTCTCCCGAGTACAACAGTACCCCTCATGTACAGGTTTTATAATGTTTTCAAAAGTTACAGCGTCAAATATAAGGCTTGCGTTTCATTTTTTTCACATTAAAATTCGCCAGATTGGTTACGTTGCCTTTGAGACCCTATGGTAGCCCAAGAATGAAAATTACCCCTGTGATGGCATACCATTTGCAATAGTAGACAACCCAAGGTATTGCAAACAGGGTATGTCCAGTCTTTTTTAGTAGCCACTTAGTCACAAACACTGGCCAAAATTGGCGTTTTTTTGCATTTTACACACAAACAGATACTAACGCTAACTTTGGCCAGTGTTTGTGACCAAATGGCTACTAAAAAAGACTGGACATACCCCATTTGCAATACCTTGGGTTGTCTACTATTGCAAATGGTATGCCATTATGGGTGTAAATTTCATTCCCGGGCTACTATACAGTCTCAAAGGCACGTAACCAATCTGGCAAATTTCAATTTCAAATGTAACGTGCTATATTTGACCCTGTAACTTCCCAAAACGCCATAAAACCTGTACATAGGGGTACTGTTTTACACGTGAGACTTTGCTGAATACAAATATGTGTATTTTATTGCAGTAAAAGCAAACAGTATTATGACACTGACCGTTTAAATGTCATGTAGAACTAAAAAAATCCAATAAAATCGTATTTTCTCCCATTTTTTTCATATTAAATTAGGTTTCATAGCTAAATATTTGATATTAAATGAAAGCCCTGTTTCCCCTGAATAAAATGATATATAATAAGGGTGGGTGCATTTACTATGAAAGAGGTGTATTACGGTTGGACAGACATGTAGCGAAAATGCCAGGTTTTGTTTACATTTTGTTTTGTTCACAACGTGTACATTTAGCTCCGTCCTTAAGGGGTTAAAGAAATGCTTAAGAGAACAACACATAAATTTGAATGTATTCTTCATTATTTTTATAAACACATGCCAAATCGTGAAGGATGTGTTTAGATAAACAATACCTTGTATGCTATATCACTGAATTTCTGTCCTGTCTGTGCAACTACGTATCCCAATCGAAACACAGGACATAATGGATCTTTGTCTTTGTCATATATACATGTCTGAAGATATGAGCTGGTTACAGATTCTACTAAATTCTGCCTGAAGAAAAAAAGTAACCCAAATGAAGAGAAATTACAATATTACACAGGAAAAAACAGTCAGAGACAGACAGCAGAATATTATTACATATTATCACATATGAAATTATGAGAGATTACAATAATGCATAGAAAAAAAACTTCCTGCACAAAGATAGAATGGAGGATATATTTGCCTAATTATATTTATTATTATATGCGCTAGTTGGATTATTATACAAGATAAATATGCTATACTTAGATGTGATTGATATGATATCAATGTTAAGGTAGGCAGTGATATTACAGACATGAGCAAAAGAAGTATGAGAACGTCTAATAGATCATTTATTAAAACCTCTCAAAAATACAAGAAACTAATGGAATAATAAAACAACACACTAATGAAATGTGAGGGATCCCACGTAAAAGCCCAAAATAAAAGAGAGGATAAAAAAGGACTAGAACAATTCTAGTTAAAAATCAGGAGTGTAAAAAGGGTTTAATATATATACTAGATGAAGGCAGTGCATTAAATATGAGGAAAAAGTAGCAAGGTAAAATATGAGTATAAAGTATTAAAATCCAATGAACAATAATAGACCAATAGATGAATACAGTTCTGTGGTAGATTAGTGCATAAATTTATCTATGTACACAAATAGTAATGCACTGAAATTAGTATCAGCAGGGGCCTGGCCGGGCGCTGTCGCACTTTAACACCGCAACTGGGCCCTTAGCTTTCCAGCAGCTGGCTGGGAGGAAGTGAAAGACGCAAGTCACTTCCTTTTATAAAGAGAGGAGCTGCACGGAAGCTGGCAGGAGTCACTTCGAGGGAGGGGGACGAGGCTGCAGTTAGGATGGAGGCTCCTCACTCCCATCAGCCTCAGTCACCACCGCACTTGGACCCCAGGGAAGCCACCCTCCAGCAAAAGGTAGAAAGCTGGAGGGTGGGTTTAAAAATGTTCTTTTTTTAGACGTGTGTAAGTATGTCTGTCTGTGTGTGTGTCAGTGTATGTGCCTGTGTGTGTGTGTCAGTATGTCTGTTAGTGTATGTGAATATATGTGGGTGTCAGTGTGTCTGTCAGTGTGTGTGTCAGTATGTCTGTCAGTGTATGTGCCTGTGTATGTGTGTCAGTATGTCGATCAGTGTATGTGTTTATGTCAGTATGTCTGTATATGTGCCTGTGTATCTGTCAGTGTGTGTCAGTATGTCTACCAGTGTACGTGTCTGTATGTGTGTCAATTAATGTATCTGTGTGTCAGTATGTGTCTGTGTGTGTCAGTACGTCAGTATGTTTGTCTGTGTATGTGTCTCAGTATGTCGATCAGTGTATGTGTCTGTGTGTTTTTGTCAGTATGTCTGTATATGTGCCTGTGTGTGTCTGTCAGTGTGTGTCAGTACCTCTACCAGTGTATGTGTCTGTGTGTGTGTCAGTATGTGTCTGTGTGTGTGTCAGTATGTGTCTGTGTGTGTCAATATGTTTGTCAGTATATGTATCTGTGTGTGTCAGTATGTCTGTCAGTGTATGTGTGTCAGCATGTTTGTCTGTGTTTGTGCCTGTGTATGTGTGTCAGTATGTCGATCAGTGTATGTGTCTGTGTGTTTGTATCAGTATGTCTGTATATGTGCCTGTGTGTATCTGTCAGTGTGTGCCAGTACATCTACCAGTGTATGTGTCTGTGTGTGTGTCAGTATATGTATCTGTGTGTGTCAGTATGTCTGTCAGTATATGTGCCTGTGTATGTGTGTCACCATGTTTGTCTGTGTATGTGCCTGTGTATGTGTGTCAGTATGTCGATCAGTGTATGTGCCTGTGTGTTTGTGTCAATATGTCTGTATATGTGCCTGTGTGTGTCAGTACGTCTACCAGTGTATGTGTCTGTGTGTCAGTATATGTATCTGTGTGTGTCAGTATGTGGCTGTGTGTGTCAGTATGTGTGTCAGTATATGTATCTGTGTGTGTCTGTATATCTGTCAGTATGTTTGCCAGTGTATGTGTGTGTGCCTGTGTATCTGGATGTTGTCAGTGTGTGTTTATCTGTATGTAGTCAGTGGGTGTATCTGCTTGTGTGTCGGCGTGTGTACCTGTGTGTCTGAGCACCAACTTTAAATACAAATACACCCCTCCATTCAAACTTCAACACTACATACAAACACACTCCTGAATTGAAACGTCAACGCTATATACAAACACACCTCTGTGTTAAACACCAAAATGATATATTAACACACCCTTACATTCAAAAACAAACATTACACATAAATGCACACTTGCATTCAAACTCCAATACCACATACAAACACATTCACACAAACATACACTATACAAACACATGCTTACATTTAAACACACAAACACGGCTCAGTGCTAAATACAACCCTGCAAACATGGGAAATTGGTAGAGCCCCAGCTGTCAAAGCATTGTTGAAGTTGCACGACAGATAGGGTTCTACCTTTAGTTCAACCTTGCATTTGGGGGTCCTGCCACTGCCACTGCATTGGGGTGGATGTCCTGATTGCATGCTAGGGAGTGTGGGGGGGTGGGGGGGACAGGATCCACGGGGATCATATATTACCTTGCTATTTTTCCTCCTGTTTTATGTACTGCCTTCACCTAATATATATTAAACCCTTCTACACTCCTGATATTTAACTAGAATTTTTCTAGTCCTTTTTTATCCATTATTACAGACATAACTAAAAGATCAATACTAATTGAACTGATTGAACCCATAGCTTCCTAGATACCCTTTCTCATATCCACATGGCTGACAACAGGAGACACGACAAGAAAATTTAATATAGGACTGTGGTTATCAAGGAATCTCCAATGGACTTCTACAATTCTGTTTTTATCAATGACCCAACTAGAACACACTTATATGATCTCTTTGAGGAACATATTGTCAACTATTTTTCTAGGGTAAAAAAAACAATTGTTGATAGTAATAGTAGGAGAACCTTGAATCTGGATACGTTTTCAAACTGCAGATGGATTTATAACATTCCAAGAAGACCACATCTAACCAGTGGGCTACCAGGTGGGCATTAAGGCTCTAGAGTAGATAAGGGCTGTCCAACCTTTCAATGGCAGAATTCCTAGATTTTAATAACTGTATAATTGTATACCAGGTACTAGCCCATGAAACTAATTCTGCAGAGAGGATAAATAAAATTACTAATGGGGCCGTATATGTCCAGTTTTATAAATATACAGTGCTGCTCTAGGCTATAAACAGTTATGATCAAAGTCTTTCTGTACTTTTGTTCAAATGACCCTAAATGTTTAGCACTAATTATTTTGGGGTCTTGCAGCATTGTGGAATGTGAGATTGGTGAGTACAGGGGAAAAACAATGACTTATAGATAAACAGTGTTTATTTCATATTAAATGTTTGCAGTGACATCATACAAACCTGCTGACATGATGATTAGGGAAACTGATGCTGTTTTTAATAAAAAGAGTAAAGTTTTCAGCTTCTACAAGTAATGGAGGCCTGGAAAAAAACACAATTAAATTTGTAAGGTATATGAGCACTTGGTTTTACTAAGTAGGGAACTGGTGTCACGGCCAACACTTTGTTAGTAACACATACAGAGTTATTCAGTAAACACATACAGAGTTATTCAGTATACACATACAGAGCTATTCAGTATACACATACAGCGATATTCAGGAATCAACAGGGAATTGCACAGATTGGTTTGAAAAAGAAAACTTGAAAAATCCAGTTAGGTTTTAAGATCAGCTATTTAGGCTCAACAGAGATTTTGTATCACAAACAGATAATTGTGCTTAGTTATATGCCTCCACAAATGCATAAATTACATATATACATTCATAATAGTGATCTGGATAATGCAGCACTTATCAAAAATTGTAATAATGCTATTTAACCTAGAGCTGATGTGACTTCTACCTTAGTTTTGAGATATGCCCTTTTCATTCTTTAGGTTATGATATGGTGTCTCACTCTATACTCCCTTCTCCACTGGCTTTATAGTAAAACTCAACAACCTATTATGGTAAAACTCAATCAAGCCTCTATCATGGGGATTAATGCTTGACCTTTATTGGAAGTGCATGCACCTTTGGTGTCAATACCTATCATATGGTAAATTGTAAGGCTAGTCCCACTGTTAGAGAGAATACATTGTATCAATTCATGTTGTGAGGGAGTTCAGTTTAGCATATAAGAATCAGGAAACTGGTTGCAGCAGAGTTGGCAGCATAGAATTAAGGGGCAGGCATCCAATGGTGCAGCTTTGTCAGGGCCATTCAAGGATTTTTGGCTACGCGGGTGAAGATGGATTTTGCTTCCCCCCTCCCAAAATTGCATGTTCATCTGTGTGTCTTGTAACCCCCCTTTTGAATATCTTGAATACCTTCTTTAGCCCCTTAGGTGTTTCTTATCCCCTCTTTTGAATGTCTTTACCCCTTTTGCCCCTTTGGTGTATCTTACTTCCCTCACCCCCTTTTTGTTTCCCATAATCCTCCCAGACCATTAATTTATCTCTTTCTTCCCCACCAGCCCCTTTGTGTGACTCTTACTCCCCCCAGCTTCTTTGTGTGTCTAACTCCATCCAGCCCTGTGGTGTGTCTCTTTCTCCCTCATCTCCATTTCTGTGTATGGCTTTACCCCAGCCCAATTGTGTGTCCCTTTCTCTACCTCAGTCCCTTTGTGTGACTCTTTCTTTCTCCAGTGATTTCATGTGTCTCTTTCTTCCCCAAACATACAGACACACAGCCATACAGGCACAGAGACATAATCATCAAAGCACACAGTCACAAAGATATACATACACACAGTCATAAAAGGCACACAATCAAACAAACACAGTAATACAGGCACACAGCCATACAATCTATACATACTGGTACACTGCCATATAGGCATACAGAGACATACAGTCATAGAGTGACATACAGACAAGTCATACGCAGACATGCAGACACAGTCATAAATACACTGTTATAAACAGACATACAGACAGACATACAGACAGCCATACAGACAATGTCATACACAGACACAATCATACAGGCACTGTCATACACAGATATACAGACACTGACATACACAGACATGCAGACACAGTCAGATAGAGACATACAGACACAGTCATACAGAAACATAGAATGTGACGGTAGATAAGAACCATTCGGCCCATCTAGTCTGCCCAATTTTCTAAATACTTTCATTAGTTCCTGGCCTTATCTTATAGTTAGGATAGCCTTATGCCTATCCCACGCATACTTAAACTCCTTTACTGTGTTAACCTCTACCACTTCAGCTGGAAGGCTATTCCATGCATCCACTACCCTCTCAGTAAAGTAATACTTCCAGATATTATTTTTAAACCTTTGTCCCTCTAATTTAAGTCTATGTCCTCTTGCTGTGGTAGTTTTTCTTCTTTTAAATATAGTCTCTTCCTTTACTGTGTTGATTCCCTTTATGCATTTAAATGTTTCTATCAAATCCCCCCTGTCTCGTCTTTCCTCCAAGCTATACATGTTAAGATCCTTTAACCTTTCCTGGTAAGTTTTATCCCGCAATCCATGAACCAGTTTAGTAGCCCTTCTCTGAACCCTCTCTAAGGTATCAATATCCTTCTGAAGATTCGGTCAGACACACACACACATACAGACACAGGCCTACAGAAATTCAGACTCAGGTATACAGAGGCATATAAACTCAGGCATACGGTCATACATGCAGTCACAATTAATACTTACATCTCATCCCTGTGCAATCAGGTGCCTAGGGAGCATGCTGTCTGGCTCTGTAGAGTCTAATCCTGCAGCCTGGCCACATCAGTACGGTGCTGTAGAGTCTAATCCTGCAGCCTGGCAATATGATGTGATTCGTATTCCTGCCCCCTGCACACAGCCTGTGTCATGAACCAAGGGCTTGGCTGTACAGAGGTGCTGATGTAGCTCAGCAGGAGAGGAGTGCTGTGAGATCTTCTCCTGCTCTTCACCTGAAAATGGGGTGGTGCACCCTAAGGACACTGCCTGTGCAGGAGGCAGGGCCTAGGGGATCTCTTATAAACATGTTAAGGCAGGCGCATTTTGAAGCACAGACTGCTATTATGTGGAGTCTTAGGTGGTAGAGCAGGCAGGCATGCATTGGGCCAGGTTCTAATCATATTAAGACAGGCACCTGATGGTGGTAGAAGTGCCTGCCATAATAAATGCAAACAGAGCACAGATAGGAAGAAATCAGGAAACTCAAAGCTATGATGGCAGGTACATAATGTTAAAACGGTGCCTGTAGCCATGCCTGCAAAGCTTGGGAATCAAGTATATATTTAAACGACCACTCTAGGCACCCAGACCACTTCAGCTTAATGAAGTGGTCTGGGTGCCAGGTCCAGCTAGGGTTAACCCATTTTTTCATAAACATAGCAGTTTCAGATGGTTAAGCCTTCCCCCATTCCCTCTAGTGGCTGTCTCATTGACAGCCACTAGAGGCGCTTGCGTGCTTCTCACTGTTATTTTCACAGTGAGAGCACGCAAGCGTCCATAGGAAAGCATTATGAATGCTTTCCTATGTGACCAGGTAAGTTTAACCCCTTTTCCCCTTTCCAGAGCCAGGCGGGAGGGGGACCCTGAGGGTGGGGGCACCCTCAGGGCACTATAGTGCCAGGAAAACGAGTATGTTTTCCTGGCACTATAGTGGTCCTTTAAGCCAGGGGATGAAGGGTTATTAAAACTGGGTAAGGGAAGGGATATTTAAGCCAGGGGAATGGATGGTGGAAAAGTTGGGGAACCGAGAGGATAACCCTGGGGAACCATGTAGTGGTGATAAAGATAGGGAACAGAGTCAAAATGAATGCTGCATCAGGGGAAATAGAAGTCTGCCAACTCCACCGCCTGGTGCTTGCAGCCAGTTACAGACCTAAAAGACAGGATAGTACACAAGCCTCTTATATTTAGGGCGTGCATTTATACCACCCAAAACAAAGGCGTTGTGAACAGCATGTTTCTGTCAGGCAGCCAATAATAATGATATTAAATGATATAGGGTTTCTGGTCCTATTTTCAAAAACACCTACAATACTGCATGTTTTTTTTTGTAAATCTGTTTTTATTAAGCTTTTTCAATAGGCTAGTTAACAGTTGCATATATAGGTAAGACTCGCAGGTCTGAATTACGATATTAACATCATTGTGCTCTTTTGCAATGTACAGGTTGTTATTTGTTTACTAGGTGGGAGGGAGCCCCGTCCCATTTAATTTCACCTTGGCATCGGTGTCCGGGTATCTCCCTGTCCTCTATCCACCATCATCAGTCACCTGACTGGCCTCATGTGGCTTCGTATGCCTGGGTGGCGGAGTCTGTGTTACACAAGGTCCCCTTACCACTGGCCTCTGGACTGTTGTTTCTTAATATACAGGCTATAAGTATTATTTCCTTTTAATCTACTGGGGTGTATTTAGTGTCAGCGTGTGTTCTGAATGGATGGTTAATTGTTGTTCAGTATTGATGTGCGTGTCAATCAGATGACCCTTTTCTTGTGTACTGCGAGTTGTTGCAGTATGCAGGTTCCTGTTTAGGAGATCTGGCAGCCGCCCCGGGCGTGTAGCTTATGGTAGACGTTACCTCTCTATTCAAGGGTTATTGTGTTGCCCAGGATGTGTCCCAGCCCCCCCACTCCCTTATCCCCGGGCCCGAGGGTCTTGAAATGGGTTAAGTAGAGGGAAGAAAGGAAGGAGAGGTATTGTAGGAGAGTATAGCGAGGAGGTGCTCGATATGTTCTGTGTTAAGTGGGACCCGTCCCCACCGTTACCCCATCTCCAGGGCCGAAAGACCCCCCCCTCTTGTGAATCGGGCCATGTATACAAACCAGGGCAACCACATCTCTGTGTGCCTGGTTCCCCTACCGTTTAGGGAGGCATAAAGCGCTTCCGCGCTCTATATGTCCTCCACCCTGCGGATCCACTCTTTTTTTGTGGGCACATCGCTTTAATTCTGCATTTGTTTACTCTACTTCTTGCAGCAACAGAGAACCCTTAATAAGGGGGGAAACTGCAGTACTAATCATTAAAGGGACGGAGACAACAAATATTTGTTCAAACATGAAAATTGAGTTAAAATGGCAAAAACAAACAAACAAACAAACAAAATATAAGTATATTGTTTAGTTTTTTGTTAATATGTAATTGTATATATATATATTTTTTATTGCAACAAGACTGGTGTTGCACTGCCCCACCTGCCCATATGGCCAATATTCCAGTGTACAGGTTGCATATGGAGGACCATACAATGCAAGCAGACAACACACAGCTCATATGTTTCTGAATACATACTGACCTGACAATAAACGGGAGCGCTCAACAAGAGATTTTGTATCCTAGCCAGGGAGCACACACAGATCATTTTGCTTAGTTATATACAATATGAGATAACAGTTTAAATATTCAGCATATCAACAATTGCTGATTTATGACAAATTATATGCAGATTGTAGACCTCCTGGGTACATTTGTCAAGATGGGAGAATAATTTGTTCTCATTTCTACTGTAGATAATCTGGGTTTTATTAACTAAGCAGAAGTTTATTTTTGCTTATTGCATCAAAGCAGTGACAGTAATGGAGTTGAATAATTTTTACAATTCGGTTATTTTGGCCTACATTTTGCAATTTGATTTTCAATTCACGTCAATTCAGTGTTAAGTGAATAAGCCTCATTTTTTTTCAGTTATTTGATTGTTATTTCATAAATCCAGCAACTCTTCCACATTCGTTCCATGAAATGCTAAAAATAGGGGGCGGGGCCGGGCCGCCGAGCCGCCGAGCCGCCGAGCCGCATGGAAGCAGATTGATATGGCTTCAGGCTTAAAACAACCAAAATGGCACTTGAAATGGCCACAGGGGGCCCCAAGACCAGAATACCTGTTGCAATAATATGGAGGACAACCCCAGCTCCAAGATGATACCAGTTAGTGACCCGAATCCAGCTGAGAGCACCGAAAATGAATTCACGGCCTACCCACAGCAGCAAGACCAGACTCAGGTGACTGCTGGTCGGTTAGAACGCATGCTGACTACGCTGGGAAACGGACGACAAGCAGCAGACACTTACCCTGGTGGCAGGACCTCCTGGCTCGGGGTCCGGCCCCGCTCCCCCCCCGGCCGGTGGGGGAGATCCCGGCCACATGGAGGCGACACGCGCCGAGACGAGAGTTTCCGTGCTGGGCCCAGGCTGCCCTCCTGGACTTGCAATGACTGCCAAAAAGGGGCCCCCGATAGCAAACGAGACCGAAGGGACATATATCACCGTCCTTTGGGGCACCACAGACCGTGAGTACGGACCTGGGGTCAACGGACGCAGACGGATGTCCCAGATCACCCACAGGCCACGGATGTCCAATCGCTGGGTCTGGCGGGCGCCCGGAGAGAAATGTCCCCATGGCTGTGAGCCCTGCGGGGTGAGGATCCGCTTCCCTCTGGCAGACCGGTGGCGAGGGGCGGCGTGCCCTCCCCCGTGTCTGAGGCCGGCAGTGGGCGAGACGTTCACGGACATCTGATTACCCTGCAATGCGCCAACGGTTCAGGGGAGGTGCAGGAGGCGCTGAGTCTGCAGACTCTTGGGGGGGGGATGCATGGACTCACATTGCCTCCGAGTGCCCACTGTGCTGAGGTGCCCGAGGGGGAAGCTGTGGGGGCCTGGGGATGACGTTTGGAGGCCTGGTACCCTGGGTGATTGTACTCCACGGTGAGCCCACGGACATGTCAAGCAACCCTTAGGTCTCACAGTTTCATATAACTTTTGGATCGAAGATTGACTCCTGATGTGGACTTACCATACGTTAAATACGCTGTGGACACTCTCTATTATTATGTTAGTTTAAAACGCTCAACACTAGGCAACATCTACCTAAGATTGTTACTGCATTGTATGCCGAGTACTTAAGTGTTTATACCCCGGCATAAAACCAAATGTACTTGCCATGTTAAATTCCCTTACTTTCCTCCTTTTATTATTTTATCTCAGGGTGTCTTACTACGCCCGGCTGCGCGTGCACGGCACAAGGACCTTTTTGACCGCTGGGACATACTCCCACGGGTGTTTAAATGGGGACTTCACGCAGGCCCTTTTTCCCCTTTTTACGTCTTTCCTTCTTAGAAGGCGGGAACAATTTTGTTCTAGAACCGGACGTGACCTACACCATGCTTTGCACAGTCTTATATTACTACTGTTTAGCCAACTATGCTTAATTATGCTTTGAACCAGTATACAGGCAGCGAATGACCGTACGGCCCAAATAAACACGGGACACCCGGGCCATCAATGACTATTATAGCCTACATAATGCTTTAATATTAAAACGCTGTTCATATTGGCTTAGGTTAAAAAGAAAATCAAAAAATACTTTTTGGGACGTTGGCCTAGGCTGGGTAGGCCTGATATGCTAGATAGGCTCTTCATGCAGAAATAGGTTTTCCGTATTTACGCCCAATTGTACTATCCTATTATCATAAGCCAATATCGCCTAGCAAACACGCTTAACCCATTTTATCTTATTATTTAGCACAAAACGCATTCATTAAGCTTACAGTTTTAAAAAGAACGCGCAACGTAAGCTATAGAGCTCCCCTGAGCTACAGCTCCATAAGGTGTACATACTTTTACCTATATTGCATATAGCAAGCATTTTTACACCATACGCTACAGACCGATAGCATCACTCTAATTGTCCAGGCGCACCCACAGGGGACAAAGCGCTATACCTGCAGGTTTTTTTTTCTAATACATATAGGTTTCACTGTGCCGACAGCATAATCACAGGCTTAGATAGACATAGCTTGATTACGCAGTACAGTAAAGTTTATATCCAATGTAGATTACTTTCTTACAAGTACGTAGAGATTTTTGCTCTGTTACCTAGTTACCAGCAATTGAGGTGCACACTGAGGCGTAAGTCGACTATACATAACAATCAGGCATGAGCCCTGTTCAACCTACCCCACTTTTACTCTGGCGTGATAAAATGCCCGGAGATACGTGCACCAAATCAGACCCAAGGAAGCACGGAGATAAATATACTCCGCAGCTCACGCGAGGGCCTCCATGTAATCCCTCCACCCTATTCCTGACTCCACGGAGAGTCTGGACATTTATCTTTTCATTTAATTGTTAACTTTAATTTTAATATTGTTTTCATTTTAATATTGTATCACTAAACCTAGAGGCTGTGCTTGCTGAGGCCGATTTAGGCTGTTGGTGTTTGACAGACATTGCAAGGTTCGGAATTATATTGACATGTTTAAATAGGAGAATGTGTTGCTTTGTGCTACCATCGACCAGCCAACCTACCATGTTACCGTACAGCTACCTATTATTTACCTGCCTTTCACCGCTATGCCTGTTAAGTACGATGTTATACTACGATGTTATCTTGCTACATTATTTTTGACGCACATATATGCCTTTCTTATGTACACACTAATGAAGCTAATAAACCTTGAACGATAAAAAAAAAAGAAATGCTAAAAATAATATCAAGTTTTCTGTTTTTAATTCTAAGTTTGGATTCTATTCTCTTTTAATCATTGATGTCAGTTTTTGTTTTTCAAATATGGAAAGATAAAGAGATATAAAATGAACCATACTTAGGGACATGGGTATCATCCTCCACAGGGCACCAGGCATATACTTGGCACGTCTTGATGGTAGCATTGAACGCCGTGCAGTTTCCAGTCATTACACCTGTAAAATGTACAGCATTTCACAAACATTTCAAAGAAGGATATGCATACGCTAACATTACTATTCAAAATATAATGTTAGCAATACTTAGAATGGTTTATTAGGACAATAGAAACTTGATTGTTGTTGAGAAGATAAATACCTAATATTAGACTGAAAATATTATCTACAGGCGAATTTATATAGTTAAAAGATGGTTCACTCAGAATGGGGATTAATAATTCTAATGATTAGTTCCTACCACAGACAAGATCTAGCTTGTAACACATACATCTGGATTCCTTGCCCACTGTTAAAGTCCAAAAGAAAAGGAAACAAATCTGTTATAACAGGTTACATGAGATATCTAGACACATCTGAAGCAATCAACCCCCCCCAAAAAAACTATAATAAAATAAAATAAAAAATAACTAGGCATAATTGCCCAATTTGTAAATTAGACAAGAATTATTTATAAAGAAAAAGAATTGAATGAAAAGAAATATAGGATGTTTTTTGACACAATATGTAAGCAGAAAAAGATACATAAATAAAAGAGGAATACTGGAATTTTAAAGACGTACAAAGGTTTACAGATGCCTTGCAAGTGCCCTTTAGAGTTACAATATAGAAAACAATTAAAGAAGACACATGGATTAAATAAGAGTAACATTTTTTTCTGGAAATCCCAAATATGACACTTTTCCATATTTAAACTATTTGGCCAACAATTCTAATATCGATAAACTACAATTCCCATACCATAAAAAAATCAGGCAATGAAATAAAAATGATATTGTACATGCAATTCAACATCAGTGATCTTTCTGTTGAAAATTCAGCATGGTCCAATAGAGTGCTCAAAAGTTCTTCTTGCCCAGACACCACTGCAAGTAGAATTTCAGAAATGGAGACTTGAAATGAATCCCTATAAAATGCGCTATGGACCCTAACTTGGCCTGTGAGAACCTTGATTGCAGTTTATAACAGTTGGTGCAAGGCTACCTATGGCAATCAGACATAGGGCTACAAAAGGGAAGTCAGCAACCACTTTTTTTCAAAATAAATGAGCAGCATGAACCTTAATACCTACTCTTCCTACTTTCCATTCTTCTGCCCACAACACAGTCATTATGACAGTATTTGATGGGAAATCTTTTTTTTTCGATGCTGGGGTGAACACAAACTTGAATACTCTTCAGTACTTTGAGATATGAAAAAAAAAGTTTGAAGTTCTTGAGAAAGTATAGAAACTTGACGTAGTAAGCACTTTAAAGGCTAGTAATATAGCTACTGACATGTAGAGCCCTGGTGGGCAACATTTTTTTAAGAAAATGAAATATTTTCTTCTAATCATAAGATGGATAAACAGAACATCATCACCAGTATGGTACCAACACATTGTGAAAGATTATTTACATCATACGAAAAGAGATGAAAATGCTGAAACACCGAAAATCTTTTAAATTAAGCAACTTGTGTTCCAGGAATCAATAGGGCTATATAGAAAATAAGATCTTTTACTAGTTTTTATAAACTGAAATGTTTACATCATAAATACATTGAAACTGGTACCTGATATGGCAGCAACTTCTTCCCGCACATTTGTTTCACAATTAGTTGTAGCTGCACTGACACAATGTTGTTCATTCACTTAAAGGAACACTATAGACACCCAGACCACCTCAGCTCATTGAAGTGTTTTGGGTGCAGTGTAACATGTCCCTTAACCCTGCAATGGTAATTATTGCAGTTTTTGATAAACTACAATAATTATCTTGTAGTGTGAAGTCCACCTCCATTGGCCTTCTACCAGACAGCCACTAGAATAAATTCCGTATCGTTAGGTGACTTTTAAAAAAATAAATAAAATAAAAATGAAAGAACTGGATATTCTAAATTTTAAAAAGTACTTTCTTAAACAAAAGTGAGAAAGCCACGGCAAAACGTGTTACGTGAGGACCTGATAAATATATATATTTATTTATTTATAAAATATTACCAGGAAGGATACATTGAGATTTCTCTTGTTTTCAAGTATGTCCTGGGTCTACAAAACATTGCTTTGTTACAATAGGGTACAATATTACAAAAAATTACAATATACAAATATATATATATATATATATATATATAAACATATATATATATATATATATATATATATATATATATATATATATATATTTATTTACATACACACATATATAAATTTAATACATAACAGCTAACTAATATATTCAACCATGACAGGTGCAGCGGCGTACATACTGCGGTCTCAGCTGTGACCGGGCCCGTCATTCCAGGGGACCCAGACGCCCTGCGGACCCCTGCGGGCGGGTGCCCGCCGCCATCTTTTGCCGCGGGTGAAAGGGCCTATCAGGTGGCCCAAGCTGTTAGGGCCACCCGATGAAAATGAAGATCATCTTCAGAGTGGGCCCAGTAATAGCGCGACTGGGCCCCCTCTGATGATGTCAGACGCTCGGAGGGAGTGACTGGCGCGGTCACTCCTCCCAGCAACCACCAGGAAGCAGAGGGAGTCAGAGTGGGAACTCTGACTCCCATCAACCTGAGCCACTGGACCCCAGGGAAGTGACCCTCCTGCACCTAAAAGGCAGGTAACAGGAGGGTGACTAAATTATTTTGCATGTGTGTGTGTTAATGTATGTGTGTGTGTGTCTCTGTGTATGTGTCTATTTATCTGTGTGCTAGGCTTCTATTCTTCCCCTTACCCCCCTGGACCGGTGGGGGTTATCCCAGTGCTCACTGGATTGCCTCATGATATCCCTGCTGCACTTACCTTCAGTTCCCAGCAGAAGTCTTGCTGCAGCCCAACCACACTAGATGGTGGAGGCCCTTTTACATGCTTCGCAAGTGATAGACCGGTCTCATGGGCCTTACCAGGACTCCATCAAATCCAGGCTGGATGTTATGTTCCAGTTTTTCTGGGAAAAGATGCAGGATCGTACCACAGCCACCCTGATCATACAGTAGACGAAGGGGCCAGGGGCTCACAGATTGCGACGGAAGGGCCACCTTTGGGTGACGCACTCACCCAAGTGCCTCACCCCTCTACTGACTGCCTACCTAGGCCAAAAGCCACCAGAGGCTTGACATCTTGGCATCGACCACGCAGAAGGAAGATCATACACCGCTGATGGCAGATGCCACCTAGATCTCCCAATTGCCCCTCTGTGGACAGAGGATGTCGGCATTCACAAGGGCCTTGAGCTGCTTCCCTATTGTACCCTGGCTGCTCTTTTGGCCTTTCATGCATGCTCTTTAGGCCTACCACCTTGGGGAGTTAGTTGAAGTGACCATGGGCCCACAGTCTGACACATGAAATTCTGTGTGGAAGGTGGACACCATTTTTGATCGTGTCATCTTTAAAGAGCTTTCTGTTTTTCTATGTTTATATTTTGTGCACTATTATCTCACTTAGGTATAGTGCAGCACTACAAAGTTCCAGTGGTATAAATCCTGTTTTATAAGTTAGTTCAGCATGCTTAACTTAAACTATATCTAGCCTATCTCTTTAATTTAATGTCTAGAAGGGCTTCAATTATTTTTCAGCTGAATTCCTGTTTCTATGTAGACATGAAAGCCTAGCCTGATCTTCTTTACTTACTCCTCATGTCTAGACAATACTCTTAGCTAGAAGAATCTTGTGTAGAACACCCTTGTAGGCATATAAGATTACCATAATATTACCATTGTATCTAAAAATGCACTGTTCTTCATGACTTTCTTTACCTTAACAACAATTTGTGCAGTTTCCTCATTATGATATATGCTAGATGTCACTTTATTCAATGACCAATAGCTTGCAAATGTTTAATTTCCATGACGTATCAATGCATAACAAAAATAAAGAATTGAAAAAAAGGAAAGAATTAAGCCCTGCTCTTAACCCCTTAAGGACTGACATGTGTGACATGTCATGATTCCCTTTTATTCCAGAAGTTTGGTCCTTAAGGGGTTAAACTCCCACTATTCTTGGGCGGCTGTATGGCTATAGTATTCACTAGCCAAAATACATAGACAATAACAACAAATGTTACCTGTACATTTTTCCAAAACCTTATGAACATACTCTGAACAAAATTATACACAACACTTTTGTTTTTGCCTCCATTTTTCAAGAGCTGAATTCAAAGATATAAGATTTTTTCTATGTACACAAAAGGCATATTTCTCTAAAATATTGTTCACAAATCTGTATAAATCTGTGTTAGTGAGCACTTCACCTTTGCCAATATAATCCATCCGCAGGTGTGGCATATCAAGATGCTGATTAGACAACATGATTATTGCACAGGTGTGCCTTAGGCTGGCCACAATAAAAGGCCACTCTAAAATGTGTAGTTTACTGTTTTAGGAGGGTCTGGTGCGGTCCGAAAACCAGTAAGTATCTTGTGTGACCACCATTTCCCTAACGCAGTGCAACACCTCTCCTTCGCATAGAGTTGATCAGGTTGTTGTTTGTGGCCTGTGGAATGTTGGTCCACTCCTCTTCAATGGCTGTGCGAAGTTGCTGGATGTTGACAGGACCTGGAACACGCTGTTGTATATGCCGATCCAGAGAATCCAAAACATGCTCAGTGAGTGGCATGTCCGGTGCGTATGCTGGCCATGCAAGAACTGGGATGTTTTCAGCTTCCAGGAATTGTGTACAGATCCTTGCAACATGGGGCCATGCATTATCATGCTGCAACATGAGGTGATGGTCGTGGATTATTGACACAACAATGGGCCTCAGGATCTCGTCACGGTATCTTTGTGCATTCAAAATCCCATAAATAAAATGCACCTGTGTTCGTTGTCCATAACATATGCCTGCCCATACCATAACCCCACTGCCACCATGGGACACTCGATTCACAATGTTGACATCAGCAAACCGCTCACGCACTCAATGCCATACACGCTGTCACCTCTCCAAAGTGCCAGATGCCATCGAATGTGAACATTTGCCCACTCGAGTCGATTACAATGACGAACTGCCGTCAGGTCGAGACCCCAATAAGGACTACGAGCATGCAGGTGAGCTTCCCTGAGACGATTTCTGACAGTTTGTGCAGAAATTCTTTGGCTATGCAAACCAATTGTTGCAGCAGCTGTCCGGGTGGCTGGTCTCAGACGATCTTGGAGGTGAAGATGCTGGATGTGGAGATCATGGGCTGGTGTGGTTACACATGGTCTGTGGTTGTGAGGCTGGTTGGATGTACTGCCAAATTCTCTGAAACGCCTTTGGAGATGGCTTATGGTAGAGAAGTGACATTCAATTCACGGGCAACAGCTCTGGTGGACATTCCTGCAGTTAGCATGCCAATTGCACGCTCCCTCAAAACTTGCAACATCTGTGGCATTGTGCTGTGTGATAAAACTGCACATTTTAGAGTGGCCTTTTATTGTGGCCAGCCTAAGACACACCTATGCAATAATCATGCTGTCTAATCAGCATCTTGATATGCGGTGAGGTGGATGGATTATCTCGGCTAAGAAGAAGTGCTCACTAACACAGATTTAGACAGATTTGTGAACAATATAGGCCTTTTGTGTACATAGAAAAAGTCTCAGATCTTTGAGTTCAGCTCATGAAAAATGGGGGCAAAAACAAAGGTGTTGCGTTTATAATTATATTCAGTGTATAAATAACAGGAGATATGTATAAATATCACTCCGGTGGCCATTAATGTTCAAGAATATCTGTTCCATTCAAGATTATCTGCTCCGTGAACAGAATACACATACGGTGGGTGGCGGTAGCACTATAACATGACCGTGTAATACAGAAATAGAGAAATAGCAGGGTCCTTCCTCGTTTCTGGGACCAGGGCTAAGAGAACCAAGCTCCTAGGTTGCATCTCTGTGATGGATGGAAAACTACTATGAGAGTCTGAAATGGAGCACCTAAAAGATCTGCTGGAAGCACAGGTATGAGTGGCCAGCAATTGAAAACGGAACTGATGGAGGAGGACCAGAGCCATGATGTCCAGGAGCAGGTGTTCTAAAGGAGAGTGCAGCAGAGGTTAACTCAGCACTAGCTCAACTCTTTTGAGAGAGAAATCAAAAAGGCAATAACTGTCATGGAGAGGCAAGATGAATGGTGGCTCCACCTTGGGCCAGCAGAATTGCACCAAGTCTGGGAGATTAATCACTCCACCTCAGGTGAACCCAGCAGACAACGCCGACTACCATTTAAGGCATTTAAGGTGTTCAATGAGGCAGAGGGCAGCATTGAGGAGAATCTGAGGTATTGCAAAAAGCATTTCTCTCCACACTGTGTGGACCCAACCTACTAGGACCAATTTTAGCCAGCAAAGATGAGCAGCAGATGCACATAGAGCTATATCGATTGCAATATTATAAGATCATTTATTAGCCCGCTATGACATCAGTTATGGGCAAAAGTTTAAAGACTTGCAGAAAAAGGAACGGGACTCACATATGGAATGGGCATTCCAATTACATCTGGCTATTTCTAAATGACAAGGATGTCAAATGTCCTTGGTGGAATAAGGATTGCAATTGCTTAGTTTACCCCTCCAGAGATCAGATGCCGGGTTATGGACCATAATCCTCTTACAGTAGGAGATGCTGTCATATTGGCAGACAAAAACACTGATACCAGGAGAGGTGACCAGCCTATTCCTGCGCCTAAAACAATGCCTCAGTCTTACAATACTGCCAGTCCAGCATTGTTTTGTGTGTTGAGAAATCCCCTCAACCAACCCTCATGGCCTGCTACCCTGTCAGGTAGGAGAGCAAGAATATGCTGTTACTCCTATCAGCAGCAGTGTGTCACATTAGGAGTAATTGTCCATCACGCAAAATGCACAACTGCAGGCCATGAAATACCAGAGGGATAGTAAGTGAAAGTAGCCACTGCATGGAAAGACCTAAAACACAGCTACAGTGAGGGAAAAAAGTATTTGATCCCCTGCTGATTTTGAACGTTTGCCCACTGACAAAGAAAGGATCAGTCCATAATTTTAATGGTTGTCGTATTTCAACATTTAGGGACAGAATAACAAAAAAAAAAACTCAGGAAAACGCAAGTCAAAAAAGTTATAAATTGATTTGCATGTCAATGAGTAAAATAATTATTTGATTCGCTATCAAGCAGCAAGATTTCTGGCTCCCAGGTGTAATTTATATAGGTAATGAGCTGAGATAGGAGCACTTTCTTAAAAGGAGTGCTCCTAATCTCAGCTCGTTACCTGTATAAAAGACACCTGGGAGCCAGAAGCAATCAATCAATCAGATTCCAAACTCTCCGTCCAAGAATGTCAGTGTCAAGATTGTAGACCTACACAAGGCTGGAATGGGTGAGAAGGTGACAATAGTTGGTGCGATTATTCGCAAATGGAAGAAACACAATATAACTGTCAGTCTTACTTGGTCTGGTGCTCCATGCAAAATCGCACCTCGTGGAGTTTCAATGATCATAAGAACGGTGAGGAATCAGCCCAGAACTACACGGTAGGATCTTGTTAATGATCTCAAGGCAGCTGGCACCATAGTCACCAGGAGAATAATTGGTAACACACTATGCCGTGTAGGACTGAAATCGCAAGGTCCCCCTGCTCAAGAAAGCACATATACAGGTCTGTTTGAAGTTTGCCAATGAACATCTGCATGATTCAGAGGAGAACTGGGTGAAAGTGTTGTGGTCAGATTTGAGCTCTTTGGCATCAACTCAACTCGCTGTGTTTGCAGGATAAGGAATGCTGCCTATGACCCCAAGAACACCATCCCATCCGTCAAAGATGGAGGTGAAAACATTATGCTTTAGGGGTGTTTTTCTGCTAAGGGGACAGGACAACTGCACCGCATCAAAGGGACAATGGACGGGACCATATACTGTCAAATATTGGGTGAGAACCTCCTTCCCTCAACCAGGGCATTGAAAATGGGTCGTGGATGGGTATTCCAGTATAAGAATGACCCAAAACACATAGCCAAGGCAACAAAGGAGTGGCTGAAGAAAAAGCACAGTAAGGTCTTGGAGTGGCCTAGCCAGTCTCCAGACCTTAATCCCATAGAAAATCTGTGGTAGGAGGTGAAGGTTCGAGTTGCCAAACATCAGCCTCGAAACCTTTATGACTTGGACAGGATCTGCAAAGAGGAGTGAGACAAAATCCCTCCTGAAATGTGTGCAAACCTGGTGGTCAACTACAAGAAATGTCTGACCTCTGTGATTGCTAACAAGGGTTTTGCTACCAAGTACTAAGTCGAAGGGGTCACATACTTAATTCACTCATTGACATGCAAATCAATTTATAACTTTTTGACATGCCTTTTTTTGGATTTTTTTTTGTTTTGTTATTCTGTCTCACTGTTAAAATACACCTACCATTAAAATTATAGACTGGTCATTTCTTTGTCAGTGGGCAACCGTTCAAAATCAGCAGAGGTCCCTCCATGCACTTCCATTGCCTCACTGTATCTCGGATTACAAAGCAAAGCCATAATTTACGTATGAACTCTGACTGGTTAACGCGGACCGGACAGGCGATTTGTTCCACTAGTTCCTGTGCAAACAGCTACCAGAAAGGATAACTGGGACTTCCGCCAGCTGGGACTGCTGCCAATTCCTACCTGTGAATGGTAAAGTTGTTAGAGGACTGAGGAACACAAGGACTTCTTTGATGCTAATTTATCCCTGATAAAGGGTGCTCTGTTGCTGTACAGGTATCAGGGCAAGCTGTGCCACATACATACGGTGTGATTGGGGCAACGCTAGCGAGGAAATAGCAGTGGGCCATATTAATGGTTTGCCGGCTCAAGTCATTATGGGAAACAACGTGATATAACCCACCTCAGCTGTTGCAGGGCCTGTAATTTCCAACAAATAGGGATGTATAACAAGAACTATGGCTCAAGATGGTTTCCCCAAAGGCAGAGTGGAGTGCAGGATGAAAGTGGTGTTGGTGAGCACCATTGGAAACAGACACTGTTTAATGGAGCTGTGTACGGGACAATTTCATGTCTGTCAAAACAGACATATAAAGGTTTATTTAATAAAGTGAATTTCAAATTTAAGGTAAAGATTTCTGAACTGGAGAAATTCTCTAAGTCAGCAATACTGTCAGTATGGCTACTTTCTACTTGAAATTCACTTTGAATTCTGTTTCTATTCTCACTATATTAAAAAACCCTGATATAGTTACTTTTAAAGAGTGATTACAAGTTTGATAACACCCTATACTGATTGCATAGGTTATAATGGAAGGAGGCTGGCTGTTCACATTTCTATGAAACAGTTGTTTTAAAGGGATGCAGTCTGCAAACATGGCAGCACCTGTAAGGCACATCTCTCTCACTTTCTCTCTCTGACATCAAAAGAGGAATTTATACCTAAATCCTTTTCTGTCCAAACTTCTTACACAGCACGCACAAGACACTGTCCCTCTCTTTCCTCACTGTCTCTTGGAGAGTTATCAGAGGCTTGGCTTCTGATAACTCTCAGAAGCCAAACAGCATTTTCAGTTTGCAGTTCTACTCAGCAGTTTACTAAGTCATATAGTCACCTATAATGTTCCACTTGTGAAAATGTAATATCCAGTTTTTTAATGTGTATTCTTTGACCTATCTAAATATTTACTATTCCTTTATACATATAACAATACTTGATTAAATGTATGCATAATTTTTAATAACTAAAGAACTAGATTGATATATGTTAGATGGATAGATAGATATACAGACAGACAGACAGACAGAAGATCCACTTAAATAATTAGAATAAGGGAACAGATGAAACCCACCACCAAATTATGTCTAATGGGTCTCTTGTTACCTGAATCACTTAATGGAGGGTCATTGCTTTCGCCTTGTTATGATGATATGGTGCAAAAGAAGAAACAACAACAAAAAGGTTGATCACAATCACATAGTAAGGTGTCTGCATTAATATCATGTCCCTTAATTAAATGTTTACAACACTGCCATGTCACACATAATGTAGTGATGTGTAATGATCAATAATCAGCGTATGAAAATGCCATGTATGCACTGTTCTATGCAAACAATAATAAACTGATCTGATTGCGTTATAGGCTGATAATGAGATACTCTAGGTTATGATGCCGGAGTCTCCCAGAGTCTTCTTGCCTTCAAGTGTTGAACGATTAGCAAATGGTTTAAACACTGAAGCTGAGTCCCCCAGGTCCAATTGTGCAAATTCAGTTTCCTTCATGGTACTGCTCAGAAATTGTGGAATAATTTGCTCAAACTGCAGTGACTGGCTGAAAGTGATCCTGAAACATTACTTGCTATGGGCTGCCACTCATAGGCCAAGAACTTTAGCTGAAGCTCTCAGCCTAACAATGCTAATTGAGCTAATGCTTCTGCATTTTCCGAACAGTTCCAGAAAAGATGCTGGATTGACAAGTGCGATTTTCCACTTCAATGATAAATCGTTTGAAAAAATGTTAACACTTGACGGTAACGATGGGACTCCTGGCACCATAAACACTTCAATGCCCCTGCAAACAAAAAACTTTTAGACTTTTCCCTGGCTGCATGGGAACTAGACAGGCACTGTGATCTGACCATGAGTCCAAGTGGGATGGTAAAACAGTGACCCCTAACAGGCTATTATTGGAGAGATTAAAAATTATTTTTTTTTGCAAAACACATCTCTTTTACTTCTTCATTGATGCACAGAAAATGGGCTAGAATACCTGGCTGTATCATGGCAAAGGAGGTGCATTATTGCAACTGAGGGCCTAAAAGTGGCAAATATATGCTCTATATCTGATGAAACATGTTATAAAATAGAACTGTTTACAGAGGGTGAATATATTCATTAGGACTACACAATAGGTAGACAAAACATACAAGTAAGACATAACTAACCGAATCAAACTAGAGATTACAACTAGTACATGGGATAACATTCATGAAAAGAGAGATGAATTAAGACATATTAATTTAAAAACAACAAATGAAGAGTGAATTAAATCATGATAAAGGATAATAGCTAGTGAGATAGCATAGTAATATTCATGTTTTAGGGATATGTGTTTCCTGAAGCTTCCCCCGATGGATCCCATGATTAACCAGCAGGCATGGTCAATGTTCCACTATACCTCCTCTGCTTTGGGGTGTATTGTAATGACAAACTGGGTAGGAGTTCAGTGATTCATCCTCAGGTGTTGGGGTGAGGTAAAATTTAATTATGAGGCTATAGAGTCCCAAAAACCCAAGGCTAAAAATAAAGAAGGACCAGTACATGGCCAGTCACCTGGTCACAAATACCATTCCTTGACCTAAAAAGGATGAGGGGATGTTCTGTCTTCTGACCCTAAATAATTAAAGGAACATCCATGCACAGTAAGTAGTCAAACTGTTTTAGTACTATTTGACAACATACTGCGTCCTCTAAGTACCGATGCCATATTCAGTCTCCTAATGCAGGAGAAGCTAGATTTCACTACAGCATAAAGCCTGGCTGGATTAGGGCCACTCTTATTGGCTGAGAGTTCTCTGTTGACGTTCTCAGTCGATGAGTGCAGTGCAGGCCCTGGTTAGCTCTGATTGTCCTAGAGGAGAAGATCTAAAGCACGGATTCACTGCAGCTTTGGGCTGTTGTGGTTATGGTGTTTGCAGTGTTCCTTTAAATGATCCATCTCCCCATCCTCTAGCCACCGCATCCCCATTCTAAATAAAATCCTACAGGAGAAAAAAAAATCTCCTTAGAGCTTTTCAGTCTCCAATGGCTTTCACTTTGCTTCAAGGGCTGAAAAGCCAGTCAATCACAGTGCATCCTCATCAATTCTCTTGCCAGGTAATGTCCTTGTGTGAAACAACATATTCTACTAGTGATTATTGAAAAAAATACACCGTACCAGGGTAGGGCAAAAAAGCATTATGTCATGTCGTAGGGTCGGAACAAGGAAGCTTTTGGGGAGCACTGTGAGAATGTTTGGATATATGAATATGAAAATCTGGGATTCTAGAGACAGGTTACTCAGTATAGAAATCTCTGTATGTCTCTACTGTTTGCCCCTGTGGGTTTTAAAAGCACCTAATGAAGATATTATCCTACCTGATTAGTGAATTCATTCCATGAGTGTGCCACACATGAGTGTGCCACACATTGATCAACCACACACAAGGGTTTGATCCCTAATACCACTCACTTTTGGGAACTTAATTTTCATTTATATTATATTCTATGGTGTGCACTATGTATTTTTATGTTTTTTTTTTCTATAGGAATGAATATGCACACAGTTGATATATAAAAAGTCTAGGTATATCTTAAAAATAAGCAACAAACAATGGTGCACATTGATCTTATTCACCACACTTTTGTAATGTAACTTTTAAAAAAACAAAAGCAGAAATTTATAGTGCACACCATCTGATAAATATGACAAAAACATAGAATAAATCATTACAATGTTAAAGAATGCAAGTGCCACTCTCACTCTTAAATGCTTTATAGGGATCAGGTCATCGTGAGCGGTGGATATGAGATCTTAATTACAAGCCAGTGACCGGGCAGACCAGCACTGCTGCCAGTTCCAATTGTCAAAAAAATAAAAATAAATTTAAAAGCCACAGATAGCAGGAACACAACAGAAGAACTACTGAATCTGGAACTCTCCTGCGTGTTCTCTGCGTTTTTTATTTTCTTGCTTCCACATTTCTGCTCAGCTGGCGTTCAGCAGACGCGTTTCACCCAACCTCTCAGGGCTTTCTCAAATGCAAATGGGTTTCTGTTGTCCTGTCATGCCACTAGCTTTTACAACAATAATTCTATGTACAGGCACTCTTTTATCCGTATTGGTGCAAGGTATCAAGGTTGCCCATATACCTCCTAACAAACATATAACAACAAATGATACCGCACTCAATAATTTTGAATATAATTAATTGAAGGGCCATCGAAGGGGCTATTAAGGTCCCGAGCGCGCAGCCCAAGACCCTACACCAACATTTAAAGAAGAAGTCCGGTACCTCACTGACAACGGGGAGATCATATATACACCCAGGGAGAAAAAACAGGATCACAAAAACCACAGAGATACATTGCACTGCGGACAGTTCACCATCTATGTGTGCATATTACAACTTTGCCTGAAACAGGACCTGTCTCTATGGAAATTTTGGTGAGATCCACCCAAACATTATAGTGTATACACACTGGGACTGTATATACATTATTTCTTTATTGATTTTATTTCTAATTGTTTTCATTTTTTTCATTCTTTTATATTTTTGTCATTTTTTCCAATTTTTCAGATGGTAATCTGGACTCTCAAATATATTAATGCAGTTTAGCATTATTGTTAATAAGTAAGTCGGATTTGGTAGGGATTTACATATACGTGGAGTAACATTGGTTGTCACAGGATATATTATTTCCATTAAATATATAGTCTTATTTTTTCTTGTATATACTTATATATTACTATACTTGCAAAATTAATGAATTATTAAATAGAGCAATGAATTATATTCAAAATTATTGAGTGCGGTATCATTTGTTGTTATATGGCACTAGCTTTTAGTTGAGGCCTCAGATTCACCGCTCACAAGTTTCTGATCCTTCCAGAGCATTAAAAGTGAGAGTAGCACATTCCTTAATAATGGAATTATCTTTTGTTTGTATGTTATAATTATCAGACTGTATTATATATTTCTGATTTGCTTTTTAATGGTAAATTACAAACGTTTAAGAAATCTGGTGAATAAGATCAACTTTCTTAACTTTATTTATTAAAATTAATTATATTAATAATTATTATTACTTTCACATCATTGTTGTTTGTTTCAGATGAATAACTTATGTATGCTATACTTCTAAGTGGTTGCTGCACTTTACATTAATTGTGTATAATTAGCACTTTATTAGTTACCACAAGGTAACACGTGCACTTTGTTATAACTGTAATTGCACTTCAATATTTCATTTGTACTTTATAAATATTGTGATTGCAGTTTAATATTTTAATTTCAAATATTGTATTTAACTGTTACCACTTATTTAGAGCCTGTATCATTGTATTGTTTTTTATTATTATTATTATTATTATTATTATTATTATTAAAGTGACACTATATTTACAAAAACAACTTTAGCTTAATGAAGCAGTTTTGGTGTATAGATCATGTCCCTGCAGTCTCACTGCTCAATTCTATGACTTGATAGAGTTAAATCACTTTGTTTATACACACAGGCACACCTCACTGCATGTGACTTGCACAGCCTTCCTAAACACTTCCTTTAAAGAGTCATCTAATGTTTATATTTCCTTTATTACAAATTCTGTCTAATTTCGTATCTCCTGCTCTGTAAATAGCTTCCTAGACCCTACAGGAGTCTCATGTATATAATTAAAGTTCAATTTACAGAACAGGAGATAAAGACTTTTAAAGTAAGTTATATCTGATTGAAAGTGAAACCATTTTTTTTCATGCAGGCTGTGTGAGTCACAGCCAGGGGATGTGTGGCTAGGGCTGCATAAACAGTAGCAAAAGTAATTTAACTCGTACATGGCAGAGAATTGAGCAGGGAAACATCAGAGACATGATCTATACACCAAAACTGTTTCATTAATGTGTTTTATTATTAAGATATTTTGTGCACCATATTTGTATTTTTTAATAGTTTTATTTGTCACTAAAGATTTATTGTTGCTGCACATTTTAGTTGATTATTGGAACACTATGCACTTACAGAAACTTGATTTATGGTACACTTACACTTACTGGCAGCAATGCATCCATGTTTTTCCTCCCCCAGGTCCGTCAAGGACATATATATTACCCTTACCTTTTGAGTCACTATACCCCACTCCCTCTAGCATGTAAGCTCATTGAGCAGGGCCCTCAACCCCTCTGTTCTTTAGTGTCCAACCTGTCTGGTTACAATTACGTTTGTTAGTCCACCCACTGTAAAGCGCTGCAGAATTTGTTGGCGCTATATAAATAATATTAATAATAATAATAGTTAACACATAGCCACATATATACATTTGTGTTCAAAAGGCACGCAGTCACTATTACACACTGCATGACTGTGAAATTTCCTATCCACTGTAAATCGAGCTGGTAGTATGTTTACTTCTGATTTCAGTATTTTCAACATACAGGAAACATATTTAGAGATCTCAATATTCATCTTTATGTACTCTATGGTTCAAAATCAAATATTGTTCTTTATGTTGTGTATGTTGTCCCCAGAAGTTTGAATGAGATTTTTCCTGGTTGGAGGTTTTTTCTTTTCTTCTTTGCACTTTGTAAACATAGTGAGCTATTTGTTTTTCTCGGTAGACAATCTTAATTCAGACACTGCTGTGTATCTAGCTGTTTCTGAATTAATATTTATCCACTTTATATATGGCTGTGTGCCAAGGGCATCATCTTTATCTGATCAGATCTGTTGCTGTCTTACAAATATCATTGTACTAATATCAAGGATTAAAAAACTGGTGTAAACTAGATGATCCATGAATATTCCCACCCACCTTCAAAGTAATCTCTGACAACATGGTACTGTCAAGGTGTGCTATCTGTTGAAATTTTTTTTAAATCGTTTTCTCTTATATTGAGGCAGGCATTCCTTCTCTTCTTAAGTATTTTCTTCTATTCATTTCATAGATGTGGACATTTTATTTGCTACCCATGTTGTCTTCCTGCTTTGGCATATCTTTTAACCTCTTCTCTTGGTGAGATATGTGCAGAATATTCTTACTAATATCTGGTAAACAATGTGCACTCATTTATGTTTATTAATAGCTACCACACGTGCGGGAATTTTCAATTTATCTCAATTATATTGATTTACACATCCCCGTGGGTAAACCGTGAAGATTTTGAGAGAGGAAGAAGAATGATACCCAAGAGAAGAAGTGGTAAGAAACAGTGGACATTTGTAGAGAAACTAAGTGTGTTTGAAAATATGAAGAGAAGTGGATGTACATCTGTAGAAAGGTAACAGATGGATTTAAAAAAAAAAAAAGGACATGCAGTATAAAGAGTCTGATGGAGAGAAAGAGTGAACATGATTTTGGGTTGGGTTAGAAACTGGTCGAGAGAAAGGTGGACAATGTGCAGTTAAGCTGAAAAATACTAATTGAGATGATAAAGTGAGCCTGACATTCTAAGGAGCCTGATAACTAAACAAAGAGTATTTCATAAACTAATTAAACTGTTATTTGGGTTCCAAACAAGAACAAATGAGGAATATAGATTATTCTTAAATGTTTTCTTAGGGGATAGTAACCCCCTGTAACAGATAAACCTTGTAATCATATACAATAGAATTTGTGCATACATATGTTCTAAGTCACAGTGCCTAGGGTTCCATCACAGAGACTTAAACTATAATTAGCATCCTAAAATATCAACTAACAAATCACAATATAAATACACTAATGGTAACGTAAGGTCTTACATACAACTTTAGATTTATTACAAAGTCATAAAATAAACATTCTTGGAACAAACTCGCACATTTAGTACATTTGGAAACACTGAACAGGGTTATAAGCGAGGGCTGGTTTACAGCAAATAAAAGATTTCATATTCTGTTCAGGAAGCTTTCTGTTTTATTATGCTTGTCTGATACATATTTAATTATTTTTTATTTTTTTATATATGTGATATTACAATGTTTTTTCACAAAATGTGCATAATCTTTATGAAGTTAAAGAGTATGAGTTACTTTAAAAAAATATTTAAACATGTATTAAAAAAAATAAAACATTCAGTTTATAGAACATTTAACTATTAAAAGGTACTGTTTAATTTAAGTACACAGTGCATACCTTGACTCTGCCGAGAGATTTGAACTTTGCAGTCATCATCGCTTTTGCAAGTTGCAACTTCGGGTCGCTGCAATAGTGAGAGGAGTGATAGGTATCACTATGAATAAATTGAGCTTAGTTGTGCTTAAAGAAACAAATAAAAAGCTAACAGTGAGAATACTATGTCTGTGTAAAACGATATTGTATGCAAATCAATTAATTTAGTGTATAATTCCACCCAGTATAATGCGAAATGTCTAGGGAGGACAGGAAAATAGATCACCAGCTTTGAATATAAAGTCCCTTGGTACTGATATATTGGTGATAAATGAGAGCAAACACAGGCTTACAATACCACATGTGAAATATACTGGGCTCTTTGAACTTTTTAAGAATTTTCCAATGTAAAATGGGCATCTAAACTGTTAAAATGAGACATAGTCAACACCTCCAACTTTACTTCACAAAAACTGCTAATGGGCCAGTGTATGTGTATATATATATATATATATATATATATATATATATATATATATATATACTGCTAATAATATTATACTGCTATATATAGGCTAAACTGGACCTCCGTGCTATGTAATAAAGCCACTTATATCACCTGTTATACAAAGAGACATAATTTATAAAAAAATGATTCAGCTTTCGATATATGTCACCAAAATGCAAAAAAATTGCCCACACACATTAAGTGCAGTTTCAGCAAGTACCTGTACTATAAAGAGCCAAGCATGCTACTATTTTAACTTATTATCACTGTAGTGTATGTAGTGTGCTCAAAACCTATTTTTTGACCTACAAAAGCTACTGTAGAGTGCGAAAGGAGGGAGGTGGGCTGACAGTTACAGATTCTCTGCAGGGATGTAGAGGGCCAAAAAAGAGCTGTGGACGAGACATTTGTTTCTCTGCAGAATAAAAACCATTCCTGGATTAAAAAGAAGATATACAGATCTTAAAGGAAGACTTCAGGCACCATAAACATTACAGCTCACTGTAGTGGTTATGGTGTCAGGAGTGCCCTGGCACTCACTTATCGAAAGAATTCAAGCCATTTTGGAGTCTGTCAGGTACTGTTCCCAACTCCTCTACCATCTCCCAAAAGCCATTTTGCGGCAGACTTTCTGTCACCTCTCCTGAGCTAATCTCTACAATGTAGGGCCTAGCGCATTGGATGAGAGTGTCAGCTGATTTATATGTAGGTATGTATTTGCAAGAAAAATGGGTTTAAGCAGCTCTGTCACCATCTGGGGTATAATTTGCAAAGACCCCCAATGATGACATTGCTGCTTCAGGTCTTCAGGTCTGGTGGCAGGGAAAGGTAAGATTTACTTACTCAAACCTGTCCCTCACATGCGCCGCCATCCTCTTCCATCTCCTCAGTTTTATCTGCTTGTGCTTCAGCTGCCAGGAGCTGACATCAGCATTAAGATCTATGGAAGCTCCCGCGAGACCACAGGATACTCCATGAAAGGAGCTCAATTTCCCTACAGCGGTCTATTGTGATGGCTGGGGGAAATGACAAGGCTTAAGGGCAGTAGCTCCACCTTGTTTTAAGCTTTGTACAGTGTAGGAAAACTAGTGAGACAAAGTAGTGCCTACTTTGTTGCAGTATATCTTTTGCATGGGTTAGAATTTCAGTCAGTATGAGCATTTCATAAAGATTCCATTTTGCATTTTTATCACAACATTTCTACAACTCTGGCGGAATTAGGTTTCATGAAAGTCTAAAATTCCTTCAGTAGGTAATCATAATATAAAATAGGCACAATGCTTCATATAATGACATAAATAGATACAACTTGCATAATTGTACCCCCACAAAAAAATGATTGACCTATACTGTACATTGACTTGGCCTACATTTTGGAATATGATAATCTATCTCCCATTTTATCATTCAAAATATATGTTGCTTGCATTAGAACACCCACATCTCTTACAATAGCAAGCAGGCATCTGAAACCTGCAGATATTTACCTCATTACAGTATCCCATTTGTTGTTCTCGAGTAATTATAAAGTTAGTCATTACTACGAAAGAGCTGTCCCCCTGTAAAATGAGTAAAAAAAATTATAACGTTAGGAAAAAGCAGAATGTTTAAATAACTTTAACATAGATTGTATTTAGATTAAAATGGTTTCCGTATGCTAGTGACTACGATGGTATCTAGCTTCCATTTCAAGAATAATCTTAATAACACAGCCAAAAAGACACATCATTTGGCTTAAAAACACATTAAATTTACAAACAAATATATTTCCACTATTGTTATTAACAAGCCGTCAAAAGATTAATTTATATTTATAAAACACCCCGAGTAATTTTCAGAGCTTCCTCATCAATTCATATGTTCTCTTTATGAAAATAAATACAAGGAAACAGACAACAAAATGTGAAATACATACAGTGTATCCGCTGAATACAATGTTATACTGGGGAAAAAGTGGTGCTCCAATAGCATTATCAGCAAGTGTAAATATTCAAATTTAAAACAGAGTAGGGGAGAGAGTAGCTAAAAATGAAAAAAAAAAGCTTGGAGAGAATAGGTGAGAAATTGTATTGGTGGAAGGAACGGAATGACATACTAGAGCAGGGATAGGCAACCTTCGGCACTCCAGATTTGCCGAAGGTTGCCTATGCCTGTACTAGAGGAAAAAATGATCACCCAACAACAGACAGAGATGTCGATTTACAAAAGTCCGACTCAATATTTTGCAGCTGTTGCAGCAAATTTACACATAAATGCTATTTGTTAGTTGTCATAGCTATATTTGTACAGCAGGAAAAAGGCTTCAACCTGGAGTGAAAACACTCCATAGCAATCTCCTTTGCAGTCTCTCCTGACCAAATAATGCAAAGTGAGTAACGACCCATATGGAGCATTTGTGCAGGCAAGTTCCATCTTCCATGTGGCCATAGCATAGGGCTTTTGAAATGTATCACATATGCAGCCATACAGACACTAAAGCAATCTGGTTGTACAAGAGCTGGGAATTGCAAGCAGTGTCAGCAAAAATGATGTATAAATGATCCGATTACACTTCTAATCTAAAGTGCAAATGCCCCTGATGTAAGCCTACCCTTGAGAAATATTTGCCTCCAAGAAAGACGAGACAGGGGGGATATGATAGAAACATTTAAATACATAAAGGGAATCAACACAGTAAAGGAGGAGACTATATTTAAAAGAAGAAAAACTACCACAACAAGAGGACGTAGTCTTAAATTAGAGGGGCAAAGGTTTAAAAATAATGTCAGGAAGTATTACTTTACTGAGAGGGTAGTGGATGCATGGAATAGCCTTCCAGCTGAAGTGGTAGAGGTTAACACAGTAAAGGAGTTTAAGCATGCGTGGGATAGGCATAAGGCTATCCTAACTATAAGATAAGGCCAGGGACTAATTAAAGTATTTAGACAATTGGGCAGACTAGATGGGCCGAATGGTTCTTATCTGCCGTCACATTCTATGTTTCTGTGTTTCCAAATTGCCATATCTAGGTGTCCTTTTGAGTTGGGTGGGCTTATGGGGCTTCCTGTGACTGGGCATGACTACTGGCCCCTTATATTAGTAATGGTGAACACACCACAGAAACATATTGCCTTACATATTGAATGTGGATGAATTAAGGCTATTGTTAAATTAAATAATGGCATGAACTGAGCTGTGGACTTTTAAAAGCATGAAGCATTAATTAATAGAATGACATGTCTAGGGGTATTACAATAGAAAATTGGAGTTAAATATACCAAATAAGAGTGAAATATAGCATGTGAGATAATTTATGACATAGGGATTATGGTAATTGGGGATTAAATAGAATATGAATTACTTGAAATACTAATAAAATACTTGATTCGCCCTTGCCAACTACTAGTACAAAATCCCTTAATTGTCATTGCTTAAAGGAACACTCCACTTCTTAAAAACAAAATAAAGTTAATACAAATCACTATTTAGTAGATATACTTAAAACCAGCTTGGAAAAAGCTTCAGATCTCTTGTCTGCAGCCTTTGCAATCCTTCACCTTCTAACCCCGCCCAGACTTTCTGTGGCTGTCCAATCACAGACTTCCCAATGCAGCTCAATGAGATGTTTTTGCAAAATACAGGGAGTGCAGAATTATTAGGCAAATGAGTATTTTGACCACATCATCCTCTTTATGCATGTTGTCTTACTCCAAGCTGTATAGGCTCGAAAGCCTACCACCAATTAAGCATATTAGGTGATGTGCATCTCTGTAATGAGAAGGGGTGTGGTCTAATGACATCAACACCCCATATCAGGTGTGCATAATTATTAGGCAACTTCCTTTCCTTTGGCAAAATGGGTCAAAAGAAGGACCTGACAGGCTCAGAAAAGTCAAAAATAGTGAGATATCTTGCAGAGGGATGCAGCACTCTTAAAATTGCAAAGCTTCTGAAGCGTGATCATCGAACAATCAAGCGTTTCATTCAAAATAGTCAACAGGGTCGCAAGAAGCGTGTGGAAAAACCAAGGCGCAAAATAACTGCCCATGAACTGAGAAAAGTCAAGCGTGCAGCTGCCACTATGCCACTTGCCACCAGTTTGGCCATATTTCAGAGCTGCAACATCACTGGAGTGCCCAAAAGCACAAGGTGTGCAATACTCAGAGACATGGCCAAGGTAAGAAAGGCTGAAAGACGACCACCACTGAACAAGACACACAAGCTGAAACGTCAAGACTGGGCCAAGAAATATCTCAAGACTGATTTTTCTAAGGTTTTATGGACTGATGAAATGAGAGTGAGTCTTGATGGGCCAGATGGATGGGCCCGTGGCTGGATTGGTAAAGGGCAGAGAGCTCCAGTCCGACTCAGACGCCAGCAAGGTGGAGGTGGAGTACTGGTTTGGGCTGGTATCATCAAAGATGAGCTTGTGGGGCCTTTTCGGGTTGAGGATGGAGTCAAGCTCAACTCCCAGTCCTACTGCCAGTTCCTGGAAGACACCTTCTTCAAGCAGTGGTACAGGAAGAAGTCTGCATCCTTCAAGAAAAACATGATTTTCATGCAGGACAATGCTCCATCACACGCGTCCAAGTACTCCACAGCGTGGCTGGCAAGAAAGGGTATAAAAGAAGAAAATCTAATGACATGGCCTCCTTGTTCACCTGATCTGAACCCCATTGAGAACCTGTGGTCCATCATCAAATGTGAGATTTACAAGGAGGGAAAACAGTACACCTCTCTGAACAGTGTCTGGGAGGCTGTGGTTGCTGCTGCACGCAATGTTGATGGTGAACAGATCAAAACACTGACAGAATCCATGGATGGCAGGCTTTTGAGTGTCCTTGCAAAGAAAGGTGGCTATATTGGTCACTGATTTGTTTTTGTTTTGTTTTTGAATGTCAGAAATGTATATTTGTGAATGTTGAGATGTTATATTGGTTTCACTGGTAATAATAAATAATTGAAATGGGTATATATTTGTTTTTTGTTAAGTTGCCTAATAATTATGCACAGTAATAGTCACCTGCACACACAGATATCCCCCTAACATAGCTATAACTAAAAACAAACTAAAAACTACTTCCAAAAATATTCATCTTTGATATTAATGAGTTTTTTGGGTTCATTGAGAACATGGTTGTTGTTCAATAATAAAATTAATCCTCAAAAATACAACTTGCCTAATAATTCTGCACTCCCTGTAGGTGCTCTGGGAAATTGCTGCCTCTTGAGTTTAGCTCCACTGAGCTAACAAACAGTGAATTAACAGATTGACAGCCATGCAGTTTTAATTAAGTTAAATTAAAAAAGTGCCACATTCTATTCTGAACTTTTTGTAATATGAATAAAAAGGACACACTCTGCAAGATGAAGTGCTTTAGGTTTTTTGAATGTTAATTTAAAGAGTGCAATTAAACATAAAGTCATTAGTAAAAGACATAGAAATACACAACTTACCTGGGGTGGGAATACATAGTCAGCAGCATCCCAAATTTCTGTGCCCACATGTTCAAGGTTGGTGATTGCTAATCCTTTCATTTTTATGGAGACAGAGCTAATGATGCCATCCACGTTCTGGTAGCCTTTTTCATACAAGAACACCCATCTAAATTTAAGCAACAAATAGCGGTACAATTAAACACCAGATTTATAGCATACATTGTAGTAACCACAAGGAAATGTTATGAAAGTCACCTAGACTCACACTGTATTTAAAGTGTCTCTGTGACAAAAAAATAAATTTTATCTAATGTGCCACAGTAGAGTTCCTTGGGTATAAATATCTTTCTATTTTTTCCCTTACTGTTGTAGTTTTCATAAATAAAAAAATAAAATAAAGTAGGGACTATTTTTCCTCACGTATAGCAGTGCCCTTCCCACCACCTCTAACCTTCCCTCCTCTCATGTAGGTAGTCTACCTGTTAGAATCTCAGCCAATGAGCTGGCCCTGCACTGCAGGGGAAGGGCTGAGGAGATAAAAGAAGCTTCCAGCAAGAGCTTTCAGCTCTCAATACTGGAAGACAAGAGGCAGGGACCGGTATCTGGCACACACAATAAAAAGTCAAACACTACAATATGCTGCAGTTGTTATGGTGTTTATTTAAGAAAAAAACAAAACAGTTTGTATGCTGTAATAAACACAGACTGAACACAGAATTGTGGTGAATTGTTGCAAAATTTAGACGAAAATAGCTGATCTGGAAAAATTTTACCGCCAAGATATAATCCCAGCTTGACTATTTTAACTTGAATTTTGCAGTTTGATATTCAGTGCAACACCATTGGCTGTTAAATGAACAAATTGTACAGGAAGATGGTAAGTTTAAAGGATTACTATAGTGCCAGGAATACAAAAGACGTCCAGCATCAGATACTGGACCAAATGTCCGTTTCAATCCAGGAAGCCCTCTAGTGGCTGTCTGGTAGACAACTATTGTAGGCAGACTTAGAGCTGCAATGTTTCTAATGTTTTACATTGTGGCACTAAGTGTAAAAGGGACAGTGCACCCAGACCAATTCAATTAGCTAAAGTGTTCTGAGTGCCTATAGTGTCCCTTTATCAACAAAGTTTGTTAAAAGAACACTATAGTGTCAGGAATACAAACTTGTATTCTTGGTACTATAGTTTTAAAAACCCAATTAATGTTGCTGCCCCCCCCCCCCCTTGCCCCTGTTAAAAGATATTAAACGTACCATCTCCCCATTCAGTGCGGGTCTAGTCCCTGCATCTTTATGGGGAACCTTATTGCTAAATGATGCAGTGCCTCTGTCACTAGTGGTAATAAAATAAAGGTTTTACTTTCTGCGTTAATCACCTCCTCCTTGATTCAATCCAATACTGTTCATAGAGTAGCATTGGTGACTCGGCACGCACATTCAAGTTTCCCAAAAGGAAGCACTGAATCAATGCATTCTTATGGTGATTTCTATGTCACGTGACTGAATTTTACTCCATCAGTGCAGTGGAAGCAATTCTAATGGCTGTCATACTAGCAGCCACTACAGGTGGACTTAATCATGCAATGTAAACACTGCAGTTTCTAAAAACGGCAACATTTTAGATTGCAGGATAAAAAAAGGATGGGGGCATTGCATCCAGAGCACTACATTGATATGAAGTTGTCTGGGTGACTACAATGTCCCTTTAACTTGTGGCAGGTTTTACATGTTGTGTTATAGGAAAGGGTAAGTTTGTTGAAAATAAAAACACTGAAACACTTGATCTAGCCACCATGTTTTGATTGGAGACTAGCACATTAGAAGGATACATTGGTACAGAACTAACTCTTGACCGTGTACCTATGACATCACTTGGGTCCATTGATAAAGTAAACATATGATCCCTGTATTAACAGCAAGGTGGTCAAACAGAGCTATCCCTATACATATACACTAGTGTGAGCTAAATATTTGCACAGTGCAGAACCAGTATGTTTACATTTACACTTGCTCTTTTCTGGTATTTCACTTTACACCAAGAGCCAAAATTGTGAATGTCCAACTAAATTCTGAACATTGTAAGCATATAAAAATTAAATTGGTACTTTACTATCAGAGATTTTTCACATCACTCAGCACACTGAGGTTGATATGTGTACAGAGGGAATTATATATGTAGGTTCTTCATAGGCTGGAAAAGTTTGAATCAAGAACTGGAAAATTTTACATTACTGGTTAAATATTTAAATGCAATATGTCACTCATGCTAGGGGCATCTCCATTCCATGTGGCATCATTTCTCATGTAGAATGCTATAATTGCACAAAATCTTATACTGGTTTTGGGTTATGTCACTCTGATGTCATTACTGACCCAATCACAAGCGCTAATGCAGAATTGTCATTCTTGACGCCACTGAACCTGTACCTAAAGAATTTCATCATTCCTGCATGATTTTTTTAAGAGACTTAAAGGACCACTAAAGCGCCATAAAAACAAACTTGTTTTCCTGGCACTATAAGGTCTTTAGGTCCCCCCCACCCTCAGGGTCCTACGCCCGCTAGGCTGAAGGGGGAGTAGGACCCAGCACCGGGCTCCCTCGGTGCTGGGAAACTCTCCTCACTCTGCCGACGTCAGCGCCAAATGCGCATTCAAACAGTCCATAGGAAAGAATTTCTCAATGCTTTCCTATGGACATCCAATATCTTCTCACTGTGATTTTCACGGTGAGAAGCGCAGAAGCGCCTCTATCGGCTGTCAGTGAGACAGCCACTAGAGGCTGGATTAACCCTAGTGTAAACAGCTGCAGAGTTAAAACTAGAGGGACCTGGCACCCAGACCACTTCATTGAGCTGAAGTGGTCTGGGTGACTATAGTGGTCCTTTAACCTTTACCTTAAGAGTCACTCTTGTGTCAATTTTGATGTAACTCATTCTAAGTATAGGTTTGGCATCATTGGTGAGGTGAAACTAGCATCTAGGCATGCACACACCTTCTGGCATATGGGAATCACATGAACCAATGGTATTAAGCCTTTGCCTATTTAAACTCATGTTGCTATTGGCTAGGTGCCCTGTTGTGGTTCTTGCTAAGGCAATTGCAAGTTTCCTTGCATTTGTGATTCTTGGTTTTGTTATTCTTGGCTTGTTACTCCATTATCCTGAACTTGTGCTCCCAACCTTTTGGATTGTCTACTAAGTTTATTCTGTTTTCTCCTGCTCTTAACCATGGTTCATTCTCTGATTTTTTTTTTTACCCTTATGTCCAGCCTCTCTAAGAATCAGTTGTTATGACATGCAGTGATTATGGTACTGCGGACTTCTATTCCTTCCCCAATAGCTGAGCATAAGTGATTATAACTGCAGTAGGAGGTAGAGGAATAGTGTAGATGAATGCAGCTTCCAACATGATTCTCCCCAGCAAATAGAATATTCCCCAAACATGAGCCTAGACTTCATGAAGGGTGTAACAGGAATGAAGTTTATTGATGACACACTGGCTTTTATTAGAAATCCTCCTGCAAGAGGACCTCCCACAGTAAACAAAGACAATAACCAATCAACATACAGCTTTACAGTAACCCCCACCCTCTCTCTGCCTGGGAGATATTGAGATAAGTTAAGGAATAACCCAATTATCTCCAGGCAGAGGGCACACAATTTTCCCAAAAGTTAGAACACCCCTTTCCACACAAGGTATCCCCACAAATACATATCCCCTGATAGCCCCGATCTGGGGGACTAACATATCCAAATTTCACCCAGATCGGTTCAGGGTTTTTTAAAAAGTATGGAAGTCACAAGTTACCGACCACACACGAGGCTCCTGCCCAAAACAGTTCCGCAAATTCAGTGTGTACAGTCAGTCAATTCAGAAAAAGTCATAAAACGAATAAACGTCCTGAATGGATCCTCCTGGCTCATAGGAGCGCTTGCTCCCCTTGTCCGGATGAACAAAACTACCGAATGGCGCTCTCCTGGCTGTTCGGCAACTAAAGGAAGCAGGCGTTCGGTAGTTTCAGCGGTGGTTCAGGAGGTCGAGTTTCCAATTTTAGTTCCAGAAACTCGACGACCAAGTCCCGCTGCCTCCTTTCGTGCAAACAAGATGCCCGCCTTTTTCTGTTCCATGTGGCATTCGGCTATACGAACAGCGGCCGCCTAGAGAGCGCTTAATAGATGGTTCTTTTGAAGTTAATGAACCAGGAGGTGGTCTGTGTTCGGTAGTTTTAAACTACCGAACCAATAGATTCAACATGCACAAAATACTGAAGAAAAGGCCTGAACATAGGAGAAAATACCTAACTAAGTCTATTTTCTTCACATCAATAATTTGGACTATCCATGCTGTCTATTTTTGTTACTTTGCAAGGTTTGCATGTTATGATCCCCAGCTCCCATGACATTACAACATGACCACATGGATCCAGAAAACCAATTGGACCACTGTATGGATCAATTCACTCAAGCTATGCATACTATTCTAGCTCACACTATTTGCAACCCGAGGCACTAGCTAATGCAGCTCCTAGCTCTTTTTCTAGAACCTAGTCCCTCATTCAGCTCTCATGGCTTCTCTTCAAAGGTTTAGTGGTGAGAATATGTAGTGTTGTGAATTCCTCAATCAAGTGGAAATCCACTTTTATTTGCAGTGTTTCTGACTATTCTATCCAATTTAGAACCTTTGACAGCAAGGTGACAGCAAGGTGGTATGGAACAAAAATTCCCTTGTGACAACCTTTCAAGAGGGACTAGACAATAACACTCTCTGAAATACCTTTAGAGATCTCCCTGAGGACCTGGGTGACCTTATCGATTATTGTATCCACATTGATAACCGTATTTAACTGTTTCTACACCTAGGTTTTCCAATCCAAAGACTCCTTACCACCTCCAGAACCTATGCAATTGGGCCTGACTAAATTATCAGACACAGACAAGGCATATAGGAGCAGGGAAGGCTATGCTTATAATGTAGTCAAAAGAGCCACTTGAAGAAATAATGTCCTAGCTGTCCAAAATCCTCTTGCACCTAAGGGACATCAGATGATCCGTGGATGTGATGACTTTGTGCCCTATTGCATCTACCACTAAGTTCATTCTTGTTGTCACATTGTTTGTCAGATATCATAATGCACAGGATTAGGCCTTGAGTGTCTCTGGGCCAGCAGAGAATTTAAACAATTCCTATTTCGTACAGTCCTCTGTTATTCAATCTAAAGGCTTCATCCTTGTACACCCTATGTTTAAATATAGTTTTTCTCCCAAACTATACATGTGCTGGTAAACTGCTAGCACAAAGTAAAGAAAGAATTTGATGCGCTTTAACAAAAAAACAAACAAACCATAAGTTGTACATTGCATGACAGGTACCCTTTAATGAAGAAGTCACCAGAGAGGTTTGTGTTAGCTCTTAAAGGAATACTACAGGCAATAAATTAACTTTATCGTAATGAAGTAGTTTTGGTGTATAGATCATGGCCCTGTAGTCTCGCTGCTCAAATATTTGCTGTTTAGGAGTAAATTACTCTAAATTCCAGCTTAAAAAACAAATTTGGACATAACAAGCTGATGCATACTGCTGTCAAAGTTGATTTTATGCTCCCTTGATCAACATCAGTTTTATCTTTTTTTTTCTTTTTTAGCTGTTATAGTAAGTATTATAATATAAGACTGAAAACTCCCAAAGAGTAATTCTGTATAAATAAAATCAGTCTGTAGACAATTCATTCCACTGACAAACAGGAGTTTGTATAATGACTGTACTATGACAGCCCTCTGTAAACATCACTTTAACGATAATATAGATTTGTTCTGCTTGTTTATCTTGTGTTAATTATTCTCTCACCTCCTGATCATATCGACAGCTGGTAAGTATGCAAAAACCAAAACGCTATCTTTGTACATTTGGTGTAAAGTCACAAGCTAGTTTTATGATCTGATTTTTATTGCGTGAAAGGAATGCTATATAAAAATACATTCATGTATAACATTGGAGCATAGTACTGCCAATTTAGATTATTGTGGTTTATTACCTGTATTCCAGTGGATACAGGATTTTTTGACGCAGCTCCGATAAATAAATACTTCACTGTTTATTTATCATAATTTCCATCAAAAATCTTCCCAGATGGCTTCACCTTCCTTGATCCTCATTCCTAGGGGCTAAAATTTACTCTGCTTACTAAACAGAAATACCTGCATTGATGTCTATGGAAAAATAGCTATTCCTTATTTTTATTCTGCCCCAGAGATTTAGATGAAAAAAGACTTGAATGAGACTATAGTTTATCATTGGTCATAGACAGCAAATAATACACATTAATTACACTATGAATGTTTCTTAAGAAAGAAGTCTACAAGAATACCTTCAGCTAGTACTTACTTCTCTAAAATCTATCCATTTTTTCAGACTTCTGAAGGTTATAGTATCTGCACCTCCTACCTCCATGTTTGGTGGAATCTTATATACCAATTTAAAGGGAAGCTATAGGAGGAAGTACTAGCTATTTTAATGCATTACTTACACATAAATAAAAAGTTAAAAAAAAAAATACTCAGAGATACATTCCCATCACAAATGGCAGTGGTTTCACTTGGAAAAAAAAGTGATACCAGCCAAAAAGTTTTAATTAAAGCCCATAAAGAAGCAGAGGCAGATGGGGTAGGGGAGGTAACAACTGATAGATATGAATCTGATAGATATGAATCATGCTGTTTAGGAGTAAATTACTCTAAATTCCAGCTTAAATTATGGAGTGAGTGGCCCTAAAGGGGCGTATCAGTGACACGGAAGCCAAAAGAAGTGGCATGACGTGAACGGATGCCAGGTTGACCGAAAGCCTACAAGACCATCCCCACTCAGGACAATCCATGGGCACAGTTCTGCTGAAGTGCTTACTGGATGGTCCTCGTCTCTCTGACCGAGAGGGGTGTCTATTGATGTGCTTGAGCTATGTTTCCTGGGGACATTTCTATAGTGTTTCCAGATGCGGGACAGCAGCCCAATGTCGGGATGATCCCATAGGATATAGAATCGTTGGGAGGCATGCAACTCCATTGTACAAATCTAATAGTTCAGAAATTAAATTTTTGTTATCTGGAGGACAAATTTGTTCACTGTAGCAGTTAGTGTAGGGAATTTGTCTTAATTTCACATTTTAGATACAATAGAAAAAAAAAATCCAGCTGTTTATTTATTTCAGTTTGGCTATTATAGCCTACAATTTTAACTTCTTGATAATTCCCACTTTACTTCTTAGTGTACATCAAAAAGAAACACTTAATCATTTTCCCAGCAACACCAAGACAGCTTCAGCCAAACAGAAAAACCTCAAAGATCCAGGAAACAGAAAGGATCTTCATCACATCTGGTTCCCTGAGTCACACAATGACATCTTTAAACTGTTTTATATTTAGTAACCACTTAACTGGAAGTTTTGTTCTGCTGCTTGTGAAACGCGTTCTACTGCAGGGGTAATGAAAAGTGCATCGTTAAAACCACATCATGAGTTGTCTTTATGTGCCAGCAGAAATTATTTGTATTTATTATTTGCATCTGTTTTCTTTTTTTTCTTAATCAAGAATATCAATATATGTAACATTAATGCATATGTGATGGTTACCATTGAGGTGAAAGGGAGTACTGCATGTGATATGAGTGAGAAATTCATGCTGTATGTGTTATGGTAGGTGACTAATGCTCTTGGCATGTGCACCATATCACTGATAATTTGTGTGCTTTCGATGTGCAGGGTAAAAGTATTGAAATATGCAGCAGTATATAAGTACATGTATGAGTCATGCTGCAAATGTGTTGTATGTTAGATCAGAAATGACAGATTACAGTAACAAGTAGATGGGGATTTACTGAAATACGATCTTTATTAAGTCCAGGCAAAAAATAAAATAAAAGAGTTAAGTATAAGATTATATAGTAGAAGATTATATTAGTCATATGCTTGATAAAGACTACTACTAAAAAAGAATAACTAACATCTCAATTTAATTGGCCACGTAAACAACCACTCTGCTGTTGAATTCAGTTATTCTCATAAGCCATTTTAAAGGTTTTATAGTTGCCAGCTGGCTCCTGAGAATAATTAAACATAGCCAGCTATTTCCCTAACATAAGGGGTAAGAAAGCATGACGCTGGAGAAATAGCCAGTGTAAGGCTCTTAATTATAAATTTGAGCTTATTTTAGCTTCTCCTTTGGGCCAAGTGGGCATCAGGAAATAAAAACAAGATTATTTAAATTTTTTAATGCGTATTACTAATTCACGTAACGTAATCTTTAGATTTATAGAATTTATGAGTCCCTTTAACTTTAAAGAAAATGTGGTCTAGATTTTGTATGAAACAAATTGCACTGGAATATTCCATGTTCGTGTAGTTATGTTGATGTTGATGTTTGTGTTAAGAACAGCATTGGTATGTAAACATGATAACGTAAGAAAAAAATGTATTTATGTAAAAAAATTAATTACACAGTGAGCGCTGAGTGAAGTTGTATCAGTATATTTACAGGAACGCTCTGCAAACTATCTGACATTTTTGTTCTAAATCCACAGGGATTGTTAGCTTGAAGCCAATAGAAATAATCCCCATATTTTATTGGATGAAAGAACCAGTGTAGCTGTAAGTGTGAAAGTAATGGCTATGTGGGGTATCTCAACTTATATGACATTGCAGACTGGTGAGTTATATCAGAGTTTGCAGGAATCTATGATCTGCAAACTTTCTTTGTCTTAGGGATGAGCATAACCACCCAGCAAAGCTGTTGGGTATGCAGCAGCCTCCCGGAGTCAAATGCCAGAGCTGAAAAGGCTCGCGCTGTGCATCTGCACAGCAACAGCCTTTCAGCCAATCAGGTAATCAGGAGAGCCGTGCTGAGCGCGGGAATCCTGATTGCCTCAGATTTTTAAAATTGGGAAACTGCGGATGGTTAGCACATCCCATGAAGTACTAAGGAAAAATATTGCCCAAAGTGTATAGGAATATAATTAACATCTACACACAAAATAAAACAATTCAAGTTGCCAATAGTACAGGGGAACAAGAAAAATGTTTAATAAGTCATGAAGCCATGTAAGATAGACTTGGAACTTTGTATAAAACAGCTAAGCTGAAAACAAGGCAACAATGTATAGCAAAGGAAAGTATCAAATGAACACTGAAACCATTCATCATAAATTGCAACAAAATAAGTTCAATAAAGAGAAAAGAAATGTTGTAACAAGTCCCAGCAAACAGATTCTTTATGCAGGGAATCCATGAGAATATCATACTGACAAGACTACCAGCATCCAATCCTCCTACTTAGGTGGATCCTTGGTTTGTTGGTCTTGTCTTGGAGTACGGCTATAGTCTGTAAAAAAAAAAAAAAACAGAGAACAGTTATCAAAAGGCTGAATAAGCACCAGATAACCTTATGTTTAAAAAAAAAAAACTACCACCAGCAGGCAAAACCCTTAACTTAGAGGAGGTTGGGACGGGCGCTATTGCTAGGTGGTTATGCTCATCCCTAAGACAAAGAAAGTTTGCAGATCATAGATTCCTGCAAACTCTGATTTGTCCTCCGGGAGGGATAACCACCTAGCAAAGCTAGTGGGTAGAATAGCACACACTTGGTGGTGGTCCTAAGAAACTGAAGGCGTTCAACTTCTGATGGCCTCCAGTAAAATCTAACAAAGGTTTTACTGGACAACCATCTTGCAGCTTTCAAGATAGTAGGGAGAGGAAGGCCCTTTCCTGCTGCTTTAGTAGCCAAGGCTCCCCTAATTGAATGGCTTTTGAACACAGAAACATCAATACCAGCCGAAGACATGGCGGAAGGTATTCAGCCTCTAATTGTATTAACCTTGGCTGGACGAAAGGGATTCCTTGATGTAATGAATAATTGACTGATATCATTTCTAAATACAGCAGAAAGTTGAAGGTACGATTGTAACAAACTGACTAAACATAAGCCTGGTTCGGAAGTCCAATTCTACTGGACCAGGAGAAAACTTGGATGTTTTTTGTCTGCCTTTTAGTATAATATGGAAACTGGAAATATGGATTTGAGTTAACTCAGCTCCTCTAGCTGCCAGGGCCAAGGACAGCAGAGAAGCCAACTTAATAGCAGTCCATCTTAAATCAATTTGAGCATTATTCAAAGAATTTAGCAAATTTAATAAGACATCTACATCACAAGTAGATGTGTAGCATGGGGTATATGGGTGGCAGACGGATAACCCTTTTAGTAATCTCAAATACAGGTCATCCTGAGTAAGGTTGGGGATCAGGAAGTTTAAAGCAGATCCATAGGTCTTGATTGAACTGACAGATAAACCAGAATGGAACTTAAGGGTAAGAAATTCTAAAGCCAATGGAACGGTATCAGATCCCTGTGTGTTAGACAGAAAAGAAACCTCCCATTCTTTGAATTCCTCGATCATCTTTCTATATCTTACCCTAGTTCTACGTCTTAAAGATGAGTTAATAATATCCAAGACCTGATCCAATAAAAGAGGATGTGTTAACAGCCTACAAGGGCTGCGATCCATATCAGCTGCGGGAGCTTGAGCAGAAGATCGCTGGTTCCCTGAAAGCTGTCCACTGTCATGCCTAATGGGATCTTGGTTCCCTTGACTAACTGATGGATCAAGGGATACCAGGGTCTGGAGGTCCATACTGGATAAACGAGAACTAAGCTCTGCACCCTGTCCCTGCGGATCTTCTCCAGCACTTTCATCAGTAAAGATGGAGGGGGGAAAGCATAAGGGGCTGGAACATCCGTCCATTGGAAAGACATTGCATCTATTTTCCAAGCTCCCTTTGTCCAGGTCCGGGAGACGAACTTGAGAGCTTGTGCAGATGTTTGGGATGCAAACAGATCTACCTGTCTCTGACCAAAATTGCTTTCTATCCGTTGGAAAAGAGCAATCTTTAATTGAATCGTTGCCAGGGACAAACTTTGGCGAGAGAGTCTGCAAGCTCGTTTGCCTCTCCCGGAACGTATTCTGCAAAAACCTGAACATTGCTTGATAAAGCCCAAGATCAAAGATCTAGAGCCTCTAAACAAAGACCCCTTGATCTTGTGCCCCCTCTGTGGTTTATATAAGCCACCGCTGTCCTGTTGTCCGATTGGACTTTTACCGATGTCGGTGACTGGTTTAGAGGAACTAGGCCCTGGAGAGCTAATATTATAGCTCGTAACTCCAAGATGTTTATATGGAGGTGACTCTCTTGGTCTGACCAAATTCCTCTTATGGCGTTCTGGGCTGTAAACGCACCCCAACCGTGACTTGAGGCATCTGACGTCAGAGTGACTGCCACAGGCTGCTCTAACATGGGACGGGGAAGTGGAATTTCTAACTCCAGAATGGACTTCAATTCTTCTCTGACCTTCTTGGGGAGAACACATTTTAAAAACAGCTGACTTCATCTGCAAAGTAAGGGGGAATTGTTGTATGCTGGTGTTAAAGCTATTAATTTCACGATAATCTTTGCTAGGTCTCTCAAGGACCAACTCCTGAGAGATGAGTTCAGATGTACCAGTAATTTGTCCCATTTGTCTTGAGGGATTCCTAGAGACATAGTCCTGGTGTTCAGTATGAAACCCAGAAAGAGGATGCTTTGAGTGGGAATTAGGACTGATTTCTGTAAATTTACTACAAATCTTAGGTCTTGTAAAAGGGAAGCAAGGTAATCCCTTTGAGAAGGAAGGACTTCCCCATCTGGGTGCATGAGCAGGATGTCGTCTAGATAGTACAGACACATGAAACCTTTTAGTCTGACATGAGCTATCACTGATTTCATAATTCTGGAGAATGTGTATGGTGCGTTGGATAGACCAAACACCATAACGGTCCACTGCCACACTTTTCCTTTCCACTGAAACCTGAGAAAACGCCTGTGTTTCTTGGCTATGGGGACTGAATGGAAGGCATCTTTTAGGTCTAACATTATGCAGAAAATAGCTTTCTGTACTAAGCCTGGAAGATCTGATAAACCCTCCATCCTGAACCTTTTCCTTTTGATGAAAGCGTTCAGAGATCTCCCGTTTAGGACCGGTCTCCAGGAACTGTCTGATTTTGAAATTGGGAACAATAGGCTGACCCATCCTGTAATAGACATGTCTGCCAACTCTATCTTCCCTTGACTTAAAGCTAAGGAAAGGGAGGCATCTAGCACTGGGTTCACCTCTCTGTGGGGTGCAAATTTCTGGACTGGGAACCTTAAAAGGGGGAGTTGTAAACCCCTTTTAAAAATCTTTAGAACCCATTTGTCTGAGGAAATATGCTTCCAATTTAGTGGCATATGAGGAGGCTCACTTACTTGAATGCATGGGTTTTCTTTTGGAAGCTGAACCGCCTCTGGAATGCGCTCCTCTGCCACCGCCCGGGAGCTTGTGTCTTCCACTGTAGTGGCGGTACTGGGCCTGGTGAGAGGCTTCTCGGGATGCTCCTGCAGCCCTATAGGGGTGACCCTCTGTCCGAAAGGGCTTTTGTAGCCAGGGACGGACTTCTTGAGCTCTGAAAAGGATCTCCTTGCCTTGTAATGGCCTTTAACCTCCTGAATGAATGAGGGACCGAATAGGTAAGAATACTCCAAATTTGGGAACTCATGCAATTTGGGGGCTAGGTCGGACAGACCTGCTGCATGCAGCCAGCGGGATCTGCGGATGTTTGATATGTAATTAAAGGATTGGCCAATAATTAACACTGCCCTGCCAGACACTTTTAAAAGAGCCATTTTAGATGCCAACAGAGATGAAGCGGAAGGTTTCTGAGCATTTCTTTCTTTTTCTGCCTTATCCAGCATCAGTAATAGTGGGCCCACAGCATCAGCAATTTTGAACTGTATATTGCGAAAAGTATGGTCTGTGGGATCAGAGGATACGCTGCTCCCTGTGACAGATAACAGAGCAGGATCTACCTCTGTGGCCATTAAAGCCTGAATGTCCGGGATACCAATGTGGTTCCTGAGGAGAAGGTCATCCTCCTTAACCAAGGGGGATCTGAAGGCTAGTTTAGTGAAATCTCTAACCTCAGAATCATACTCCATAGCCCATCTGGAGACTTACTCTGGCCATCTGAACATTGCTTAGCTTCCCTTGCTCAGTGGAAGCTGCTGAACGTACCACTTCCTTGGATTCCCAGTCTATTTCTGGAGAGCCTTATCTGGAACTGGAACGGCTTTGGGAGGAAGAGTGAGCGAATGCTCTAGAAGAGGAAGGAGAGGGACTATCTAACCTCCGAGATTTGTCCTTTTTCTCTGGAAGTTGTTTCTGGTGCTCAAATGAGGGAAACACGCTATTCCTTTTTTGGGGTCCTGCCCCTTAATTTTACGCTTACTCAAACGAGTATGAGGGGAAGGAGGAGCAGAGAAGTTTTCCTCAGACGAGGAACTGGTGGAAGAGACCAGCCGCCTTCCTTTATTCTTTTTACTTAAAACTGGGACCAAATCCTCCTCAGAAGATGAAGAGGATAGATCCCTGGCAAGGAAAGCTCTCTTATGGAGCTTTCTAACATTGATGGGGCTGCCTTTAAGAGAGGCATCCACTAAATCTGTGGCAGAAACAGAAATAGAGTCCTCTATCAATGATGCCATTTTAAAAATGTGAGGCAATCAGGATTCCCGTGCTCAGCCCGGCTCTCCTGATTACCTGATTGGCTGAAAGGCTGTTGCTGTGCAGATGCACAGCGCAAGCCTTTTCAGCTCTGGCATTTGACTCCGGGAGGCTGCCGCATACCCACTAGCTTTGCTAGGTGGTTATGACTCCCGGAGGACAAAGTCAGTGACTGTCACCTTGAGCACTACCTAAATACAACACTTAACATGGTAATGTTTCACCACAGCAGCTCTGATTTTATTACAAACCAGTAAGAAATTGTTTGACAGCACAGTGTAAAATACGTGTTCCAGATGGCTTTTAAGACGTTAATAAAGAGCTTACACATGAGTCTCCACTGAGTGTAAGTACATGATACAAAATTAAAATGTATATTTGTGTGTGTGTCTGTGAGTGTGTGTATGTGAGTGTATGTGTGTGGGTCAGAATGTGCATTCACAATAAGGAGCAGTTGTCTAAGAACAACAGATGATTTTGAACTGCAGTTCCCATGCTATCCGCTATCTATGCTATCCACTTTAAAAGAACAAACCAAGCTTCATCACTGCTATAGCTTGCTGTAGGGTTATGGTGCCAGTAGTGCCTTGGAACCGTCATATGGTAATATGTGCAACTATTTTAATACAGCTTGACAACTTACCTGGGTCCTACTGGGCGCTGGTGCCACATTTCCTGCATTCAGTCTTCTCTAACAGTAGAAGCTGGATATCACTACTTAGAGCACTGGTGTACCTACCACGGTTGCAGGGGTCGCAGCTGCGACCCCTGCGACCTTGGGCCGCCTGGATACCTTATGTGCTGATGCACAGCCGCCTGGGTCCGTGGTTCCCGGAGGTCTGTCAGGAAGGGAGAGCTGCCCTGTGTGCAGGGTGGCTGAGCGGTCTGACAGGAAATGCTCACTGTTAGAGCACTTCCTGTCAGACCGGGAACCGTGGCCAGTAAGGTACAGGAGGGGAGGGGGGAGAGAGAGGGTATGGTATACAGGGAGGGGGGAGAAAAAGGGTATCGGATACAAGGAGGGAAAGCGGGAGAAATGGAGGGTATGAGACACCTGGAGGGGAGGGAGGAGAGAGGGAGAACTGGTACACAGGGAGGGCAGGGGGGAGTGAGGGAACAATGGGACACAGGGAGGGGAGGGAGGAGAGAGGGAGAAATGGTACACAGGGAGGGGGGAAAAGAACAATGGGACACAGGGAGGGAGGGAGAGAGGGAGCAATGGGACACATTGAGGGAGAGAGATGGAGGTATGGGACACAAGAAGGGGGCTTGATGGAGGTATGGTACACAGGGAGGGAGGGAGGGAATGAGAATGAGATACAGGGAGGAAAGGGGGAGAGATGAAGGTGTGACACAGGAGGGAGATGTGGGATATGGGACACAGGCAGGGGAGGAGAGGAGATGGGGATATGAGACACAGGAGGGAGGGGAATGGGGATATGGTACACACCGTGAGGGGAGGGAGAGGGAGGGAGAAATGGGACACCTGGATGAGAGGGGGGAGAAAGGGAACAATGGGATACATGGAGGGAAAGGGGAGAGGGGGGTATGGGACATATGGAAGGGAGGGGAGGAGGGAGATTGTATGGGATACATGAAAGGGAGGGGGAGAGAAGGCAGAATGGGACACATTCTGGACACAGGGAGGAGTGAGAGAAGGAGGAGCCTATGGGACACATGATGGGGCTGTGTGACAGAGGGCATGGAGCACATGGGGTGGCCTGGGTGCGGGAATGAGACACCGAGAAGGGGGTGAGACACATGGGGGGGGGCCCAGGGGCAATTTTCGCACCATGGCCTAGTGGATTCTGGATACGCCTCTGACTTAGAGCATAGCAGAACCACAATCATTGGCTGAGTGCTGTCAGTAAGTGAGTGCAGTCCTGCATTGGCTCGCTTTGCTCTGTAAAATCATTTGGCTTCTCCTCCTGGAGAAGACCAATTGCCACAGATGCAGAACTGGACAGTTCGACATGTTATCATGGGACAATCACAGGGCACTCCTCATAATCACCACTGGTAGTACCCAGGTAAGTTATCAAACCATTCTCAAATGGAGACTACGTACTCTGTGACAGGGCCAGGGCACTCCTAGCACCGTAACCACCAGATGCTTGGAGTGTTCCTTTAACGGTCTGAAACGCACAGACTTTATTTCACACATTAATTTCTGACATTAATTTGTGCTCTCATAGGACCTTTATTCATGCTCCATATTCTAGTTAATTAGTCTATCTATTTTAATGGGGAACTATCACTACATGGGAATTTACACAATTGAATACAAAAATCATCTCATATTTTTTAGCCTTATTTCATTAGATGGTTCATTTTCATTTAAATTCATATTTAAAGGAACACCATAGGCACCCAAACCACTTAATCTCAATGTCATCTCACCTGTCCTTTTAATCCTGCAATGTAAAACATTGCTGTTTTGTAGTAGTGACTATCTTCCAGACTCTGCTCTACAATCATTGTTTCTCATAGAGAACATTTGATTGTACGGTGTGGTATTTGCTGCATATGTTCATCTCATCCCCAATGTGCCCTCAGCTTTGGAAATGTGATGAGTAAAATAATATTTGCTTAACCCCTTAACACCGTTACGGCATTCTATGCTGTCTCGCTTTAATTGGGCTTTAAAGCCGTTGCAGCGGCATAGAACGCCGTAACGGCTTTGAGCCCTGGAGCACCCGAGATACTTACCTACCCGGTGCTCCGCTTCGGGAGGACTGCCTCAAAGCCCAGGCAGCCCTGCCACGCAAAAGAAGCCCCCGGGGGCCATATGATCGCTCTCAAAGAGCGATCACATGGCCCCCTATAGCTGGCTGTGGATCTGCCAGCAGGGGGACTGTCTGAAATGTCAGACAGTCCCCCTGCTGGTGGGAAATGAAAAAAAAAATATTAGACATGTTATAAAATAAAATAAATATATTTATATATATATAATATATGTGTATATATTATATATATAATATATATACATATATATATGTAACGTCATACGTAATGTATTTTAATATTAATATAAGTACATATATTAGTATTAAAATACACTTAGAATGAGATTAGATTATATATTAGATATATACACATATATTATATATATATATATATATATATATATATATATATATATATATATATATATATACGTATAAATACAATAATAAATAAATACAATAATAAAATAAATAAATAAAATATTGAAACCAAATTTTATATAAATTATATATTCATATGTAGTTTCATTCTAACTGTATTTTGTTATTAATATATATATATTGGTAACAAAATACACTTAGAATGACATTCTATATATATCTATATATAAAATACAAATAACCGCAAATATATATATAGAGATAAATAAATATAATTACATAAAAGATTACATTAGTATACACATAGAATTTAAGTACCTATAAATGCATATATATTAAAATTATACATGTATATTTAAGTAGTCTTTTAACATAATTATGTGATTTGATTAATTAAAATCTGATTGACATGCCTGACAACACAGGTAGAAAGTGCAGAGAATTTAATTCGCAAGTACTATATTTGACCCTGTAACTCTCCAAGACACCATAAAACCTGTACATAGGGGATACTGTTTTACTTGGGAGACTTCGCTGAACTCAAATATAAGTGTTTCAAACTGGTAAATTGTATTACAACGATGATATTTTAAGTAAAAGTTAATTTGTTTGCATTTTTTACAAACAAACGGCACTTTTATGGACTATATTATTGTTGTAATATGTTTTACTGTTTTAAAACTCTAATATTTGTGTTTAGTGAAGTCTCCCGAGAATAACAGTACCCCCCATGTACAGGTTTTATGGTGTTTTGGAAAGTTAGAGAGTCACATATAAGGCTTGCATTTCATTTTTTTGACTTTGAAATTTGCCAGATTGGTTATGTTGCCGTATGTTATGAGAGCGTATGGTAGCCCAGGAATGAGAATTACCCCCATGATGGCATACCATTTGCAAAAGTAGACAACCCAAGGTATTGCAAGTGGGGTATGTCCAGTCTTTCTTAGTAGCCACGTAGTCACAAACACTGGGCAAATATTAGTTTTTTGCTTTTTTAACACAAAAACAAATATGAACGCTAACTTTGGCCAGTGTTTGTGACTAAGTGGCTACTAAAAAAGACTAAACATACCCCACTTTCAATACCTTGGGTTGTCTACTTTTTCAAATGGTATGCCATTATGGGGGTAATTCTCATTCCTGGGCTACCACACCATCTCAAAGGTAATTTACTAATCTGACAAATTTCAATTTAAAAATGGAACGTTCTATATTTGACCCTGTAACTTTCCAAAACACCATAAAACCTGTTAATGGGTTAATGGGTGGTACTGTTGTACCCGTGAGACATCGCTGATTATAAATATGTGCATTTTTTTGCAGTAAAACCTAACAGTATTATGACATTCACAGCTAAAATGTCAGACGGAAATACAAATTTTTAAAAAAAATCTTATTTTCTCACATTTTATTACATTTTATTCATAATAATTTATGTTCTATATATGAATAGTTAATGATAAATTAAAGCCCTGTTTCTCCTGAACAAAATGATATATAATAAGTGTGGGTGCACTTAATGTGACAGCGGTGAATTACGGTTGAACAGAAATATAGCGCAAATTCCAGTTTTTGTTTACGTTTTGTTTTGATCAGAACGTGCACTATTGACTCTGTCCTGAAGGGGTTAAAAGGACACTCCATTGCCCTAATAAAAACACACACACACACATATATTTATATATGTGTGTGTGTATGTCTATATGTTGTCTGCTTAAAAGCCAGAGGAGTGTAACAAAAGAGGCCACATTCTTCGTGCATCAAGTTTTTCAGCAAGCTAAAGTGCATTAGGGTTCTTGAGTGTGCCTTTAGTTTTTAAACATCAAAGAAGTGTGGACAGAGGTCAGAGCTATGGAGGGGAATTTATAGTCTCGAAGAAAATATTTTTTTATTTTTGAGTCTATAGGTTACCATTAAAGGGAAACTCCAGTGCCAGGAAAACAATCTGTTTAAATGGGCTTTAAAGCCATTTCCTGGCACTGCAGGTCCCCTCTCCCTCCCACCACCCATCCCCAGGTAGCTGAAGGGGTGAAAACCCCTTCAGGTCACATACCTGAGACCCCGCCGATAACCCTCGGCGATGGTTTCTGCTCGCCACCGCTCCTCCCAGTGATTACATCAGCCGGTGGGCGAGACTGATCCCGCCCACAGGCTGAGGAAACCTAATGCGCATGCGCGGCATTAGAGCTCTCCATAAGAAAGCATTGAAAATGCTTTTCAATGCTTTCCTATGGGGAATTGAGCGACGCTGGAGGTCCTCACACAGCGTGAGGACGTTCAAGCGACTCTCTAGCACAGGTTTCCTAGTAGACAGCCACTAGAGGTGGAGTTAACCCTGCAAGGTAATTATTGCAGTTTATAAAAAACTGCAATAATTACACTTGCAGGGTTAAGAGTAGTGGGAGTTGGCACTCAGACCACTCCAATGGGCAGAAGTTGTCTGGGTGTCTGGAGTGTCCCTTTAACATTTAGCAAATTACTTCCCAATCCAGTTATACAGCCAGGCTTTTGGCAGGACAATCCTTATCCATTGCCTGTCGGCCATTCCAAGTTTGGTTCCCGCTTTGTGTGGAGGGCACTAGGAGCTTACAGAGATACATTTTGTTTTTCACATCTCAACCTCACAAATACATATTTGTTAAATATAGAGATAAGTAAACATAATATTAAAATTCCTGGGAAGCCATAGTTCCTCATTAACATTATGACCTCCAGCATATGATTCTGCATAATCAGTGGCTATAAATGGGTAGACTGGCCCTGCTTTTACATTGAAAGCTATTCATAGAAAATATGTTATTTTTAAGGCATATTCAGCGGCACCATATAATATTATAAGATAGGCCATTCTGGAATTGAACATGTGAGGGCTCTGCCCAAATGAGCTTACAATCTATGGGGAGTGGCATATAATTATAGAAATGGTAAAGGTAAAAAGCTTTTCATACATAGTTAAAGTTGGTTGCTAGGAGAGCTTACAATAAAATGAGATATTAAATGTTAGATGACGCAGTGGGAGTAGAGGAAGTGAAGCGGGTTAGGTGTGGGAAGGGATGATATTTAACTGTGTGCTTCTTTGAAGAAGTGTTTATTTTATTTTTTATTTTTTTTATTTCTATTGAAAGAATGGAGACTGGATGTGTGTCTAACTGAGTGGAGAAGGGAGTTCCATTGGAACTGTGCAGCTCTCCTGAAGTCAGTAAGGTGAAATTCAGTGCCTGACACCTAGGGTGCATTTGGCTCTGTGCCACACAGAAGTCTTGACATGTCTTATGTACTAACAGCTTGGAAGTTCCCAGGCACCCCTGACTGATATGACATTATCAACTGCCCCCTTCCCTCCCGCCATGTCAAGGGGAGCATCACTATACTTGTTCACATCTGAACATCCGTAAGAATGGTCGAGGGAATCAAAGAAGGCAACACCTCAAGAGCTAAGTGGGGGGGAAAAAGCCCCTAGGCATCTAAGTGCAACCCCGTGCCCTCCTGCCTTGACAGGCCACTCCCTCTCAGCTGTTTACTCGGCCCAACCCGTCCCCTTATGTTTGCAAGCTGTTTTGTTTTTACCTCAATTTTTTTTTTTTTAAAGCGCAATCGAATGCAGGCATGCTTTCATTGGGAGTATATCTACTAAACTGTTAAAAATAAATAAAATAAAAGTCCATTGAAGTGTTCCTTTAAGAAATGAACCACAAAGGATACATATAACATATAGATTGTTCTACATTTGATCAGCCCAAGGACTGGAAATGCCATATCAAATTTTTTATTTGTGCTACTCCATTATCGTGCTCAATGAAATAATACACTGCAGGAAAACAAAAATACACTGAAAATATAGCTGAGATAAATACTTTTTTCAGCTTACATATTTTGGCCTAAATGTTGCTTTTCTGTAATGTTGTGTCTGTTAGTCAGTCGTGTAGGTGCTAATTCAACTTCCATAGATGTACTAGACTAGAGGAAGCATAGCTGTCATTTCCTTCTGCCTAATGTTGTTAATGTAAATTCAGTTTCTGTGTATATTTGGTGTTAGCGGTTTTTACAATTATTTATTGCTATTTAAGATTGCTAATCCCACTATGACATTTTGCATTGAGATTCTGCTAAGTGTCTGGTATGATTTACCTACTTTATTTTTACTTTGCATTGTCTTGTTAAAACAAATCATTGTAATTAATTCAATAAACCATGCCAATTTGCCTGTGTTTTGGAAAGTTCACCTTCCATCAACAAATGACATCTTACTTTCTAGGGAGAAGCAGTTCATTTATACATTGTCGTAGCTAAATAGCCACCAGATTATTCCTTTGTGTGCATTTCTTTTTAGTATACCAACTTTTAATGCTGTGGCACTGTTGGCTGCACATGAAGCCTTCATATCTTCAACTGGAGATTTTTTTTTTATCGCAGTCATTTCAGTCATATTTTTAATAATTTCACCAAAACCACATTGTATATTGGCCAGAACATAGAGTTAATTATCAGGATGACAACGGCAGCATGTGCCATCTATCAAAGCCTCAGAAAATAATTCTCCCCACATCATGGATTTTAATTAGTGGTTATGTTTTTTTTCCCCCCAGAATGTTTTATTCCACAAAAAAAAAAAAGAAGAAAATGCCAAGCAAAATAATCATTTGGAACTTTGATAGACAACACTTGAAGTTTAGTAGTACGAATATAAAAAGTGATTGAAACAAGGAGACTGGTATATACTCTTCGATAAGTGTGGTAAAGCTGTATGCATATCAACAGAGTGATTTTTTAAAAATGAAGTACTGGTAAAATAAACCTGGTGGGTGAATATTTTAAATAGTTATAAGATGGAGTGTTTACGCAGAGAAAACGAAAGGGATGCTATAGGCCAGTGGTTCTCAACCCAGTCCTCAAGAACCCCCAAACTGTCCAGGATTTAGGGATTACCATGCTGTGTCTAATGTGTTTTTTAGGGGAAGGGGGGGGAACACTTTAGACACAACAGGGTAATCCCTAAATCCTGGACTGGAAGGGCTTGCATCCCTAAATCCTGGACTGGAAGGGCTTGAGGACTGGGTTAAGAACCCCTGCTATAGGCATTAGCACAACTTTAGCTTAATGAAACAGTTTTGGTGTATAGATCATGTCCCATGCAGTCTCACTGCTTAACCCCTTAAGGACCAAGCTTCTGGAATAAAAGGGAATCATGACATGTCACCCATGTCATGTGTCCTTAAGGGGTTAAAGGGACACTATAGTCACCAGAACAACTATAGCTTATTGAATTTGTTCTGGTGAGTAGAATCATTACCTTCAGGCTTTTTGCTGTAAACACTGTCTTTTCAGAGAAAATGCAGTGTTTACATTACAGCCTAGTCACTTCACTGGCCACTCTTTAGATGGCTGTTAGAGATCCTTCCTGGGTCATGGCTGCCTAAAATGCATCCAAACATTCAGTGTCTCCTCCCTCTGCATGTAGACACTGAACTTTCCTCATAGAGGTTCATTGATTCAATTCATCTCTATGAGGAAATGCTGATTGGCCAGGGCTTTGTTTGAATTGTGCTAGCACTGCCCCTGATCTGCCTCCTTGTCAGTATCAGCCAATTCTATGCAGAAGCACTGTGATTGGTTCAGGCCACCACTTCTGATGATGTCAGCAGACAGCTTACTATTCTGAGGCAAACAGCATGCAGAGCTACAGTGTCAGGCTTGAATACAAGTAAGATTTTGCTATATTTAAGGAGGCATGAGGGGGCATGAGGGGCCCAGGGGGGCTAGATAGTGGTTTTAACACTATAGGGTCAGGAATACATGTTTGTGTTCCTGACCCTATAGTGTTCCTTTAAGTGTCTGCTACTAATTACTTTTGTTTTTGTTTATGCAGGTGTAGCTGCATGAAATTTTTTTTACATTTTCAGTCAAATGTAAACTTGCTTTAGAAGTGTTTATCTCTTGCTATGGAATTTGAACTTTATTCACACACAGGAAGCTCTTGCCAGCTCTGGAAGGTTATTAAGAGCAGGATACAAGATATTAGAGATTAAACAGTGCAATAAAATAACCTAGAAACATCTAGGTTCATTTTAGGGAAATGTTTAAGAAGGATGTGCATGGCATATACAGGGAGGTGCAACTAGGGCTATATAAACTAAGTGATGCAACTTCTATACACCAAAACAACTTCATTGATAATAATAACAAAGTATTTAACCAGGAAATGTACATTCAGATTACTTTGGTTTTCAAGTACGTCCTGGGAATGTTACCTTAGTCCAACATCCAGGGGTTGTTACTATTATCCTATTTAATGGTACTTATTTTATCTACCTCAGAAGGATGAAAGGCTGAGTCATCCCTGCTGGGATTTCTCACCGGCCTATTAAGCTAAAGTTGTTTTGGTCCCTATAGTGTGGCTTTAAGGAAGTTGACTAAAATAATTTAAAATGATTTTAATGAATAATCTTGGTGATCAGTCACGTAGCCATATATATACACAACTTGCATAGGTGATAAAATGACATAGTAATTACACTGATCAGCGGCAACATTAAAACCACTGACAGGTAAAATGAATAACATTGATTATATTGATCTCACGCCGGCGATCACGGTGGGGGGACTCACCTGGCATCCCAGGGAGTCCCCCTGCTTCCATTCCGGCCCCCCTTTGCTGAACACAAATATTAGTGTTTTAAAACAGTAAATTGCATTACAACGATGATATCATCAGTGAAAGCTAAATTTTTTTGCATTTTTCACACACATGGACAATATAATTGTTGTGAAACGTTTTACTGTTTTGAAACACTAATATTTGTGTTCAGAGAAGTCTCCTGAGTATAACGGTACCAGGCCCGGACTGGCCATCGGGCACACCGGGCAAATGCCCGGTGGGCCGCGGTGGCCGTGGGGCCGAGGCCGGCAGGGGAGGTCCCAGGATCTCCCCTGCCGGTCTATGCAGGGCCGGCACTATCCGAGCGCCGGCCCCGCTGTCTTCCACGGAGGGCCGATGGGGAGATCAAAGAGCTCCCTCACCGGCCCATTTAAATAGACCTGCGGCTGGGGAGGGAGAGGACCCGGCGGAGCTCTATCTTGCAGCTCCGCCGGGTTCCTCTCGCGAGATCCGGCGCGTTGCCATGGCAACGACCGGATCTCGCGAGAGTGAACTCTAGCCCGCAGGCTAGAGTTCACTCACCACTGGACCACCAGGGATGATGTGAGTGTGCCGGTCCCCCCTCCTCCCAGCTACCACCATGCCGGTCCCCCCTCCCAGGCTAAAGGTAAGTGGGAGGGGGGATTTAATGCCTACTTAGGTTTTTTTTTTTTAATTTCTTTATTTACCCCCACCCCCTTAGTTTTTTATTTACCCCCCCAACACACATTTACACACAGCACTCTCACACACATCATACACAGCACTCTCACACTCATCACACTCTGCACTCTTACACACAGCACTCTCACACTCATCACACTCTGCACTCTCACACACATCATACACAGCACTCTCATACACAGCACTCTCACACTCTGCACTCTCACACACATCATACACAGCACTCTCATACACAGCACTCTCACACACATCATACACAGCACTCTCATACACAGCACTCTCACACTCTGCACTCTCACACACATCATACACAGCACTCTCATACACAGCACTCTCACACTCATCACACTCTGCACTCTCACACACATCATACACAGCACTCTCACACACATCATACACAGCACTCTCATACACAGCACTCTCACACTCATCACACTCTGCACTCTCACACACATCATACACAGCACTCTCATACTCTGCACTATCATACACAGCACTCTCACACTCAGCACTCTCACACACATCATACACAGCACTCTCACACACAGCACTCACACACATCATACACCGCACTCTCATACACACATCATACACAGCACTCTCACACTCAGCACTCTCACATGCATCATACACAGCACTCTCACACTCAGCACTCTCACACGCATCATACACAGCACTCTCACACACAGCATTCTCACACACATCACACTCTGCACTCTCACACACATCATACACAGCACCCACACACACAGCACCCTCACACAAATCAATCACATACAGCACCCACACACAGCACCCACACCTCACACACAGGATCCATCACACACACATACTGCACTCCTCACATACACACACAACCCCACGATACACTGCCTAACACACATACACAATACTTCCAAACATATTTATATAATATATATACACATATAAATATACACACAGCACCCCTCACACACACACACAGCACCCCTTACACACACACACACACACACACACACACAGCACCCCTAAACACATTTCATTCCAGACACACACTAGATCATCTACCCAACTCTGGATCATCTACACACATACACACACTAGATCCCTATATACACTCTGAATCCATTATATACGCACGCTCACTAGATCTCCTATACATATTCTGGGTCCTTCAAACACACACACACTCTGGATCCCCTATACGCACACTAGATTCCTTGTAAGCAAACACATACTACATTCCCTGAACACACACTCTCTACAAACACTACATCACCTACACACACACACACACACACACACACTATAGCCTGTATACACACACTTGCTACATCCCCTAAACACACATTCTCTAAAGCCCCTAGCCACATATGCATTACATTACACCACAAACACAACACGACTAAAACCGACCTTATTACACAATACCACACCACGACCAGCTCACTCTGCACACACGCAATACCCCAAGCAGGCTCCAAAACACATGCACAATACTCTTTCCTGACCCTTTTGTCTCCTGGTATCCATTTATAGAGACACCAGAGACAAGTTGCAAGGAAACACAGTGCAAGCATGTTATTAAATTTGCTTGCACTGCACAGAACAAATACAGGGCTTTTTTCTCATGCTAGAGCTCTTCAGCAGAACTCTGTGCATGGTCTGCCCTGGAAGAGCATTGAACCAACATGCTCACTTTGAGAGGGGGCGTGTTTGTCATGAGTGATGACAAAACACACCCTCTCTGCCCCGCCCCCTTCTTAGTGGGCCGCTGTGATAAAAAAATGCCCGGGCCGAATTTTTTTCCCAGTCCGGCCCTGAACGGTACCCCTCATGTACAGGTTTTATGGTGTTTTCAAAAGTTACAGAGTCAAATATAAGGCTTGCGTTTCAGTTTTTTCACATTGAAATTCGCCAGATTGGTTACGTTGCCTTTGAGGCCGTATGGTAGCCCAGGAATGAGAATTACCTCCAAGATGGCATACCATTTGCAATAGTAGAAAACCCAAGGTATTGCAAATGGGGTTTGTCCAGTCTTTTATAGTAGCCACTTAGTCACAAACACTGGCCACAATCGGCGTTCAAATTAGTTTTTTGCATTTTTCACACACAAACAAATATTAACCCGTTTTGGGTATGCTCGCCCCATTCGGCAGTTCTGGTTATGTGATTTGAGTCAGTGGCCCACCCTTTTATCCCATCCATAGACTTCCTGCTTCAGTGGACATTGCTGTTAGGGGGTATGTTTTCTCATAGCTGCACCCTATGAGTTTCCCTCCATCAGATACATGCCGCTTGGGAGGTAGGACTGTTTTAGTGGTTTTGGTCAATAAGATTTTGTAATTAGGCCCATCATAATTGTCAGCACCTAGCCCGCTGGGCTCTTAATCTGGCCCTGAATAACAGGAGAGACTTTGATAAATGGATCCCAGGTAATGGAATTTGGCCATTGATAGATGTGTTAGAGTATTTGTAGATTTTAGTTCATGTTTTGGTTTCATTGGTCGTATTAAAGTGCATTTTATTTCAATAAAAGCAAACAGTATTATGACATTCACAGTTATTTTCTCCCATTTTAAAATATTTTATTCGTATTAAATTATGTTTCATACCTAAATATTTGATATTAAATGAAAGCCCTGTTTCCCCTGAATAAAATGATATATAATACGTGTGAGTGCACATAATATGAAAGAGGTGAACATGATATCAGCAGATGTAATGTAACAGCACAGTGTGTGACATATGAGTAAAAACATTTAGAACTGGAAAATACCCTGAATCACTGAAAATGTATGTAATATGTCTGACTGTGCGTGCAGCATTGTGGATTTGTAGCTCTGTGTACACTGTTTCTGAGTGTTTGTGTGTGGCAGTGTTTGTATACTGTGTCTGAATTATGTAATTCTCTGTCAGTGTGAGTGAGTCTGTCCATTTGCTGCCATGCAAATAGAAGTCTGCACTGCATACATAGTAGCAAGAAATTACCAGGAATTATTGAGCTGTTTTGCTACATTGTTACTTTTGACTTGTTATATTGCCAACATTTTTAATTTCACCAGAGGACCTTATACCCATCACTTGGCTGTTTTTTATTTTGGTGTGAAATTAAACTTGTTGCTATCCGAAATCTGGTAATCCCATCATCTATATTAAGATTTATACTTTAGTGTTTCCTTTATATCCAATGACCTACAGGGCTTCAGCCTCACATAGCTCAACTGTTTATTTGTGAGTTGATCCATATGGGGGTGTGTTGCAAGGGCACATATTTTAAATTACATTGCACAACATATCTGTTTAGGTTAACAGAATATTCTGCTGAGTGTATAAGTACATGCTTCTTAATATTATCTGTACAACACTTTTCAGTTTTGTGGCTGAGTGTGTCTGTAGCATTGTGTGGTGTGTATACTGTGTATAGCAGTTTGTGTCATTGTGTGCATACTAACTGGAGAAGTGGGTATATAGCAGTGGATGTATACTATGAGTGTGTCTACACAGGTGTGTGTCTACACAGATGTATGTATATGTGTGTGTATCTGTGTATAGCATTGTGTGTATACTTTGTCTAAGTGTGTGCGTACTGTGAGTATCATTGTGTTTATAATGTGCATGTGTGTGGTAGTGTGTGTCATTGTGCTTACAATGTGCCTGACTGTGTGCCACGATGTATATAGCAATGTGCGTACATGATAGATATAATAGAGGTGGATATTCTGGCTTTATTTCTCTCACCACTCTCCCAGATTCTAATCAGAGAACAATAACAGCCTTTGCAATGCTAGTATTTTTGGAATATTGGAACTGGCGAGACATCCTCAGTACTAGCTGTGTCAGTAACATAACAGCCCAGTGGAAACCCTAACCCACAATTTATGCTCATTTTAAAGATCATAATATTAGATCTGAACATTGTGCTAACTGAATTCCTAGCAAATGTATAGATTGGCTGGAAAACCCATTTCTTCTAATTCCTCAGCACAGACTCCTATGCCCAAGAACTGACTGGTAGAGAAAGTAGAAGCCATTGTGTCAGCGTCATGAGGAAGTTGACGTTTCTCCAACTTGGCAAATGAGATCAGACTTTTGGTGTTAAAGAAGTGTAACAACATCATAGACAAGGACAATGCAGCACTGGGTTGGAGTTGAGGTGAGTGTATATCTAAATATTTGACATTAAATATATCATGTATCTCGGTGATAAATAATGTATGCAATGCGTTTGGGGGGAATTCATGTTTAAATGACCCATTCATGACAGGTTGTTTTCTTTTTCTCACCAGTTCGATCTTCTGAGCACACCAACAGTATTACACCACAAGTCTTTTTTCAACTCAAGTCAGTCAAATTGAAGCACTTATTTCCATTCATTACAAATGATTAAACATTAATATTCAAATCTGTTTTTTTTATGGGTTTTTCTGTTGTTTTATAATTGGTGAGTAGCTGCTTCTATTAGAAAGTAAATTAATAATTACTAATGTAGACAGTAATACATACCACATGGTTACTGGCCTTTCTCATAACCATTATAAATATTAATATATTTCATAAATCAGGCATGCAGTTGATATGTTGTTTGAATATTTTACTTCCATTACTGGCAGTCCCATGAAATAGTAGCATGTTAACATAGCTCTAAATTGTAAGGAAAGCATGTAAATTGCATGTAAAACTGTGTACTTTAAATTCAGAAGCATCATCCCAAGGTTTAATGAGTAGTGAACAAAAAAATACAGTCTTCAGTCCTTCAATTTAGCTGAAGGGGCCTGCTTCATGGTTATCTCTGTTTGCAAACCTCATGTGCATCAGTATCCAAATATCAAGTAAACCTGAGACTTTCACAACCCTCACCTCCTGGCCATTGAGATAAAAATGTTAAACAGTGATTGGGTTGCCAGAACTCCCTATTAAACTTGGGAGTAAACCTGTTTCAAACAGCACTGTCACTGTCTGGGGACTTTTCATAATTTGCGGTGACACCACTGCTGGGCAGGAGAGGGGGAGGGGGTTCAGTGCAGGGGGAGAGCAGGAAAAGGTGAGTTAAACTTACCTAAATCTGCCCCTCGCATCTTCTTCTGACTGGTCCTTTTCTGCTCCGGCACTTGAGTGCTAGGAGCCAACACAGTGGCGGATCCAGAGCCTGATCTCGGGAGGGACACTTGTAGATTATTTAAATAAATAATCCTGGCACAATAACCACTACAGCTCAGTGTAGTAGTTATGGTGCCAGTAGTGCCAGGATCCCACCCAGAGTAAGTAGTCATACCGTTTAAGAACAGTTTGACAACTTACCTGGGGTCTGCTGGGATACAGGGCATAGGAGCAGTGGTGTGTGTTAGGGGTGAAGTGTGTGTGTGTGAAAGGTGCAGTGTGTGTGAGCGGTGAAGTGTGTGTGTGTGTGAGTGCGTGAGGGCGGCAGTGTATGTCAGGGTTGCAGTGTGTGTTAGGGGGCAGTGTATGTGTGGGGCAGTGTGTGTGTGAGGGTTGCAGTGTGTGTATGGGGGGCACTGTATGTATGTTTGGGGCAGTGTGTGTATGGGGGCACAGTATGTCTGTGTGGGGCAGTGTGTGTATGGAGAGGGCACTTTATGTATATGGGGCAGTGTGTGTATGGGGGGCACTATATGTATGGGGGTGTGTGTGTGTGTGGGGGAGACAAGTGGGCACTATGTGTGTCTGAGTGTGTATGGGTGTGCAGTGTGTGTGTGTGGGCAGTGTGTGTATGGGTGTGCAGTGTGTGTATATGGAAGTGTGTGTGTATGCAATATGTGTGTATGGGGGCGCAGTGTATGTGTATATGGGGGCAGTGTATGTGTGTATGGGGGCATGTGTGTGTGTATGGAGGGTGTATATGTGTGTATGGGGGGGCAGTGTGTGTATGTAGAGGCGTGTGTGTGTATAGGGGCAGTGTATGTATGCAGTGTGTATGTATGGGGCAGTATGTGTGTATGGGGGCAGTGTGTGTATATGGGGGCAGTATGTGTGTATGGGGGGCAGTATGTGTGTGTATGGGGGCAGTGTGTGTGTATGGGGGCAGTGTATGTGTGTATGGGGGCAGTGTGTGTGTGTGATGGTGTGTATGTATGGGCAGTGTGTCTATGGGGGGCAGTATGTGTGTATGGGGGCAGTATGTGTGTATGGGGGCAGTGTATGTATGGGGTGCAGTATGTGTGTATGGGGGGCGGTGTGTGTGTGTGTATGGGGGGCAGTGTGTGTGTATGGGGGGCAGTGTGTGTGTGTGTGGGGGGCAGTGTATATGTGTGTATGGGGGAGGAAGGAGGGTAGGGAGGTTTTTTTTTTTAATGTATTTAATAAAATAAATAAATTGATGTCCCCCCTCCCTTCTTACCTTTATTGAGGAGGAGGAGGGACATTTTCCTGGTGGTCCCAGTGGGAATCCCTGGTGATCCAGTGGTAGGAGTGAAGTCTAGCCCGCCCTCCAGGGCTAGACTTTACTCTCGCGAGATTTGGAGCGTTGCCGTGGTAACCACGGCAACGCTCCAAATCTCGCGAGAGGAGGACCCGGAGGAGCTGCAGGCTGAGCTCCCGGGTCCTCTCTCCCTCCCCTGCCGGCTGTCAGCAATGTGTCTGCGGACCAGGGAGGGAGATCACTGATCACTGATCTTGGACAGCCCTGCATTAGCCGGCAGGGGGAATCTCCGGGGGGGCAATTGCCCCGTTGCCCCCCCCCCCCCGGATCCGCCAATGAGCCAGCATCACACATTCAAAGTACAGCAGATTAAGGTCTACAGAGCCAATTCTCTGCAGCAGTCACTGGTGATGGCCGGAGGATTGACACTTCTCGACAATGATAGCTACTTTGTCTCAGTATATCTATTGTCTGGGTTGTAATTCTAGTGAAATTCTAACACAATCAATATGAGTATTCCATAAAGATTTTATCTTTATGAAATAGTCATTTTGCAGAAGGGTGTTGGGGGCGATAGTGACAGTGCTGCTTTAATGGTCCCCATCACCCCTTAACCAATCTGCAGGCAGCAAGGCAATACGTATACATTGTGTTTAGAGTTCCTAAAGATCTTTCTAAAGAACTTTAGGGGTTAACACTTACCCCTTTGTGTTACTTTACAAAAGTGTAGATTTCAAGAAAAATAAGCACTTTTAAAAAGCTCTCAGGCTGCACCCTTGCATCTGTCAATCAACCAACATAAGTCAATGCTTCTCATTGACTTCAATACTTCTCTATTAGAAGCATTCTAACAACAAGGCACAGTGACTGCCACACCTGCACCGTAGGACTCCAATGCATTGAAACATAGAAACATAGAATGTGACGGCAGATAAGAACCATTCGGCCCTCCTAGTCTGCCCAATTTTCTAAATACTTTCATTAGTCCCTAGTCTTATCTTATAGTATAGTTAGGATAGCCTTATGCCTATCCCACGCATGCTTAAACTCCTTTACTGTGTTAACCTCTATCACTTCAGCTGGAAGGCTATTCCATGCATCCACTACCCTCTCAGTAAAGTAATACTTCCTGATATTATTTTTAAACCTTTGTCCCTATAATTTAAGACTATGTCCTCTTGTTGTGGTAGTTTTTCTTCTTTTAAATATAGTCTCCTCCTTTACTGTGTTGATTCCCTTTATATATTTAAATGTTTCTATCATATCCCCCCTGTCTCGTCTTTCCTCCAAGCTATACATGTTAAGATCCTTTAACCTTTCCTGGTAAGTTTTATCCCGCAATCCATGAACCAGTTTAGTAGCCCTTCTCTGAACCCTCTCTAAGGTATCAATATCCTTCTGAAGATACGGTCTCCAGTACTGTGTACAATACTCCAAGTGAGGTCTCACCAGTGTTCTGTACAATGGCATGAACACTTCCCTCTTTCTACTGCTAATACCTCTCCCTATACAACCAAGCATTCTGCTAGCATTTCCTGCTGCTCTATTACATTGTCTGCCTACCTTTAAGTCATCAGAAATAATCACCCCTAAATCCCTTTCCTCATATGTTGAGGTTAGGACTCTATCAAATATTCTGTACTCTGCCTCCCATTGGATTGGCCCATGAGATTCTCACATGTGAGGGTGTCCTGACCAAACACAGGTAACTGTTTTAATATGCTTCTGACAGAAATGTATGTGGGGATTAGTCCCATGTACAGACATTATTTTTGCATTCCAATGGCATTTTATGAATGTGCAAAAACTGCCCAGTTGTAGGCAAAATAGTAGGCATCTGCCTACTCTGCCATTATGTACAGTGTCCTGGATTGATGTTAGACGATGGAGCTCTGGTTTTTATTTGCTGTGCCTACACCGGTCATTCACGCGCCCTATAGTGATGCCAGAAGCTGGGATGTGACGTCACTCTGGCCCATGGACCACTACATGGCAAACAAGGGAGTTGTGCATGCAGTGCACAAAGATAAGAGCAGCTTCCCACTGGACATAAAGGTGAGAGCCCACGCCAGCTCTCAAAAGGTAGGGAGACTGGGTGGACTTCAAAAAAGCTAAAAATTAACCACAATTAAAAATGTATATTGTTTGAGTGTGTGAGAGACAGAGTGTGTTCTGAGAGACAGAATGTAAGAAAATATTTGTGTAAGATTGTGACTGTGGCTGTGTGTTTTTTTCTATCAGTGCTTGTGTATGTGTCTGTGTACTTGACAGTGCTTGAAATTGTGTGTGTGTGTGTGTGTGTATCACATGGAGTTTGTATGTAGATGGATAATAAATAAATAGTAAAAATAAAAATACTAAATAAATAGTAAAAATAGGAATAGTCCAGAATTGTAACTATGTGGGAACATATTTCTTTGCTAAGGCATATCTACAGAAGAAGTGAAGATGACAGGCCTATCTTCCATTCTGTCACACAGTAAGCAAGATTAAATTACAAACTTTTTTTTACCGTTGTCTAACAGTCAGGTATGGAGGAATAGGTAGGGGTACCTCTGAAAGCAATTAGTGAATTACAGGGATTATTTGGATGGTGTTATACACTTGTATGGTACACATAAATGATATTAATGTACCATAGGTATGTGGGAATAAGTCCCATGTACATACATACATTACTTTTGCATTTCGTTGACATTTGATGAAGCTGCACTGATAAATAAATAAAACATCATATTCCTTTCTAATACCTATAAGGTATATGAGTATGGAATGTTTTAACGTGTTTTTTTTTTTCACATCTGCTATTTGTGACAAAAATTGTATTTCTGTTTCAGTGCAGATATATCATACCCTGTCAAATGTGATCTTGATATCCATGTAAACAATGAACGAATAATTGAAATATTAGAACTATGTGAAACTGAATATTTGAATGCGCCTCTAAACAGCAAATTCTACTCAATCTTTATTTTATTCTAGCAAATGGATTGTATACTAATATTTTTACAACAATAAGAGCTTGTAATAGAGTGGTTAAATGGTGCACACTATTCACAGAACAGCCGGTTATAGTGAAATCAAATCTGACTTGCACATTAAGAACATAATAAGGAGATTCTTTTACATGTTTAGCCTTTTGGTCTAATTTTTAAGCTGGTTTGCAAGATACCAGGAGATCCTGTTTAGTGAATAGCCCCTTTGTGTTTTACAGCAGCCTTTTCCTCAAAATGTCAATAGGAGACACAGCAAAAGTGACATCTAAAAATGTGGATTCACCAAAACTAAATCCAGAATTCTGGAAATTGCTCAGTGCATTCAATATGAAGCATAATTGTTATATTTGAATATGTCTTATGCATATCTTATCATATATATAAATACATATATTTTATTGTTTTAGCAAGAGACAAACATGCATGTGTGAGTGCTATGACATTATTAATCTCTATAAAGAAAAATCCAACTTTTATATTTTGTTTGCTGAACTGTCTAAGAATGAGTGAGTTTAGAATGCCTTGCTGTGCAGTTATCAGTATTGTACATTCAGTTCATGCACTTAGCAGACACTGCCTGTAAGATAAACTCCGACAATTTACATCCTGCCGAGACTCATAATTATTAGTACGGTTTAACAATGCAGCGAACACTTACCCTACAATGTAGCACAGCACTCCAAACTGGATGAGCCGAAACGTTAACCCAACTTTCTTGTCCCGGACCAGCACCATCCTTGGGGTGTCATATTCGAAGAAGAAGTTGGATACATTTTTCCTGATCTTGTGCCCCATCTTCTCCCCTTGTCCAGACCAGGTCATTGAGAGCAGATAGTTGTTGTGTGCTTGTGCAGGGTGGAGCTCTTTGATATATGACTAAATCCTTATTTGCTCTAGAGGCACAGTACTATAAACATGATCTTACTCTGAATCTGGGTGTCTGAGTTCACTTCATAAACTGAGCTGGTGCTCTCTGTAAAATAATGTTTTAGAAGGGGGTTCCAGGTACCAAAAGAAGGCACTGTGTAAGGACCAGCTCTCCTTTCCAGAGTCCCCATGTCCTGCTTGTTCTGGGGGTGGCTCTAGATCAGGGCGTGTGTAGACCTGCACCCACCCAGGGTCACAGTATAGGGAAACATTTAGCAGGAAATTCAGTGGAATGTAGGATGAAGATGATAGAGGCATTAGAAGGGGCTGGTGGGCATGGCATTAAATTTTTGCATTGCTTCTTATAGCCTGAAGGTAGAAAACTTTTCAAGTATTTGCCATCATTAACAGACCACTGATGAAGGTTGTTTTATGTTAACCCAAAATAAGAATACTGAAAGTTGTGTGGAGAACAAAGTGTCAAGCAGTTTAACAGCTAGAATTATCTGTCTGTGCATTAGAATCCTCCCAGCTTGGGATAGAGCAGTATGGAGAACCTGCATTTGGTATTTGAGATGCATACTTAATATGTCCCTAAGAGTGAACTGTGAATAATTAATACTACCATTAAGTAAAATCTGAATGTCATTGTTATTCAAAGCAAAATGCTGGATACTATCTTTACTGTTTGTTTTCTAGCCTTAACCCATTCAAACATTAAAAAAGACACACGAAAAAGCCTGAACTTTCTGTTGCTATTTGAAATCATAATGTAAATGCCATTAAACATAAGAGGCGTAGGTATCTGCGAAATAAAAAAATTAAAAACCATCCATAAATTTCTGCACAGATTGCTATTCTACAACAAAACATACTGGTACCATCACTACTACTTGCCACGCTGAGAAAGACAGGAGACTGCAGGTATGAAAGGGTTACTTGCTGCAGATAAAAAAAAAACCCAGCAAATTAACCCTAAAAAATCTACATACAGCATCCAAGGTATTTACATTTTTTCCACCAATACATAAACAGGCATTTCCCAACTACACTAAATGAGTAAGTCATATATTTATATATAATATCTTAGTAATATTACAATCCTAAAAATATGAGTAAACCAACACAGCACGGAACAAACCTGATAGAATGATATTTAAGTAGTCAACTATACTTAATGGAAAATTCTAAATTACAAAAAGCATTCCAAGCACCATAACAACTACAGCCCTGTGTAGTGGCTATGATCTAAGGTGTTCCCTGTCGCTGTCCCACTGTATCTAGTCAAACCATTTTAGTACAGTTTGACATCTTACCTGGGTCCAACTGGTGTCCACACCACATCCAGTGTCACTATAGAATAAAGCCTGGGAGATCCAGTATGGCTGATCTAGAACTCTTGTTTGCTGACAGCACTCCTCTGACACTGTTAGCCAATGAGTGTGGTCCTGAATAGCCCTGCTTAGCTTTGTAGAGTTAACCAGATCGTGCAAAAAGAGCAGACCAACAATAGGAACTACAGAATATGTGGCCTAGCATAAAGTAACTCAACTGTACTAACATTGTTTGACTACCTACCATGATATGGGTATGGGGGGGCAGTGTGTATATGTGGGGCAGTGTGTGTATGAGTGGGCAATGTATGTGTGTGGGTGCAGTGTGTGAATGTGTATGGTGTGTGTGGGGGCAGTGTGTGTATGGGGGAAGTGTATGTGTGTATGGCGGGGCAGTGTGTGAATGTGTATGGTGTGTGTGGGGGCAGTGTATGTGTGTGTGGGGCAATGTGCATATGGCGGGGCAGTGTGTGAATGTGTATGGTGTGTGTGGGGGCAGTGTATGTGTGTGTTGGGCAATGTGCATATGGGGGAGCAGTGTGCGACAGGGCATTCCTGGCATTATAACCACTACAAAGAGCTGTACTGATAATGGTGCTTGGTATGTTTCTTTAAATGAAAATTCAAACCCCTAAAGTACTGCATCTTGCTTTAGGGGTTGAGTTACCCCTTTGCCTTATTTTGTAAATGACCTAAAAATGCCTACATTGCACCTTTAGTTTTATCAGTCATACTAAGAAGCTGTTAATCCTTTTGAGTGCTTATTCAAAGTGGACAGCAGTATTTCTCATACAGAGCCATTGGATTTAATGCTTCTCTAGGATAAACATTCAATAGCTATAGCATGGCTATTGCTGTGTAGGTCTTACAGAAAGCACAAAGCAAAAGCCATCATGGCGCTGGAACGAAGATGAGATGAGTTACTATATATCTAAATATATTACATTGATTACATCATTTATCACTTTTATCACATATATTATTTCATTGGTATAATTAGATGCCAGAGAGGTTGGCTAAGAAATAAATTATTTATCCACACAAAGTAAAGGAGTGTTTATTGGGGGTTCTTTAAACTTTAGCTGGGGAATTGTAATACAGATGGGGATCTACTTTTTGGCCTTGCGATACGGGGAGCCCAAATTTATTCTTGCAATAGGGCATTCTCTGTCTTAGTTCAGCCACTGCCCTCTAAATCCCTAAAGTTAAATTGGCAAAAAATAGTCTTGGAGTTTCTGCTGTGTTGGAGGTTTGCCGGCTTTACTGTTTCTAGTTTTTTATGTTTTAATATATATTTGTTTGTATGTTTTATTGGCAGGAGTAAATACTGTGGTAGACCACAGTTCCAGCCTGGCTGTCTTTATCTCGACTGTCTTGCCTGTATTCAAGGAAGTTAAAGGGGAAGCGTATCACCCAAGGATACACAAGGCGCTTACTACAATGCCTATATGAATTGGATATTGTATTTTTTTATATTTCTGTATTGTTATTAAATGTGTTTGGAGCATGGTGTTTTCTCCTCTTCTGTATGAGTATTTGCAGAGGAAGGAGAATAAAGTGGACGTGCCACCTGGTGGAAGGTGGAAGTGCAAATCTTGAGACACCATAATAATAGCATAAAAGCACCTCTCCTCCTCCCCCCTAAAAAAAGTCAGTATTAGACACAGACAAGTCAGTCAATTATATGATCAATGATACCAAAAAGAGTCTATTTTACTAGATTCAAAATATTCACAAAAGATGTGTGTAGCGGAGAGCTGGTATTTCACAGGTTATCTCCACTCAAGATCCCAGTGAGGCTCAGGAACAAGTATTAAAAATCCATAAGGCAATAATTACAGCAGGAAAGAAAATCCACGAATATCCCAATACAGATCTCAATGACTGGACGACACACAGCATCAGGAGCAGAACTGAACTTTTAATCCACACAACCTTCTTTTAAAGCTTTCTCCCATACAAGGGAGGGATTCACATTAATTAGTACAGTATCCAATAGTGTAACTGTTACCTCCCACACATCTCCTCCCCTCAGTGTGACACATAATCCACTTATACATACTGCAGTTTTACCCGATTTCTGGATGCACCCCAAAACAGTCAGGTAGAATTATATAATGGGTACCCCCTGGTAGCCCTGATCTGGGTGACTAACATATTCAAAATTCACCCAGATCGGACCAGGGGTTCGGGAGTTAGGTGGAAGAGGCAATTTGACCGAAAAAGGCTCCATGTGTTTTGGCCTTGCGGTCGGTCTCTGTTCGGGAGATAAAATTCATAGAAAATACTTGCCATCCAAAGTTAAATTTGTATTTATATTAATTCTCCTGTTCGGGACATTTATTTTACCGAACGAGGGGCTGGAGGTCTGGAGGTCTCAGTGGTGTTTGCCTAGTCGAGTGTCCGATTTTAGCTCCAGACACTCGACGGCAAAACACAGCTGTTCGGGAGTTTAAGATGGCCGCCGCCAAGTGTTCGTCTCCCGAACGGCGGCCACCCAGAGGACAAAGCACACACTGCAGTGATTGCCAATTACGGGTTTGCAACATTGTTGCGAACGGTAATTGGAGGCACACTTATTCCTGGGGTGGTCTGATTGTTTGGTAGTTTCACTCGTATAATAAATGGAGTGATTTTACCGAACAATCAGACGAATGCTGCATGCAATATACATACATACGGCAAAATTAAACGAAAGCATATTAAAACACATAATTTTGTGGACAGCCCAATGCCATCCACTACAATGTGCTTTGTGAAGAAAAAATAAAAGAAGGAATTAAATAAAATAGTTAATATGCTACAAATAACTGATCTCTTTGAGACTAAAGGCACATCTTTGCAGATAAAAAGTTGGAAAAAGAAAACAAAAAAATTGGAGATTTCTCACTCAGCCTGTGATATGAAAAGCTTCATGGAACCCTCTAAACGATCTATTCCACTTCAACGGCTGAATTTGATTGTGGATACTTGTATACAGTTTGAGGGCTGCCAGTAAAATAGACTCTTTTTGGAATTATTGTATACATGAATTTCTTTTTTGGGGTAGACTCTTTTTGCTTTGTATAAACAATACTTCTGCTGGATCGGACTCACTAGGAAAACAATTGATATATAGGGTATTGGTTGCATGACAAAATTCACATATAACATTCACGTATAACAGTGCTTGACAAAGTTCTCATATAACTGTGCTTATCAGATAATGTCTAGCGTGAGGTGGAACTAGGCCCTGAACTGAGGGAAATTATTTTGGGTAGTAAGGATCATCACTGGTATCGTAGCCTATGATGCCTGGAAGTGTGGTCATTTAATCGTGGGGTCTAGCGCTGGTAAGGGCTTCTAGGCTGCGTGTGCAGGTGAGTGTAGTAGGATGGTCTTGGGAGGTTATTCCGGGAGCGCGTTCAATGCCGAACGGGCATGTAGGTGTTGCGCTCCTGTTTAGCGGGTAGATATGACCTTTATCCCTGGGGGGGTAGGGGAGGAGAGTACCGTGGCTATGGAGAGGGCCTTAACATGTGTGGGCTTAAACTATATAGGGGTAAGTGTCCCGGTTACCTGGTGTGGCATGTTCATTTGGTCTGAAGACTTTTTGAAGGTACAGGACTGTCTTTGGGTCCTCAGGTATCGGTCTCCGTGGAGGCTCTCTGTGGTCGTTGTCACGGCAAGGGTGCATAATTTATTATTACCCTATGGAATATTATCCTTTAATGTAATTTGTGTAGTAAATGGCACAAATTACAGAGATGGTATTGTTGAGGTCAAAAGGGGTTACATCTTTTGAAGCTGGGACCCCCATAGAGGTCAGATGACAGAAGGGGTAGTGTGAATGGCATAGCAATGTGAAAAGGATTTTACTATATGGATGTGAAGTAATCAAGGATCTGCAAGGTGTGAGGTTCTACACTTGGAAAAAGTCTGAATGTTTATTCATCCATTTGGCATGTACCTTGTAAAGTATAGTTCAATCATTTAATATGGTAATGGGATTAGTTTCATGAAGATCCTTGTGTTCCAGTATTTTTTTTAAGAGAAACATTAATACTTACCCACAGTTTAATAACTAAGCCTCATTTTTATTATATTTGGAATGGGATAAGCCCACTCTCTTAATTAAGCCTAAACATGAGTTGCACAACTTAAACCGTGTGGCAGGAATTGTGCTGTCTGTCCTATTGGATTGTGGGTGGGGCGTGCAACACATCTATGGAATGGGAAAATAATAACAAATTCGTAGAGGCAATTATTATTTCTATGGCAAGTACAGTAGAGGAGACAAAACCAAAAGTTTATATTTGGCTTGTTGTTTTCTGGAACAAAGGAGGTAGTCACTTAGTATTTCTATGTGTACACCTTAAAGGACCACTCTAGGCACCCACACCACTTCAGCTTAATGAAGTGGTCTGGGTGCCAGGTCCTTCTAGGGTTAACCCATTTTTTTTATAAACATAGCAGTTTCAGAGAAACTGCTATGTTTATGAATGGGTTAAGCCTTTCCCCTAATCCTCTAGTGGCTGTCTCATTGACAGCCACTAGAGGCGCTTGCGTGCTTCTCACTGTGATTTTCACAGTGAGAGCACGCCAGCGTCCATAGGAAAGCATTCTAAATGCTTTCCTATGCGACCGGCTGAATGCGCGCGCAGCTCTTGCCGCGCGTGCGCATTCAGCCGGCGGGGCGGATCGGAGGAGGAGAGAAGGAGGAAAGTTCCCCGCCCAGCGCTGGAAAAAGGTAAGTTTTTACCCCTTTCCCCCTTCCAGAGCCGGGCGGGAGGGGGTCCCTGAGGGTGGAGGCACCCTCAGGGCACTATAGTGCCAGGAAAACGAGTATGTTTTCCTGGCACTATAGTGGTCCTTTAACTCCACCCCTGGGCAAGACTTGATAAACCACAGGGTATATATCTAATGATCCTGAAGGGTGCTGGTGCTTCAGACCAAGATCTAATTTTGAGTGAGTCACCATCTTTCTTGCCAGAGACCCCCTGGACAGAAGTTGTACTTTGAAAAACCTAAGTGAGTAATTAGGACTTCTGTATTTTATCCTTTTTGTTTTTATCTGTTGTTGGTGTAAATAATTTATCATATATTGTTATATACACTGTGACTATTTTTTGTTCATAATAAACATTCATTTATTAAGTTCTGCCTTTGTCTGGTTAAGAATCACATTACCTGAAGAGACTAGTTAGTATTTCTGTAATTCTTTAAATATTGGATTAGGTAATATCTGGTGGGTTTTATTATTGATTTACCTGGGGGACCAAGGCACCCCATTTATAAATTGTCTTGGTGGTGGCAGCATTAAAATAGTAATAGTTATATTATTATGTTTAAGTGTGGGTGGTGTTAAAAGGGGGATTTTGTCATTATTTCCGGTCTGCTGCAGACAAATAGTGATCTTTAACCCTTTCACCACCAAAACTACGTCACGCACACTCTTGGAGTAGGGTGCGTTCGTGACAAATTGGTGGCAGCGCTGGGATAATTTGTCACGAACGCACCCTACTCCATATCTATCTATATCCCTCTGCAGCAAAGTAATATCTTGCTTACATTGTATTACTTTACAGAGTGTTGTGTCATCTGCAAACACTGAAACATTGTGATCATTTTGACAAGATTGTATGTCTATTTGTCTTGCCAAACCTTTACTCTATAGATCAGAAATTTCCTTGATGTCTTTATATCACATAAAGACACAGTTTTAGCAATTCTTGGCTACATTGGCTTTTTGTCCTTGTGTGTTTCATATAAATACACCATTCATTTCAAAACCTTGTCTTTACAAAAGGCCATCACTTTGTTTATGCACCGTAGCCAAACCTGCACATACCATGCACAACCTTCCTAAAATCTAACTGTAAAGAGAGATCTAATGTTTATATTTATTTTATTACACAGTCTGATTAATTTAGAATTTCTTATTTCCTGCAATGTTAATAGCTTGCTAGACCTTGCAGCAGCCTCCTGTATGTGAGTAAAGTTCAATATTCAGAGCAGAACATAAAAACATCTAATGTAAGTTAACATCTGATTGAAATGAAAGCATTTTTTTAGCATGCGGCTATGTGGTTAGGGCTGCATAAACAGAAACCAATGTAATTTAACTTTTCTAATGGCAGAGAATTGAGTGGTGATTTGAGGCAAAGAATTGAGGCATGATCTATGCAAAAAAACAACTTCATTAAGCTTAAGTTGTTCTGGTGTCTATAGTGTCCCTTTAAGCAATAAACCAGGTGATACAACAATGGCGGAATAATTTGCAAAGATAATGTTAAGTGCTTTTTAATAATGCAAGTACAAATATTCAATCTTAAAGTACAAAGGTTATATTTTACAGTGCAGCAACCATAAAAAAATCTAAAAATAAATAAATAAATAACAATAAATAATAAATATGGTATGTACTATATATATTGTACAGAACATTAAATAATAATAATATCAATGAAATAAAAACTGTGATGCTCCAGAGCAAAGTGTTTAAAGTACCATAAAATCCACTGGTCTACGACTAAGGAGAAAACCTGGTCAGATAGAATTTTGCTAGGGAACATAACGTAGATGAACACAGCCAACAAGGTTTCTGCCACTGTGACCGCAGTAATCTTCGACAGACCTTCAGCCTCAGGATATCTAGTAGCATAGTTCACAATCATGAGGCTTAATTTCTTCCCTGACCTACTCAGGTAGGCCAAGGGCCCCACAATGTCTATCGTGACCTGTTGAAAGGGAACCCCCACTGTGGGCATAGATTAAAGCCGTAACTTCCAGAGTCCCTTCCCTTTGCCTGTGAAATCAGAACAGGGAGCTTCTCCACATCAGTTATGAAGACCAAGTATTAATGAAAAATGTGTACAATTTAAATATTACACCTTTTATAATATACTTTTACACAGAAATGTATACATATTTTAAAAAGGGCTATATATGGTCTGCCAGTATGCCCCTCTGCCCAGGCAACGGCTCTGGGGTTTGCCAAAGGAGAGGGTGTTGAAGTTCAGACAACAAGTTGTGCATTAACCATCTAGGAGACATCTATTTTTTTATTTTATTTTTACCAGTAGTAAGGTGTCTTTGTGGCTGCATTTAAGACGAGATGTCCAATAAGATGTCTACCAGGAGTTGTTATTTTCCCTGGCAGGATGAGTTCTCATTGCTGGAGTGACACTTTAAAGGAACAACAAGTAATTGTTATAAAACGTTTTTCAACACAATATACAGGAAATGAACAAAAGCCTTGTGACATATCTTTCCTGTCTTTTATCTGTTTTGGTAAGATAAATAATCAGACTGACTGTCTCAGAAAACAAATATTACTGGGTTATTCTTGCCACATTTACTGAAGGTCCATTTTAAGCAGTTTTAGGCTGCCCTAGGTTCAGCTACTTTGATAACCCCCCTTCGCATTTAACCACACACAAACGTACTAGATAATATCACATTCATACACACACACTCTCTCTCCCCCTTTCTGAGTTGATACCTGGCTCGAACTTTGACTTTGCTTAACTAGACACAGCTTATCAGATGATCCCCTTATCCATTTCATACTGTATATATAATTTTATACCTTATACATTAGTGTCCAAAAGTTTGGCGTCTCTTAAAAATATCCTTAATTCAAAAGAAAAAACATTTTTGGTCCTTTTAAATAAGGTCAAATTGATCAGAAACATGTATTCCTGACCCTGTAGTGACAAACTAATTATTTAGCCCCATTGGCCCCTCATCCAAAAGCTAGTAAAACTCACCTGTTTCTGTGTCCAATCCACCTCCTTGGCTGAGATCATAATTGATGATCTCAGCCAATCACAATGCTTTCCCATAGGAAGGCATGCTGGGGGTGGGGCCAAATGCTGCACTGGCCAATCAGTATCTCCTCAGAGAGATGCATTGAATCAATGCATCTCTATGAGGGAAGTTTACTGTCTCCATGCAGAGGGTATAGACACTGAACATCACTGCTGCACACTGTGTGGCACTGCCCCAGAAAGCACATCTAGTAGCCATCTGAGGAATGACCACTGGAGGCAGGGCCGCCCTTTGGGGTGTGCGAGCTGTGCGGTTGCACAGGGCACCAGGGGGCGCCATGTGGCCGACACAGCTTGCACATTCCCTGCCCTCCCTATCCTCTACCCGGGCTTAGCAGAAACTGTAGGGGGCAGGGCTAAGTGGCAGGCAGGGGCGGAGCTAAGCAGCCATGCAGGGGTGTGGCTAACCGAGGCCCAAATCTGCTGCCTGGTGAGTCCACACTCCCCCATCTACCCCTATAGTGCCTCCATTTACCCCTATAGTGTCCCCCATTTACCCCTATAGTGCCCCTGTTCCCTCATCTACACCTAGTGCCCCATCTACCCCTACAGTGTCCCTGCTCCCCCATCTACCCCTATATTGCCCCTGCTCCCTCCATTTACCAATATAGTGCCCCTGCCCCCCATCTACCCCTATAGTGCATCTGCTCTCTCCATCTACCCCTATAGTGCCCCTGCTCCCTCCACTTACTCCTATAGTGCCCCTGCTCCCCATCTACCCCAGGGCCCCTGCTCCTTATTTACTGCTATAGTGCCCCTGCTCCCCATCTACCCCAGTGCCCCTGCTTCCCCATATACTGCTATAGCGCCCCTGCTCCCCATCTACCCGAGTGCCCCTGCTCCCCCTATCTACCGCTATAGTGCGCCTGCTCCCCATCTACTGCTGCAGTGCTCCTCCTCCGCCGACATCAGCCGGCAGGGGAGACCTAATGAGCATGGGTGGCAACGGCCGTGTGCGCGCATTAGACCTCCCCATAGGAAAGCATTATTCAATGCTTTCCTTTGGGGATTCCGGCAATGCTGGAGGTGCTCATGCATAGCGTGAGGACGTCCAGCGTCGTTTAAAACACTTTCCGTGTTCCGTGATCACTAGACAGCCACTAGAGGAGGACTTAGCCCTGCAAGGTATTTATTGCAGTTTGTAAAAACTTCAATAATTACACTTGCAGGGTTAAGGGTGGTGGGAGTTGGCACCCAGACCACTAAAATGGGCAAAAGTGGACTGGGTGCCTGGAGTGTCCCTTGAATTATTGGAGATTTTAATTACCCGGACATAAATTGTGACAGAGGGACTAGAAGTTCAGCAAACTATTAGGTTTTTGAATGTGTTAAATTACACCTTCATGTCACAACTTGTACAAGCATCAACTAGAAAGGACGATTGTCTGGACCTGGATCTAACAAACAACATTAACCTTTTAACCAACATTCAAATAGGTAACCCCTCCCTAAATAGTGATCACAATATAGTGATCCTTTGAAATAAACTAAAAAAAATACAAGCACATCGGGTATAATAAAACATATGTTAAAAAGGCCAATTTTAATAAGTTAAGGGGAGCTTTACAATATATTGACTGGCATAAATGGAATATCTTCCAAAAAATATTACAAAGGTATATTTATTTCTCAGTATGTACCATTGGGCAATAAATATAAAAGAAACAAATTGAAACCAATGTGGCTGAGTGGGAAAGGGAAGCCTTTAAATCGGACAAATCAGAGGCATCCTATAAAAGATATAAGGAAGACAATAATGTGCGCAAAAAAGTGATTCGATTCGCTAAACTTCAAAATGAAAAAATGATAGCAAAAGAGAGCAAAACCAACCCCAAAGCATTTTTTTTTGTTTTTTTTTGTTTTAAATGGTTTTTATTGTTTTTGCAGTAAAAGTGCATGCATATTATGAGGAGCGAGATTCAACATAATGTTGCCTGCGCAGAGGCTCAGTGTCGTATAAAATCATAGTTACATATGTGCCTGCGCAGAGGCTGATGAAAGTTGTACCACGCAATATCAGTCATCTGTAGGTTTCAAGCTTATAAAGTCTGACCTGCGATGCTTATTGTCTAGTAATGCTATTGTTAATATCATGCAGTGTAAAACAGTACAGGCATGGCAACGTAGGAAGCACTTGATCGCCTTCGCTAGAGTTTGCAAGATCCCTCATATGTGATGAGTGTAGTGTGTTAACCGTGCAGAGGTGTGTTGCTGAATGACATGCTAAACGTTGGGGAAAACTAAAACGCGGTTCCGCGCGTCTGGATAATTGTGTCTATGCATCTATTTTTCCATTCGTTTAAGTTGTGCTTATCTGGGCATTATGCCTTTTCCCTAGTGAGCGCTGTAACGTAAATGGCATGCTAATTTTTTTATTTTTTTTTTATTTATTTTTTTTATTAACTATGTATGGAGTGCTTAATAAAAATAATAATGAAACTGTGCATTTCTGACTACGTTGCTAAATTCAAGCTCTAGGCACCTAGTCTTTAACTGCAGGTCTAGACGGTCTTACAGGTAGGTACCGTGCTAAAGGTTTTCGTGGTTCAATCTTTAGATACTTAGCAATTGTGATATCTACCCCTATATAATAAGGCTTTGAAATATGCTGAATTTGCTTTATGTATAGTTTAACTTGGCAGGCGCCATTGTTTTTATGCCCGAGTTTAAACCTGTGGGTATTCAGCACACGACGCAGTCACAATGCATTAGGTAATTGTTACCTGGAGTGCAACATTTTAAGAAAACTAAAAAGAGAACAGTCTGTATTAACTTGTGAACTTTAACTCTTTTGTGGCCAAAGCAGCACATTTGTCTGGTATTGTGTGGCCATGGTAAATCATAGTTGTTAGCATTATGACAATGTTTCCGTATTTGCACAATAGGTATGCTATGCAGTAGATATACAGATATTAAAAATAATAACTTTCAAACTTTTGGCAGAGGTATTATATTAAGCAAAACCAAGGCTTATCCATGGGTGTTATGGCTGCTTCTGGTTAATTACTGAATAGGCATGCCATGGAATTAGTGTATACGAATAGAAAATAAAGATGAAAATTAAAACTTCAGTAACAAGGTGTATCTGAATCTGGGTCTATGAAACCCTAATAGGGGAGTCTCTCCACTGGAGGTGGCGTTGTGGTGCCCGATGGTAAAGAATGTCCAGTGTGAGGTCAGTGGCCTCCTGTGGGGTATCTGTGCTGGCTTTCCTCTGCTGTGTCCTCTTGCAGGCTTATGCCTGGTGTGCATATATTTGCCAAGCAGGTCCCTCATTGCAGGGTCCCCTCGGCTCCCTTGGTGTGACTAATCCCCTCTGTTCCCCTCGGGCCTGCTCTGGCCGGTCATTCGATGGTTCCACAGTGCTGTGGGCACTCAGGGCTGTCAGCTGCCTGGCAGACTCCCCCCCCGAAAAGTCCTCGGGCCCCTCGTCCCCTGCACCTCCCCAGCTCCTGTAGTTCCCCGTTGGAGCTCCAGCCCCATTAGGCCTCACCCCTCTCCGGCCTCTTGCATGTCGCTGGCGCTTGTCGCCCCGGCCACCGGTCCGCCGGGGGTCCAACTTACCCCAGCGTCATAGGGCTCACAGAGTCGGGGCCGGGCCTCCCTGGACCACCACCAAATCCAGGGGTTAGGGCCGGCTCCGTGTCGACCGTTCTGCCACCCGGTGAGGTCCGTCTGTGGGATCTGCCGTCCCTAAGGATCCAGGTGTCCCCGCGTGGCTCCCCGTAGCGAGCGTGTTCCGCGGCCATCTTGACACCACGTGGGAAAGGGCTCCGCCATGTGTGCGCCTTCTGCCTCCCGTCTCCAGAGAACTGACTCATGGGCCAGGATCACCCCCGCCGGCCCGAGGGGGGGGAACGGGGCCGGGGCCGGTCCCCCCCTCTCTTGTCTGGGCTCGCGGCTTCTGCGTGTAGGCCTCATGCGGTCATCGCGCTCCAGCAGGGCGGGCTGCTCGGTGTCGGCCCGGCAGGCCGTGCTCCTGTGCCTCTCCCCGCCCGGTGCCCATGCCTGCCCCGGCTTCAGGTGCGCTTTCAGTGCTGTATTTCAGTGTATTTAAGCGATTCGTAGCCGGAGCTGGCATGGATAGCTGCCGCTCGGCTTGGCGGCCCGGCCCCGCCCCCCCCAAAGCATTTTTTAAGTACATACATTGTAAAAAACAAAAAATAAAAGTGTAGGTACACTAAAAACCGGGATGGGGGTGTTAGTTAATGAAGATCAGAAAAAGGCAGACATTTTAAATAACTATTTCTCCTCTGTATATATTAAGGAAGAACCTATGGCAATAGATATGCAAATGATTGCTGCAAAAAACATGCAGAACAATTGTAATTGGCTAACTCAAGACAAGCTGCTGCAGCAACTAAAGAAAGTTAATATAAACAAAGCTCCAGGGCCTGACGGTATTCATCCATGAGTACTTAAGGAACTAAGTGTGGAAATAAGTGAACCTCTGTTTTTAATCTTTCAAGATTCTTTTCTTTCAGGAAAGAGAACCATTCACACTGAAAGAAAAAGAAACAAGTGAAAGGCAGCTGAATTGACAATTTGTCCGCATATTATGAACATTACAGTAATTTAAATCCAATTATGCACGTCATGAAGGAATAACAATTCTAATAAAGTGGTAACTAGACCTAAATAACAACCAAACACATGCAATGATATAATGTCCAAACTGAGAAAAATCTATATGAACATAACAATGCGATACCTACCATTCGGGCGGGAAACGTAGGGAGGGAAATATTTGCCTCCTGTCATTACTAAAATTAGGATTATAGGTACACTACGTTAGCATAATCTACAATTTTACCACATGACTGGAGGCTTCATATTTGCATTTTTAACGTTAAGTATTAAGCAGGGCAAAGGAGGCATGAGAAGTCTTACGAAAATAAAACAACCTGAATGTACTCTTGTGCGTCCAATCCGTACAACGCATAACGTCGGCAAGAAAGGTCCTTGTGAAAGCTTGTAATGCAGGCGCATCCCTAACCAAGTGGGCCCCCAAAGCAGGGTACAACGCCGGATAACAATAAAAGCCAGCGGGGCCATCTGGCCAGTATTGTAGTTGACACCAGTCCACGAGGCTTAATGTATGAAGTCAAAAGCTGACCTGCCAAAGAGGTTCGGAGGGGAGCGGTCATTTCGGTATAGCGCACCAGCACCATAACTATACACAATCTGGGGTCCGCTTGAAAAAACGGATTTAGGAGCCAGCTGTAGTATTTTGGAAGTTGGTGATTGGTCCGTGAAGTAAATAGGTCCAGGTGTAATGGGTTCTTCAGATAATTTAATTCCTGGAAGATTGAGACATTGAGATTCCAGTTGCTGTTGTCCCGCCAATGAAATGAGAACCAGTCTGCCGTCAGGTTGGTAATACCAGGCAGGTACTCTGCTCAAAGCATAATATTGCGAGAGAGGCAGAATCTGTATATGTCCTTTGTGGCCTCCGTGAGAGCCTGAAATCTAGCCCCTCCCAGGCGGTTGATGTATTACAATGCCGAGACATTGTCCATGCAGAGCTGGATGCAGCAGTTCGATATGTCTTTGGCCCAGCTGCGTATGGCAAAGGACCCGGCAATCAATTCCAGGCAGTTAATGTGGAGTTCGGTCTCTTCGCCTTGCCAAGAACCCACTGTGGAGGAGTTTGCACAGTGGGCGCCCCAGCCACAGAGGCTGACGTCTGATTTCACAATGAAGTCCGGGGATGAGCCAAAGATCGCTTTGCCATTCCAGGCTTGCATGTGAAAAAGCCACCAGCGGAGTTCCGTCCGAAAGTCCGCTGAGAGTGGAATCCAGTGTCCGAAGCATACACATCTCGCCTTCAGACGTTGCATGGCCCTGTAGTGTAGGGGTCCCAGAAATATCGCCTGAGTGGAGGAGGACAAAAGTCCTACGATCCGAGCGAGCATCCTGAGGGGGATAGTATCCATCCATAGGACCTGTATGATTTTCTTTCCTTATCGTAGCTGAGGAATTGGGTCAGCTGGGAGGGAGAAAGAGATGACTTCTGTCTGTTCACCATGAAACCCAAAGATACCAGAAAGCTAAGTACAAATTTCATCTGCAATCGTAGCCTGGATGTGGATTCGCAGATGATCAGAAAATCATCCAGGTAAACGAGACATTGTACGCCCTTGGTTCGAATGTGCACCATTACTGGCTTCAGGAGCTTTGTGAAGCCCCACAGAACCGAGCTGAGGCCGAACGGCAGACATGTGAACTGACATTCTAGGGTGACATGGACCGACAGGTATACGTCTTTGAGGTCCAGACGGGTGAACCAGTTGTTCTCGATGAGGAGGTCTTGCAGAAGATGTATCCCCTCCATCTTGAAATGTCTGTACACTACGTAATAGTTCAGCAGTCGCAGGTTGATCACTGGCCGGTAATCTCCCGTTTTCTTCTTGACCAGGAAGATGTTGCTGCAGAAGCCGCCATCATCGGGCACATATTGAACTGCGCCTTTTTCGAACTGGGTGCAGACTTCTAAGTCAACTAGGCATTCGTGATCCGCGGACAAGTGTTTTGGAGGCGGAGGGCAGGCCTGAATGGGCTTTGAGTAAAACTCTATGGTGTAACCCTGAACCGTCTGGAGTACCCAGGCATCCTTGGTGATCGCTATCCAGTTCTGCAAGAAAAGAGGTTGCCAGCGGTAAAGTTGGGAACAGGTAGGCTGTGAACGTACTCGTAAAATGAGGACCTCTGTAGAATGAGGACCTTTGAGTAGTGGCTGGAAAGAAGTTGAATGACTGTGGGTATGTTCTGGAGCCTGTCGACCAGAAGAGGCTGGTGGTTCGGCTCCTCTGCCGACCAGCCCTCCCAAAAACACCTCGCCCAGGTGGGGCACGGAAGACCTGCTTCAGGGATGATTGTGCCTTATTTAAGGTGGTAAACAGGCTCACGTGCCTCTTAAGTTCGGATATAAAAGCTTCGCCAAACAGTAGGCCTTTAGCCTCAGGACCGAGTTCTTTAGATCCAAGTTCTAAAAGCTTATTGTTGATGCGGATCAAGGCCGATCTGCGTTGTTTGGTGCATAGTGTCGCATTGGCATTGCCCAGTAGGCATATGGACCACTGAGCCCATTCGCGGATTGCATGTGGGTCGAGTTTGGTGCCTTGGGAGAGAGCTAAATCCACAAAGTAGAGAATCTTTGCAATAGGGCCAAGCAAGTCTAGTAATTTATCTTGTGTAGCATTAAGTCCTTTCTCAACGCCATTGCGGGGTCTCGTCCTGAGTGGGACATAAAGACCACCACTGTGGTGTCAAATTCCGCGGTCCGGCAAGAGTAGTCCAGGACATTCGGCTTTTAGGCATGCACGAACTTCTTTTTTTCTAGGGGCTTGCGTAGCCAATAATGTACAAATGTAGCCATGTGGTCTGGGAGGCTCCCCTTTGATGATCGAGGGTGGCAAATGGTACGAGGGTCGAAGAGTGGTACACCTTGTTCGTCCACGAAGATACCATTCTCGGTCACTCTAGGTTTAGGGCCGCTAAGGGTATCCCTGTGTCGTTCGTCCTCTCAGAGTACGGTTTCCTTAACATATTTTGAGGAAGACTGGGGTAAGTCTTGCCAGTCTTCGTCTTCTGAGAGTGAGCCATCTTCACACCACTCGTCCACAATGTTAAGGTTACTCGGTGGACCATATTCCTCCTCGTCGGAGGAAGGAGGTTTTGGAGGAATGGGTTCCCGTGGTTCCACTCGCTTGGGTTGTTTGACAGGTGCTTTGCCCTTGATCCTAGAAGTTGGAGGACTTGATCCCTTCCAATGGCGCTTGGACTTTGATATTTCCGATCCCGAGGCCTCCGCCAGGTCTGGTGGGCCTGCGTCTCCATGGGATGGTGGTAGAGCTTGCACCAGAGCTTTCTTCACGGAAGCCGCCACCGCGGCATTAATCATAGCTTGGAAGTCCTGGGTCGGATGAGGTGTGTCTTCCGTGATCTGGTTCTGTCCTTTGTGCGAGACTGTGACAGTCAGAGGGGGCAATGGTATTAGGGCAATCACATAGGGTTGCCAGTCTCCTGGTACAACTGGGGCTCGTCCAGGGTATAGTGGCCCCAAATTGCCAGTGAATGTATAAATATTACATGCTAATGTGGGAGGGCTCTCTCTCTCCTGATAACCAGGGGAGATATCCTTGAGAGGTAGCTGAGACCTGAATGTCTAGTAGGAGCAGGGTGATCCAACAACTTCCTTTTTCACTGGGTTCACCACAGTTGTCTATGAAGCTGTACTTCGTTTAGAGATTATCAATATGTAGTGCACGTAAGAAGCAGAGGTATATCAGTACCATATGGGAAGAACCTGCATATAACTAGCTGGGGGCTAACCCCAGGTGGTGTGCCGTGATAACCAGAGGACACCCACGTTAGTATTTGGCACAATATTGGAATGAGGTGGCATGCCATGAAAACCCAGAGGACACCCACATTAATATGTGTACTCTTGGTAGCTGTGTGTATGTATATATATGTATATATATATATATATATATATTCCTGTTTAGGGTGATAGTGAATGCACTCAGGCAGTATAAAATACACTCAGTTTCCAGAAAGAAGCCACCTGCCATCAATTTCCTTAGTACTGTTAGGAATCCTGCATCAATTGTGAGCTGACAGGTAAAGTAACAATCAAGCTTTAATGAGGTACCTAGTTGATCTCTAAGTTGAATTTGTATGAATCCAAGTCCAACAGGTCAACTAAAATCCGTTTTGTGTGATTCCCGATCTGGAATAGAGCAAGAAAATGTCCGCCATGAATCTTGCGGTATTAGTGACATCCAAGATGGCCGCTGCTCGCGCGCTACAGTCAGCAAGCCCTGCTAAATGAGGGCCCGCTAAAATATCGCGAACTATGTGCTCCGGTCTCCCCCCAACCCATCCCCAAGCCTGCTAGCCCTGACAGAAATGACCCCAACGGACCCAAGGCCCAGGCGTGGCACTGACAGCCGTGACGCCCGCGGTCCGAGGGAGAAGGTAAAAGCACTTACACAAAAGGACAGCCAAATGACAGAGGGCTGAGGCCAGTCAAACAGATATAGATATATAGGGTAACAGCAGGGACAGGTTATGGAAAAGCCAGGGAACAGAAATAAGTATAGGATAAATACATAAAACCAGTAGAAAAATGCCATTAATAATAAACACTAGGGAGAAACAAAATACTCTGAGCTGTGCCAAGGCTGGAGCAGCAAAAAAAGAGCATGAGTTGGGGCTATCAAGGCCTTTTGTGTATCAACTAACTTTTTTCTCATTGGTTGTTTTTGTTTCTGTGCTGCTGGAGATTTTCAGTAAAGAGAGTTATGCAAATATGAAGCTTCTTGTTATGTGGTAAAATTAAAATAATCACTGCTTGATTACGTTGCTTATGTTGCTTGGTCGGACTGTGGAGGAAAACTCTGCAGAAAACCTCTTAGCATGTGTAAATTTGTTACACAGAGCACAAAGCTTCTACTATGAAACTACAAATATAACGTTAACATAGGAATAAACAGTCGTTCAAACGAGGCGATTCAATAAGCTTATGGAGTCAGTCTATTTTTTGTGTGAAAAGTATAGAAACAGTATAAAGCCATCTGAAGTAGGATGATTTGGAAGCTTTGCTGGTGCAGCATTAGGACAAACGGAGAAATGTTTGCTATATTCCTCTGGTGTAGAAGAGCAGGCGGCAAAGAATCAGAGGGGAGGCCTAAGTTCCAGCCTTGCGGGTAGCGTCACAGGCTGGCTCAATAGGCAGTTAAAGTTGTGGGGGTTAAACACAACACAAACAGAAAAATAATGTGGGAAGCGCAATAAACAATATCTGAAACATACTATATATAGTACTTTCCTGTACTTGAGACAATATGGGTGATCATAGATTTATCTGTAGAGATAGAAATGAAAAACATTTATAGTGCAGCTGTATTATTCCCAATATTATCCAGCATACAAGTGCAAACTCACAATTTACAGAGCCTCAAAAAAGCTGACTCTGGCTGTAAAGGCATGTAGGCAGATATTATCTCGGCTTGATCCTTGGTTCTGCTCATCCAGATCCTGAAATGATGAGGATAATCCAAAGGGTTATAATTGTAAAGAATGTATTAAGCCATAGAGATAAGAAATAAAATAAAAACAAAAGGTAAGAACAGAAATATCCTAAGCAAGGATAGTCCAATACAAAGTCCTTAAAAGCACAACGCGTTTCGGCTGTAGTCGCCTTCTTCCAGGTGCCTAACTTCCTTCACTTGTGTCTCGCCCTTTTTAAGTGGTAGTGCCGGGAATTGCTGATGGAATCTGCCTCCCGCCGCGCTCAATGAGGGTCTTCCAGGTCACGTGACGACGTAACCACGTCTTGATGTCTCAACGTCACTCCCTGTGTTGTTGGCAAATCCTTCCGAGTCATGTTACAGTGTTATTAGGTCCCGGCGTCACTTTTTCACTATACGTGACGCCATGGGGTGGTATCTCTCCCTCATTCCATGAGGCTTAAAGCACCATATTGGAAAGTCCAGATGCCAGTCCACACCACTATATTATTATTATTATTATTATTTTGAGAGGGGGGGATGTAACAATAAATAGGACTATTACAAGAAAACTTACAGGAACAATAGGTTGAAAAGGACCCTGCTCAAACGAGCTTACAGACTATAGGAGGTGGGGTATTAGAAACATTAGGACAGGAAATATCAAGTAGGAGTGAAGCAGAGCTGGGGGAGAGAGCAAAGCACTGTCCCATAGGAGAGAGCAGGAGACAGGTATGTAAGGTAGAGATTACTCTGGGAAGCCATAAGCTTTCCTGAAGAGATGGGTTTTAAGGCCCTTCTTAAATGATTGAAGACTAGGGGAGAGTCTGATGGCAGTAGGCAAGCTATTCCATAGGAGAGGAGCCGCCCGCGAGAGGTCCTGCAAGCGCGAGTTGGCCGTACGGGTGCGAGCAGCGGTCAGGAGGTGGTCACGGGCAGAGCGGAGGGTACGAGGAGGGGCATATCTATGGATTAATGAAGAGATATAAGTGGGGCTAGAATTGTTCAGTGCTTTAAATGTATGGGTTAGCACTTTGAATTGACTCCTATAGCATACAGGGAGCCAATGTAAGGACTGGCAGAGGGGTGAGGTGTGAGAGGACCGACTGGACAGGAAAATCAGTCTAGCTGCAGCATTCATTACAGACTGTAGCGGGGCAATACGGCTTTTGGGGAGACCAATCAGGAGAGGGTTACAGTAATCCATGCAGGAAATTACTAGAGCATGGACAAGCTCCTTGGTAGCATCTTGCGTAAGAAAGGGACGGACGCGGGCTATGTTTTTGGGTTGGAACCTACAGGACTTGGCAACAAACTGGATGTGAGACTCAAAGGTGAGACCAGAGTCAAGTATGATGCCAAGACAACGTGCTTGCAGGGTGTCACGTCCTGCTCTGTTCTGTGAAGATGTCTGGCAATGGCTTCTGGTATCCAGTACTCTTGTTACAATTCTTGTTTAGTTTTTCTTGGTTTTTGGTTTTCTATTCTATGTCTGGTTTTCTTTATGCTGGGATTTCTGGGTTCATTCCTATAGTTCGTCCCTGGATTTCCCAGTCTCCAGGTTTCCTTTAAATGTTTGTTTTATGTTGCCACACCCGTTTGTTTTCCACCATTCCTTTCTGTTTCAGAGTCCTGCAGGCAGCTGCTCAAAGCTTCTGCCCTTTTTTGCAGGTAAGTGCTATATATGTCTATTTAGGATGTTTTAGCATACTTTAGGTAGTGTAGGACCTGCCAGATATGGGGTACATTGGCGTTGTTGGCAGGCTTATGCAATGTATGATCATATAGTGTGACTAAATCCCCATGATTTTCATATGTAGTACTTAGTTATTTCTCCTCTTGTTTTGCCTATGTTATCTTGTCTTGTTTTGGTTTGTATACCTAGCCCATGTACAGTCCTGTCCAGTCTTGCCCATGTTATGTTCATGTTTTCCTCATGTCTTGTGTATATGTTCTGGGTTTAGCTTCCTATCCTTCTCTGGTTCTGGGTTCTATTAGTTCTGTCTTGTTTTCATGTTTGGTGCCTATCTTTAGTCTTGCCTTGTTTCTAGTACTGGATACAATCCTGCTACAGAGTCTCCCTATTAAGCTCCTGGGAGGTCTGCTTAATTTCCTAGTTCCTGTTATCTGCATAGGCTGAATCAGGGTCTTGGTATGTGGCTGCACAAACGCTGGTGCTCAACACCAGGGGGCGTGCGGTTACCCTGCACCAGACCCTGCTAATCCACCTCCACGTTGAAGACTCCCACTTATCATCAGGCATATTGGGTCCCGGTCCACGCACCGCCGCCTGGACACTGTGTCTGGGTTCCGGGCACCGGACTGCCCCCCTGACACAGGGATGGACTTATGTGGATAACATAAAAATAACGGCCAGCTATGTCAATCTTATTATGACTTATTGGGAAGATTCCTACATATATTCCCAACATGGCTGGGCAGAAAACCTGGTCCTCTATTAAAGGTACATCGATGACATCTTTTTATTTGGAAAGGAGATGAAGCTTCCGCCCTAAAGTTTTTAACGGTTTTAAATTCTAATAGTTGGAACATTACATTGACTCAGGAGATAAGCAACACTCGTGTCAATTTTTTAGATCTTGACATCTACATTGAAGGAAACCATATAAAAACCTGTACGCACTTTAAACAAGTAGATGCCAATAGTTTCATATACATGAAGAGTTGCCATTTTCGTCCCTGGCTCTCTAATATTCCAAGAGGACAATTTCTGAGATTGCAAAGAAATTGTACAGAAACAGAGAATTATTCCGCACAATCAGAAATTAAAAAAAACCAACATTTTTTAGAGAGACGATCCTTTGAATAGGATATAGATGAACAAATCAAGCAAGTTTATAAATATGAGAGAGAGCAAATATTGGATTATAAAGAAAGATCTGTAAACAGAAATGAAATTAAAGAACAGGTCCGTTGAATCTTAGATTTTAATAGTAATTCTATTATTTTAAAGATAATTTTTAGAAATAATTGGCAGATTTTATCTCATGATTAAGATATTGTACAATATATAGGTGAAAACCCAAACATAGTATATAGGAGAGCATGTAATATAAAATAAATTGTAACTACAAGCTATATAGAAAAAGAAAGAAATTATTTTCTAGATGATTTTAGGAAATTAAATTAAGGATTCTTTTATTAGACACCCATTCATAAAGGCAACTATCATAGTGTTGCACACCCAGGCCCCAAAACTAGACCTTTCCTCATTTCCAACACCCTTTACCCGCTGGTATATAACCCGGCCTTTCCTCCAGGACTGGATGCAAAACCATTTCAGGAGCTGATGGGTACTGACATTCCCCGGGTGCGACACCTGTTCACAGAGAGAAAGATCAAGCCCCTGACTAAGATACTTACCGTGGACACCCCTAACTTCATGCAATGCTTTAGATATAATCAGCTGACAGAATCCATCACCTCTGTTCCACAGAGACCTCTTCTGACCAGAGACCTTACCCCAATGGAGGTGATCTGCACAGACACGGACCCTTTAAAAGATGGGATATCAACCATATACAATATGATCCTTACACAGCAGAGAACACCATCACCATACTATAAGGGGAAGTGGGATTAGGCCTTAGAAGAAACACTCATAACACACAGGGGCACAAAATCTGTGATTTCACACTGCATACAAATTGCTAACCTACTGGTATAGGACTCCCCGGTCCCTGCACGCAATGATAATGACCATAGATAACAGTTGTTGGAGATGTGGAGAAGAGGTGGGCTCCCTACTTCATTTATGATGGGATTGTTAAAAAAAAAAAAAAAACTGTTTTGGACAAAGATCTACAGCATTGGTAGTCAACCAGGTCCCTACCGCCCGGCGGTAGGTAAGCTGCAGGGCTGAGCCCGTTCCAACTGGAGTTCAGAGCGAGGGGGGATGGGCTCCGGTCTAGCGAGCCTCATGGACCTCTTCTCGTTTGGGAGCCAATGCGCCGAGCTGGCCGGGGTTTTACTTTCCCGTTCTGCCGCCACTTGGAGGCATTGGAGGGATCCCTCTGATGCCGGAGTGGTCTGCCGTGGGCCTGGCCGTCCGTCCACGGTGGTGGTGGTTTGGTCCAGTTTACCTTGTCACCTGCTGCTTGTGGTAGACCGGAAGCCACTCGTTGCTGCAGCCTGTCCCAAAAGGCTTTAAATAAGCCGCTTGAAGGCCTTTGTGAGGTCTCTCAGACCTCGTGGTGTGGTGCTCTGCCGCCATCTTGGGTATATCGGGTATGCCTCCTGTAGTAGCAGGACGTTTTCAGACCAGTTCCAGATGCTAGGGTGCCGGGATATCCCTTACTGGTCGAGGGGGGACGAGAATGTGCAGCTCAGTGTCTGCTAAGGGGTGTCGGCGAAGGAGTAGGCCGCCCCCTCACCCGCACACTGCCAGGCAACAGTTAGGCCTCAGGTTTGCCAGGTGACTCAGCCAGCTAGCGGTAACATTGGTCCACAGCTCTGGTTAGGAGCTCCAGATTAGTAGTTATTTTGCAGTATTGTGCTAATTTCGGTTTGCTTAGATCGTCTGGTAAATTCAGTTTTGCTTGAAAAGACCAGGAGCTCAGACGATGTGCGACCACTCACCATGCTGCTCAGGCCCCGCCCCCCCACAGTTTCACATTTAACTGATACAGACCTGAATGTCTTGTATTACTCTGTTTTATGTTATATCTGACACAAACAACAAAAAATGATGACAGGAGGATCTCGTGTCAAAATAAACAGATATTCACAAAAAAAATTAAAAAATAGAATTGACTTGTAATTTTTGTTATAATTCAGCTATTTTGGCCTTGAATTTTATTGTATCCTATGTACCGTAACCTGTAATGTTATATCATATATATATATATATATATATATATATATATATATATATATATATATAGAGAGAGAGAGAGAGAGAGAGAGAGAGAGAGAGAGAGAGAGAGCTTTATTTCTATATATAGAGTGTCCATTTGACAGGAATTTCTTTTGAAGATGAGAAACGGAATACATTTTGTTATGTAATAAAGAGTATTGTGTAAATAGGATGAAATCCAGTCATATGTTGTAATATTGCTAAATTAAACAGTGCAATGACAATCTTAGCTTCTCTTTATCTCTGGCATGTATTGTGCAAATTGGGAGTAACCAACAATAAGAGTAGATACCACCAATCATAAAAAGCTTATTATGTTAAACTGATATGACTCATGTTTAAATAGTATTTTATACTATTTTTCGTACCACCATACCCCAGATTACACCAAGTAGATAAACAAAGAATAATGGCAAACCACAGTTAAAATCCAGCTGCTTGAAGGGATGCTACCTTGTGTAAACTTACACTGTGTGAAATAAAGTTTTATGAATACTATGTAACGTTTCACTTCAATGGATTTTGTCATCCAGTCATAATTGTTTTTTAGTAAATCTTTGTTTATCCCTTTCATTACTGAGAAAAGCAAGACAAGTATTTGAAAGAGTAACCATACCTAGCACATACATTAAGGATAAAGTAATTTGAAGAATCCGTAAAATGGATTTATTCATGCTTTACAGAAATTTTATATTATAAGACATTTCATGTCTTGCTATATTTTCTGCAGGGTCTGAAATATTACCATTGAACCAGAAAAACTAAACAATTTGTCAAATACTATAGCTTATAGGTGTGACAAGAGTAAATAAATAAAAAATTCTTACATATTTTTGTGGGTATAGGTATAAACCCTGATGGCACACTTACATTATAGTTAGGGCATTTACCAAAGCACAGGCACATGGGACATTTAGGACTAAATAATGGGTAGAGAAATTTGATGCAGGCTGGGGGCATGCGCAAGACCACCACGTCACTCCCGATGCAGCAACGTCAACTGGAATCGTAACTCCTCCTCAGCAAGGTCCTGCAATGTAACTAGTGTATCATGTACTTATCTCAGCATTGCTTATTTTCCATGCAATTTATCCATTACAAACAAGTTTACATAATTTCCCTTTGGAACACTTTTATATTGATGAGAGAAGCATTCACTCTTCATAAACGCTTGATTGGACAGTATGAGTACTAAAACACTTTCTCAAGCAGTGACAAACAGACTAATTCTGTACATAATCTTAACATATACTTATGGGGATAATTCCCAATAAAATTGGTTCATAACTTAAACCTTGATTTAATAATCCCAATTATTTAATTTAATACTCTTCTAAAATTATAACTTTTCAAAACACTCATATATCAAATGTTAAAAACATAAAAACATCTAAATATAAAAATATGAAGACATTTTCTGCACTATTACACCTCATAAAAATTCAGAAATTCTTCAACAATTGATTCATCTCGTAACCTTGGGCCTTTGTTCCCAATACTGAATAGAGATAGGGCAAGATTACCTAAACAACACACTCCCTCCTTGTTAAATAAATATATTATTTCCATCCTCTTCTGGGTCGGTTTGCCGAAATATCTTCTAATAAGTTCTTCCAGCAAAATGCTTTCAATTTACCAATCCAAATATAATACATTAATTCAACAGATTACAATTGCCTTGCTTATAAACGTACTAATTTCAGCATAATTTTTTTTTTTTTTCAACAATCTTTATCATAAATATTTCTGATCATTATTACCATTTCACGGATGCTACAATCAATGAGATACACTAAATGAGCCTTACTTCGGATAAACCATACTACCCTCTCTTAACTCTTAGATGGACAATACTCCCCCGATAGTACTTCTTTATAAGGGAGAGCTATCTCCCTGTCCATCCAGTCTGTTTCCAATGAGATATTCACGTTCAGGATAAATCACTTTACAATGGAAAATGTGGATCCATGATTTGATCAGCTGCATTTTGTGGGGCACCTTTCACTTAAGATGTAACAAGCGCTTTTCTTGCAAAGTCTTATATCATCAAAAATTTACAGTAGTGATAGCATGCAATGGTTTCATCCTTGTCGGCTGTAGAGCATGTGACCTGTTTTGAAAACACTAAAGGCTTGCGTTAATGACATGCAAATATTACTTATGTTACTAAACTCATATACAGTGGTTACCGTGGCAACGCTCCGCGCGGCACTCAGACCGCAAGATTTACAGTGGAGCTGACAGGGGAGCTGACCGGACCGGAGGAGAGAGAAGGGAGCTGACAGGACCGGAGAAGAGAGAAGGGAGCTGACAGGACCAGAGGAGAGAGAAGGGAGCTGACAGGAGCTGCAAAAAAAGGTAAGTTCCAGCTCTCTGCCAGCCCCCCTCCTACACAGCCCATCCACTGGACCACCAGGGAATGAGAGCCCCCCTCCCTGGCCAGCTAACAAGCAGGGAGGGGGGACAAAAATAAATAAATACAAATTTAAATAATAATAAAATTAAAATAAAATAATAATATAAAAAATATATTAAAATAATAATAATAATTAAAAAATAATAATAAAAATGCCCATCCCCCACCAAGGCTCTGCATCACATACACAAACACACTCTGCATCACACACACTGCACTCATACACACACACACTGCATTCATACACACACCGCATTCATACAAACACACTGCATTATATACACACACACACACACTGCATTCATTATATACACCCACTGTAAATAAATATTCAACTAATATAATTTTTTGGGATTTAATTTTATTTAGAAATTTACAAGTAGCTGCTGCATTTCCCACCCTAGTCTTATACTCGAGTCAATATGTTTTCCCAGTTTTTTTGGGTAAAATTAGGGGTCTCCCGACTTATATTTGGGTCGACTTATACTCGAGTATATACGGTAGTTAAAAAGGGCAGTTAACAAACTGACAAAGGTGACCGATTACAAATGCAATCTGAAACAAACACCTCCAATTAAATATTATACTCCATTCCCTATCTTGAACAAAACACAGTCATAATTAGGATTTATACTTTTAGACAAAATACAGAGATCTTTTGAACAAAATCTTCATATTCAGATTTGCAAACAGCTATTTCACCTTTACAGAGACAGTCAATACTTAAGATATAACATCACTCAGCAAAAGAAACAATGTAACAGCTACATATTATTATACATTTAATTTATACTATACGTTACTCAATTCCATACAATGGAAATCTGCAAAACATGAATCTCCATTCACTAATAAACAGAGCAGATTCTGTTAAAACTGTTAAAACAGCAACATTAAAATAACCATAGCATTCCATAACAAACTATTCCCAATAACATACTATAACCTTCACAAACATCTAGTTTAATTTCTAGCAATTTTAAAACTCAATCTTTTATAAACCATGCCTCGAACAAATTCTCCTACTTAATATTTTCCTTCTAATCGCATTCTTTATTCTGCACAATTAAATAAAACAGATACGAACTGAATCCAAAACATGACAGATCTGTATACTACAAGACCAAGAAGTGTAAAACTCCCTAACACAGATAGAAAAAGCTCTGCACTCCAACTCCCACTAATCTTTAGCGGCAACAATGGCTATAGTATTTAACAGTCCATAAAACATTTATTCAATAGGCTATAAGGCAGGTATTTCTATCTACATCCACAGATTGGGACAAACTGATTCAAATATATTTAAAAAACAACACAGTAACAGGAATACTCCAATATTCTAATGATCAGTTAAGTTGCAAACTCCATAGATGCATACCTTCTGCTTTAACAATGGGCATTTAAACCACACATTAAAATATAGTCATTGTATCCACACAGAATAAATTCGTAACAGATGAAGTATTTAGAACATATTATTTTAAGGTATACCATTTTTTTCCCCTCCCATTTTCTACCTACGTTTGTGACAGACCACCCGGTCACTGGATTACTAAATCCCCTTTTTACTCTCTGGTTCGTTCTGTAAACTGTTCACCTAAATTTTATTCTTGTTTTGTTCGGATAACAAACAAAAACACGAACTACCAGACCACCAGTATGCTGCTTGTTAACCTCCATCACCCCTGTCAACACCTCATGAACGATTGTAACCGCAGTGTTCTAAAGGGTCGGCTGGGTGCAGGGCCGGCGCTACCTGTAATGCGACCTAGGCGCAACTTAGCAGGGGGTACCAGAGCCCTGTGCCCGGAATCATCGGTGCGGCTCCTCATGTTGCGACGCCTGAGCGCTTTAGCAAGCCTCAGGCGATGCAGCACTGCTGTATGGAGGGTGGGCGGATTTGAATGACCGGCAGGAGGGAAGCACAGAGCGGCAGCACACCAGGCCTTGTGCACGACAGGGGGACGTGATGGGCCGCAAAACAAAAAAATTAAGACCGGACAAGCCAAGCAAGGGACCAAATATACCAGAACTCCTGCGACAGACCCATGAAGCTGTGAGACCCAAAATGGCCGACTTCCATGAAACATATTCTGAGCTGTCTGACGACTTCTCATCAGGGGGTGAAGAGGCCGACCTACCTCCGGTGCAGAGACCGCTCCCGGGCACCCAAACCACGGACAACACACCCGTGACAACAGCAGTCCTGAAGTCGCTGCTGGCGGACCTGCAGAGGACACTACAAGCGAATGTTGCAACACTCCGGGACAACATCCACGGTCTGACGGGCCGAATGGGGGCCCTGGAGATGGCATCCGGCGCCTGCAAAAAACAAATCACGGCATTGCAGCAGGACCTCCGACAACAGAAAGAGGCGCACGGCCGCCATTTTGCGGCCCTGGAGGACGCCCACCGGGCCAACAATATCAAGATCCGGGGCATCCCGGAAAGCATTCCACCAGCAGAGATGCCACACTTACTGAGAAGTCTCTTTGTGGCCCTGCTAACACCGAAACAAGCAAGAAACATCACCCTGGACAGTTTCTTCAGGGCCCTGAAGCCAGCTAAAGCACCGACCCCAGCGCCCCGAGACCTGGTCCGGCATTTCCAACTGCACTCGGACAAGGCAGCAGTGATGGCAGCGACCAGAAACTGTTCACCATATTCCTTTGAATCTATGGAGTTGTCCTTTTTTGCCGACCTCACCGGAGGCACGCTTGCCTGGCGGCGATCACTCAGGCCTTTTACTACACTCCTACAACGGAACTGACTAAGCTACAGATGGCACCAGGCCCGAACGCTGCAACGCATGAAATCCGAGACCTAAGAGAAGCGGCAACCTTGCTGCCCACTCTGGGACTGCCACAGGACTCATTCCACGCAACTGAAACCCTGGGAACAAGCAAACCACCCCACCATTGGAACCCAGAGGGGGTGACCCCCTTTGTCCCACGCGGAACCAGGAACACTCCCAGCGCTTCAGGGACTACCTGAGACATGAGCACCAATAGGCAGAACAATACCGGGATACCCTGGTTGTGTTGTTTTATTTTTCCTTGTTTTAACTAATTTTAACATGTTTTAGCCTCTATTGAATATGTTATGAGGTATCCTTACCCTCCCTAGTCAACAGTCTCGCTCCCCTAAAATGTAGGTAATCCTATATTTCCTACCCTCAGACGAGCGGTCCATGGACCATAACACCCAATTCCCCCCCCGCCTGAACCTTACATGACTTGCCTTGCACATAAGGCATTGCCATAATAAGGCGTAAAAATTCACAGCGAGGTGGATTTTTACCAGCGCAGGCAATACGTATAACTTAACCTAGCGAGGTGTAGCTATTCACTCACCTAATTACAATATGTTTAACCTGTCTTGTTCACATGCTTTTAACAAAAACAAAAAGAAAACGTGCTTGCAATCTCGACTACTCCACTGTTATTATTGTTGAAAATTAACGGGAGGTATGTCGTTGGGGTACCTCGCGCGTGTTGTCACATTTCTATGCCGGCAAAAAATAAAGAATTTTTAAAAAATGTACCAGGCTCCTTTAAAATTGAACCACTCATCCATAACATTAGGCGACAAATTGCTCCAGAGAATCCAGAACATGTTCAATGCATACATATGGAAAACCCCCCCCCCAAGAATAGCCAGATGTCTCACCTGGCTGTCTCCAACCAAAGGCAGCCTGGGCATTCCAAACGTTAGGGCATACTATAGAGCGGCAGTCCTGGCACAAGGGCTGGGCGCACTATCACGCACTACCCCCCAAATATGAACCCTCCTAGAAAACGCTTGCATACGACCGCACACAATAAACTTTATGCTAAGATCATTTAAACCATGGGAATCTAAGAAACATAAACCCATGGCCAGTACGAGATTCTTAATAAGCAGCTGGAGGAAATGGGCAAGTTCGCTCACCGGCACGAATAACACTATATACTTTGCCCCGATACAAATAATCTCAGAACTATCGGAAGATATCAATATGGAACCATGGCGTCAACAGGGAATAATCTCAGTATCACAACTATATTCAGAGGAGGGCTTCAAACCATTCCCAGTCCTTCTACAGGAATATGCACTTCCCTCTAGGGGCACATACAGGGATGTAATTTCACATACATCAGAACCAAACACATTCTCCAATCCCTACAAACCCGCCAATGCGATGAATCGCAACTAACAAATTTTGGGCTATATTGTATAGGCAAGCGACCGCAATTAAAACCACTATCCCTCTGTTACACATCACTGAACGACGCTGATCCATTACACAAACACAAATACATAGAACTATGGGAATCAGAACTAAACATCAACATTCCCACTCCGATATGGCTGCGAGAAAAGTGTCCCATAGCTTGACCCATTGGGAGGCATATTGTAAAATATTGATGAGGTGGTACTTAGTGTCTACCAAGCTAGCGAAAAAGTTATTGGAATATTAACACTACGCAAAATACTGTTTACGCCGGAATGCTACTTACGTCATTATACACCTGCTAACAGCAACAAAGACTAGTATAGCCAGCCATTGGAAAAACAAACACACCCCTTCCCCTCTGGAAGTGTGGAATAGAATCGAAGCTATCTCAGATTACGAATGTATGGCGTACAGATTGGACGGCCGAGCAGAGACATACACTAAAAGGTGGGCAAGTTGGCATGCACACCGCACTGAAGTGAAAAACCTCAAACAAACACTCTAGAGGGCGGGCAGAACATACCAAAACACAACACACTACAATGCAGTGAGCTTTATCACTCAGAAGTCACACTCGAGTACCACTACACTACAGGTGAAGGGACGAATACGTTTTTACGCGCCTGTTTCGCTTACTCTCTACCACACATTGAACATCAATGCTGCAAATTAGGCATACCAGTTCTTTTTCTCCTGATTTTTCCTCCCCCCCCCGATACACTCCCCACCTCAACCACGAACGCGCAATTCCCGAGTACGATAAACACCCAAGCCACATATACCCACCTTACCCGAGTTCCAGCTGCAAAAGGGAAAGCGGCTGACATTACCATCAATACCATAAACATAACCATATTATTATTCCGATGTATAGCACAAAATGTATATTCTACCCGTTGTATAAAGCGACTAAGCTGACTCAACATGGAATTGTTAAATCCACACAGGATACAGCAGTAAATGAAAAACATAACTGTAACAGAAAACCCTATAAACAAAAAACCTAGCTCGTCTGAGCACTAACTCACTTTGTATATCCCTCTCTGTCAGGGTTAAACTAACAAAAACATATGGCACCAACCTTACTAGATAGCAACACTCTGCTAGCTAGCCTGTTGCTTTCCTTTCTCCACTCCCAGTGCTCCAAGCCAGCCTTGCCTTGACTGCTTTCCTTTCTGCACTCCCAGTGCTCCAAGCCAGCCTTGCCCTGACTGCTTCCTTTCTGCACTCCCAGTACTCCAAGCCAGCCTTGCCCTGACTACTTTCCTTTCTGCACTCCCAGTGCTCCAAGCCAGCCTTGCCCTGACCGCTTCCTTTCTGCACTCCAAGTGCCTAGTCTCCTTGAGTCTATCTGGAGAGAACAGCCTCTCTCTCCTACCTGCTTCCTGGGAGGAAGCCAGCAATCCCTCTCCTTTTCCTGCCTAGCCGGGAGGGGTTTATTCCCACTGCAACAGCTCATTAACTGCAGCTGAGCAGTGGGTTGGAGACGATCCAAAAAACCCTGGCCTGGATCCATGTCTCCCCAGAAAACCACTAAATTGTGGAGTGGAGCATTGGCCCACCCTTCTCTCCAAATGCTCCACCCCAGGGGCCCATAACTAAACAGTGTTTTGTGTTGTGCAACACACAAACTACACGTACTTCCCCTGGGGTTAAAAGGCCTATCTGCCTTCACTTTATCACAATATATATAGTTGTAACGGAGCTCCCTGTACCCCTGGCTGGGTAATTCCGCCAAGGACCGCTTCCTGGTCCTGGAACCGCTCCCTCCTGGAGCCGAATGGGGAACTCGCTCTATTCATCCCCAGGGCACTGGACGACACTCAGTCCTGGGAGCCGTAGTCCTTACAAGGACTTTTCCTCCCCACTAGACTACAGTAATAACATATACACGATTACATGGGCTCTCAGGTCCAGGACACTCCCATACAAAACAAGACAATCCCTCCCCTGTACCTGGGAGATAATTGAGTCAAGCACTGTTCAAAACTCAATTATCTCCAGGCATAAAAAACACACATTAATCAAACACCTCAAAAGAACCGTACAAATAAATAAAACCCCACAATACATCCCCTGATAGCCCTGATCTGGGAGACCAACATATCCAAAAATCACCCAGATCAGTTCAGGGGTTCAGGAATTTCCTGGAAGTCATAATTTGACTGACCACATGCATGGTCCCATGCCCAAAACAGTTCTAGAGAATCAGGGCTTGCGGTCTGTCTAGTTCAGAACAATGTGGTGCAAATTGCTACAAAATATCAATAAGGCTTAACAAGCTCCAGGGTGGTCTCCGGTTCGTGCGGCTGTTCGGTTCCTTAACCATAAAGTCCAAATACACAAACAGAGACTTTTACATCACATTTTACAAGGTCCATAGTCTGTAGGCAGGAGGCTGGCAAGCAGGTTCCTCCAGGAACTCGTGGCAAACTGACTTGAAAAGGGGAGTTTGTCACAATAGACTCACCTAAAGTCTCCCTGACTAACTAGACGTCAAGATGGGCGGCCGATCCCATTCCCACTTCTCGACAATACTAACTACTCATCGAGATGGGTGGCCTTTCCCTTTTCCACTTCTTAACAACCAGATCTCAAGAACTCCCAAGTCTATATTGAATCTGGTACAGAGGCAACCTCAGAAGCAAACGCCGATCCCGTTATCAACCTCTTACTCAGAGACACTGTCCAACCGAAAAATCACCACAGGGTCTCTAAACCCTTACGCTGTCATTGTTTTATGCGTAATCAAAGTAGTTTCTGCTTTCCCTTATCTCTGTGTAATCAGCTGCTGTGAATACTCAATGAACACCACTCAGATTGGTTATAAGGTTTAATGCAGTGGTAGTCAACCTTTTTCTACCTACCGCCCACTAATGCATATTTTTGGTTGAAAAAATGTCCTTACCGCCTACCAGTTTTCGCGCAAGTGCAGAATATTTTTTCTAAAGGAGGGTGTTTTAAAAAAAATAAATGTACGTACATTTATCTTTTTATTTCTACTTAATGCATGTTGATAATGTTTTTAACTTTATAAAGTTTAATGAGAAAACAATAAAGTAAATTGAAATTACCTTTACTAGTGATTAATGAGATCCTTGAGGTTGATGCTGCAAGACTAAATATTTGATATCTGGCTCGATTTTCGTAAGGAACAAACGAAGGTCTCCTCTTTCGGTGATATTCAGACGACTTCTCTTTTTGCGCATAATATGATTTCTCATCTGTGCGTTAGCTCCCCTCCTCTCCCTCCTCAATTCCCCTCCCCACCTTTTTTCCCCCCTTTTTTTTAACCTTCCTTATAGCAATGCCCAGTAGGAAGGCTGAGCTAGGTATCCCACTTACTATTACTTACTATAGCCCACTATAACAGACAGGCACACATACATACATACAGACAGACACACACACAAGACACACATACATACAGACAGACAGGCACACACATACATACAGACACACAGACAGGCACACATACAGACACACACACACACACACAAACAAGACACATACATACAAACAGACAGGCACACATACATATAGACATGCATACAGACACACACATAAGACATACATACAAAGACACATACACACATACAGACAGACACAAGACACACATGCATACAAAGACACATACACACAACACATACATACAAAGACAAGACACACATACATACACACATATAAACAGACAGACACACACATATATAGACAGACACACACACACACACACACACACAAGACACATACAAAGACACACATATATACAGACAGAAACACACAATACAAAGACACATACACAAACAAACACACACAAAATATTTTAGTCACCCTCCTGTTTCCTACCTTTTAGGTGCAGGAGGGTGACTTTCCCTTGGGTCCAGCGGTGACAGCATGGGCCATCTGATGGACGGTTTGCCGCGCGGGCCGGGGCCGCAAGTGGTGATGGCGGTACCCGGTCGCAGGGGTACCGCCGGCTCGCACCCGCCCGATCTCTCAAAATTAGAAAATCCCTACCGCCCACCTGGAAGCCTGAAACGCCCACTAGTGGATGGTAGGGACCAGGTTGATGACCCATGGTTTAATGTGTCATACATCGTATTTATAAAACACAGTTTGGCTAGGGGTGTATACATCAACTGCAACACAAACCAATCATGGGAGTCTCAGAAACAAAAGTATAATTTTTCATATAACATTACGCAGTGCTGTTAGTTAGTCTCCTGTTAACTGATATACATGACAGTCTTTGATTTAGGAACCCAATTACATATTGCAGGTTCTAGAAAGAATGCTATCTTTTTCAAGTGCATGATGTTTATAAAAGATAGTGAAAGCTGGTGTCAGGCACAAGAACAGAAAAATATTGTATATTTAAAAATGTGCGTTTACCCCTTTCAAAGCATGAGTATCTTGTACTATAATTAGGCCTACTGACCATTTGGTCTTTCAAGCAATGTATACAGTAATACTTTAGCTACGTAATAAGAAATACAGACATAAGACTAACACACTATAACGTGAAATATATATATATATATAGCTCCGTATGTCTAGGGGAATATTAACTAAGCATTGCATAGGTAAAACAATTTGTTTCCATCATGGATATATTATGGTTTCTGCTTTAGGTGTGGGAGGTTGCCAATTTCCTTCATTCTCATTTGGTGGGAGTGTCTGGTGTGATGGTCACCCCTGAGTAATTGGGGAATGTACCACCTAGATGTCCTTTTCACCAACCTGGAAGGGCGTTGTAGAGTCCCAATATGACATCCCAGTGTATTTCTGTGATAAGCGAGTTCCTTAGAGCTCTGAGAAGAGCTAGAGATTTCAGCAAGTATAGCATTTCCCTCCAACACGAGACGAGGCTGCGAGTTAAGGGTAAAAAGATCTGCAGGTTTATTGGTACATGTTGGATTTATACACAATTCCTCAGGCCAGACGAACACCCCCTGGACCTGATGAGGCACCGAATTGCAAAATGTACAGAACAATAAAAACAATGTACAATGTCTGGCACTCCCACATACAGCACACAATCCCTCCCCTCTGCTTGGGAGATAATTGAGCAAGATACTGTACGTAACTCGATTATCCCCAAGCAGAAAAACCACATTTTACACAAAGTATAGAAAAGACCCCACAACACCACATATACCCTCAAATGGTATATCCCCTAGTAGCCCTGATCTGGATGACCAACATATCCAAAAATCACCCAGATCAGAGCAGGAGTTCAGAAAATTCCTGGAAGTCTCTTTTGACTGACAGCACACATGGCTTCATGTCCAAAATAGTTACAGAAAATTATGCTGTGCGGTCGGACTATTTCCAATGATTAAAATGCACTTCGAATAGTCGTACGGGACCATTCATGCACAAAGTCAGGGTTGAAGTATGTCCGGTGGATTACTTTTACCGAACGGCGCTCTGTTTCGTGGGGATTTAGTCGAACTTAGCTGGAGGTGGAAGTTCCAGCGGTGTTCATGCCATCAAGTGTCCGATTTTAGTTCCATGAACTCGATGGCAAAACACTGCTGGCCGCGTTCGACTAAACAAGATGGCCGCCGCTAAGTGTTCATCTATACGAACGACGACCAGCCGTTCGTCAATTAAGCTGCGGTTAACCACAACTTCTGGGAGGTTGACAAGCAGCACACTTCCAATTATGGGTGATCTGTTCTATCGACATAAATTTCGGTACACAAACAACACGGGGAAATAGCTTTGTGTTTGGGTTCGGTAGACAAAGGCGGGGGGGGTGCAATATAACCACTCGGAATAACAGAGGGCACCTGTTACATCTGGTAATAGTGACATTTTGGAGAAGCATTGCTTCTATTGTTAACAAATTCTCCAATAACCCACGGCCATTGCTTATGGCCGTCTACCCAGGGCCGGATTTACATAGGGGCTGATGGAGCTGCAGGTCCAGGCCCATTTATTTAAAAATAAAATTTTATATATATATATATATTTATTTTTCCTACTCATCACATGCTCTTGCATAAGTATGGAAACTTCAGAGGGATGTATCTAGCTTTCTGCTAGCCATTTACTCTAATTAAATTGTTTCTGTGAGCACGGAGTGCCTTTGACAATTATTATACTTACAAAGAAGTGAAATGGCTCAGCAGTAGCATGGCTTGCAATGTATGGATATGCTGACAGTTTTTATTTATGTGTAATTGTCCTATGTCAAGTTATGTATATCTGGCTCGCAAGGTTTTGGGACCTGCATGTCACTCATTGACCCATTCTCTCAAATGTCTCACATTGTATGAAAAATCTGTCAATAAAAAGATATTTACAACAAAATCTATGTAACTCATTAAAACTCACCAAACCTGAACATTTTCTAGCTTCATTCTTTGCACTCTATCTCAGAGAACACGCGTTCATCAAAACCCATTGCTTCAATTTGTATTCTAACCTTGTTTATGAAATCTCATAAAAAAAGCAGAATCCAAGTAGACCACATCCATTACTATACACTGAGCTAGGCTACTGTCTCCTTTATAGAATGCAATTAAGTTAGTATGACATGGTCTGTCTTTCACACATTCTATTGATCCCTACTAATAGCATTGTTGTTAAAAAATTAAGTACTAGATATTATCCTTTAAATCAGGGGTGACCAAAAGGTATATCCTCAGATGTTGTAGAACTACAACTACCATGATGCTTTGAATGCATTTAAAATGCCTTTAGAATGACAAAACATCAGGGAAGCTGTGTTTTTCAAACATCAGGGGATCTACCTTTTGGGCACCCCTGTCTTAAAGGTTTTTCCAACAATTTTTTGTATTATATAGAATAATGCCATATTGGCATTATTCTAGCTTTTTCTCCCAAAGTAAACGCTCAAAGTGCGTTTTAAAAGAGGTTTGACTTACCTCAAAACAGCACCGGGCAATGCTCCCTGGAGCTTCTCGACATGCCTTGTGTGATGTCATGGGAGCCACGCCAAAGTTCCTATCAAAGGCTTCTTATAGAGAAGCCTTTAATTGGAGGATTTAAAGAACTCATACATGTGCATACACGTGGGACAGAGATGGGGTACTGAAGGAAGGAAAGGAGCAGGAGGGAGGGCAGGCAATTAAACAATTAACGGATGGGATTGTTAGGAGGGAGAGCTTTCCTCAGTGTGGATGGGATGGAGGGAACACAGGAGCTGCGTGATGACGACAGATTATGCACAGAATTTACACTAGACGGCCCTGAACAGAGTTCCAGGCTGCCTAAGTCATATGTGCTGCATTTTATTAAGCATTTTCTCATTGGTGGTGTATCTAAAAACATCTTGCAAAATCTACAAATCTCTTGTCTGAAGTTTCTGAAATGCCGTACACAGGCTTTCTGTGGCGGTCCAATTACAGACTTCCCAATGCAGCTCAATAAGAGGTCTTTGCAAGACAGTTGTTCTGGGAAATTGCCTGCATCAACCAGAGAGCAACAGGACTGACTATCTGATAGATAGGCAGGGGTGTAACAAATTTATAAAGGTAATTTTTATTGAAATTTGTGTTTTTGTAAAATTAAAAAAAGAGCACATACTCTTCACACATAAAGTACTTCAACAAGCTAAAGTGTTTTAGCGGTCTAGAATGCCCCATTAGCGATGATATGATCTTCTATGCCAGTTAAGGCTTTTAGACGCCAAGTAAAGAAAAGAATGTAAAGCCTTCAAAGTACCAGTAGGATTAGATCCCTGCTGGTTCTGGGGAAACCTATGTTAACATGATATGCTTCATTTGCACAACTGTATATCTTTTTGATGTACGAAACTACTGTTTCGCTCCTATGTCACTTAAGTAAAATTAGTACTACAAATACTCCTCACTTATCGTCCGGGTTCCATTCTTACGACCAGGTCGTAAAACAAATTGGTTGATAAGTGAGGTGCATGCGCACCACTGCAGATCTACGTTCAGGGAAATTTCTCCAAACATAGACAAGTGCAGCAGAGCAAGGAATCCCTCAAATCTATGTTCGGGAAAATTTCCCCGATTGTAGACATATGCACCATAGCAGGGAATCACTCAAATCTACATAGACCATCTTTCTAATGTGGGGAATCCCTTGAATCCCCACTCTAGAGAGCTGTTCGCATGTGTGAGCAGTCGGAAAACAGGTAGGTCGCAAAGTGAGGACCACCTGAATTTATGTTAACATGATACCTTAGGCTCCCCTTTGTTAGCAGGGACCTTATTAAGTGGCTACACACTGACTGATGAGCAGGGCCAGCACAACCATAAGGTGACACAGGTGGGCACACTGGCCCAGGGGGCGCAGGATTGGCACTTTACAAAGCTCCCTTCCTGCCGGTCACTTCATAAAGCGTGGGCGAGCGCGGACGGCAGGAGAGGGGCTTGTTTCCATCTCCCTGGTCTGACAGGAAGCACTCACTCAGAGCAGAGTATCAAACTGCTTCTTGTCATACTGAGTAGAGGGAAACAAGCTCCGCTCCTGCGGTCCACGCTTGGCCACACTACACAGGAGGGAGGTAAGCTGGCACAAGGGGATATTAGATTGGCATGTACCGGGGTCTTTTAAACTCTGGATCGACCTGTAGTTGTCTCAGTCAGGAGGGAATTTGCCATCATGGACCTGGCTAGTGGAGTCTCTAAGGAATGAGTGCTTATCAGATCACAGCAAAACACAACAAGCTGGGTATCTCTACCATGCCATGCCTGCTAACGCCCATCCTGTTTAACCTAGACCTGGTAGACAGACGTGCTCTGAAGGGCTAGCGTAACTTTGGAGGCCGGGATTGGACATGCCTACGCAGTGGTCTAGTGGTTTGGCTGTGAAGTCATTGCTGGAGCTGGTCATGGTACAGCCCCCTAAGGGCCTCAACAGGTTCCATTATTCTTAGGTTAGTAATTACTATGCCACACTGGTAGGTAGATCTATGGTACATATGAATTCAACGCAATTTGAGAAATTATGCTCAGCTAAGGAGCACAACCAACTGGGCAAATCGGTGCTTTATTCCATATTACTCACATCAGCCCAGGGAGAACCTGCGAGATACATTGGAATGTGAGAATGCATAATGGGTCATACACTGTTTGAGCACCAGTGGGAGAACATACAAATACTCACTCACCAAGGAGCTATGAGCGCTAAAATACAGGAACTTAGCTATAAAATACTGACTGCTGGTATAGTAGTCCAGTAACACTGCACCGAATGCATGGAGAAATTCCTGACACGTGTTGGAGGTGCAAAGAAAAAAAGGGTACATTGCTGCACAAAGATCTCCCCCTACTGGACTGATCCACTCCATGATCCATGAGATACTCGACTCAGACCTACCCTTTCAGCCTTTGCCAATGCTGCTACACCATACGAAACTGAAGATTGCTCAATATAAGAAATCCTTAACTAAAGATCTGCTGAATGCAGTGAGTCCCTGATCTCAGAGAGGTGTTCACTTTCCAACAGTGGCTCGCAAGAGTGGAAGAACTATACGACATAGAGTCTTTGACAGCACCCCTCAGGGGACACAGCGACAAGTGTGCATAAACATGGGTCCCCTGGAGGGACTATATGTCACACTCTACAATGCTTTTTCTTCTTTTTCCCTGCTACATCTATTACCCTTGTTATGGTTTTATTCTTTATTTGATTGTGTATTCAGCAGTATTTATCCCTGAGGAAGTCCTTCAAGGTGTCGAAACGCGTAGGACTGCTTTATTTGCTGTTTTTTATATATGTTGGAAGTGAAGTAAGGACCTGGGAGATGAGCTTCCTGATATAGATTTTATAAACAAATATGCAATATAAAAAAGAAATTGGAACCCACTGTAGGCACAAAAGATCATGATGAATTAACAGGGAGAACCAAGAGAAACTTGGCTAAATTAGAGGAACAAGTCAAAGGCACTAAAATAAAGAAATGTAAAAGAGATATGACAGATTATAAATATAACAGAGTTAGAGATTACTCTAAACCTAAACAGGATAAAAATAGGTTTAAACGAACCAGATTAGACAGCTATCCGAAAAAAACATATAATCAGAATTTAAAAAATATAGCTGCAACCAGATTGGAAACTCCCAAAAACCCTAAACAAGTCAATTGGACTAGGGTAGAACCAAGGAAGAAATATAGTGATGCAGCTAGAAGTAACTATAGCACTACACACACAAGGTCAAAGGAATCATAGCCCTACATACACATATAAGAAAAGAAGTCCCCCTGAGAAATCATTTTGAAGCACTATCAGATTTTACCGATGATGAGGGTAGGAACAATTTTTTTTAGGGAGGACGAGGGAGCGCATTTTTACCTCCCCTATGAGAAAGAGAAGTTTCAGAGAGCAAGAGGATGTAGATAAGGAATTAAGTACCAACAGAGAAAAAAAAGGAAGAGTGTCCAGATGGATGGAATAATCAATCTGCGCATCCATAAATTATAATGAAATTAAAGTTTTAAATAAAGGATTCAAATTTGTCCCTCAGAGAAAATGTAACTCTTTTTCTGCATACATAGATATTTTAAAATATTCTAGAGTTTTTACGTTAAAAAGGTTTTTTAATATTAATAATATTGTTTTAAATACTAACCATACTGCTCTTAGAAAAAAATCCAGTTTTACCCAAAAAACTATCGTATTAGTGCAATAGACATGTTTGAAAAATCAGTAACTAGTGATTTTGAAAAGCTTGAAAATAAAAATTATAAAAGATATTTTAATCTAAGTTACAATGAAAAATGTGCATTAGATGGATTAAGGAATAATGAAAAGATTATTATTAAGCCAGTGGGTAAGGGGGGCAGTATTGTCATTCAAGATACAGAACAATATCTGAAAGAATGCTATAAACAACTCAATGATAAAAAAAAGTATATATTGAATTAACAAGGGATCCCACCCCTGATATACAACAATCATTATATGCACTATTAGAAAGAAGTAAAGAGTCTAATATATTAAATGATAATTAATACAAATTCTTAAAAACTGAGTTCCCCCACATACCTACATTTCATACCTTACCTAAGGTTCACAAAGATATCCACAATCCACCGGGAAGGCCCATTGTTTCGGGTATTGGTTCAATTTCTACTAACCTATCCAAGTTTTTAGATATTTATCTACAAGACTTTTTAAAAATTATGCCTTCATACATAAAAGACACTACAGAGGGGGGCGGAGCTTGACCACCGACCTGACAAGACGCCATGCTGATAAGCTCCCCCGAGCAACATCGAAAAGCCACGGATATCCCGCAAAAGAGAGCCCATCCAGCCCTAAAAAGTGGATAGCTGAACTCACCAACACCCCCTGAGGCGACAGATGCCTTTTTTTCTTGCACCCAACCAGCCGAAGCGGAGAAAGAAAACCGGGGCCTACCCCACGCTGACACTACCAGGCCTGGAGGCGCTACTTACACAACAAGTAAGAAACGATCCCTCCCGGATCCCTACAGACGCCCACGCCCAAATGCCAGCTATGGGCCGCCGCTCCCAGAAATCGGGGCATCGGACCACAGGGACATAGAGACACTGTTCCAACGACCGGCACAGACCAAACCTGCACCCGCGGAAATCCCGCGACCAACCAACCACAACTACCCGGGAGAAGAAACGGGGTCTGACCGCTTACCAGCCGCCCAATCGAGGCCGCATGAAATCCCCACTGACTCCACACCGACAACCAGGCAGGACCTAAAGGTCCTACTGTCAGACTTCCACAAAATTCTGGCGGCGGAACTCGCACCAATAAAACATGACATGAAGGCCATCACTGACCGAGTGCAGGCCTCAGAAACAGATATCGCAGCTATGCGGACGCACATCTCAGAACTCCAGAACTCACTGCAGCAGGTCTGGGCCCACCAGAACACCATGTCCACACAGATAACGGCAATGGCAGACCGTTTCCGCCGATCCAATATAAAAATCAGGGGCATTCCCACGGCAGTAACAGAGGACGAACTGCCTCACTACGTTAGGCGCCTACTGGCCTCTATCCTGCCTCACGCAGTAGCTAAAAAGCTGACCGTGGAGGGGATCTACCGCCTACCTGGACCCGCGGGGGGACCAACTAACATGGCAAGAGACGTCATCCTAAGGTGCCTCACAGTGCACGACAAAATCCTCATCATGTCCGCAAATAAGGGTAAAACGCCTTTATACTTTGAAGAGGCTCATCTCTCATTTTATCAAGATCTCACAAAGGCAACCCTCCTCTGGCGCAAAACATTCCAACCGGTAACAAGCCTTTTACGTTCAACAAACATAAGCTACAGGTGGGGAACGAACGGATCCTTAATGGTGACCCAGCATGGAAACCTACATACACTTACCTCGATGGAAGACACAACACCATTCCTTACAGCACTGGGCCTGGAGCCACTGAGGACCAACACACCCCTGAACACCTCCACTCCTATCTGGAATCCGGACAAGACGGTGACCTTTGTCCCGAGGAACGAGAGCATGAGAACGACAGACCCACGACCAAGCTTGAGAGCCGACCCAACATAGGGTACCCGGAAACAACACCTGAGGACTGCTTGGCTAGGCACAACCGCTCCCAAGTCTTACAAGAGACTATATGTTCAGTTATTTACTATTAATAGCACCTTCTGTGCTTCCCCTCTCTCTCCCCTTCCCGCATAATTTCTTATTACTACAACCGTTAGCATCAACACCAGCTCCAGGGCGCACAACACACCTAGTGGAGGGGGACACATATATGGTACCAACTATCCCACAACTGCAATCACTCAAATCCCCCTACACAAACAAACTAGCGGGCACCCTAGAACACCCACACCCCATACCCCCCCGACACTCCCTTGGTCAGAAGTGCCCATCCGGAGTGCGTAGATTTAGTCAGGACACAGCCCTGATTCCGGGTCCTGACAGCCATGATACTACCTCAAAGACCACACTTACGCTATGCACATACTGCAGCCTAGTTAAGCACGCATATACGCAAATATATGTTGCAACTCCGGCCCAGTAACGCTAGCATGCACCCCCAACATAGGGACATAACACCCTTAGGTAAGCGGAAAAACAGTACGCAGCCACACATCCCTCATGCATAGGGAAACTCGCAAGTCACCTACGTTTCTGCAACCACACTAAGAAGTAAACTGTGTAAGTCCTTAATGCATACTCCCTAACACCAGTACGGCACTTTTCACTAATATGACATGCATACGTACCCTCCATACCTTGTGCCGGAACATAAAGAATCAAACAAGAGATTAGCGTAATAAGGGACTAGAATTGCAAGTAGTCAGGGCCAGTGCAGTAGCTCTGATTCTCCTTTGCAAGCCTACCAAGTTACACACACGCCTTATCACCAAACAATTTAGGCATTTATGGAATTAACATGGCCTCACCTCCTCCCGTGCCATTGCGGGGTTATATTTTTACTGTTCTATGTTCTAACATTAGCCAAATCGATATGCCAGCAAAGTCACCTTCATCTAGGAGTCAGGGTTGGCTGCTGGACCTATGACTGTTTATTATTTTCATCACCGTTAATCATAAAAATTGTGCATATTTTCTTATGTACCTCTTTGTCTACATGGTTATATACCAAGTTGGAGGACTGCCTTTGGGGTACCTCCCAACTGTCTGTTATGAGCTTATGCACTAAAAAAATAAAGAATTATAAAAAAAAAAAAAAAGACACTACAGAGATCATAAGGACTTTAAGAACCACCAAGTGGGAAAATGATTTTATATTAGTGACCAGCGACGTATCATCTCTGTACACCACTATACCACATGATTTGGGATGTCAGGTGATACGTGGTCTTTTAGAGAGTTCTCAAAAAATGTCTCAAGACTGTATTGATTTTATAATAGAGAGCATAGCTTGGATTTTAGATAATAATTATTTTCTTTTTAAAAATAAGAATTACCTACAACGTCAAGGTACGGCCATGGGGGCCAAGTTTGCCCCCAGTTACGCCAACCTGTATATGGCAGGATGGGACAATGAGTTTGTGTATGGGAGTGCCGAATGGGGGGCAAACTTGGCCCTATATCGTAGGTACATAGATGATCTGATTTTTATAGTGTGGGAAGATATATTTGTAAATAATCTTAATCATGACAATTGGGGCATCAAATTAACCAGCACATATAGTACAACCAAAATTGAGTTTTTAGATCTAGAAATATATATTGAAAATATGGACATTAAAACAAAGATTTTTTTTTTTTTTAAAGTAGATGCAAATAATTATGTATTATGTAACAGTGGACATTATACCCCCTGGTTGAACAATATCCCTAAAGGTCAACTGAGACAAATAAGAAGGAACTGCATTGATACAGAAATTTTTAAACAACAGGCATTACTTCTTAAGGGGTGTTTTTTGAATAAAAAATATCCTGAAAAATAGTTAATGATGCATAGGAAGATACGGTGAATTTAGAACAAGATGAATTGATTAAAAGGAAGGAGTCTCAGTGAGTTGAGAAAGAAGAACCTCAGAAGGATAGTTAATAGACATTGGCATCTACTAAAAGAAGATATTGAGTTGGCTAAAATTAAACCACAGAAACCTTTTATAACTTTTAGAGGTGCCCCTAATTTTAATCTTATTCTAACTCATAATCAACCTGGGAAAATTGCACAAAAACACTTTATGAATAATAGAAAGGGTTTCTATTCCTGTGGAAAATGCACTGGATGTAAGTATAGTAAAAATAAGACCCTAAATGGTATAAATATATTTAAGAGCAAACACAATAGTAATGAGTTTAATATTAGTGATTTCATTACTTGTTTCACTAGAAATGTAATTTATCTTTGAATTTGTCCATGTGGGCAACAATATGTGGGCTGCACAATACTCAACATAGTGTCTCAGCCCATTTTAAAGCAAAACACAATATGGACCCCAGGGGTTTAATTTTTTTTTAGGAATTCAAGTAGTAAATAAACCAAACAGAGGAGGAGACCATATTTTAAAAATATGAAGAGAAGAAATGAAATGGGTCCATAAACTAAAAACTTTAGAACCACATGGTTTAAATATAGAATTTGATCTTTATATTTTTTTATAGAGTGGAACAAGATAATGGTTAGATCTAAAAACTCAATTTTGGTTGTACTATATGTGCTGGTTAATTTGATGCCCCAATTGTTATGGTTAAGATTATTTAAAAAATATATCTAAGTGATCCACACTATAAAAATCAGGTCATCTATTTACCTACGATATAGGGCCAAGTTTCTGTATGTTTTAACAAGTATTTTCATGATATTTTCAAGGGTAGTATATTAGGTTTTTTAAATATATATATATATATATATATATATATATACACAAGTACTAAGGATATATATGATATGTATTAACTCCCTTCTTTTTCTTCCTTTCGTTTCCTTCCCCTTTAAGTAGGTACAGCTTTTTATAACTAATAGGAAATACTGTTCATATTTGTTTTATAGGGAAATTGATTAGAATGGATATTAGTATGGATTTTAATATGTGAGGCAAGTTTACAGTGTGTGTATTTTATCTTTTTGCTAACTAGAGTCAATTTATTAGGTTATTTTATACCTTTTTGCTATGTATCTTTTAACATTTTAGCAAACAATCCCCTATAGAATGAATGGAGTAGGGGATGTATTTATTATGTATGTCCTGCAAAGCCGGCGCAAGACCGAAGGAGCCAACACACCACAAATTGAAGAGGAAGATAAATATGAAGGGGACTTACCTGCCTGACAGCTGTTTTTATCCAGAGTGTCAATAGAATGTCTATCTTCACTCAGTGGCGGATCCAGGGGGGGCAACGGGGCAATTGCCCCCCCCAGAAATCCGGTCTCCCTCTCCCCTGCCAGCACATGCAGGCGCTAGCCCTGCAATGTGCCTGCGGAACGGGGGAGAGATCAGAGCTCTCCCTCCCCGGTCCGCAGGCACTGTGCTGACAGCCGGCGGGGGAGGGAGAGGGAGTGAGAGAGAGGACCCGGGAGCTCAGCCTGCAGCTCCTCCGGGTCCTCCTCTCGTGTGATTTGAAGCGTTGCCGCGGTTACCACGGCAACGCTCCAAATCTCGCGAGAGTGAACTCTAGCCCGGGAGCGCGGGCTAGAGTTCACTCTCCCCACTGGAACCACCAATGAATCCCCCACCGGACCACCAGGGAACGAAATATGTCCCCCCTCCCCCCAGTAAAGGTAAGAAGGGAGGGGGGACATAGGATATTTATTTTAATTAAATTAAAAATATATATATTATAAAAAAAAAGCCACACACACATACATTGCCCCCAATACTGCCCCCCTATACACACAAACTGCCCCCCCATTTACACAAACTGCCCCTATACACGCATACTGCCCCCCATACACACATACTGCCCCCATACACACACATTGCCCCCCATACTGCCCCCCATACACACATACTGCCCCCATACACACACCATACACACACATTGCCCCCCAAACTGCCCCCATACACACACATTGCCCCCCATACACACACATTGCCCCCATACTGCCCCCATACACACATACTGCTCCCCTTCCACACACATTGCCACCCATCCACACACATTGCCCCCCATCCACACACATTGCCCCCCATACACACACATTGCCCCCATACACACATACTGCTCCCCTTCCACACAC
>OW240912.1:236544443-236658325 GCA_933207985.1 Pelobates cultripes | reverse complement strand
CACTGGGAGACATGGGGGCACTGGGAGGAATCCATCTATACAGCAGAATCAAACTAAGTAGTTTTTTGGTGATTTTACAGCATTTTCTTATGTCACTCCTTGTGATTTACATCATGTGATGTCACCCATACATATTTAATTATGCAAATTAGTAAGGCCGGTATGTTTTTCCAAGAAAGGTGGCAACCCTAACTACTTTTCACATACTCTTACTTAAGTATGCAAACTTAAGAGAGATGTATGGGAACAAAACCTGTGTGGACTGGCTGACAATGAATATAGTTAAAGGGACACTATAGTCACAAGAACAACTACAGCTTATTGAATTTGTTCTGGTTAGTAGAATCATTACCGTCAGGCTTTTTGCTGTAAACACTGTATTTTCAGAGAAAATGCAGTGTTTACATTACAGCCTAGTGATAACTTCACTGGCCACTCCTCATATGGCTGTTAGAGATCCTTCCTGGGTCATGGCTGCCTAAAATGTATCCAAACATTCAGTATCTCCTCCTTCTGCATGCAGACACTGAACTTTTTTCATAGAGATTCATTGATTCAATTCATCTCTATGAGGGGATGCTGATTGGCCAGGGCTGTGTTTGAATCGTGCTGGCTCTGCTCCTGATCTGCCTTTTTGTCAGTCTTAGCCGATCCTATGGGGAAGCACTGTGATTGGATCCTTTAAGGTAATGCTGACTTTGGTCTCTCTAACACTGTGGCATGTTCCCTTTCTTCTACACTCACTACATACAGCTTTTCTCTGTCCCAGATTATATACCAGGAGCGTCTGCCTGCTAGTAAGGAGACAAGTGGACCAGCGAGTGCTAGGGGACAGTCCTTAGAAAGCGTTGAGCGAGCGCATCATTAGATGCATTTATGCCAAGCTCAGGGTGCTGTCTGCATGGTATGCAGGCAGGTTACGTGATTTGTGTCAGTGGCACACCCTTTTACCGTGCCCATTGACTTCCTGCTTGACTGGACACTGCTGTTAGGGGTTATGGATTTACTTGAAAGATAAAAACATAAATTAGAGAAAGATTAGCATAGGGTATGTGTTTTCTTACAGCTGCTGTTTTCTTTCTCTCCAGCACCATCTCCATCAGATACATGACGCTTGGGAGTGTTTTAGTGTTTTTGGTCGATATGATTCTGTAATTAGGCCCGTCATATTTGTCAGCACCAGGCCCACTGGGCTGTTAATCTGGCCCTGATGGCAGGTACATAATGTTAAAACGGTGCCTGTAGCCATGCCTGCAAAGCTTGGGAATCAAGTATATATTTAAACGACCACTCTAGGCACCCAGACCACTTCAGCTTAATGAAGTGGTCTGGGTGCCAGGTCCAGCTAGGGTTAACCCATTTTTTCATAAACATAGCAGTTTCAGATAAACTGCTATGTTTATCAATGGGTTAAGCCTTCCCCCATTCCCTCTAGTGGCTGTCTCATTGACAGCCACTAGAGGCGCTTGCGTTCTTCTCACTGTTATTTTCACAGTGAGAGCACGCAAGCGTCCATAGGAAAGCATTATGAATGCTTTCCTATGTGACCGGCTGAATGCGCGCGCAGCTCCTGCTGCGCGTGCGCATTCAGCCGACGGGGAGGAGAAGAGGAGGATCGGAGGAGGAGAGTTCTCCGCCCAGCGTTGGAAAAAGGTAAGTTTAACCCCTTTTCCCCTTTCCAGAGCCAGGCGGGAGGGGGACCCTGAGGGTGGGGGCACCCTCAGGGCACTATAGTGCCAGGAAAACGAGTAGGTTTTCCTGGCACTATAGTGGTCCTTTAAGCCAGGGGATGAAGGGTTATTAAAACTGGGTAAGGGAAGGGATATTTAAGCCAGGGGAATGGATGGTGGAAAAGTTGGGGAACCGAGAGGATAACCCTGGGGAACCATGTAGTGGTGATAAAGATAGGGAACAGAGTCAAAATGAATGCTGCATCAGGGGAAATAGAAGTCTGCCAACTCCACCGCCTGGTGCTTGCAGCCAGTTACAGACCTAAAAGACAGGATAGTACACAAGCCTCTTATATTTAGGGCGTGCATTTATACCACCCAAAACAAAGGCGTTGTGAACACCATGTTTCTGTCAGGCAGCCAATAATAATGATATTAAATGATATAGGGTTTCTGGTCCTATTTTCAAAAACACCTACAATACTGCATATGTTTTTTTTTGTAAATCTGTTTTTATTAAGCTTTTTCAATAGGCTAGTTAACAGTTGCATATATAGGTAAGACTCGCAGGTCTGAATTACGATATTAACATTATTGTGCTCTTTTGCAATGTACAGGTTGTTATTTGTTTACTAGGTGGGAGGGAGCCCCGTCCCATTTAATTTCACCTTGGCATCGGTGTCCGGGTATCTCCCTGTCCTCTATCCACCATCATCAGTCACCTGACTGGCCTCATGTGGCTTCGTATGCCTGGGTGGCGGAGTCTGTGTTACACAAGGTCCCCTTACCACTGGCCTCTGGACTGTTGTTTCTTAATATACAGGCTATAAGTATTATTTCCTTTTAATCTACTGGGGTGTATTTAGTGTCAGCGTGTGTTCTGAATGGATGGTTAATTGTTGTTCAGTATTGATGTGCGTGTCAATCAGATGACCCTTTTCTTGTGTACTGCGAGTTGTTGCAGTATGCAGGTTCCTGTTTAGGAGATCTGGCAGCCGCCCCGGGCGTGTAGCTTATGGTAGACGTTACCTCTCTATTCAAGGGTTATTGTGTTGCCCAGGATGTGTCCCAGCCCCCCCACTCCCTTATCCCCGGGCCCGAGGGTCTTGAAATGGGTTAAGTAGAGGGAAGAAAGGAAGGAGAGGTATTGTAGGAGAGTATAGCGAGGAGGTGCTCGATATGTTCTGTGTTAAGTGGGACCCGTCCCCACCGTTACCCCATCTCCAGGGCCGAAAGACCCCCCCTCTCTTGTGAATCGGGCCATGTATACAAACCAGGGCAACCACATCTCTGTGTGCCTGGTTCCCCTACCGTTTAGGGAGGCATAAAGCGCTTCCGCGCTCTATATGTCCTCCACCCTGCGGATCCACTCTTTTTTTGTGGGCACATCGCTTTAATTCTGCATTTGTTTACTGTACTTCTTGCAGCAACAGAGAACCCTTAATAAGGGGGGAAACTGCAGTACTAATCATTAAAGGGACGGAGACAACAAATATTTGTTCAAACATGAAAATTGAGTTAAAATGGCAAAAACAAACAAACAAACAAACAAAATATAAGTATATTGTTTAGTTTTTTGTTAATATGTAATTGTATATATATATATTTTTTATTGCAACAAGACTGGTGTTGCACTGCCCCACCTGCCCATATGGCCAATATTCCAGTGTACAGGTTGCATATGGAGGACCATACAATGCAAGCAGACAACACACAGCTCATATGTTTCTGAATACATACTGACCTGACAATAAACGGGAGCGCTCAACAAGAGATTTTGTATCCTAGCCAGGGAGCACACACAGATCATTTTGCTTAGTTATATACAATATGAGATAACAGTTTAAATATTCAGCATATCAACAATTGCTGATTTATGACAAATTATATGCAGATTGTAGACCTCCTGGGTACATTTGTCAAGATGGGAGAATAATTTGTTCTCATTTCTACTGTAGATAATCTGGGTTTTATTAACTAAGCAGAAGTTTATTTTTGCTTATTGCATCAAAGCAGTGACAGTAATGGAGTTGAATAATTTTTACAATTCGGTTATTTTGGCCTACATTTTGCAATTTGATTTTCAATTCACGTCAATTCAGTGTTAAGTGAATAAGCCTCATTTTTTTTCAGTTATTTGATTGTTATTTCATAAATCCAGCAACTCTTCCACATTCGTTCCATGAAATGCTAAAAATAGGGGGCCGGGCCGGGCCGGGCCGCCGAGCCGCCGAGCCGCATGGAAGCAGATTGATATGGCTCCAGGCTTAAAACAACCAAAATGGCACTTGAAATGGCCACAGGGGGCCCCAAGACCAGAATACCTGTTGCAATAATATGGAGGACAACCCCAGCTCCAAGATGATACCAGTTAGTGACCCGAATCCAGCTGAGAGCACCGAAAATGAATTCACGGCCTACCCACAGCAGCAAGACCAGACTCAGGTGACTGCTGGTCGGTTAGAACGCATGCTGACTACGCTGGGAAACGGACGACAAGCAGCAGACACTTACCCTGGTGGCAGGACCTCCTGGCTCGGGGTCCGGCCCCGCTCCCCCCCCCCGGCCGGTGGGGGAGATCCCGGCCACATGGAGGCGACACGCGCCGAGACGAGAGTTTCCATGCTGGGCCCAGGCTGCCCTCCTGGACTGGCAATGACTGCCAAAAAGGGGCCCCCGATAGCAAACGAGACCGAAGGGACATATATCACCGTCCTTTGGGGCACCACAGACCGTGAGTACGGGCCTGGGGTCAACGGACGCAGACGGATGTCCCAGACCACCCACAGGCCACGGATGTCCAATCGCTGGGTCTGGCGGGCGCCCGGAGAGAAATGTCCCCATGGCTGTGAGCCCTGCGGGGTGAGGATCCGCTTCCCTCTGGCAGACCGGTGGCGAGGGGCGGCGTGCCCTCCCCCGTGTCTGAGGCCGGCAGTGGGCGAGACGTTCAAGGACATCTGATTACCCTGCAATGCGCCAACGGTTCAGGGGAGGTGCAGGAGGTGCTGAGTCTGCAGACTCTTGGGGGGGGGATGCATGGACTCACATTGCCTCCGAGTGCCCACTGTGCTGAGGTGCCCGAGGGGGAAGCTGTGGGGGCCTGGGGATGACGTTTGGAGGCCTGGTATGGGTGATTGTACTCCACGGTGAGCCCACGGATATGTCAAGCAACCCTTAGGTCTCACAGTTTCATATAACTTTTGGATCGAAGATTGACTCCTGATGTGGACTTACCATACGTTAAATACGCTGTGGACACTCTCTATTATTATGTTAGTTTAAAACGCTCAACACTAGGCAACATCTACCTAAGATTGTTACTGCATTGTATGCCGAGTACTTAAGTGTTTATACCCCGGCATAAAACCAAATGTACTTGCCATGTTAAATTCCCTTACTTTCCTCCTTTTATTATTTTATCTCAGGGTGTCTTACTACGCCCGGCTGCGCGTGCACGGCACAAGGACCTTTTTGACCGCTGGGACATACTCCCACGGGTGTTTAAATGGGGACTTCACGCAGGCCCTTTTTCCCCTTTTTACGTCTTTCCTTCTTAGAAGGCGGGAACAATTTTGTTCTAGAACCGGACGTGACCTACACCATGCTTTGCACAGTCTTATATTACTACTGTTTAGCCAACTATGCTTAATTATGCTTTGAACCAGTATACAGGCAGCGAAGGACCGTACGGCCCAAATAAACACGGGACACCCGGGCCATCAATGACTATTATAGCCTACATAATGCTTTAATATTAAAACGCTGTTCATATTGGCTTAGGTTAAAAAGAAAATCAAAAAATACTTTTTGGGACGTTGGCCTAGGCTGGGTAGGCCTGATATGCTAGATAGGCTCTTCATGCAGAAATAGGCTTTCCGTATTTACGCCCAATTGTACTATCCTATTATCATAAGCCAATATCGCCTAGCAAACACGCTTAACCCATTTTATCTTATTATTTAGCACAAAACGCATTCATTAAGCTTACAGTTTTAAAAAGAACGCGCAACGTAAGCTATAGAGCTCCCCTGAGCTACAGCTCCATAAGGTGTACATACTTTTACCTATATTGCATATAGCAAGCATTTTTACACCATACGCTACAGACCAATAGCATCACTCTAATTGTCCAGGCGCACCCACAGGGGACAAAGCGCTATACCTGCAGGTTTTTTTTTCTAATACATATAGGTTTCACTGTGCCGACAGCATAATCACAGGCTTAGATAGACATAGCTTGATTACGCAGTACAGTAAAGTTTATATCCAATGTAGATTACTTTCTTACAAGTACGTATAGATTTTTGCTCTGTTACCTAGTTACCAGCAATTGAGGTGCACACTGAGGCGTAAGTCGACTATACATAACAATCAGGCATCAGCCCTGTTCAACCTACCCCACTTTTACTCTGGCGTGATAAAATGCCCGGAGATACGTGCACCGAATCAGACCCAAGGAAGCACGGAGACAAATATACTCCGCAGCTCACGCGAGGGCCTCCATGTAATCCCTCCACCCTATTCCTGACTCCACGGAGAGTCTGGACATTTATCTTTTCATTTAATTGTTAACTTTAATTTTAATATTGTTTTCATTTTAATATTGTATCACTAAACCTAGAGGCTGTGCTTGCTGAGGCCGATTTAGGCTGTTGGTGTTTGACAGACATTGCAAGGTTCGGAATTATATTGACATGTTTAAATAGGAGAATGTGTTGCTTTGTGCTACCATCGACCAGCCAACCTACCATGTTACCGTACAGCTACCTATTATTTACCTGCCTTTCACCGCTATGCCTGTTAAGTACGATGTTATACTACGATGTTATCTTGCTACATTATTTTTGACGCACATATATGCCTTTCTTATGTACACACTAATGAAGCTAATAAACCTTGAATGATAAAAAAAAAGAAATGCTAAAAATAATATCAAGTTTTCTGTTTTTAATTCTAAGTTTGGATTCTATTCTCTTTTAATCATTGATGTCAGTTTTTGTTTTTCAAATATGGAAAGATAAAGAGATATAAAATGAACCATACTTAGGGACATGGGTATCATCCTCCACAGGGCACCAGGCATATACTTGGCACGTCTTGATGGTAGCATTGAACGCCGTGCAGTTTCCAGTCATTACACCTGTAAAATGTACAGCATTTCACAAACATTTCAAAGAAGGATATGCATACGCTAACATTATTATTCAAAATATAATGTTAGCAGTACTTAGAATGGTTTATTAGGACAATAGAAACTTGATTGTTGTTGAGAAGATAAATACCTAATATTAGACTGAAAATATTATCTACAGGCGAATTTATATAGTTAAAAGATGGTTCACTCAGAATGGGGATTAATAATTCTAATGATTAGTTCCTACCACAGACAAGATCTAGCTTGTAACACATACATCTGGATTCCTTGCCCACTGTTAAAGTCCAAAAGAAAAGGAAACAAATCTGTTATAACAGGTTACATGAGATATCTAGACACATCTGAAGCAATCAACCCCCCCAAAAAAACTATAATAAAATAAAATAAAAAATAACTAGGCATAATTGCCCAATTTGTAAATTAGACAAGAATTATTTATAAAGAAAAAGAATTGAATGAAAAGAAATATAGGATGTTTTTTGACACAATATATAAGCAGAAAAAGATACATAAATAAAAGAGGAATACTGGAATTTTAAAGACGTACAAAGGTTTACAGATGCCTTGCAAGTGCCCTTTAGAGTTACAATATAGAAAACAATTAAAGAAGACACATGGATTAAATAAGAGTAACATTTTTTTCTGGAAATCCCAAATATGACACTTTTCCATATTTAAACTATTTGGCCAACAATTCTAATATCGATAAACTACAATTCCCATACCATAAAAAAATCAGGCAATGAAATAAAAATGATATTGTACATGCAATTCAACATCAGTGATCTTTCTGTTGAAAATTCAGCATGGTCCAATAGAGTGCTCAAAAGTTCTTCTTGCCCAGACACCACTGCAAGTAGAATTTCAGAAATGGAGACTTGAAATGAATCCCTATAAAATGCGCTATGGACCCTAACTTGGCCTGTGAGAACCTTGATTGCAGTTTATAACAGTTGGTGCAAGGCTACCTATGGCAATCAGACATAGGGCTACAAAAGGGAATTCAGAAACCACTTTTTTTCAAAATAAATGAGCAGCATGAACCTTAATACCTACTCTTCCTACTTTCCATTCTTCTGCCCACAACACAGTCATTATGACAGTATTTGATGGGAAATCTTTTTTTTTCGATGCTGGGGTGAACACAAACTTGAATACTCTTCAGTACTTTGAGATATGAAAAAAAAAGTTTGAAGTTCTTGAGAAAGTATAGAAACTTGACGTAGTAAGCACTTTAAAGGCTAGTAATATAGCTACTGACATGTAGAGCCCTGGTGGGCAACATTTATTTTAAGAAAATGAAATATTTTCTTCTAATCATAAGATGGATAAACAGAACATCATCACCAGTATGGTACCAACACATTGTGAAAGATTATTAACATCATACGAAAAGAGATGAAAATGCTGAAACACCGAAAATCTTTTAAATTAAGCAACTTGTGTTCCAGAAATCAATAGGGCTATATAGAAAATAAGATCTTTTACTAGTTTTTATAAACTGAAATGTTTACATCAGTTTCTATATACAAATTTCAGGTCTCTTCTTAATAATAAATACATTGAAACTGGTACCTGATATGGCAGTATATACTTCTTCCCGCACATTTGTTTCACAATTAGTTGTAGCTGCACTGACACAATGTTGTTCATTCACTTAAAGGAACACTATAGACACCCAGACCACCTCAGCTCATTGAAGTGTTTTGGGTGCGACTGGGCCCCCTCTGATGATGTCAGACGCTCGGAGGAAGTGACTGGCGCGGTCACTCCTCCCAGCAACCACCAGGAAGCAGAGGGAGTCAGAGTGGGAACTCTGACTCCCATCAACCTGAGCCACTGGACCCCAGGGAAGTGACCCTCCTGCACCTAAAAGGTAGGTAACAGGAGGGTGACTAAATTATTTTGCATGTGTGTGTGTTAATGTATGTTTGTGTGTGTCTCTGTGTATGTGTCTATTTATCTGTGTGCTAGGCTTCTATCCTTCCCCTTACCCCCCTGGACCGGTGGGGGTTATCCCAGTGCTCACTGGATTGCCTCATGATATCCCTGCTGTGCTGCACTTACCTTCAGTTCCCAGCAGAAGTCTTGCTGCAGCCCAACCACACTAGATGGTGGAGGCCCTTTTACATGCTTCGCAAGTGATAGACCGGTCTCATGGGCCTTACCAGGACTCCATCAAATCCAGGCTGGATGTTATGTTCCAGTTTTTCTGGGAAAAGATGCAGGATCGTACCACAGCCACCCTGATCATACAGTAGACGAAGGGGCCAGGGGCTCACAGATTGCGACGGAAGGGCCACCTTTGGGTGACGCACTCACCCAAGTGCCTCACCCCTCTACTGACCGCCTACCTAGGCCAAAAGCCACCAGAGGCTTGACATCTTGGCATCGACCACGCAGAAGGAAGATCATACACCGCTGATGGCAGATGCCACCTAGATCTCCCAATTGCCCCTCTGTGGACAGAGGATGTCGGCATTCACAAGGGCCTTGGGCTGCTTCCCTATTGTACCCTGGCTGCTCTTTTGGCCTTTCATGCATGCTCTTTAGGCCTACCACCTTGGGGAGTTAGTGGAAGTGACCATGGGCCCACAGTCTGACACATGAAATTCTGTGTGGAAGGTGGACACCATTTTTGATCGTGTCATCTTTAAAGAGCTTTCTGTTTTTCTATGTTTATATTTTGTGCACTATTATCTCACTTAGGTATAGTGCAGCACTACAAAGTTCCAGTGGTATAAATCCTGTTTTATAAGTTAGTTCAGCATGCTTAACTTAAACTATATCTAGCCTATCTCTTTAATTTAATGTCTAGAAGGGCTTCAATTATTTTTCAGCTGAATTCCTGTTTCTATGTAGACATGAAAGCCTAGCCTGATCTTCTTTACTTACTCCTCATGTCTAGACAATACTCTTAGCTAGAAGAATCTTGTGTAGAACACCCTTGTAGGCATATAAGATTACCATAATATTACCATTGTATCTAAAAATGCACTGTTCTTCATGACTTTCTTTACCTTAACAACAATTTGTGCAGTTTCCTCATTATGATATATGCTAGATGTCACTTTATTCAATGACCAATAGCTTGCAAATGTTTAATTTCCATGACGTATCAATGCATAACAAAAATAAAGAATTGAAAAAAAGGAAAGAATTAAGCCCTGCTCTTAACCCCTTAAGGACTGACATGTGTGACATGTCATGATTCCCTTTTATTCCAGAAGTTTGGTCCTTAAGGGGTTAAACTCCCACTATTCTTGGGCGGCTGTATGGCTATAGTATTCACTAGCCAAAATACATAGACAATAACAACAAATGTTACCTGTACATTTTTCCAAAACCTTATGAACATACTCTGAACAAAATTATACACAACACTTTTGTTATTGCCTCCATTTTTCAAGAGCTGAATTCAAAGATATAAGATTTTTTCTATGTACACAAAAGGCATATTTCTCTAAAATATTGTTCACAAATCTGTATAAATCTGTGTTAGTGAGCACTTCACCTTTGCCAATATAATCCATCCACAGGTGTGGCATATCAAGATGCTGATTAGACAACATGATTATTGCACAGGTGTACCTTAGGCTGGCCACAATAAAAGGCCACTCTAAAATGTGTAGTTTACTGTTTTAGGAGGGTCTGGTGCGGTCCGAAAACCAGTAAGTATCTTGTGTGACCACCATTTCCCTAACGCAGTGCAACACATCTCCTTCGCATAGAGTTGATCAGGTTGTTGATTGTGGCCTGTGGAATGTTGGTCCACTCCTCTTCAATGGCTGTGCGAAGTTGCTGGATGTTGACAGGACCTGGAACACGCTGTTGTATATGCCGATCCAGAGAATCCAAAACATGCTCAGTGAGTGGCATGTCCGGTGCGTATGCTGGCCATGCAAGAACTGGGATGTTTTCAGCTTCCAGGAATTGTGTACAGATCCTTGCAACATGGGGCCATGCATTATCATGCTGCAACATGAGGTGATGGTCGTGGATTATTGACACAACAATGGGCCTCAGGATCTCGTCACGGTATCTTTGTGCATTCAAAATCCCATAAATAAAATGCACCTGTGTTCGTTGTCCATAACATATGCCTGCCCATACCATAACCCCACTGCCACCATGGGACACTCGATTCACAATGTTGACATCAGCAAACCTGTACAGTGAAAACAGGAATTCATCCAGGAAGAGAACACCTCTCCAAAGTGCCAGATGCCATCGAATGTGAACATTTGCCCACTCGAGTCGGTTACAATGACGAACTGCCGTCAGGTCGAGACCCCAATAAGGACTACGAGCATGCAGGTGAGCTTCCCTGAGACGATTTCTGACAGTTTGTGCAGAAATTCTTTGGCTATGCAAACCAATTGTTGCAGCAGCTGTCCGGGTGGCTGGTCTCAGACGATCTTGGAGGTGAAGATGCTGGATGTGGAGATCCTGGGCTGGTGTGGTTACACATGGTCTGTGGTTGTGAGGCTGGTTGGATGTACTGCCAAATTCTCTGAAACGCCTTTGGAGACGGCTTATGGTAGAGAAGTGACATTCAATTCACGGGCAACAGCTCTGGTGGACATTCCTGCAGTTAGCATGCCAATTGCACGCTCCCTCAAAACTTGCAACATCTGTGGCATTGTGCTGTGTGATAAAACTGCACATTTTAGAGTGGCCTTTTATTGTGGCCAGCCTAAGACACACCTATGCAATAATCATGCTGTCTAATCAGCATCTTGATATGCGGTGAGGTGGATGGATTATCTCGGCTAAGAAGAAGTGCTCACTAACACAGATTTAGACAGATTTGTGAACAATATAGGCCTTTTGTGTACATAGAAAAAGTCTCAGATCTTTGAGTTCAGCTCATGAAAAATGGGGGCAAAAACAAAGGTGTTGCGTTTATAATTATATTCAGTGTATAAATAACAGGAGATATGTATAAATATCACTCCGGTGGCCATTAATGTTCAAGATTATCTGTTCCATTCAAGATTATCTGCTCCGTGAACAGAATACACATACGGTGGGTGGCGGTAGCACTATAACATGACCGTGTAATACAGAAATAGAGAAATAGCAGGGTCCTTCCTCGTTTCTGGGACCAGGGCTAAGAGAACCAAGCTCCTAGGTTGCATCTCTGTGATGGATGGAAAACTACTATGAGAGTCTGAAATGGAGCACCTAAAAGATCTGCTGGAAGCACAGGTATGAGTGGCCAGCAATTGAAAACGGAACTGATGGCTGAGGACCAGAGCCATGATGTCCAGGAGCAGGTGTTCTAAAGGAGAGGAGGTTAACTCTGCACTAGCTCAACTCTTTTGAGAGAGAAATCAAAAAGGCAATAACTGTCATGGAGAGGCAAGATGAATGGTGGCTCCACCTTGGGCCAGCAGAATTGCACCAAGTCTGGGAGATTAATCACTCCACCTCAGGTGAACCCAGCAGACAACGCCGACTACCATTTAAGGCATTTAAGGTGTTCAATGAGGCAGAGGGCAGCATTGAGGAGAATCTGAGGTATTGCAAAAAGCATTTCTCTCCACACTGTGTGGACCCAACCTACTAGGACCAATTTTAGCCAGCAAAGATGAGCAGCAGATGCACATAGAGCTATATCGATTGCAATATTATAAGATCATTTATTAGCCCGCTATGACATCAGTTATGGGCAAAAGTTTAAAGACTTGCAGAAAAAGGAACGGGACTCACATGTGGAATGGGCATTCCAATTACATCTGGCTATTTCTAAATGACAAGGATGTCAAATGTCCTTGGTGGAATAAGGATTGCAATTGCTTAGTTTACCCCTCCAGAGATCAGATGCCGGGTTATGGACCATAATCCTCTTACAGTAGGAGATGCTGTCATATTGGCAGACAAAAACACTGATACCAGGAGAGGTGACCAGCCTATTCCTGCGCCTAAAACAATGCCTCAGTCTTACAATACTGCCAGTCCAGCATTGTTTTGTGTGTTGAGAAATCCCCTCAACCAACCCTCATGGCCTGCTACCCTGTCAGGTAGGAGAGCAAGAATATGCTGTTACTCCTATTAGCAGCAGGGTGTCACATTAGGAGTAATTGTCCATCACGCAAAATGCACAACTGCAGGCCATGAAATACCAGAGGGATAGTAAGTGAAAGTAGCCACTGCATGGAAGGACCTAAAACACAGCTACAGTGAGGGAAAAAAGTATTTGATCCCCTGCTGATTTTGAACGTTTGCCCACTGACAAAGAAAGGATCAGTCCATAATTTTAATGGTTGTCGTATTTCAACATTTAGGGACAGAATAACAAAAAACTCAGGAAAACGCAAGTCAAAAAAGTTATAAATTGATTTGCATGTCAATGAGTAAAATAATTATTTGATTCGCTATCAAGCAGCAAGATTTCTGGCTCCCAGGTGTAATTTATATAGGTAATGAGCTGAGATAGGAGCACTTTCTTAAAAGGAGTGCTCCTAATCTCAGCTCGTTACCTGTATAAAAGACACCTGGGAGCCAGAAGCAATCAATCAATCAGATTCCAAACTCTCCGTCCAAGAATGTCAGTGTCAAGATTGTAGACCTACACAAGGCTGGAATGGGTGAGAAGGTGACAATAGTTGGTGCGATTATTCGCAAATGGAAGAAACACAATATAACTGTCAGTCTTACTTGGTCTGGTGCTCCATGCAAAATCTCACCTCGTGGAGTTTCAATGATCATAAGAACGGTGAGGAATCAGCCCAGAACTACACGGTAGGATCTTGTTAATGATCTCAAGGCAGCTGGCACCATAGTCACCAGGAGAATAATTGGTAACACACTATGCCGTGTAGGACTGAAATCGCAAGGTCCCCCTGCTCAAGAAAGCACATATACAGGTCTGTTCGAAGTTTGCCAATGAACATCTGCATGATTCAGAGGAGAACTGGGTGAAAGTGTTGTGGTCAAATTTGAGCTCTTTGGCATCAACTCAACTCGCTGTGTTTGCAGGATAAGGAATGCTGCCTATGACCCCAAGAACACCATCCCATCCGTCAAAGATGGAGGTGAAAACATTATGCTTTAGGGGTGTTTTTCTGCTAAGGGGACAGGACAACTGCACCGCATCAAAGGGACAATGGACGGGACCATATACTGTCAAATATTGGGTGAGAACCTCCTTCCCTCAACCAGGGCATTGAAAATGGGTCGTGGATGGGTATTCCAGTATAAGAATGACCCAAAACACATAGCCAAGGCAACAAAGGAGTGGCTGAAGAAAAAGCACAGTAAGGTCTTGGAGTGGCCTAGCCAGTCTCCAGACCTTAATCCCATAGAAAATCTGTGGTAGGAGGTGAAGGTTCGAGTTGCCAAACATCAGCCTCGAAACCTTTATGACTTGGACAGGATCTGCAAAGAGGAGTGGGACAAAATCCCTCCTGAAATGTGTGCAAACCTGGTGGTCAACTACAAGAAATGTCTGACCTCTGTGATTGCTAACAAGGGTTTTGCTACCAAGTACTAAGTCGAAGGGGTCACATACTTATTTCACTCATTGACATGCAAATCAATTTATAACTTTTTGACATGCCTTTTTTTGGATTTTTTTTTGTTTTGTTATTCTGTCTCACTGTTAAAATACACCTACCATTAAAATTATAGACTGGTCATTTCTTTGTCAGTGGGCAACCGTTCAAAATCAGCAGAGGTCCCTCCATGCACTTCCATTGCCTCACTGTATCTCGGATTACAAAGCAAAGCCATAATTTACGTATGAACTCTGACTGGTTAACGCGGACCGGACAGGCGATTTGTTCCACTAGTTCCTGTGCAAACAGCTACCAGAAAGGATAACTGGGACTTCCGCCAGCTGGGACTGCTGCCAATTCCTACCTGTGAATGGTAAAGTTGTTAGAGGACTGAGGAACACAAGGACTTCTTTGATGCTAATTTATCCCTGATAAAGGGTGCTCTGTTGCTGTACAGGTATCAGGGCAAGCTGTGCCACATACATACGGTGTGATTGGGGCAACGCTAGCGAGGAAATAGCAGTGGGCCATATTAATGGTTTGCCGGCTCAAGTCATTATGGGAAACAACGTGATATAACCCACCTCAGCTGTTGCAGGGCCTGTAATTTCCAACAAATAGGGATGTATAACAAGAACTATGGCTCAAGATGGTTTCCCCAAAGGCAGAGTGGAGTGCAGGATGAAAGTGGTGTTGGTGAGCACCATTGGAAACAGACACTGTTTAATGGAGCTGTGTACGGGACAATTTCATGTCTGTCAAAACAGACATATAAAGGTTTATTTAATAAAGTGAATTTCAAATTTAAGGTAAAGATTTCTGAACTGGAGAAATTCTCTAAGTCAGCAATACTGTCAGTATGGCTACTTTCTACTTGAAATTCACTTTGAATTCTGTTTCTATTCTCACTATATTAAAAAACCCTGATGTAGTTACTTTTAAAGAGTGATTACAAGTTTGATAACACCCTATACTGATTGCATAGGTTATAATGGAAGGAGGCTGGCTGTTCACATTTCTATGAAACAGTTGTTTTAAAGGGATGCAGTCTGCAAACATGGCAGCACCTGTAAGGCACATCTCTCTCACTTTCTCTCTCTGACATCAAAAGAGGAATTTATAACTAAATCCTTTTCTGTCCAAACTTCTTACACAGCACGCACAAGACACTGTCTGTCTCTTTCCTCACTGTCTCTTGGAGAGTTATCAGAGGCTTGGCTTCTGATAACTCTCAGAAGCCAAACAGCATTTTCAGTTTGCAGTTCTACTCAGCAGTTTACTAAGTCATATAGTCACCTATAATGTTCCACTTGTGAAAATGTAATATCCAGTTTTTTAATGTGTATTCTTTGACCTATCTAAATATTTACTATTCCTTTATACATATAACAATACTTGATTAAATGTATGCATAATCTTTAATAACTAAAGAACTAGATTGATATATGTTAGATAGATAGATATACAGACAGACAGACAGACAGAAGATCCACTTAAATAATTAGAATAAGGGAACAGATGAAACCCACCACCAAATTATGTCTAATGGGTCTCTTGTTACCTGAATCACTTAATGGAGGGTCATTGCTTTCGCCTTGTTATGATGATATGGTGCAAAAGAAGAAACAACAACAAAAAGGTTGATCACAATCACATAGTAAGGTGTCTGCATTAATATCATGTCCCTTAATTAAATGTTTACAACACTGCCATGTCACACATAATGTAGTGATGTGTAATGATCAATAATCAGCGTATGAAAATGCCATGTATGCACTGTTCTATGCAAACAATAATAAACTGATCTGATTGCGTTATAGGCTGATAATGAGATACTCTAGGTTATGATGCCGGAGTCTCCCAGAGTCTTCTTGCCTTCAAATGTTGAACGATTAGCAAATGGTTTGAACACTGAAGCTGAGTCCCCCAGGTCCAATTGTGTGAATTCAGTTTCCTTCATGGTACTGCTCAGAAATTGTGGAATAATTTGCTCAAACTGCAGTGACTGGCTGAAAGTGATCCTGAAACATTACTTGCTATGGGCTGCCACTCATAGGCCAAGAACTTTAGCTGAAGCCTAACTATGCTAATTGAGCTAATGCTTCTGCATTTTCCAAACAGTTCCAGAAAAGATGCTGGATTGACAAGTGTGATTTTCCACTTCAATGATAAATCGTTTGAAAAAATGTTAACACTTGACGGTAACAAGGGGACTCCTGGCACCATAAACACTTCAATGCCCCTGCAAACAAAAAACTTTTAGACTTTTCCCTGGCTGCTGACCATGAGTCCAAGTGGGATGGTAAAACAGTGACCCCTAACAGGCTATTATTGGAGAGATTAAAAAATGATTTGTGCAAAACACATCTCTTTTACTTCTTCATTGATGCACAGAAAATGGGTTAGAACACCTGGCTGTATCATGGCAAAGGAGGTGCATTATTGCAACTAAGGGCCTAAAAGTGGCAAATATATGCTCTATATCTGATGAAACATGTTATAAAATATAACTGTTTACAGAGGGTGAATATATTCATTAGGACTACACAATAGGTAGACAAAACATACAAGTAAGACATAACTAACCGAATCAAACTAGAGATTACAACTAGTACATGGGATAACATTCATGAAAAGAGAGATGAATTATGACATATGAATTTAAAAACAACAAATGAAGAGTGAATTAAATCATGATAAAGGATAATAGCTAGTGAGATAGCATAGTAATATTCATGTTTTAGGGATATGTGTTTCCTGAAGCTTCCCCCGATGGATCCCATGATTAACCAGCAGGCATGGTGAATGTTCCACTATACATCCTCTGCTTTGGGGTGTATTGTAATGACAAACTGGGTAGGAGTTCAGTGATTGACCCCTACTACCATCCTCAGGTGTTGGGGTGAGGTAAAATTTAATTATGAGGCTATAGAGTCCCAAAAACCCAAGGCTAAAAATAAAGAAGGACCAGTACATGGCCAGTCACCTGGTCACAAATACCATTCCTTGACCTAAAAAGGATGAGGGGATGTTCGGTCTTCTGACCCTAAATAATTAAAGGAACATCCACAGTAAGTAGTCAAACTGTTTTAGTACTATTTGACAACTTACTGCGTCCTCTAAGTACCGATGCCATATTCAGTCTCCTAATGCAGGAGAAGCCAGATTTCACTACAGCATAAAGCCTGGCTGGATTAGGGCCACTCTTATTGGCTGAGAGTTCTCTGTTGACGTTCTCAGTCGATGAGTGCAGTGCAGGCCCTGGTTAGCTCTGATTGTCCTAGAGGAGAAGATCTAAAGCACGGACTCACTGCAGCTTTGGGCTGTTGTGGTTATGGTGTTTGCAGTGTTCCTTTAAATGATCCATCTACCCATCCTCTAGCCACCGCATCCCCATTCTAAATAAAATCCTACAGGAGAAAAAAAAATCTCTTTAGGATATAGAGCTTTTCAGTCTCCAAGGGCTTTTATATGCCTACAATGGCTTGAAGAGCTTTCACTTTGCTTCAAGGGCTGAAAAGCCAACCAATCACAGTGCATCCTCATCAATTCTCTTGCCAGGTAATGTCCTTGTGTGAAACAACATATTCTACTAGTGATTATTGAAAAAAATACACTGTACCAGGGTAGGGCAAAAAAGCATTATGTCATGTCGTAGGGTCGGAACAAGGAAGCTTTTGGGGAGCACTGTGAGAATGTTTGGATATATGAATATGAAAATCTGGGATTCTAGAGACATGTTACTCAGTATAGAAATCTCTGTATGTCTCTACTGTTTGCCCCTGTGGGTTTTAAAAGCACCTAATGAAGATATTATCCTGCCTGATTAGTGAATTCATTCCATGAGTGTGCTTGCAGAGAGCCTTGATCAACCACACACAAGGGTTTGATCCCTAATACCACTCTCTTTTGGGAACTTAATTTTCATTTATATTATATTCTATGGTGTGCACTATGTATTTTTATGTTTTTTTTCTATAGGAATGAATATGCACACAGTTGATATATAAAAAGTCTAGGTATATCTTAAAAATAAGCAACAAACAATGGTGCACATTGATCTTATTCACCACACTTTTGTAATGTAACTTTTAAAAAAACAAAAGCAGAAATTTATAGTGCACACCATCTGATAAATATGACAAAAACATAGAATAAATCATTACAATGTTAAAGAATGCAAGTGCCACTCTCACTCTTAAATGCTTTATAGGGATCAGGTCATCGTGAGCGGTGGATATGAGATCTTAATTACAAGCCAGTGACCGGGCAGACCAGCACTGCTGCCAGTTCCAATTGTCAAAAAAATAAAAATAAATTTAAAAGCCACAGATAGCAGGAACACAACAGAAGAACTACTGAATCTGGAACTCTCCTGCGTGTTCTCTGCGTTTTTTATTTTCTTGCTTCCACATTTCTGCTCAGCTGGCGTTCAGCAGACGCGTTTCACCCAACCTCTCAGGGCTTTCTCAAATGCAAATGGGTTTCTGTTGTCCTGTCATGCCACTAGCTTTTACAACAATAATTCTATGTACAGGCACTCTTTTATCCGTATTGGTGCAAGGTATCAAGGTTGCCCATATACCTCCTAACAAACATATAACAACAAATGATACCGCACTCAATAATTTTGAATATAATTAATTGAAGGGCCATCGAAGGGGCTATTAAGGTCCCGAGCGCGCAGCCCAAGACCCTACACCAACATTTAAAGAAGAAGTCCGGTACCTCACTGACAACGGGGAGATCATATATACACCCAGGGAGAAAAAACAGGATCACAAAAACCACAGAGATACATTGCACTGCGGACAGTTCACCATCTATGTGTGCATTTTACAACTTTGCCTGAAACAGGACCTGTCTCTATGGAAATTTTGGTGAGATCCACCCAAACATTATAGTGTATACACACTGGGACTGTATATACATTATTTCTTTATTGATTTTATTTCTAATTGTTTTCATTTTTTTCATTCTTTTATATTTTTGTCATTTTTTCCAATTTTTCAGATGGTAATCTGGACTCTCAAATATATTAATGCAGTTTAGCATTATTGTTAATAAGTAAGTCGGATTTGGTAGGGATTTACATATACGTGGAGTAACATTGGTTGTCACAGGATATATTATTTCCATTAAATATATAGTCTTATTTTTTCTTGTATATACTTATATATTACTATACTTGCAAAATTAATGAATTATTAAATAGAGCAATGAATTATATTCAAAATTATTGAGTGCGGTATCATTTGTTGTTATATGCCACTAGCTTTTAGTTGAGGCCTCCGATTCACCGCTCACAAGGTTCTGATCCTTCCAGAGCATTAAAAGTGAGAGTAGCACATTCCTTAATAATGGAATTATCTTTTGTTTGTATGTTATAATTATCAGACTGTATTATATATTTCTGATTTGCTTTTTAATGGTAAATTACAAACGTTTAAGAAATGTGGTGAATAAGATCAACTTTCTTAACTTTATTTATTAAAATTAATTATATAAATAATTATTATTACTTTCACACCATTGTTGTTTGTTTCAGATGAATAACTTATGTATGCTATACTTCTAAGTGGTTGCTGCACTTTACATTAATTGTGTATAATTAGCACTTTATTAGTTACCACAAGGTAACACGTGCACTTTGTTATAACTGTAATTGCACTTCAATATTTCATTTGTACTTTATAAATATTGTGATTGCAGTTTAATATTTTAATTTCAAATATTGTATTTAACTGTTACCACTTATTTAGAGCCTGTATCATTGTATTGTTTTTTATTATTATTATTATTATTATTATTATTATTATTAAAGTGACACTATATTTACAAAAACAACTTTAGCTTAATGAAGCAGTTTTGGTGTATAGATCATGTCCCTGCAGTCTCACTGCTCAATTCTATGACTTGATAGAGTTAAATCACTTTGTTTATACACACAGGCACACCTCACTGCATGTGACTTGCACAGCCTTCCTAAACACTTCCTTTAAAGAGTCATCTAATGTTTATATTTCCTTTATTACAAATTCTGTCTAATTTCGTATCTCCTGCTCTGTAAATAGCTTCCTAGACCCTACAGGAGTCTCATGTATATAATTAAAGTTCAATTTACAGAACAGGAGATAAAGACTTTTAAAGTAAGTTATATCTGATTGAAAGTGAAACCATTTTTTTTCATGCAGGCTGTGTGAGTCACAGCCAGGGGATGTGTGGCTAGGGCTGCATAAACAGTAGCAAAAGTAATTTAACTCGTACATGGCAGAGAATTGAGCAGGGAAACTTCAGAGACATGATCTATACACCAAAACTGTTTCATTAATGTGTTTTATTATTAAGATATTTTGTGCACCATATTTGTATTTTTTAATAGTTTTATTTGTCACTAAAGATTTATTGTTGCTGCACATTTTAGTTGATTATTGGAACACTATGCACTTACAGAAACTTGATTTATGGTACACTTACACTTACTGGCAGCAATGCATCCATGTTTTTCCTCCCCCAGGTCCGTCAAGGACATACATATTACCCTTACCTTTTGAGTCACTATACCCCACTCCCTCTAGCATGTAAGCTCATTGAGCAGGGCCCTCAACCCCTCTGTTCTTTAGTGTCCAACCTGTCTGGTTACAATTACGTTTGTTAGTCCACCCACTGTAAAGCGCTGCAGAATTTGTTGGCGCTATATAAATAATATTAATAATAATAATAGTTAACACATAGCCACATATATACATTTGTGTTCAAAAGGCACGCAGTCACTATTACACACTGCATGACTGTGAAATTTCCTATCCACTGTAAATCGAGCTGGTAGTATGTTTACTTCTGATTTCAGTATTTTCAACATACAGGAAACATATTTAGAGATCTCAATATTCATCTTTATGTACTCTATGGTTCAAAATCAAATATTGTTCTTTATGTTGTGTATGTTGTCCCCAGAAGTTTGAATGAGATTTTTCCTGGTTGGAGGTTTTTTCTTTTCTTCTTTGCACTTTGTAAACATAGTGAGCTATTTGTTTTTCTCGGTAGACAATCTTAATTCAGACACTGCTGTGTATCTAGCTGTTTCTGAATTAATATTTATCCACTTTATATATGGCTGTGTGCCAAGGGCATCATCTTTATCTGATCAGATCTGTTGCTGTCTTACAAATATCATTGTACTAATATCAAGGATTAAAAAACTGGTGTAAACTAGATGATCCATGAATATTCCCACCCACCTTCAAAGTAATCTCTGACAACATGGTACTGTCAAGGTGTGCTATCTGTTGAAATTTTTTTTAAATCGTTTTCTCTTATATTGAGGCAGGCATTCCTTCTCTTCTTAAGTATTTTATTCTATTCATTTCATAGATGTGGACATTTTATTTGCTACCCATGTTGTCTTCCTGCTTTGGCATATCTTTTAACCTCTTCTCTTGGTGAGATATGTGCAGAATATTCTTACTAATATCTGGTAAACAATGTGCACTCATTTATGTTTATTAATAGCTACCACACGTGTGGGAATTTTCAATTTATCTCAATTATATTGATTTACACATCCCCGTGGGTAAACCGTGAAGATTTTGAGAGAGGAAGAAGAATGATACCCAGGAGAAGAAGTGGTAAGAAACAGTGGAAATTTGTAGAGAAACTAAGTGTGTTTGAAAATATGAAGAGAAGTGGATGTACATCTGTAGAAAGGTAACAGATGGATTTAAAAAAAAAAAAGGACATGCAGTATAAAGAGTCTGATGGAGAGAAAGAGTGAACATGATTTTGGGTTGGGTTAGGAACTGGTCGAGAGAAGGGTGGACAATGTGCAGTTAGGGTGAAAAATACTAATTGAGATGATAAAGTGAGCCTGACATTCTAAGGAGCCTGATAACTAAACAAAGAGTATTTCATAAACTAATTAAACCGTTATTTGGGTTCCAAACAAGAACAAATGAGGAATATAGATTATTCTTAAATGTTTTCTTAGGGGATAGTAACCCCCTGTAACAAATAAACCTTGTAATCATATACAATAGAATTTGTGCATACATATGTTCTAAGTCACAGTGCCTAGGGTTCCATCACAGAGACTTAAACTATAATTAGCATCCTAAAATATCAACTAACAAATCACAATATAAATACACTAATGGTAACGTAAGGTCTTACATACAACTTTAGATTTATTACAAAGTCATAAAATAAACATTCTTGGAACAAACTCGCACATTTAGTACATTTGGAAACACTGAACAGGGTTATAAGCGAGGGCTGGTTTACAGCAAATAAAAGATTTCATATTCTGTTCAGGAAGCTTTCTGTTTTATTATGCTTGTCTGATACATATTTAATTATTTTTTATTTTTTTATATATGTGATATTACAATGTTTTTTCACAAAATGTGCATAATCTTTATGAAGTTAAAGAGTATGAGTTACTTTAAAAAAATATTTAAACATGTATTAAAAAAAATAAAACATTCAGTTTATAGAACATTTAACTATTAAAAGGTACTGTTTAATTTAAGTACACAGTGCATACCTTGACTCTGCCGAGAGATTTGAACTTTGCAGTCATCATCGCTTTTGCAAGTTGCAACTTCGGGTCGCTGCAATAGTGAGAGGAGTGATAGGTATCACTATGAATAAATTGAGCTTAGTTGTGCTTAAAGAAACAAATAAAAAGCTAACAGTGAGAATACTATGTCTGTGTAAAACGATATTGTATGCAAATCAATTAATTTAGTGTATAATTCCACCCAGTATAATGCGAAATGTCTAGGGAGGACAGGAAAATAGATCACCAGCTTTGAATATAAAGTTCCTTGGTACTGATATATTGGTGATAAATGAGAGCAAACACAGGCTTACAATACCACATGTGAAGTATACTGGGCTCTTTGAACTTTTTAAGAATTTTTCAATGTAAAATGGGCATCTAAACTGTTAAAATGAGACATAGTCAACACCTCCAACTTTACTTCACAAAAACTGCTAATGGGCCAATGTATATATATATATATACTGCTAATAATATTACAGGGAGTGCAGAATTATTAGGCAAATGAGTATTTTGACCACATCATCCTCTTTATGCATGTTGTCTTACTCCAAGCTGTATAGGCTCGAAAGCCTACTACCAATTAAGCATATTAGGTGATGTGCATCTCTGTAATGAGAAGGGGTGTGGTCTAATGACATCAACACCCTATATCAGGTGTGCATAATTATTAGGCAACTTCCTTTCCTTTGGCAAAATGGGTCAAAAGAAGGACTTGACAGGCTCAGAAAAGTAAAAAATAGTGAGATATCTTGCAGAGGGATGCAGCACTCTTAAAATTGCAAAGCTTCTGAAGCGTGATCATCGAACAATCAAGCGTTTCATTCAAAATAGTCAACAGGGTCGCAAGAAGCGTGTGGAAAAACCAAGGCGCAAAATAACTGCCCATGAACTGAGAAAAGTCAAGCGTGCAGTGCAGCTGCCACGATGCCACTTGCCACCAGTTTGGCCATATTTCAGAGCTGCAACATCACTGGAGTGCCCAAAAGCACAAGGTGTGCAATACTCAGAGACATGGCCAAGGTAAGAAAGGCTGAAAGACGACCACCACTGAACAAGACACACAAGCTGAAACGTCAAGACTGGGCCAAGAAATATCTCAAGACTGATTTTTCTAAGGTTTTATGGACTGATGAAATGAGAGTGAGTCTTGATGGGCCAGATGGATGGGCCCGTGGCTGGATTGGTAAAGGGCAGAGAGCTCCAGTCCGACTCAGACGCCAGCAAGGTGGAGGTGGAGTACTGGTTTGGGCTGGTATCATCAAAGATGAGCTTGTGGGGCCTTTTCGGGTTGAGGATGGAGTCAAGCTCAACTCCCAGTCCTACTGCCAGTTCCTGGAAGACACCTTCTTCAAGCAGTGGTACAGGAAGAAGTCTGCATCCTTCAAGAAAGAAGAAAATCTAATGACATGGCCTCCTTGTTCACCTGATCTGAACCCCATTGAGAACCTGTGGTCCATCATCAAATGTGAGATTTACAAGGAGGGAAAACAGTACACCTCTCTGAACAGTGTCTGGGAGGCTGTGGTTGCTGCTGCACGCAATGTTGATGGTGAACAGATCAAAACACTGACAGAATCCATGGATGGCAGGCTTTTGAGTGTCCTTGCAAAGAAAGGTGGCTATATTGGTCACTGATTTGTTTTTGTTTTGTTTTTGAATGTCAGAAATGTATATTTGTGAATGTTGAGATGTTATATTGGTTTCACTGGTAATAATAATAATTGAAATGGGTATATATTTGTTTTTTGTTAAGTTGCCTAATAATTATGCACAGTAATAGTCACCTGCACACACAGATATCCCCTAACATAGCTATAACTAAAAACAAACTAAAAACTACTTCCAAAAATATTCAGCTTTGATATTAATGAGTTTTTTGGGTTCATTGAGAACATGGTTGTTGTTCAATAATAAAATTAATCCTCAAAAATACAACTTGCCTAATAATTCTGCACTCCCTGTATACTGCTATATATAGGCTAAACTGGACCTCCGTGCTATGTAATAAATCCACTTATATCACCTGTTATACAAAGAGACATAATTTATAAAAAATGATTCAGCTTTCGATATATGTCACCAAAATGCAAAAAAATTGCCCACATACATTAAGTGCAGTTTCAGCAAGTACCTGTACTATAAAGAGCCAAGCATGCTACTATTTTAACTTATTATCACTGTAGTGTATGTAGTGTGCTCAAACCCTATTTTTTTGACCTACAAAAGCTACTGTAGAGTGCGAGAGGAGGGAGGTGGGCTGACAGTTACAGATTCTCTGCAGGGATGTAGAGGGCCAAAAAAGAGCTGTGGACGAGACATTTGTTTCTCTGCAGAATAAAAACCATTCCTGGATTAAAAAGAAGATATACAGAGCTTAAAGGAAGACTTCAGGCACCATAAACATTACAGCTCACTGTAGTGGTTATGGTGTCAGGAGTGCCCTGGCACTCACTTATCGAAAGAATTCAAGCCATTTTGGAGTCTGTCAGGTACTGTTCCCACCTCCTCTACCATCTCCCAAAAGCCATTTTGCGGCAGACTTTCTGTTACCTCTCCTGAGCTAATCTCTACAATGTAGGGCCTAGCGCATTGGATGAGAGTGTCAGCTGATTTATATGTATGTATGTATTTGCAAGAAAAATGGGTTTAAGCAGCTCTGTCACCATCTGGGGTATAATTTGCAAAGACCCCCAATGATGACATTGCTGCTTCAGGTCTTCAGGTCTGGTGGCAGGGGAAAGCACCGCCATCCTCTTCCATCTCCTCAGTTTTATCTGCCTGTGCTTCAGCTGCCAGGAGCTGACATCAGCATTAAGATCTATGGAAGCTCCCGCGAGACCACAGGATACTCCATGAAAGGAGCTCAATTTCCCTACAGCGGTCTATTGTGATGGCTGGGGGAAATGACAAGGCTGAAGGGCAGTAGCTCCACCTTGTTTTAAGCTTTGTACAGTGTAGGAAAACTAGTGAGACAAAGTAGTCCCTACGTTGTTGCAGTATATCTTTTGCATGGGTTAGAATTTCAGTCAGTATGAGCATTTCGTAAAGATTCCATTTTTATAAAATACAAATTTTGCATTTTTATCACAACATTTCTACAACTCTGGAGGAATTAGGTTTCATGAAAGTCTAAAATTCCTTCAGTGCGTAATCATAATATAAAATAGGCACAATGCTTCATATAATGACATAAATAGATACAACTTGCATAATTGTACCCCCACAAAAAAATGAGTGACCTATACTGTACATTGACTTGGCCTACATTTTGGAATATGATAATCTATCTCCCATTTTATCATTCAAAATATATGTTGCTTGCATTAGAACACCCACATCTCTTACAATAGCAAGCAGGCATCTGAAACCTGCAGATATTTACCTCATTACAGTATCCCATTTGTTGTTCTCGAGTAATTATAAAGTTAGTCATTACTACAAAAGAGCTGTCCCCCTGTAAAATAAGTAAAAAAAATTATAACGTTAGGAAAAAGCAGAATGTTTAAATAACTTTAACATAGATTGTATTTAGATTAAAATGGTTTCCGTATGCTAGTGACTACGATGGTATCTAGCTTCCATTTCAAGAATAATCTTAATAACACAGCCAAAAAGACACATCATTTGCCTTAAAAACACATTAAATTTACAAACAAATATATTTCCACTATTGTTATTAACAAACCGTCAAAAGATTAATTTATATTTATAAAACACCCCGAGTAATTTTCAGAGCTTCCTCATCAATTCATATGTTCTCTTTATTAAAATAAATACAAGGAAACAGACAACAAAATGTGAAATACATACAGTGTATCCGCTGAATACAATGTTATACTGGGGAAAAAGTGGTGCTCCAATAGCATTATCAGCAAGTGTAAATATTCAAATTTAAAACAGAGTAGGGGAGAGAGTAGCTAAAAATGAAAAAAAAAAAGGCTTGGAGAGAATAGGTGAGAAATTGTATTGGTGGAAGGAACGGAATGACATACTAGAGCAGGGATAGGCAACCTTCGGCACTCCAGATTTGCCAAAGGTTGCCTATGCCTGTACTAGAGGAAAAAATGATCACCCAACAACAGACAGAGATGTCGATTTACAAAAGTCCGACTCAATATTTTGCAGCTGTTGCAGCAAAGTTACACATAAATGCTATTTGTTAGTTGTCATAGCTATATTTGTACAGCAGGAAAAAGGCTTCAACCTGGAGTGAAAACACTCCATAGCAATCTCCTTTGCAGTCTCTCCTGACCAAATAATGCAAAGTGAGTAACGACCCATATGGAGCATTTGTGCAGGCAAGTTCTATCTTCCATGTGGCCATAGCATAGGGCTTTTGAAATGTATCACATATGCAGCCATACAGACACTAAAGCAATCTGGTTGTACAAGAGCTGGGAATTGCAAGCAGTGTCAGCAAAAATGATGTATAAATGATCCGATTACACTTCTAATCTAAAGTGCAAATGCCCCTGATGTAAGCCTACCCTTGAGAAATATTTGCCTCCAAGAAAGACGAGACAGGGGGGATATGATAGACACATTTAAATACATAAAGGGAATCAACACAGTAAAGGAGGAGACTATATTTAAAAGAAGAAAAACTACCACAACAAGAGGACGTAGTCTTAAATTAGAGGGGCAAAGGTTTAAAAATAATGTCAGGAAGTATTACTTTACTGAGAGGGTAGTGGATGCATGGAATAGCCTTCCAGCTAAAGTGGTAGAGGTTAACACAGTAAAGGAGTTTAAGCATGCGTGGGATAGGCATAAGGCTATCCTAACTATAAGATAAGGCCAGGGACTAATTAAAGTATTTAGACAATTGGGCAGACTAGATGGGCCGAATGGTTCTTATCTGCCGTCACATTCTATGTTTCTATGTTTCCAAATTGCCGTATCTAGGTGTCCTTTTGAGTTGGGTGGGCTTATGGGGCTTCCTGTGACTGGGCATGACTACTGGCCCCTTATATTAGTAATGGTGAACACACCACAGAAACATATTGCCTTACATATTGAATGTGGATGAATTAAGGCTATTGTTAAATTAAATAATGGCATGAACTGAGCTGTGGACTATTAAAAGCATGAAGCATTAATTAATAGAATGACATGTCTAGGGGTATTACAATAGAAAATTGGAGTTAAATATACCAAATAAGAGTGAAATATAGCATGTGATATAATTTATGACATAGGGATTATGGTAATTGGGGATTAAATAGAATATGAATTACTTGAAATACTGATAAAATACTTGATTCGCCCTTGCCAACTACTAGTACAAAATCCCTTAATTGTCATTGCTTAAAGGAACACTCCACTTCTTAAAAACAAAATAAAGTAAATAAAAATCACTATTTAGTAGATATACTTAAAACCAGCTTGGAAAAAGCTTCAGATCTCTTGTCTGCAGCCTTTGCAATCCCTCACCTTCTAACCCCGCCCAGACTTTCTGTGGCTGTCCAGTCACAGACTTCCCAATGCAGCTCAATGAGAAGTTTTTGCAAAATAGGTTCTCTGGGAAATTGCTGCCTCTTGAGTTTAGCTCCACTGAGCTAACAAACCGTAAATTAACAGATTGACAGCCATGCAGTTTTAATTAAGTTAAATTTAAAAAGTGCCACATTCTATTCTGAACTTTTTGTAATAAGAATAAAAAGCACACACTCTGCAAGATGAAGTGTTTTAGGTTTTTTGAATGTTAATTTAAAGAGTGCAATTAAGAACATAAAGTCATTAGTAAATGACATAGAAATACACAACTTACCTGGGGTGGGAATACATAGTCAGCAGCATCCCAAATTTCTGTGCCCACATGTTCAAGGTTGGTGATTGCTAATCCTTTCATTTTTATGGAGACAGAGCTAATGATGCCATCCACGTTCTGGTAGCCTTTTTCATACAAGAACACCCATCTAAATTTAAGCAACAAATAGCGATACAATTAAACACCAGATTTATAGCATACATTGTAGTAACCACAAGGAAATGTTATGAAAGTCACCTAGACTCACACTGTATTTAAAGTGTCTCTGTGACAAAAAAATAAATTTTATCTAATGTGCCACAGTAGAGTTCCTTGGGTATAAATATCTTTCTATTTTTTCCCTTACTGTTGTAGTTTTCATAAATAAAAAAATAAAATAAAGTAGGGACTATTTTTCCTCACGTATAGCAGTGCCCTTCCCACCACCTCTAACCTTCCCTCCTCTCATGTAGGTAGTCTACCTGTTAGAATCTCAGCCAATGAGCTGGCCCTGCACTGCAGGGGAAGGGCTGAGGAGATAAAAGAAGCTTCCAGCAAGAGCTTTCAGCTCTCAATACTGGAAGACAAGAGGCAGGGACCGGTATCTGGCACACACAATAAAAAGTCAAACACTACAATATGCTGCAGTTGTTATGGTGTTTATTTAAGAAAAAAACAAAACAGTTTGTATGCTGTAATAAACACAGACTGAACACAGAATTGTGGTGAATTGTTGCAAAATTTAGACGAAAATAGCTGATCTGGAAAAATTTTACCGCCAAGATATAATCCCAGCTTGACTATTTTAACTTGAATTTTGCAGTTTGATATTCAGTGCAACACCATTGGCTGTTAAATGAACAAATTGTACAGGAAGATGGTAAGTTTAAAGGATTACTATAGTGCCAGGAATACAAAAGACGTCCAGCATCAGATACTGGACCAAATGTCCGTTTCAATCCAGGAAGCCCTCTAGTGGCTGTCTGGTAGACAACTATTGTAGGCAGACTTAGAGCTGCAATGTTTCTAATGTTTTACATTGTGGCACTAAGTGTAAAAGGGACAGTGCACCCAGACCAATTCAATTAGCTAAAGTGTTCTGAGTGCCTATAGTGTCCCTTTATCAACAAAGTTTGTTAAAAGAACACTATAGTGTCAGGAATACAAACTTGTATTCTTGGTACTATAGTTTTAAAAACCCAATTAATGTTGCTGCCCCCCCCCCCCCTTGCCCCTGTTAAAAGATATTAAACGTACCATCTCCCCATTCAGTGCGGGTCTAGTCCCTGCATCTTTATGGGGAACCTTATTGCTAAATGATGCAGTGCCTCTGTCACTAGTGGTAATAAAATAAAGGTTTTACTTTCTGCGTTAATCACCTCCTCCTTGATTCAATCCAATACTGTTCATAGAGTAGCATTGGTGACTCGGCACGCACATTCAAGTTTCCCAAAAGGAAGCACTGAATCAATGCATTCTTATGGTGATTTCTATGTCACGTGACTGAATTTTACTCCATCAGTGCAGTGGAAGCAATTCTAATGGCTGTCATACTAGCAGCCACTACAGGTGGACTTAATCATGCAATGTAAACACTGCAGTTTCTAAAAACGGCAACATTTTAGATTGCAGGATAAAAAAAGGATGGGGGCATTGCATCCAGAGCACTACATTGATATGAAGTTGTCTGGGTGACTACAATGTCCCTTTAACTTGTGGCAGGTTTTACATGTTGTGTTATAGGAAAGGGTAAGTTTGTTGAAAATAAAAACACTGAAACACTTGATCTAGCCACCATGTTTTGATTGGAGACTAGCACATTAGAAGGACACATTGGTACAGAACTAACTCTTGACCGTGTACCTATGACATCACTTGGGTACATTGATAAAGTAAACATATGATCCCTGTATTAACAGCAAGGTGGTCAAACAGAGCTATCCCTATACATATACACTAGTGTGAGCTAAATATTTGCACAGTGCAGAACCAGTATGTTTACATTTACACTTGCTCTTTTCTGGTATTTCACTTTACACCAAGAGCCAAAATTGTGAATGTCCAACTAAATTCTGAACATTGTAAGCATATAAAAATTAAATTGGTACTTTACTATCAGAGATTTTTCACATCACTCAGCACACTGAGGTTGATATGTGTACAGAGGGAATTATATATGTAGGTTCTTCATAGGCTGGAAAAGTTTGAATCAAGAACTGGAAAATGTTACATTACTGGTTAAATATTTAAATGCAATATGTCACTCATGCTAGGGGCATCTCCATTCCATGTGGCATCATTTCTCATGTAGAATGCTATAATTGCACAAAATCTTATACTGGTTTTGGGTTATGTCACTCTGATGTCATTACTGACCCAATCACAAGCGCTAATGCAGAATTGTCATTCTTGACGCCACTGAACCTGTACCTAAAGAATTTCATCATTCCTGCATGATTTTTTTAAGAGACTTAAAGGACCACTAAAGCGCCATAAAAACAAACTTGTTTTCCTGGCACTATAGGGTCTTTAGGTCCCCCCCACCCTCAGGGTCCTACGCCCGCTAGGCTGAAGGGGGAGTAGGACCCAGCACCGGGCTCCCTCGGTGCTGGGAAACTCTCCTCACTCTGCCGACGTCAGCGCCAAATGCGCATTCAAACAGTCCATAGGAAAGCATTTCTCAATGCTTTCCTATGGACATCCAATATCTTCTCACTGTGATTTTCACGGTGAGAAGCGCAGAAGCGCCTCTAGCGGCTGTCAGTGAGACAGCCACTAGAGGCTGGATTAACCCTAGTGTAAACAGCTGCAGAGTTAAAACTAGAGGGACCTGGCACCCAGACCACTTCATTGAGCTGAAGTGGTCTGGGTGACTATAGTGGTCCTTTAACCTTTACCTTAAGAGTCACTCTTGTGTCAATTTTGATGTAACTCATTCTAAGTATAGGTTTGGCATCATTGGTGAGGTGAAACTAGCATCTAGGCATGCACACACCTTCTGGCATATGGGAATCACATGAACCAATGGTATTAAGCCTTTGCCTATTTAAACTCATGTTGCTATTGGCTAGGTGCCCTGTTGTGGTTCTTGCTAAGGCAATTGCAAGTTTCCTTGCATTTGTGATTCTTGGTTTTGTTATTCTTGGCTTGTTACTCCATTATCCTGAACTTGTGCTCCCAACCTTTTGGATTGTCTACTAAGTTTATTCTGTTTTCTCCTGCTCTTAACCATGGTTCATTCTCTGATTTTTTTTTTTACCCTTATGTCCAGCCTCTCTAAGAATCAGTTGTTATGACATGCAGTGATTATGGTACTGCGGACTTCTATTCCTTCCCCAATAGCTGAGCATAAGTGATTATAACTGCAGTAGGAGGTAGAGAAATAGTGTAGATGAATGCAGCTTCCAACATGATTCTCCCCAGCAAATAGAATATTCCCCAAACATGAGCCTAGACTTCATGAAGGGTGTAACAGGAATGAAGTTTATTGATGACACACTGGCTTTTATTAGAAATCCTCCTGCAAGAGGACCTCCCACAGTAAACAAAGACAATAACCAATCAACATACAGCTTTACAGTAACCCCCACCCTCTCTCTGCCTGGGAGATATTGAGATAAGTTAAGGAATAACCCAATTATCTCCAGGCAGAGGGCACACAATTTTCCCAAAAGTTAGAACACCCCTTTCCACACAAGGTATCCCCACAAATACATATCCCCTGATAGCCCCGATCTGGGGGACTAACATATCCAAATTTCACCCAGATCGGTTCAGGGTTTTTTAAAAAGTATGGAAGTCACAAGTTACCGACCACACACGAGGCTCCTGCCCAAAACAGTTCCGCAAATTCAGTGTGTACAGTCAGTCAATTCAGAAAAAGTCATAAAACGAATAAACGTCCTGAATGGATCCTCCTGGCTCATAGGAGCGCTTGCTCCCCTTGTCCGGATGAACAAAACTACCGAATGGCGCTCTCCTGGCTGTTCGGCAACTAAAGGAAGCAGGCGTTCGGTAGTTTCAGCGGTGGTTCAGGAGGTCGAGTTTCCAATTTTAGTTCCAGAAACTCGACGACCAAGTCCCGCTGCCTCCTTTCGTGCAAACAAGATGCCCGCCTTTTTCTGTTCCATGTGGCATTCGGCTATACGAACAGCGGCCGCCTAGAGAGCGCTTAATAGATGGTTCTTTTGAAGTTAATGAACCAGGAGGTGGTCTGTGTTCGGTAGTTTTAAACTACCGAACCAATAGATTCAACATGCACAAAATACTGCAGAAAAGACCTGAACATAGGAGAAAATACCTAACTAAGTCTATTTTCTTCACATCAATAATTTGGACTATCCATGCTGTCTATTTTTGTTACTTTGCAAGGTTTGCATGTTATGATCCCCAGCTCCCATGACATTACAACATGACCACATGGATCCAGAAAACCAATTGGACCACTGTATGGATCAATTCACTCAAGCTATGCATACTATTCTAGCTCACACTATTTGCAACCCGAGGCACTAGCTAATGCAGCTCCTAGCTCTTTTTCTAGAACCTAGTCCCTCATTCAGCTCTCATGGCTTCTCTTCAAAGGTTTAGTGGTGAGAATATGCAGTGTTGTGGATTCCTCAATCAAGTGGAAATCCACTTTTATTTGCAGTGTTTCTGACTATTCTATCCAATTTAGAACCTTTGACAACAAGGTGACAGCAAGGTGGTATGGAACAAAAATTCCCTTGTGACAACCTTTCAAGAGGGACTAGACAATAACACTCTCTGAAATACCTTTAGAGATCTCCCTGAGGACCTGGGTGACCTTATCGATTATTGTATCCACATTGATAACCGTATTTAACTGTTTCTACACCTAGGTTTTCCAATCCAAAGACTCCTTACCACCTCCAGAACCTATGCAATTGGGCCTGACTAAATTATCAGACACAGACAAGGCATATAGGAGCAGGGAAGGCTATGCTTATAATGTAGTCAAAAGAGCCACTTGAAGAAATAATGTCCTAGCTGTCCAAAATCCTCTTGCACCTAAGGGACATCAGATGATCCGTGGATGTGATGACTTTGTGCCCTATTGCATCTACCACTAAGTTCATTCTTGTTGTCACATTGTTTGTCAGATATCATAATGCACAGGATTAGGCCTTGAGTGTCTCTGGGCCAGCAGAGAATTTAAACAATTCCTATTTCGTACAGTCCTCTGTTATTCAATCTAAAGGCTTCATCCTTGTACACCCTATGTTTAAATATAGTTTTTCTCCCAAACTATACATGTGCTGGTAAACTGCTAGCACAACGTAAAGAAAGAATTTGATGCGCTTTAACAAAAAAACAAACAAACCATAAGTTGTACATTGCATGACAGGTACCCTTTAATGAAGAAGTCACCAGAGAGGTTTGTGTTAGCTCTTAAAGGAATACTATAGGCAATAAATTAACTTTATCGTAATGAAGTAGTTTTGGTGTATAGATCATGGCCCTGTAGTCTCGCTGCTCAAATATTTGCTGTTTAGGAGTAAATTACTCTAAATTCCAGCTTAAAAAACAAATTTGGACATAACAAGCTGATGCATACTGCTGTCAAAGTTGATTTTATGCTCCCTTGATCAACATCAGTTTTATCTTTTTTTTTCTTTTTTAGCTGTTATAGTAAGTATTATAATATAAGACTGAAAACTCCCAAAGAGTAATTCTGTATAAATAAAATCAGTCTGTAGACAATTCATTCCACTGACAAACAGGAGTTTGTATAATGACTGTACTATGACAGCCCTCTGTAAACATCACTTTAACGATAATATAGATTTGTTCTGCTTGTTTATCTTGTGTTAATTATTCTCTCACCTCCTGATCATATCGACAGCTGGTAAGTATGCAAAAACCAAAACGCTATCTTTGTACATTTGGTGTAATGTCACAAGCTAGTTTTATGATCTGATTTTTATTGCGTGAAAGGAATGCTATATAAAAATACATTCATGTATAACATTGGAGCATAGTACTGCCAATTTAGATTATTGTGGTTTATTACCTGTATTCCAGTGGATACAGGATTTTTTGACGCAGCTCCGATAAATAAATACTTCACTGTTTATTTATCATAATTTCCATCAAAAATCTTCCCAGATGGCTTCACCTTCCTTGATCCTCATTCCTAGGGGCTAAAATTTACTCTGCTTACTAAACAGAAATTCCTGCATTGATGTCTATGGAAAAATAGCTATTCCTTATTTTTATTCTGCCCAGAGATTTAGATGAAAAAAGACTTGAATGAGATTATAGTTTGTCATTGGTCATAGACAGCAAATAATACACATTAATTACACTATGAATGTTTCTTAAGAAAGAAGTCTACAAGAATACCTTCAGCTAGTACTTACTTCTCTAAAATCTATCCATTTTTTCAGACTTCTGAAGGTTATAGTATCTGCACCTCCTACCTCCATGTTTGGTGGAATCTTATATACCAATTTAAAGGGAAGCTATAGGAGGAAGTACTAGCTATTTTAATGCATTACTTACACATAAATACAAAGTTAAAAAAAAAAATACTCAGAGATACATTCCCATCACAAATGGCAGTGGTTTCACTTGGAAAAAAAGTGATACCAGCCAAAAAGTTTTAATTAAAGCCCATAAAGAAGCAGAGGCAGATGGGGTAGGGGAGGTAACAACTGATAGATATGAATCTGATAGATATGAATCATGCTGTTTAGGAGTAAATTACTCTAAATTCCAGCTTAAATCATGGAGTGAGTGGCCCTAAAGGGGCGTATCAGTGACACGGAAGCCAAAAGAAGTGGCATGACGTGAACGGATGCCAGGTTGACCGAAAGCCTACAAGACCATCCCCACTCAGGACAATCCATGGGCACAGTTCTGCTGAAGTGCTTACTGGATGGTCCTCGTCTCTCTGACCGAGAGGGGTGTCTATTGATGTGCTTGAGCTATGTTTCCTGGGGACATTTCTATAGTGTTTCCAGATCAGAATCATTTTCCCAGCAACACCAAGACAGCTTCAGCCAAACAGAAAAACCTCAAAGATCCAGGAAACAGAAAGGAACTTCATCACATCTGGTTCCCTGAGTCACACAATGACATCTTTAAACCGTTTTATATTTAGTAACCACTTAACTGGAAGTTTTGTTCTGCTGCTTGTGAAACGCGTTCTACTGCAGGGGTAATGAAAAGTGCATCGTTAAAACCACATCATGAGTTGTCTTTATGTGCCAGCAGAAATTATTTGTATTTATTATTTGCATCTGTTTTCTTTTTTTTCTTAATCAAGAATAGCAATATATGTAACATTACTGCATATGTGATGGTTACCATTGAGGTGAAAGGGAGTACTGCATGTGATATGAGTGAGAAATTCATGCTGTATGTGTTATGGTAGGTGACTAATGCTCTTGGCATGTGCACCATATCACTGATAATTTGTGTGCTTTCGATGTGCAGGGTAAAAGTATTGAAATATGCAGCAGTATATAAGTACATGCATGAGTCATGCTGCAAATGTGTTGTATGTTAGATCAGAAATGACAGATTACAGTAACAAGTAGATGGGGATTTACTGAAATACGATCTTTATTAAGTCCAAGCAAAAAATAAAATAAAAGAGTTAAGTATAAGATTATATAGTAGAAGATTATATTAGTCATATGCTTGATAAAGACTACTACTAAAAAAGAATAACTAACATCTCAATTTAATTGGCCACGTAAACAACCACTCTGCTGTTGAATTCAGTTATTCTCATAAGCCATTTTAAAGGTTTTATAGTTGCCAGCTGGCTCCTGAGAATAATTAAACATAGCCAGCTATTTCCCTAACATAAGGGGTAAGAAAGCATGACGCTGGAGAAATAGCCAGTGTAAGGCTCTTAATTATAAATTTGAGCTTATTTTAGCTTCTCCTTTGGGCCAAGTGGGCACCAGGAAATAAAAACAAGATTATTTAAATTTGTTAATGCGTATTACTAATTCACTTAACGTAATCTTTAGATTTATAGAATTTATGAGTCCCTTTAACTTTAATGAACTAAAGAAAATGTGGTCTAGATTTTGTATGAAACAAATTGCACTGGAATATTCCATGTTCGTGTAGTTATGTTGATGTATGACCCAGTGTTAAGAACATCATTGGTATGTAAACATGATAACATAAGAAAAAAATGTATTTATGTAAAAAAAATTAATTACACAGTGAGCGCTGAGTGAAGTTGTATCAGTATATTTACAGGAACGCTCTGCAAACTATCTGACATTTTTGTTCTAAATCCACAGGGATTGTTAGCTTGAAGCCAATAGAAATAATCCCCATATTTTATTGGATGAAAGAACCAGTGCAGCAGAAGTGTGAAAGTAATGGCTATGTGGGGTATCTCAACTTATATGATATTGCAGACTGGTGAGTTATATCAGAGTTTGCAGGAATCTATGATCTGCAAACTTTATTTGTGTTAGGGATGAGCATAACCACCTAGCAAAGCTGTTGGGTATACAGCAGCCTCCCGGAGTCAAATGCCAGAGCTGAAAAGGCTCGCGCTGTGCATCTGCACAGCAACAGCCTTTCAGCCAATCAGGTAATCAGGAGAGCCGTGCTGAGCGCGGGAATCCTGATTGCCTCAGATTTTTAAAATTGGGAAACTGCGGATGGTTAGCACATCCCACGAAGTACTAAGGAAAAATATTGCCCAAAGTGTATAGGAATATAATTAAACATCTACACACAAAATAAAACAATTCAAGTTGCCAATAGTACAGGGGAACAAGAAAAATGTTTAATAAGTCATGAAGACATATAAGTAGACTTGGAACTTTGTATAAAACAGCTGAGCTGAAAACAAGGCAACAATGTATAGCAAAGGAAAGTATCAAATGAACACTGAAACCATTCATCATAAATTGCAACAAAATAAGTTCAATAAAGAGAAAAGAAATGTTGTAACAAGTCCTAGCAAACAGATTCTTTATGCAGGGAGTCCATGAGAATATCAAACTGACGAGACTACTAGCATCCAATCCTCCTACTTAGTTGGATCCTTGGTTTGTTGGTCTTGTCTTGGAGTACGGCTATAGTCTGTAAAAAACAAAACAGAGAACAGTTATCAAAAGGCCGAATAAGAACCAGATAACCTTATGTTTTAGAAAAACAAACTACCACCAGCAGGCAAAACCCTTAACTTAGAGGAGGGTGGGACGGGCGCTATTGCTAGGTGGTTATGCTCATCCCTAAGACAAAGAAAGTTTGCAGATCATAGATTCCTGCAAACTCTGATTTGTCCTCCAGGAGGCATAACCACCTAGTAAAGCTAGTGGGTAGAATAGCACACACCTGGTGGTGGTCCTAAGAAACTGAAGGCGTTCAACTTCTGATGGCCTCCAGTAAGATCTAACAAAGGTTTTACTGGACAACCATCTCGCAGCTTTCAAGAAAGTAGGGAGAGGAAGGCCCTTTCCTGCTGCTTTAGTAGCCGAGGCTCCCCTAAATGAATGGCTTTTGAACATGGAAACATCAATACCAGCCGAAGACATGGCGGAAAGTATCCAGCCTCTAATTGTATTAACCTTGGCTGGACGAAAGGGATTCTTTGATGTAATGAATAATTGACTGATATCATTTCTAAATACAGCAGAAAGTTGAAGGTACGATTGTAACAAACTGACTAAACATAAGCCTGGTTCGGAAGGATCTTGGACCAAGTCCAATTCTACCAGACCAGGAGAAAAATTTGATTTTTTTGTCTGCCTTTTAGTATAATATGGAAACCTCCCGGGGTCCTGGACAACCAAGGATCTGAAATATGGATTTGAGTTAACTCGGCTCCTCTAGCTGCCAGGGCCAAATACAGCGGAGAAGCCAACTTAATAGCAGTCCATGTTAAATCAATTTTAGCATTATCCAAACAATTTAGGAAATGAAATAAGACATCTACATCCCAAGTACATGTGTAGCATGGGGTATATGGGCGGCAGACGGATAACCCTTTTAGTAATCTCAAATACAGGGCATCCTGAGTAAGGTTGGGAATCAGGAAGTTTAAAGCAGATCCATAGGTCTTGATTGAACTGACAGATAAACCAGAATGGAACTTAAGGGTAAGAAATTCTAAAGCCAGTGGAACGGTATCAGATCCCTGTGTGTTAGACAGAAAAGAAACCTCCCATTCTTTGAATTCCTCGATCATCTTTCTATAACTTACCCTAGTTCTACGTCTTAAAGATGAATTAATAATATCCAAGACCTGATTCAATAAAAGAGGATGTGTTAACAGCCTACCAGGGCTGCGATCCACATCAGCTACGGGAGCTTGAGCAGAAGATTGCTGGTTCCCTGAAAGCAGTCCACTGTCATGCCCAATGGGATCTTGGTTCCCTTGACTAACTGATGGATCAAGGGATACCAGGGTCTGGAGGTCCATACTGGATAAACGAGAACTAAGCTCTGCACCCTGTCCCTGCGGATCTTCTCCAGCACTTTCATCAGTAAAGATGGTGGGGGGAAAGCATAAGGGGCTGGAACATTGCATCTATTTTCCAAGCTCCCTTTGTCCAGGTCCGGGAGACGAACCTGGGAGTTTGTGCAGATGTTTGGGATGCAAACAGATCTACCTGTCTCTGGCCAAAATTGCTTTCTATCCATTGGAAAAGAGCAATCTTTAATTGAATTGTTGCCAGGGACAAACTTTGGCGAGAGAGTCTGCAAGTTCGTTTGCCTCTCCCGGAACGTATTCTGCGAAAACCTGAACATTGCTTGCTAAAGCCCAAGACCAAAGATCTAGAGCCTCTAAACAAAGACCCCTTAATCTTGTGCCCCCTCTGTGGTTTATATAAGCCACCGCTGTCCTGTTGTCCGATTGGACTTTTACCGATGTCGGTGACTGGTTTAGAGGAAATAGGCCCTGGAGAGCTAATTTTATAGCTCGTAACTCCAAGATGTTTATATGGAGGTGACTCTCTTGGTCTGACCAAATTCCTCTTATGGCGTTCTGGGCTGTAAACGCACCCCAACCGTGACTTGAGGCATCTGACATCAGAGTGACTGCCACAGGCTGCTCTAACATGGGACGGGGAAGTGGAATGTCTAACTCCAGAATGGACTTCAATTCTTCTCTGACCTTCTTGGGGAGAACAAATTTTGATTCCCAATTGCCGCCCTGTCTCTTTATTCCCTAAAAACAGCTGACTTCATCTGCAAAGTAAAGGGGAATTGTTGTATGCTGGTGTTAAAGCTATTCATTTCCCGATAATCTTTGCTAGGTCTCTCAAGGACCAACTCTGCTGCCTGAGAGATGAGTTCAGATGTACCAGTAATTTGTCCCATTTGTCTTGAGGGATTCCTAGAGACATAGTCCCAGAAAGAGGATGCTTTGAGTGGGAATTAGGACTGATTTCTGTAAATTTACTACAAATCCTAGGTCTTGTAAAAGGGAAGCAAGGTAATCCCTTTGAGAAGGAAGGACTTCCCCATCTGGGTGCATGAGCAGGATGTCGTCTAGATAGTACAGACACATGAAACCTTTTAGTCTGACATGAGCTATCACTGATTTCATAATTCTGGAGAATGTGTATGGTGCGTTGGATAGGCCAACCACCATAACGGTCCACTGCCACACTTTTCCTTTCCACTGAAACCCGAGAAAACGCCTGTGTTTCTTGGCTATGGGGACTGAATGGAACGCATCTTTTAGGTCTAACTTTATGCAGAAAAAAGCTTTCTGTACTAAGCCTGGAAGATCTGATAAACCCTCTATCCTGAACCTTTTCCTTTTGATGAAAGCGTTCAGAGACCACACGTTTAGGACCGGTCTCCAGGAACCGTCTGATTTTGGGATTGGGAACAATGGGCTGACCCATCCTGTAATAGACATGTCTGCCAACTCTATCTTCCCTTGACTTAAAGCTAAGGAAATGGAGGTATCTAGCACTGGGTTAACCTCTCTGTGGGGTGCAAATTTCTGGACTGGGAAACTTAAAAAGGGGAGTTGTAAACCCCTTTGAAAAATCTTTAGAACACATTTGTCTGAGGAAATATCCTTCCAATTTAGTGACATATGAGGAGGCACACTTACTTGAATGCATGGGTTTTCTTTTGGAAGCTGAACCGCCTCTGTAATGCGCTCCTCTGCCACTGCCCGGGAGCTTGTGTCTTCCACTGTAGTGGCGGTACTTGGCCTGGTGAGAGGCTTCTCGGGACACTCCTGCAGCCCTATAGGGGTGACCCTCTGTCCGAAAGGGCTTTGTAGCCAGGGACGGACTTCTTGAGTTCTGAAAAGGATCTCCTTGCCTTGTAACGGCCTTTAACCTCCTGAATGAACGAGGGACTGAATAGGTAAGAATCCTCCAAATTTGGGAACTCATGCGATTTGGGGGCTAGGTCAGACAGACCTGCTGCATGCAGCCAGCGGGATCTGCGGAGGTTTGATATGTAATTAAAGGATTGGCCAATAATTAGCACTGCCCTGCCAGACGCTTTTAAAAGAGCCATCTTAGATGCCAACAGAGATGAAGCTGAAGGTTTCTGAGCATTTCCTTCTTTTTCTGCCTTATCCAGCATCAGTAATAGTGGGCCCACAGCATCAGCAATTTTGAACTGTATATTGCGAAAAGTATGGTCTGTGGGATCAGAGGATACGCTGCTCCCTGTGATAGATAACAGAGCAGGATCTACCTCTGGGGCCATTAAAGCCTCAATGTCCAGGATACCAATGTGGTTCCTGAGGAGAAGGTCATCCTCCTTAACCAAGGGGGATCTAAAGGCTAGTTTAGTGAAATCTCTAACCTCAGAATCGTGCTCCATAGCCCATCTGGAGTGAAATAATTTTGATGGGAGAGTCTTTCCTAGGAGACTTACTCTGGCCATCTGAACATTGCTTAGCTTCCCTCGCTCAGTACCACTTCCTCGGATTCCCAGTCTATTTCTGGAGAGCCGTATCTGGAACTGGAACGACTTTGGGAGGAAGAGTGAGCGAACGCTCTACAAGAGGAAGGAGAGGGACTATCTAACCTCCAACGAGATTTGTCCTTTTTCTCTGGAAGGTGTTTCTGGTGCTCAAATGAGGGAAATACGCTATTCCTTTTTTGGGGTCCTGTCCCCTTAATTTTATGCTTACTCAAACGAGTATGAGGGGAAGGAGGAAAAGAGTAGTTTTCCTCAGACGAGGAACTGATGGAAGAGACCAGCCGCCTTCCTTTATTCTTTTTACTTAAAACTGGGACCAAATCCTCCTCAGAAGATGAAGAGGATAGATCCCTGTCAAGGAAAGCTCTCTTATGGAGCTTTCTAACATTGATGGGGCTGCCTTTAAGAGAGGCATCCACTAAATCTGTGGCAGACACAGAAATAGAGTCCTCTATCAATGATGCCATTTTAAAAATCTGAGGCAATCAGGATTCCCGCGCTCAGCACAGCTCTCCTGATTACCTGATTGGCTGAAATGCTGTTGCTGTGTAGATGCACAGCGCAAGCCTTTTCAGCTCTGGCATTTGACTCAGGGAGGCTGCCGCATACCCACTAGCTTTGCTAGGTGGTTATGCCTCCCAGAGGACAAAGTCAGTGACTGTCACCTTGAGCACTACCTAAATACAACACTTAACATGGTAATGTTTCCCCATAGCAGCTCTGATTTTATTACAAACCAGTAAGAAATTGTTTGACAGCACTTGTGTAAAATACGTGTTCCAGATGGCTTTTAAGACGTTAATAAAGAGCTTACACATGAGTCTCCACTGAGTGTAAGTACATGATACTAAAATAAAATGTATATTTGTGTGTGTGTCTGTGAGTGTGTGTGTCTGTGAGTGTATGTGTGTGGGTCAGAATGTGCATTCACAATAAGGAGCAGTTGTCTAAGAACAACAGATGATTTTGAACTGCAGTTCCCATGCTATCCGCTATCTATGCTATCCACCTTAAAAGAACAAACCAAGCTTCATCACTGCTATAGCTTGCTGTAGGGTTATGGTGCCAGTAGTGCCCTGGAGTCGTCATATGGTAATATGTGAAACTATTTTAACACAGCTTGACAACTTACCTGGGTCCTACTGGGTGCTGGTGCCACATTTCCTGCATTCAGTCTTCTCTAACAGTAGAAGCTGGATATCACTACTTAGAGCACTGGTGTACCTACCATGGTTGCTGGGGTCACAGCTGCGACCCCTGCGACAGTGGGCCGACTGGATACCTTATGGGCTGGTGCACAGCCGCCCGGGTCCGTGGTTCCCGGAGGTCTGTCAGGAAGGGAGAGCTGCACTGTGCTGCTCCCCTCCTGCCTGTGTGCAGGGTGGCTGAGCCGTCTGACAGGAAATGCTCACTGTTAGAGCACTTCCTGTCAGACCGGGAACCGTGGCCAGTAAGGTACAAGAGGGGAGGGGGAAGAGAGAGGGTATGGGATACAGAGAGGGGGGAGAAAGAAGGTATCGAATACAAGGAGGGAAGGGGGGAGAAATGGAGGGTATCAGAAACCTGGAGGGGAGGGAGGAGAGGAAGAAATGGTACACAGGGAGGGGAGGGGGGAGTTAGGGAACAATGGGACACAGGGAGGGGGTAAAGAACAATGGGACACAGGGAGGGGAGGGGGAGAGAGGGAACAATGGGACACATTGAGGAGAGAGATGGAGGGTATGGGACACAAGAAATGGAGAGATATGGAGGTTATGGGAAGGGAGGGGGAGAGGGGTACGAATGAGACACAGGGAGGAAAGGGGGGAGATGATTGACACAGGGGGGAGAGATGTGGGATATGGGACACAGGCAGGGGGGGGGAGATGGGGGGATATGAGACACAGGGAGGGAGGGGGGAGATGGGGGATATGGGACACAGTGAGGGAGGGAGGAGAGGAAGGAGACACCTGGATGGGAGGGAGAAAGGGAACAATGGGATAAATGGAGGGGGAGAGGGGGGTACAACAGGGAAGGGAGGGGGAGGAGGAGGAATGATGGATACATGAAAAGGGGACAGAAGGCAGAATGGGACACATGGAGGGAGTGGGGAGAGAAGCAGGGTATGAGACACAGGAGGGAGAAGGAATAGGGGAGATGGGGGATATGGGACACAGTGAGGGAGGGGGGGGAGAGAAGGAGGGAGAAAATGGGACACCTGATGGGAGGGGGAGAAAGGAACAATGGGATAAATGGAGGGAGGGGGGAGGGGGTATGGGACACATGGAAGGAGGGGAGGAGGGGAGATTGTATGGGATACATGAAAGGGGGGGGACAGAAGGCAGAATGGGACACATGGAGGGGAGTGGGGAGAGAAGCAGGGTATGGGACACAGGGAGGGGAGAAGGAATAGGACACATGAAAGGGCTGGAGAAGGAGGAGCCTATGGGACACATGGAGGTGCTGAGGGGGAGAGGGAATGGGACACATGGAGGGGCTGTGGGACAGAGGGCATGGAGCACATGGGGTGGCCTGGGCGCAGGAATGAGACACCGAAGGGGGGGTGAGACACATGGGAGGGGGGCCCATGGCGTAGTGGATTCTGGTTACGCCTCTGACTTAGAGCATAGCAGAACCACAATCAGTGGCTGAGTGCTGTCAGTAAGTGAGTGCAGTCCTGCATTGGCTCGCTTTGCTCTGTAGAATCATTTGGCTTCTCCTCCTGGAGAAGACCATTTGCCACAGAAGCAGAACTGGACAGTTCAACACGTTATCATGGGACAATCACAGGGCACTCCTCATAATCACCACTAGTGGTACCCAGGTAAGTTATCAAATCATTCTCAAATGGAGACTATGTACTCTGTGACAGTGCCAGGGCACTCCTAGCACCGTAACCACCAGATGCTTGGAGTGTTCCTTTAAGGGTCTGAAACTCACAGACTTTATTTCACACATTAATTTCTGACATTAATTTGTGCTCTCATAGGACCATTATTCATGCTCCATATTCTAGTTAATTAGTCTATCTATTTTAATGGGGAACTATCACTACATGGGAATTTACACAATTGAATACAAACATCATCTCATATTTTTTAGCCTTATTTCATTAGATGGTTCATTTTCATTTAAATTCATATGTAAAGGAACAGCATAGGCACCCAAACCACTTCATCTCAATGTCATCTAACCTGTCCTTTTAATCCTGCAATGTAAAACATTGCTGTTTTGTAGTAGTGACTATCTTCCAGACTCTGCTCTACAATCAGTGTTTCTCATAGAGAACATTTGATTGGACGGTGTGGCATTTGCTGCATATGTACATTTCATCCCCAATGTGCCCTCAGCTTTGGAAATGTGATGAGTAAAATAATGTTTGCTTATCCCCTTAACGCCGTTACGGCGTTCTATGCTGTCCCGCTTTAATTGGGCTTTAAAGCCGTTGCGGCAGCATAGAACGCCGTAAAGGCTTTGAGCCCTGGAGCACCCGAGATACTTACCTACCCGGCGCTCCGCTTCGGGAGGACTTCCTCAAAGCCCAGGCAGCCCTGCCACGGCAAAAGAATCCACCGGGGGCCATGTGATCGCTCTCAATGCGATCAAATGGCTCCCTATAGCTGGCTGTTGATCTGCCAGCAAGGGGACTGTCTGAAATGTCAGACAGTCCCCCTGCTGGTGGGAAATGAAAAAAAAAAATATTAGACATGTTATAAAATAAAATAAATTTATTTATAGATATATAATATATGTATATTTATTATATATATATAATATATATACATATTATATATATGTAACATCATACGTAATGTATTTTAATATTAATATAAGTACATATATTAATATTAAAATACACTTAGAATGACGTTACATATATATAATATGTATATATATTATATATATATATATAATAGATATATACACATATATTATATATATATATATATATATATATATATATATATATACGTATAATTACAATAATAAATAAATAAAATAATAAAATAAATAAAATATTGAAACAAAATGTTGTCTGCTTAAAAGCCAGGGGAGTGTAACAAAAGAGGCCACATTCTTCGTGCATCAAGCTTTTCAGCAAGCTAAAGTGCATTAGGGTTCTTGAGTGTGCCTTTAGTTTTTAAACATCAAAGAAGTGTGGACAGAGGTCAGAGCTATGGAGGGGAAAATATTTTTTTATTTTTGAGTCTATAGGTTACCATTAAAGGGAAACTCCAGTGCCAGGAAAACAATCTGTTTTCTTGGCACTGCAGGTCCCCTCTCCCTCCCACCACCCATCCCCCGGTAGCTGAAGGGGTGAAAACCCCTTCAGGTCACTTACCTGAGACCCCGCCGATGTCCCTTGGTGATGGTTTCTGCTCGCCGCCGCACCTCCCAGTGATTACGTCAGCCGGTGAGCGAGACTGATCCCGCCCACCGGCTGAAGAAACCTAATGCGCATGCCCGGCATTAGAGCTCTCCATAGGAAAGCATTGAAAATGCTTTTCAATGCTTTCCTATGGGGAATTGAGCGACGCTGGAGGTCCTTACACAGCGTGAGGACATTCAGCGACACTCTAGCACAGGTTTCCTGTGCTATGGACACGGAAGTGCCCTCTAGTGACTGTCTAGTAGACAGCCACTAGAGGTGGAGTTAACCCTGCAAGGTAATTATTGCAGTTTATAAAAAACTGCAATAAATACACTTGCAGGTTAAGAGTAGTGGGAGTTGGCACCCAGACCACTCCAATGGGTAGAAGGGGTCTGGGTGCCTGGAGTGTCCCTTTAACATTTAGCAAATTACTTCCCAATCCAGTTATACAGCCAGGCTTTTGGCAGGACAATCCTTATCCATTGCCTGTCGGGCATCCCAAGTTTGGTTCCCGCTTTGTGTGGAGGGCACTAGGAGCTTACAGAGATACATTTTGTTTTTCACATCTCAACCTCACAAATACATATTTGTTAAATATAGAGATAAGTAAACATAATATTAAAATTCCTAGGAAGCCATAGTTCCTCATTAACATTATGACCTCCAGCATATGATTCTGCATAATCAGTGGCTATAAATGGGTAGATTTGCCCTGATTTTACATTGAAAGGTAGTCATAGAAAAGATGTTTTTTTTAACCCCTTCAGGACGGGTGACGGACGAGGTCCGTCACGCAGGGGAGACCCTTAACGACGGGTGACGGACCTCGCTATCGCGGCGATCGCGGGGTTAATGGTGCTCCCGGTATGCCTCTGCATTGGAGGCATACCGGGAGCACCCGGTCAAGCTGCCCAGCACATGTGCTCGCTCTGACCACAAGTCGGAGCGAGCACATGTGCTCTGTATACTCACCTACCGGCTCCCTGCACTTCCGGGTTCTGTGTGAAGTGCAGGGAGCCGGATCAGTGCTGATCCTGCCCCCTGCTGTTAAAAAAATAAAGTTTATTTAAAGGGTGTCCCCCCTTACCCATTTTAATAAAAAATTAACCCCTTCCCTGCCAATTGATCACTGACTACAGTGATCAATTGGCAGGGATTACATTTTACTATGATCTGATTTTTTTTTTTAACCCTCAGGGGTTAAATTAATTAAATTAATTAATTAAATTATTTTTAAATTATATATTTAGATAGCTGGGGTGGGTGGAAGTTAGTGGGGAATTGGGGGATTTGGCGTTAGGCTAACTAGGGGTTAACGTTAAAAAGTTTTAAAAGAAACTTTAAAAAGTTAAAAATTAAACTTAAAAAATGTTTTAATAACATTTAAGTAAAAAAAACAAAAAAAACACACTTTACCTAGTCCAAATAAAAATTAACCCCTTCCCTGCCAGTCGATCACTGCCTACAGCGATCAAATAGAGATCACAGTATTATACTGTGATCTAATTTTTTTTAACCCCTGAGAATTAACTTTTATTTATTTTTTTAACCCTCAGGGGTTCAATTTATTTAATTAATTAATTTAAATATTTTATAACTATATATTTTGCTAGCTGGGGTGGGTGGGAGTTATGGGAAAATGGGGAATTTACTGTTACTGCTGCATACTGCTAGTTAGGGGTTAACGGTAAAAAAAAAAGCTTAGAAAAATGTTAAATCTGTAAAAAAGTTTTAAGAAAGTTTAGGAAAGTTTAAAAAAAATTTATAAGCAAAACAAAAGTTTAAAAACTAGTTTTTAAAAGTAAAAAAAAGTTATAAAAAGTAAAAAAATACATTTTAAAAACGCTCATTACCACTACACCTGGAACAAACTAGAAAAAAAATTATCCCACGCCAAGGTTCAAAATATGCCTTTTGAATTACCCCAGGGTGTATTCTTTAATAAATAGTATGTGTTTGTGGGGAAGTTTCAGTAACCAGCCGTCTAAACTACTCCAAATTGGAACATGGACACAGCGTAAAACTTCAAAGTTAGAAAAAAAACTGAATGGCTGCGTCTCAAATGCGCCCCTTCAACATCCACATATACCTGGCAAAGGTACATACGGGGGTATTGCTGTACTCAGCCGACATAGCTGAGCAACATATGAAGTATTATACAGTCATAGCACACATAAGGTTTGCAAAATATGCTGCGCAAACTCACTTTGTATGTCAAAAGGCAGAAAAAATGCTTATTACCACTACACTTGGTACAAGCTAGCGGAAAAATGATCCCACGCTAAGGTTCAAAATATGCCTTTTGAAATACCCTGGGATGTCTTCTTTTAGAAATGGTATGGCTTTATGGGGAATTTGGATTATATAGCCTGGTAAAATACTCTAAAATGGGACATAGGCACAGCATAAAAATTCAAAGTTTGAAAAAAAACTGGAATGGCTGTGTCCCAAATGTGCCCCTCCGATGTCCACACGTACCTGGCAAACGTACATATGGGGGTATTGCTGTACTCGGCCGACATAGCTGAGCAACATATGAAGTATTATACAGTCGTAGCACACATAAGGTTTGCAAAATATACTGTGCAAACTCACTTTGTATGTCAAAAAGGCAGAAAAAACGCTTATTACCACTACATCTGGTACAAGCTAGCGGAAAAATGATCCCACACTAAGGTTCAAAATATACCTTTTGAAACACCCTGGGGTGTCTACTTTAAGAAATGGTAGGCCCAGCGTCAAAATTCAAAGTTCGGTAAAAACGGATATGGCTTGGTCTCCTATATGGCACTGTAGCTTCACAAAATAGTGCCAAAGACATTCATTGGGGGTGTATTTTTACTCAAAAGACTTAGCTGAGCATAATTTGGGAGGTTTGAACTTAGTGGCACATATGAAATATACAAAACGCCCAGCAAAAATGCAATCCGTATGTAAAAAATGCACAAAATTATTTTTACCACATACTTTGGCATATATTGGTGAAAAAATGGGGGCATGTTAAGGCACAATATGCACCTTATGAGATACCCTGGAGTGTCTACTTTTACAAATGGTAGGCCTTTGTGGGGGGGTTTTGAACAGTCAAACTGTTATAATACCCCAAATGGAAGCTAAGGCTCATTAAATCCATCTCTCAAAATTCTACTGTGAATACTGTAAAGGACAGGTCTCCTATATGGGACTGTAGCTTCACGAAATAGTGACAAAGACATTCATATGGGGTGTCATTTTACTCAGAAGACTTAGCTGAGCATAATTTGGGGGGTTTGAACTTAGTGGCACATATGAAATATACAAAACGCCCAGCAAAAATGCAATCCGTATGTAAAAAATGCACAAAATTTTTTTTTACCACATACTTTAGCATATATTGGTGAAAAAATGGGGGCATGTTAAGGCACAATATGCACCTTATAAGATACCCTGGAGTGTCTACTTTTACAAATGGTAGGCCTTTGTGGGGATTTTTTGAACAGTCAAACTGTTATAATACCCCAAATGGAAGCTAAGGCTCATTAAATTCATCTCTCAAAATTCTACTGTGAATACTGAAAAGGACAGGTATCCTGTATGGCACTGTAACTTCACGAAATAGTGCAAAAGACATACAATGGGGGTGTCATTTTACTCAGCAGATGTAACTGAACACAAAATAAAACTTTGTACAGGAATAGCACACACCAACTTTACAAAATATACACGAGAATTTCTCTGTTATAAGTTTGTGTGCCAAAAACCAAAAAGAACACAATTTTACTCCAATATTTAGCAGAGGTTGGCGGTGAAATGGCTACGTAGAAAGTGTCAAAACAACCTTAGGTAAATAGCCCGTGATGTCTACTTTATATAAATATATACTTTTGTGTGGCAATTTTGTTTTCTTTTATGGCTATTAAGCTTACAAGACAAACATACCAAATTCTAAAATCGCTCCACATTAAAAGTTTATTTTACTCCTTGTGCTTTGTGACCTGTAACTACCAAAAAAAACTTAAAATCCCAGACACATTATATATTCTGTAAATCAGAACAAATAAATAAATTTATTTTTAATTACTTTCCTTAACCTGCACTAATTATGCACACATTATTATTGCAAAAACTGTAAAAAAAAACAATATTTTTCATTTTTTTTGCATTTTTCTGTATTTTTTTTTATAATAAGTAAGCATTTATATATATATATATATGTTATATCAAATTAAAGCCCTTTCTGTCCTTTAAAAAACAGTATATAATATGTGTCGGTGCAATAAATGAGAGAGATGCAAATTGCAGTTGAACGCAAACAGCAAGAAAATGCAAAAATTGCTTGTGTCATTAAGCGTAAGTCAAGCTTCTGAAGCTGTGTCCTTAAGGGGTTAAGGCATATTCAGCGGCACCATATAATATTATAAGATAGGCCATTCTGGAATCAAACATGTGAGGGCTCTGCCCAAATGAGCTTACAATCTACAGGGAGTGGCTTATAATTATAGAAATGGTTAAGGTAAAAAGCTTTTCGTACATAGTTGAAGTTGGTTGCTAGGAGAGCTTACAATAAAATGAGATATTAAATGTTAGATGACGCAGTGGGAGTAGAGGAAGTGAAGCTGGTTAGGTGTGGGAAGGGATGATATTTAACTGTGTGCTTCTTTGAAGAAGTGTTTATTTTATTTTTTTATTTTTTTATTTCTATTGAAAGAATGGAGACTGGATGTGTGTCTAACTGAGTGGAGAAGGGAGTTCCATTGGAACTGTGCAGCTCTCCTGAAGTCAGTAAGGTGAAATTCAGTGCCTGACACCTAGGGTGCATTTGGCTCTGTGCCACACAGAAGTCTTGACATGTCTTATGTTCTAACAGCTTGGAAGTTCCCAGGCACCCCTGACTGATATGACATTATCAACTGCCCCCTTCCCTCCCGCCATGCCAAGGGGAGCATCACTATACTTGTTCACATCTGAAGATCCATAAGAATGGTCGAGGGAATCAAAGAAGGCAACACCTCAAGAGCCTAAGTGGGGGAAAAAAGCCCCTAGGCATCTAAGTGCAACCCTGTGCCCTCCCGCCTTGACAGGCCACTCCCTCTCAGCTGTTAACTCGGCCCAACCCGTTCCCTTATGTTTGCAAGCTGTTTTGTTTTTACCCCAATTTTTTTTTTTTTAAAGCGCAATCGAATGCAGGCATGCTTTCATTGGGAGTATATCTACTAAACTGTTAAAAATAAATAAAATAAAAGTCCATTGAAGTGTTCTATTAAGAAATGAACCACAAAGGATAACATATCGATTGTTCTACATTTGATCAGCCCAAGGACTGGAAATGCCATATCAAATTTTTTTTTTTGTGCTACTCCATTATCGTGCTCAATGAAATAATACACTGCAGGAAAACAAAAATACACTGAAAATATAGCTGAGATAAATACTTTTTTCAGCTTACATATTTTGGCCTAAATGTCACTTTTCTGTAATGTTGTGTCTGTTAGTCAGTCGTGTAGGTGCTAATTCAACTTCCATAGATGTACTAGACTAGAGGAAGCATAGCTGTCATTTCCTTCTGCCTAATGTTGTTAATGTAAATTCAGTTTCTGTGTATATTTGGTGTTAGTGGTTTTTACAATTATTTATTGCTATTTAAGATTGCTAATCCCACTATGACATTTTGCATTGAGATTCTGCTAAGTGTCTGGTATGATTTACCTACTTTATTTTTACTTTGCATTGTCTTGTTAAAACAAATCATTGTAATTAATTCAATAAACCATGCCAATTTGCCTGTGTTTTGGAAAGTTCACCTTCCATCAACAAATGACATCTTGCTTTCTAGGGAGAAGCAGTTCATTTATACATTGTCGTAGCTAAATAGCCACCAGATTATTCCTTTGTGTGCATTTCTTTTTAGTATACCAACTTTTAATGCTGTGGCACTGTTGGCTGCACATGAAGCCTTCATATTTTCAACTGGAGATTTTTTTTTATCACAGTCATTTCAGTCATATTTTTAATAATTTCACCAAAACCACATTGTATATTGGCCAGAACATAGAGTTAATTATCAGGATGACAACGGCAGCATGTGCCATCTATCAAAGCCTCAGAAAATAATTCTCCCCACATCATGGATTTTAATTAGTGGTTATGTTTTTTTTCCCCCAGAATGTTTTATTCCACAAAAAAAAAAAAAGAAGAAAATGCCAAGCAAAATAATCATTTGGAACTTTGATAGACAACACTTGAAGTTTAGTAGTACGAATATAAAAAGTGATTGAAACAAGGAGACTGGTATATACTCTTCGATAAGTGTGGTAAAGCTGTATGCATATCAACAGAGTGATTTTTTAAAAATGAAGTACTGGTAAAATAAACCTGGTGGGTGAATATTTTAAATAGTTATAAGATGGAGTGTTTACGCAGAGAAAACGAAAGGGATGCTATAGGCCAGTGGTTCTCAACCCAGTCCTCAAGAACCCCCAAACTGTCCAGGATTTAGGGATTACCCTGCTGTGTCTAATGTGTTTTTTAGGGGAAGGGGGGGAACACTTTAGACACAACAGGGTAATCCCTAAATCCTGGACTGGAAGGGCTTGCATCCCTAAATCCTGGACTGGAAGGGCTTGAGGACTGGGTTAAGAACCCCTGCTATAGGCATTAGCACAACTTTAGCTTAATGAAACAGTTTTGGTGTATAGATCATGTCCCATGCAGTCTCACTGCTTAACCCCTTAAGGACCAAGCTTCTGGAATAAAAGGGAATCATGACATGTCACCCATGTCATGTGTCCTTAAGGGGTTAAAGGGACACTATAGTCACCAGAACAACTATAGCTTATTGAATTTGTTCTGGTGAGTAGAATCATTACCTTCAGGCTTTTTGCTGTAAACACTGTCTTTTCAGAGAAAATGCAGTGTTTACATTACAGCCTAGTCACTTCACTGGCCACTCTTTAGATGGCTGTTAGAGATCCTTCCTGGGTCATGGCTGCCTAAAATGCATCCAAACATTCAGTGTCTCCTCCCTCTGCATGTAGACACTGAACTTTCCTCATAGAGGTTCATTGATTCAATTCATCTCTATGAGGAAATGCTGATTGGCCAGGGCTGTGTTTGAATTGTGCTAGCACTGCCCCTGATCTGCCTCCTTGTCAGTATCAGCCAATTCTATGCAGAAGCACTGTGATTGGTTCAGGCCACCACTTCTGATGATGTCAGCAGACAGCTTACTATTCTGAGGCAAACAACATGCAGAGCTACAGTGTCAGGCTTGAATACAAGTAAGATTTTGCTATATTTAAGGAGGCATGAGGGGGCATGAGGGGCCCAGGGGGGCTAGAGGTTTTAACACTATAGGGTCAGGAATACATGTTTGTGTTCCTGACCCTATAGTGTTCCTTTAAGTGTCTGCTACTAATTACTTTTGTTTTTGTTTATGCAGGTGTAGCTGCATGAAATTTTTTTTACATTTTCAGTCAAATGTAAACTTGCTTTAGAAGTGTTTATCTCTTGCTATGGAATTTGAACTTTATTCACACACAGGAAGCTCTTGCCAGCTCTGGAAGGTTATTAAGAGCAGGATACAAGATATTAGAGATTAAACAGTGCAATAAAATAACCTAGAAACATCTAGGTTAATTTTAGGGAAATGTTTAAGAAGGATGTGCATGGCATATACAGGGAGGTGCAACTAGGGCTATATAAACTAAGTGATGCAACTTCTATACACCAAAACAACTTCATTGATAATAATAACAAAGTATTTAACCAGGAAATGTACATTCAGATTACTTTGGTTTTCAAGTACGTCCTGGGAATGTTACCTTAGTCCAACATCCAGGGGTTGTTACTATTATCCTATTTAATGGTACTTATTTTATCTACCTCAGAAGGATGAAAGGCTGAGTCAACCCTGCTGGGATTTCTCACCGGCCTATTAAGCTAAAGTTGTTTTGGTCCCTATAGTGTGGCTTTAAGGAAGTTGACTAAAATAATTTAAAATGATTTTAATGAATAATCTTGGTGATCAGTCACGTAGCCATATATATACACAACTTGCATAGGTGGTAAAATGACATAGTAATTACACTGATCAGCGGCAACATTAAAACCACTGACAGGTAAAATGAATAACATTGATTATATTGATCTCACGCCGGCGATCACGGTGGGGGGACTCACCTGGCATCCCAGGGAGTCCCCCTGCTTCCATTCCGGCCCCCCTTTGCTGAACACAAATATTAGTGTTTTAAAACAGTAAATTGCATTACAACGATGATATCATCAGTGAAAGCGAAATTTTTTTGCATTTTTCACACACATGGACAATATAATTGTTGTGAAACGTTTTACTGTTTTGAAACACTAATATTTGTGTTCAGAGAAGTCTCCTGAGTATAACGGTACCCCTCATGTACAGGTTTTATGGTGTTTTCAAAAGTTACAGAGTCAAATATAAGGCTTGCGTTTCAGTATTTTCACATTGAAATTCGCCAGATTGGTTACGTTGCCTTTGAGGCCGTATGGTAGCCCAGGAATGAGAATTACCTCCAAGATGGCATACCATTTGCAATAGTAGAAAACCCAAGGTATTGCAAATGGGGTTTGTCCAGTCTTTTATAGTAGCCACTTAGTCACAAACACTGGCCACAATCAGCGTTCAAATTAGTTTTTTGCATTTTTCACACACAAACAAATATTAACCCGTTTTGGGTATGCTCGCCCCATTCGGCAGTTCTGGTTATGTGATTTGAGTCAGTGGCCCACCCTTTTATCCCATCCATAGACTTCCTGCTTCAGTGGACATTGCTGTTAGGGGGTATGTTTTCTCATAGCTGCACCCTATGAGTTTCCCTCCATCAGATACATGACGCTTGGGAGGTAGGACTGTTTTAGTGGTTTTGGTCAATAAGATTTTGTAATTAGGCCCATCATAATTGTCAGCACCTAGCCCGCTGGGCTCTTAATCTGGCCCTGAATAACAGGAGAGACTTTGATAAATGGATCCCAGGTAATGGAATTTGGCCATTGATAGATGTGTTAGAGTATTTGTAGATTTTAGTTCATGTTTTGGTTTCATTGGTCGTATTAAAGTGCATTTTATTTCAATAAAAGCAAACAGTATTATGACATTCACAGTTATTTTCTCCCATTTTAAAATATTTTATTCGTATTAAATTATGTTTCATACCTAAATATTTGATATTAAATGAAAGCCCTGTTTCCCCTGAATAAAATGATATATAATACGTGTGAGTGCACATAATATGAAAGAGGTGAACATGATATCAGCAGATGTAATGTAACAGCACAGTGTGTGACATATGAGTAAAAACATTTAGAACTGGAAAATACCCTGAATCACTGAAAATGTATGTAATATGTCTGACTGTGCGTGCAGCATTGTGGATTTGTAGCTCTGTGTACACTGTTTCTGAGTGTTTGTGTGTGGCAGTGTTTGTATACTGTGTCTGAATTATGTAATTCTCTGTCAGTGTGAGTGGGTCTGTCCATTTGCTGCCATGCAAATAGAAGTCTGCACTGCATACATAGTAGCAAGAAATTACCAGGAATTATTGAGCTGTTTTGCTACATTGTTACTTTTGACTTGTTATATTGCCAACATTTTTAATTTCACCAGAGGACCTTATACCCATCACTTGGCTGTTTTTTATTTTGGTGTGAAATTAAACTTGTTGCTATCCGAAATCTGGTAATCCCATCATCTATATTAAGATTGATACTTTAGTGTTTCCTTTATATCCAATGACCTACAGGGCTTCAGCCTCACATAGCTCAACTGTTTATTTGTGAGTTGATCCATATGGGGGTGTGTTGCAAGGGCACATATTTTAAATTACATTGCACAACATATCTGTTTAGGTTAACAGAATATTCTGCTGAGTGTATAAGTACATGCTTCTTAATATTATCTGTACAACACTTTTCAGTTTTGTGGCTGAGTGTGTCTGTAGCATTGTGTGGTGTGTATACTGTGTATAGCAGTTTGTGTCATTGTGTGCATACTAACTGGAGAAGTGGGTATATAGCAGTGGATGTATACTATGAGTGTGTCTACACAGGTGTGTGTCTACACAGATGTGTGTATATGTGTGTGTATCTGTGTATAGCATTGTGTGTATACTTTGTCTAAGTGTGTGCGTACTGTGAGTATCATTGTGTTTATAATGTGCATGTGTGTGGTAGTGTGTGTCATTGTGCTTACAATGTGCCTGACTGTGTGCCACGATGTATATAGCAATGTGCGTACATGATAGATATAATAGAGGTGGATATTCTGGCTTTATTTCTCTCACCACTCTCCCAGATTCTAATCAGAGAACAATAACAGCCTTTGCAATGCTAGTATTTTTGGAATATTGGAACTGGCGAGACATCCTCAGTACTAGCTGTGTCAGTAACATAACAGCCCAGTGGAAACCCTAACCCACAATTTATGCTCATTTTAAAGATCATAATATTAGATCTGAACATTGTGCTAACTGAATTCCTAGCAAATGTATAGATTGGCTGGAAAACCCATTTCTTCTAATTCCTCAGCACAGACTCCTATGCCCAAGAACTGACTGGTAGAGAAAGTAGAAGCCATTGTGTCAGCGTCATGAGGAAGTTGACGTTTCTCCAACTTGGCAAATGAGATCAGACTTTTGGTGTTAAAGAAGTGTAACAACATCATAGACAAGGACAATGCAGCACTGGGTTGGAGTTGAGGTGAGTGTATATCTAAATATTTGACATTAAATATATCATGTATCTCGGTGATAAATAATGTATGCAATGCGTTTGGGGGGAATTCATGTTTAAATGACCCATTCATGACAGGTTGTTTTCTTTTTCTCACCAGTTCGATCTTCTGAGCACACCAACAGTATTACACCACAAGTCTTTTTTCAACTCAAGTCAGTCAAATTGAAGCACTTATTTCCATTCATTACAAATGATTAAACATTAATATTCAAATCTGTTTTTTTTATGGGTTTTTCTGTTGTTTTATAATTGGTGAGTAGCTGCTTCTATTAGAAAGTAAATTAATAATTACTAATGTAGACAGTAATACATACCACATGGTTACTGGCCTTTCTCATAACCATTATAAATATTAATATATTTCATAAATCAGGCATGCAGTTGATATGTTGTTTGAATATTTTACTTCCATTACTGGCAGTCCCATGAAATAGTAGCATGTTAACATAGCTCTAAATTGTAAGGAAAGCATGTAAATTGCATGTAAAACTGTGTACTTTAAATTCAGAAGCATCATCCCAAGGTTTAATGAGTAGTGAACAAAAAAATACAGTCCTCAGACCTTCAATTTAGCTGAAGGGGCCTGCTTCATGGTTATCTCTGTTTGCAAACCTCATGTGCATCAGTATCCAAATATCAAGTAAACCTGAGACTTTCACCATCACAACCCTCACCTCCTGGCCATTGAGATAAAAATGTTAAACAGTGATTGGGTTGCCAGAACTCCCTATTAAACAGGAGTAAACCTGTTTCAAACAGCACTGTCACTGTCTGGGGACTTTTCATAATTTGCGGTGACACCACTGCTGGGCAGGAGAGGGGGAGGGGGTTCAGTGCAGGGGGAGAGCAGGAAAAGGTGAGTTAAACTTACCTAAATCTGCCGCTCGCATCTTCTTCTGACTGGTCCTTTTCTGCTCCGGCACTTGAGTGCTAGGAGCCAACACAGTGACGGATCCAGAGCCTGATCTCGGGAGGGGCACTTGTAGATTATTTAAATAAATAATCCTGGCACAATAACCACTACAGCTCAGTGTAGTAGTTATGGTGCCAGTAGTGCCAGGATCCCACCCCAGAGTAAGTAGTCATACCGTTTAAGAACAGTTTGACAACTTACCTGGGGTCTGCTGGGATACAGGGCATAGGAGCAGTGGTGTGTGTTAGGGGTGAAGTGTGTGTGTGTGAAAGGTGCAGTGTGTGTGAGCGGTGAAGTGTGTGTGTGTGTGTGTGAGTGCGTGAGGGCAGCAGTGTATGTCAGGGTTGCAGTGTTTGTTAGGGGGCAGTGTATGTGTGGGGCAGTGTGTGTGTCTGTGAGGATGACAGTGTGTGTATGGGGGCACTGTATGTCCGTGTGGGGCAGTGTGTGTATGGGGAGGGCACTTTATGTATGGGGGCAGTGTGTGTATGGGGGGTCGTGTGTGTGTGGGAAATGTGTGTATGGGGGCAGCAGTGTGTGTAGGGCACTGTATGTGTCTGTGTGTGCAGTGTTTTGGGGCAGTGTGTGTGTGTGGGCAGTGTGTGTATGGGGCAGTGTGTATGGGTATGTGTGTGTATGGGGGCAGTGTGTGTGTGTATGGGGGCAGTGTGTGTGTGTATGGGGCAGTGTATGTGTGTATGGGGGTATGCAGTGTGTGTATGTGTGTATGGGGGGCAGTATGTGTGTATGGGGCAGTGTGTATGGGGGCAGTGTGTGTGTATGGGGGCAGTGTGTATGGGGCAGTATGTGTGTGTGTATGGGGGGCAGTGTGTATGTATGGGGGCAGTGTTTGTATGGGGGGCAGTGATTTTGTGTGGGGCAGTGTATGTATGGGGGCAGTATGTGTGTGTATGGGGGCAGTATGTGTGTATGGGGGCAGTGTGTGTGTATGGGGGCAGTGTATGTGTGTGTGTATAGGGGGGCAGTGTGTGTATGGGGGCAGTGTGTATATGGGGGGGCAGTGATGTGTGTGTATGGGGGCAGTATGTGTGTATGTGGTGGTATGTGTGTATGGGGGGCACTGTGTGTGTGGGGGGCAGTGTATGTATAGGGGGCAGTGTATATGTGTGTATGGGGGGCAGTGTATGTGTGTATGGGGCGGAAGGAGGGTAGGGAGGCTTTTTTTTTTTTTAAATGTATTTAATAAAATAAATAAGTTGATGTCCCCCCTCCCTTCTTACCTTTATTGAGGAGGAGGGGGGACATTTTCCTGGTGGTCCCAGTGGGAATCCCTGGTGATCCAGTGGTAGGAGTGAAGTCTAGACTTCACTCTCGCGAGATTTGGAGCGTTGCCGTGGTAACCACGGCAATGATCCAAATCTCGCGAGAGGAGGACCCGGAGGAGCTGCAGGCTGAGCTCCCGGGTCCTCTCTCCCTCCCCTGCCGGCTGTCAGCAATGTGTCTGCGGACCGGGGAGGGAGATCACTGATCACTGATCTCCCTCCCCGGTCCGCAGGCACATAGCAGGGCTGGCGCTTGGACAGCCCTGCATTAGCCGGCAGGGGGGAATCTCGTGGGGGGGGGGCAATTGCCCCATTGCCCCCCCCCTGGATCCGCCAATGAGCTAGCATCACACATTCAAAGTACAGCAGATTGAGGTCTACAGAGCCAATTCTCTGCAGCAGTCACTGGTGATGGCTGGAGGATTGACACTTCTCGACAATGATAGCTACTTTGTCTCAGTATATCTATTGTCTGGGTTGTAATTCTAGTGAAATTCTAACACAGTCAATATGAGTATTCCATAAAGATTTTATCTTTATGAAATAGTCATTTTGCAGAAGGGTGTTGGGGGCGACAGTGACAGTGCTGCTTTAATGGTCCCCATCACCCCCTTAACCAATCTGCAGGCAGCAAGGCAATACGTATACATTGTGTTTAGAGTTCCTAAAGATCTTTCTAAAGAACTTTAGGGGTTAACACTTACCCCTTTGTGTTACTTTACAAAAGTGTAGATTTCAAGAAACATAAGCACTTTTAAAAAGCTCTCAGGCTGCACCCTTGCATCTGTCAACCAACATAAGGCAATGCTTCTCATTGACTTCAATACTTCTCTATTAGAAGCATTCTAACAACAAGGCACAGTGACTGCCACACCTGCACCGTAGGACTCCAATGCATTGAAACATAGAAACATAGAATGTGACGGCAGATAAGAACCATTCAGCCCATCTAGTCTGCCCAATTTTCTAAATACTTTCATTAGTCCCTAGTCTTATCTTATAGTATAGTTAGGATAGCCTTATGCCTATCCCACACATACTTAAACTCCTTTACTGTGTTAACCTCTATCACTTCAGCTGGAAGGCTATTCCATGCATCCACTACCCTCTCAGTAAAGTAATACTTCCTGATATTATTTTTAAACCTTTGTCCCTCTAATTTAAGACTATGTCCTCTTGTTGTGGTAGTTTTTCTTCTTTTAAATATAGTCACCTCCTTTACTGTGTTGATTCCCTTTATATATTTAAATGTTTCTATCATATCCCCCCTGTCTCGTCTTTCCTCCAAGCTATACATGTTAAGATCCTTTAACCTTTCCTGGTAAGTTTTATCCCGCAATCCATGAACCAGTTTAGTAGCCCTTCTCTGAACCCTCTCTAAGGTATCAATATCCTTCTGAAGATACGGTCTCCAGTACTGTGTACAATACTCCAAGTGAGGTCTCACCAGTGTTCTGTACAATGGCATGAGCACTTCCCTCTTTCTACTGCTAATACCTCTCCCTATACAACCAAGCATTCTGCTAGCATTTCCTGCTGCTCTATTACATTGTCTGCCTACCTTTAAGTCATCAGAAATAATCACCCCTAAATCCCTTTCCTCATATGTTGAGGTTAGGACTCTATCAAATATTCTGTACTCTGCCCCCCATTGGATTGGTCCATGAGATTCTCACATGTGAGGGTGTCCTGACCAAACACAGGTAACTGTTTTAATGTGCTTCTGACAGAAATGTATGTGGGGATTAGTCCCATGTACAGACATTATTTTTGCATTCCAATGGCATTTTATGAATGTGCAAAAACTGCCCAGTTGTAGGCAAAATAGTAGGCATCTGCCTACTCTGCCGTAATGTACAGTGTCCTGGATTGATGTTAGACGATGGAGCTCTGGTTTTTATTTGCTGTGCCTACACAGGTCATACACGCGCCCTATAGTGATGCCAGAAGCCGGGATGTGACGTCACTCTGGCCCATGGACCACTACATGGCAAACAAGGGAGTTGTGCATGCAGTGCACAAAGATAAGAGCAGCTTCCCACTGGACATAAAGGTGAGAGCCCATGCCAGCTCTCAAAAGGTAGGGAGACTGGGTGGACCTCAAAAAAGCTAAAAATTAACCACAATTAAAAATGTACATTGTTTGAATGTGAGAGACAGAGTGTGTATATATGTGAGAAAATATTTGTGTAAGATTGTGACTGTGGCTGTGTGTGTTTGTCTATCAGTGTTTGTGTATGTGTCTGTGTACTTGACAGTGCTTGAAATTGTGTGTGTGTGTGTGTGTTTCACATGGAGTTTGTATGTAGATGGATAATAAATAAATAGTAAAAATAAAAATACTAAATAAATAGTAAAAATAGGAATAGTCCAGAATTGTAACTATGTGGGAACATATTTCTTTGCTAAGGCATATCTGCAGAAGAAGTGAAGATGACAGGCCTATCTTCCATTCTGTCACACAGTAAGCAAGATTAAATTGCAAACTTTTTTACCATTGTCTAACAGTCAGGTATGGAGGAATAGGTAGGGGTACCTCTGAAAGCAATTAGTGAATTACAGGGATTATTTGGATGGTGTTATACACTTGTATGGTACACATAAATGATATTAATGTACCATAGGTATGTGGGAATAAGTCCCATGTACATACATACATTACTTTTGCATTTCGTTGACATTTGATGAAGCTGCACTGATAAATAAATAAAACATCATATTCCTTTCTAATACCTATAAGGTATATGAGTATGGAATGTTTTAACGTGTTTTTTTTCCCACATCTACTATTTGTGACAAAAATTGTATTTCTGTTTCAGTGCAGATATATCATACCCTGTCAAATGTGATCTTGATATCCATGTAAACAATGAACGAATAATTGAAATATTAGAACTATGTGAAACTGAATATTTGAATGCGCCTCTAAACAGCAAATTCTACTCAATCTTTATTTTATTCTAGCAAATGGATTGTATACTAATATTTTTACAACAATAAGAGCTTGTAATAGAGTGTTTAAATGGTGCACACTATTCACAGAACAGCCAGTTATAGTGAAATCAAATCTGACTTACACATTAAGAACATAATAAGGAGATTCTTTTACATGTTTAGCCTTTTGGTCTAATTTTTAAGCTGGTTTGCAAGATACCAGGAGATTCTGTTTAGTGAATAGCCCCTTTGTGTTTTACAGCAGCCTTTTCCTCAAAATGTCAATAGGAGACACAGCAAAAGTGATATCTAAAAATGTGGAATCACCAAAACTAAATCTAGAATTCTGGAAATTGCTCAGTGCATTCAATATGAAGCATAATTGTTATATTTGAATATGTCTTATGCATATCTTATCATATATATAAATATATATATTTTATTGTTTTATCAAGAGACAAACATGGATGTGTGAGTGCTATGACATTATTAATCTCTATAAAGAAAAATCCAACTTTTATATTTTGTTTGCTGAACTGTCTAAGAATGAGTGAGTTTAGAATTCCTTGCTGTGCAGTTATCAGTATTGTACATTCAGTTCATGCACTTAGCAGACACAGCCTGTAAGATAAACTCCGACAATTTACATCCTGCCGAGACTCATAATTATTAGTACGGTTTAACAATGCAGCGAACACTTACCCTACAATGTAGCACAGCACTCCAAACTGGATGAGCCGAAACGTTAACCCAACTTTCTTGTCCCGGACCAGCACCATCCTTGGGGTGTCATACTCGAAGAAGAAGTTGGATACATTTTTCCTGATCTTGTGCCCCATCTTCTCCCCTTGTCCAGACCAGGTCATTGAGAGCAGATAGTTGTTGTGTGCTTGTGCAGGGTGGAGCTCTTTGATATATGACTAAATCCTTATTTGCTCTAGAGGCACAGTACTATAAACATGATCTTACTCTGAATCTGGGTGTCTGAGTTCACTTCATAAACTGAGCTAGTGCTCTCTGTAAAATAATGTTTTAGAAGGGGGTTCCAGGTCCCAAAAGAAGGCACTGTGTAAGGACCAGCTCTCCTTTCCAGAGTCCCCATGTCCTGCTTGTTCTGGGGGTGGCTCTAGATCAGGGCGTGTGTAGACCTGCACCCACCCAGGGTCACAGTATAGGGAAACATTTAGCAGGAAATTCAGTGGAATGTAGGATGAAGATGATAGAGGCATTAGAAGGGGCTGGTGGGCATGGCATTAAGTTTTTGCATTGCTTCTTATAGCCTGAAGGTAGAAAACTTTTCAAGTAATTGCCATCATTAACAGACGCACTGATGAAGGTTGTTTTATGTTAACCCAAAATAAGAATACTGAAAGTTGTGTGGAGAACAAAGTGTCAAGCAGTTTAACAGCTAGAATTATCTGTCTGTGCATTAGAATCCTCCCAGCTTGGGATAGAGCATTATGGAGAACCTGCATTTAGTATTTGAGATGCATACTTAATATGTCCCTAAGAGTGAACTGTGAATAATTAATACTACCATTAAGTAAAATCTGAATGTCATTGTTATTCAAAGCAAAATGCTGGATACTATCTTTACTGTTTGTTTTCTAGCCTTAACCCATTCAAACATTAAAAAAGACACACGAAAAAGCCTGAACTTTCCGTTGCTATTTGAAATCATAATGTAAATGACATTAAACATAAGAGGTGTAGGTATATGCAAAATAAAAAAATTTAAAACCATCCATAAATTTCTGCACAGATTGCTATTCTACAACAAAACATACTGGTACCATCACTACTACTTGCCACGCTGAGAAAGACAGGAGACTGCAGGTATGAAAGGGTTACTTGCTGCAGATAAAAAAAACCCCAGCAAATTAACCCTAAAAAATCTACATACAGCATCCAAGGTATTTACATTTTTTCCACCAATACATAAACAGGCATTTCCCAACTACACTAAATGAGTAAGTCATGTATTTATATATAATATCTTAGTAATATTACAATCCTAAAAATATGAGTAAACCAACACAGCACAGAACAAACCTGATAGAATGATATTTAAGTAGTCAACTATACTTAATGGAAAATTCTAAATTACAAAAAGCATTCCAAGCACCATAACAACTACAGCCCTGTGTAGTGGCTATGATCTAAGGTGTTCCCTGTCGCTGTCCCACTGTAACTAGTCAAACCATTTTAGTACAGTTTGACATCTTACCTGGGTCCAACTGGTGTCCACACCACATCCAGTGTCACTATAGAATAAAGCCTGGGAGATCCAGTATGGCTGATCTAGAACTCTTGTTTGCTGACAGCACTCCTAGGACACTGTTAGCCAATGAGTGTGGTCCCGAATAGCCCTGCTTAGCTTTGTAGAGTTAACCAGATCGTGCAAAAAGAGCAGACCAACAATAGGAACTACAGAATATGTGGCCTAGCATAACGTAACTCAACTGTACTAACATTGTTTGACTACCTACCATGATATGGGTATGGGGGGGCAGTGTGTGTATGTGGGGCAGTGTGTGTATGAGTGGGCAATGTATGTGTGTGGGAGCAGTGTGTGAATGTGTATGGTGTGTGTGGGGGCAGTGTGTGTATGGGGGAAGTGTATGTGTGTATGGCGGGGCAGTGTGTGAATGTGTATGGTGTGTGTGGGGGCAGTGTATGTGTGTGTGGGGCAATGTGCATATGGCGGGGCAGTGTGTGAATGTGTATGGTGTGTGTGGGGGCAGTGTATGTGTGTGTGGGGCAATGTGCGTATGGGGGAGCAGTGTGCGACAGGGCATTCCTGGCATTATAACCACTACAAAGAGCTGTACTGATAATGGTGCTTGGTATGTTTCTTTAAATGAAAATTCAAACCCCTAAAGTACTGCATCTTGCTTTAGGGGTTGAGTTACCCCTTTGCCTTATTTTGTAAATGACCTAAAAATGCCTACATTGCACCTTTAGTTTTATCAGTCATACAAAATTAACAATGTGATCAATCAGACAGCTAAGAAGCTGTTAATCCTTTTGAGTGCTTATTCAAAGTGGACAGCAGTATTTCTCATACAGAGCCATTGGATTTAATGCTTCTCTAGGATAAACATTCAATAGCTATAGCATGGCTATTGCTGTGTAGGTCTTACAGAAAGCACAAAGCAAAAGCCATCATGGCGCTGGAACGAAGATGAGATGAGTTACTATTTATCTAAATATATTACATTGATTACATAATTTATCACTTTTATTACACGGATTATTTCATTGGTATAATTAGATGCCAGAGAGGTTGGCTAAGAAATAAATAATTTATCCACACAAAGTAAAGGAGTGTTTATTGGGGGTTCTTTAAACTTTAGCTGGGGAATTGTAATACAGATGGGGATCTACTTTTTGGCCTTGCGATACGGGGAGCCCAAATTTATTCTTGCAATAGGGCATTCTCTGTCTTAGTTCAGCCACTGCCCTCTAAATCCCTAAAGTTAAATTGGCAAAAAATAGTCTTGGAGTTTCTGCTGTGTTGGAGGCTTGCCGGCTTTACTGTTTCTAGTTTTTTATGTTTTAATATATATTTGTTTGTATGTTTTATTGGCAGGAGTAAATACTGTGGTAGACCACAGTTCCAGCCTGGCTGTCTTTATCTCGACTGTCTTGCCTGTATTCAAGGAAGTTAAAGGGGAAGCGTATCACCCAAGGATACACAAGGCGCTTACTACAATGCCTATGTGAATTGGATATTGTATTTTTTTATATTTCTGTATTGTTATTAAATGTGTTTGGAGCATGGTGTTTTCTCCTCTTCTGTATGAGTATTTGCAGAGGAAGGAGAATAAAGTGGACGTGCCACCTGGTGGAAGGTGGAAGTGCAAATCTTGAGACACCATAATAATAGCATAAAAGCACCTCTCCTCCTCCCCCCTAAAAAAAGTCAGTATTAGACACAGACAAGTCAGTCAATTATATGATCAATGATACCAAAAAGAGTCTATTTTACTAGATTCAAAATATTCACAAAAGATGTGTGTAGCGGAGAGCTGGTATTTCACAGGTTATCTCCACTCAAGATCCCAGTGAGGCTCAGGAACAAGTATTAAAAATCCATAAGGCAATAATTACAGCAGGAAAGAAAATCCACGAATATCCCAATACAGATCTCAATGACTGGACGACACACAGCATCAGGAGCAGAACTGAACTTTTAATCCACACAACCTTCTTTTAAAGCTTTCTCCCATACAAGGGAGGGATTCACATTAATTAGTACAGTATCCAATAGTGTAACTGTTACCTCCCACACATCTCCTCCCCTCAGTGTGACACATAATCCACTTATACATACTGCAGTTTTACCCGATTTCTGGATGCACCCCAAAACAGTCAGGTAGAATTATATAATGGGTACCCCCTGGTAGCCCTGATCTGGGTGACTAACATATTCAAAATTCACTCAGATCGGACCAGGGGTTCGGGAGTTAGGTGGAAGAGGCAATTTGACCGAAAAAGGCTCCATGTGTTTTGGCCTTGCGGTCGGTCTCTGTTCGGGAGATAAAATTCATAGAAAATACTTGCCATCCAAAGTTAAATTTGTATTTATATTAATTCTCCTGTTCGGGACATTTATTTTACCGAACGAGGGGCTGGAGGTCTGGAGGTCTCAGCGGTGTTTGCCTAGTCGAGTGTCCGATTTTAGCTCCAGACACTCGACGGCAAAACACAGCTGTTCGGGAGTTTAAGATGGCCGCCGCCAAGTGTTCGTCTCCCGAACGGCGGCCACCCAGAGGACAAAGCACACACTGCAGTGATTGCCAATTACGGGTTTGCAACATTGTTGCGAACGGTAATTGGAGGCACACTTATTCCTGGGGTGGTCTGATTGTTTGGTAGTTTCACTCGTATAATAAATGGAGTGATTTTACCGAACAATCAGACGAATGCTGCATGCAATATACATACATACGGCAAAATTAAACGAAAGCATATTAAAACACATAATTTTGTGGACAGCCCAATGCCATCCACTACAATGTGCTTTGTGAAGAAAAAATAAAAGAAGGAATTAAATAAAATAGTTAATATGCTACAAATAACTGATCTCTTTGAGACTAAAGGCACATCTTTGCAGATAAAAAGTTGGAAAAAGAAAACAAAAAAATTGGAGATTTCTCACTCAGCCTGTGATATGAAAAGCTTCATGGAACCCTCTAAACGATCTATTCCACTTCAACGGCTGAATTTGATTGTGGATACTTGTATACAGTTTGAGGGCTGCCAGTAAAATAGACTCTTTTTGGAATTATTGTATACATGAATTTCTTTTTTGGGGTAGACTCTTTTTGCTTTGTATAAACAATACTTCTGCTGGATCGGACTCACTAGGAAAACAATTGATATATAGGGTATTGGTTGCATGACAAAATTCACATATAACATTCACGTATAACAGTGCTTGACAAAGTTCTCATATAACTGTGCTTATCAGATAATGTCTAGCGTGAGGTGGAACTAGGCCCTGAACTGAGGGAAATTATTTTGGGTAGTAAGGATCATCACTGGTATCGTAGCCTATGATGCCTGGAAGTGTGGTCATTTAATCGTGGGGTCTAGCGCTGGTAAGGGCTTCTAGGCTGCGTGTGCAGGTGAGTGTAGTAGGATGGTCTTGGGAGGTTATTCCGGGAGCGCGTTCAATGCCGAACGGGCATGTAGGTGTTGCGCTCCTGTTTAGCGGGTAGATATGACCTTTATCCCTGGGGGGGTAGGGGAGGAGAGTACCGTGGCTATGGAGAGGGCCTTAACATGTGTGGGCTTAAACTATATAGGGGTAAGTGTCCCGGTTACCTGGTGTGGCATGTTCATTTGGTCTGAAGACTTTTTGAAGGTACAGGACTGTCTTTGGGTCCTCAGGTATCGGTCTCCGTGGAGGCTCTCTGTGGTCGTTGTCACGGCAAGGGTGCATAATGTATTATTACCCTATGGAATATTATCCTTTAATGTAATTTGTGTAGTAAATGGCACAAATTACAGAGATGGTATTGTTGAGGTCAAAAGGGGTTACATCTTTTGAAGCTGGGACCCCCACAGAGGTCAGATGACAGAAGGGGTAGTGTGAATGGCATAGCAATGTGAAAAGGATTTTACTATATGGATGTGAAGTAATCAAGGATCTGCAAGGTGTGAGGTTCTACACTTGGAAAAAGTCTGAATGTTTATTCATCCATTTGGCATGTACCTTGTAAAGTATAGTTCAATCATTTAATATGGTAATGGGATTAGTTTCATGAAGATCCTTGTGTTCCAGTATTTTTTTTAAGAGAAACATTAATACTTACCCACAGTTTAATAACTAAGCCTCATTTTTATTATATTTGGAATGGGATAAGCCCACTCTCTTAATTAAGCCTAAACATGAGTTGCACAACTTAAACCGTGTGGCAGGAATTGTGCTGTCTGTCCTATTGGATTGTGGGTGGGGCGTGCAACACATCTATGGAATGGGAAAATAATAACAAATTCGTAGAGGCAATTATTATTTCTATGGCAAGTACAGTAGAGGAGACAAAACCAAAAGTTTATATTTGGCTTGTTGTTTTCTGGAACAAAGGAGGTAGTCACTTAGTATTTCTATGTGTACACCTTAAAGGACCACTCTAGGCACCCACACCACTTCAGCTTAATGAAGTGGTCTGGGTGCCAGGTCCTTCTAGGGTTAACCCATTTTTTTTATAAACATAGCAGTTTCAGAGAAACTGCTATGTTTATGAATGGGTTAAGCCTTTCCCCTAATCCTCTAGTGGCTGTCTCATTGACAGCCACTAGAGGCGCTTGCGTGCTTCTCACTGTGATTTTCACAGTGAGAGCACGCCAGCGTCCATAGGAAAGCATTCTAAATGCTTTCCTATGCGACCGGCTGAATGCGCGCGCAGCTCTTGCCGCGCGTGCGCATTCAGCCGGCGGGGCGGATCGGAGGAGGAGAGAAGGAGGAAAGTTCCCCGCCCAGCGCTGGAAAAAGGTAAGTTTTTACCCCTTTCCCCCTTCCAGAGCCGGGCGGGAGGGGGTCCCTGAGGGTGGAGGCACCCTCAGGGCACTATAGTGCCAGGAAAACGAGTATGTTTTCCTGGCACTATAGTGGTCCTTTAACTCCACCCCTGGGCAAGACTTGATAAACCACAGGGTATATATCTAATGATCCTGAAGGGTGCTGGTGCTTCAGACCAAGATCTAATTTTGAGTGAGTCACCATCTTTCTTGCCAGAGACCCCCTGGACAGAAGTTGTACTTTGAAAAACCTAAGTGAGTAATTAGGACTTCTGTATTTTATCCTTTTTGTTTTTATCTGTTGTTGGTGTAAATAATTTATCATATATTGTTATATACACTGTGACTATTTTTTGTTCATAATAAACATTCATTTATTAAGTTCTGCCTTTGTCTGGTTAAGAATCACATTACCTGAAGAGACTAGTTAGTATTTCTGTAATTCTTTAAATATTGGATTAGGTAATATCTGGTGGGTTTTATTATTGATTTACCTGGGGGACCAAGGCACCCCATTTATAAATTGTCTTGGTGGTGGCAGCATTAAAATAGTAATAGTTATATTATTATGTTTAAGTGTGGGTGGTGTTAAAAGGGGGATTTTGTCATTATTTCCGGTCTGCTGCAGACAAATAGTGATCTTTAACCCTTTCACCACCAAAACTACGTCACGCACACTCTTGGAGTAGGGTGCGTTCGTGACAAATTGGTGGCAGCGCTGGGATAATTTGTCACGAACGCACCCTACTCCATATCTATCTATATCCCTCTGCAGCAAAGTAATATCTTGCTTACATTGTATTACTTTACAGAGTGTTGTGTCATCTGCAAACACTGAAACATTGTGATCATTTTGACAAGATTGTATGTCTATTTGTCTTGCCAAACCTTTACTCTATAGATCAGAAATTTCCTTGATGTCTTTATATCACATAAAGACACAGTTTTAGCAATTCTTGGCTACATTGGCTTTTTGTCCTTGTGTGTTTCATACAAATACACCATTCATTTCAAAACCTTATCTTTACAAAAGGCCATCACTTTGTTTATGCACCGTAGCCAAACCTGCACATATCATGCACAACCTTCCTAAAATCTAACTGTAAAGAGAGATCTAATGTTTATATATATTTTATGACACAGTCTGATTAATTTAGAATTTCTTATTTCCTGCAATGTTAATAGCTTGCTAGACCTTGCAGCAGCCTCCTGTATGTGAGTAAAGTTCAATATTCAGAGCAGAACATAAAAACATCTAATGTAAGTTAACATCTGATTGAAATGAAAGCATTTTTTTAGCATGCGGCTATGTGGTTAGGGCTGCATAAACAGAAACCAATGTAATTTAACTTTTCTAATGGCAGAGAATTGAGTGGTGATTTGAGGCAAAGAATTGAGGCATGATCTATGCAAAAAAAAACTTCATTAAGCTTAAGTTGTTCTGGTGTCTATAGTGTCCCTTTAAGCAATAAACCAGGTGATACAACAATGGCGGAATAATTTGCAAAGATAATATAAAGTGCTTTTTAATAATGCAAGTACAAATATTCAATCTTAAAGTACAAAGGTTATATTTTACAGTGCAGCAACCATAAAAAATCTAAAAAAAAAAAAATTAACAATAAATAATAAATATGGTATGTACTATATATATTGTACAGAACATTAAATAATAATAATATCAATGAAATAAAAACTGTGATGCTCCAGAGCAAAGTGTTTAAAGTACCATAAAATCCACTGGTCTACGACTAAGGAGAAAACCTGGTCAGATAGAATTTTGCTAGGGAACATAACGTAGATGAACACAGCCAACAAGGTTTCCGCCACTGTGACCGCAGTAATCTTCGACAGACCTTCAGCCTCAGGATATCTAGTAGCATAGTTCACAATCATGAGGCTTAATTTCTTCCCTGACCTACTCAGGTAGGCCAAGGGCCCCACAATGTCTATCGTGATCTGTTGAAAGGGAACCCCCACTGTGGGCATAGATTAAAGCCGTAACTTCCACATCAGTTATGAAGACCAAGTATTAATGAAAAATGTGTACAATTTAAATATTACACCTTTTATAATATACTTTTACACAGAAATGTATACATATTTTAAAAAGGGCTATATATGGTCTGCCAGTATGCCCCTCTGCCCAGGCAACGGCTCTGGGGTTTGCCAAAGGAGAGGGTGTTGAAGTTCAGACAACAAGTTGTGCATTAACCATCTAGGAGACATCTATTTTTTTATTTTATTTTTACCAGTAGTAAGGTGTCTTTGTGGCTGCATTTAAGACGAGATGTCCAATAAGATGTCTACCAGGAGTTGTTATTTTCCCTGGCAGGATGAGTTCTCATTGCTGGAGTGACACTTTAAAGGAACAACAAGTAATTGTTATAAAACGTTTTTCAACACAATATACAGGAAATGAACAAAAGCCTTGTGACATATCTTTCCTGTCTTTTATCTGTTTTGGTAAGATAAATAATCAGACTGACTGTCTTAGAAAACAAATATTACTGGGTTATTCTTGCCACATTTACTGAAGGTCCATTTTAAGCAGTTTTAGGCTGCCCTAGGTTCAGCTACTTTGATAACCCCCCTTCGCATTTAACCACACACAAACATACTAGATAATATCACATTCATACACACACACTCTCTCTCCCCCTTTCTGAGTTGATACCTGGCTCGAACTTTGACTTTGCTTAACTAGACACAGCTTATCAGATGATCCCCTTATCCATTACATACTGTATATATAATTTTATACATTATACATTAGTGTCCAAAAGTTTGGCGTCTCTTAAAAATATCCTTAATTCAAAAGAAAAAATTTTTTTGGTCCTTTTAAATAAGGTCAAATTGATCAGAAACATGTATTCCTGACCCTGTAGTGACAAACTAATTATTTAGCCCCATTGGCCCCTCATCCAAAAGCTAGTAAAACTCACCTGTTTCTGTGTCCAATCCACCTCCTTGGCTGAGATCATAATTGATGATCTCAGCCAATCACAATGCTTTCCCATAGGAAGGCATGCTGGGGGTGGGGCCAAATGCTGCACTGGCCAATCAGTATCTCCTCAGAGAGATGCATTGAATCAATGCATCTCTATGAGGGAAGTTTACTGTCTCCATGCAGAGGGTATAGACACTGAACATCACTGCTGCACACTGTGTGGCACTGCCCCAGAAAGCACATCTAGTAGCCATCTGAGGAATGACCACTGGAGGCAGGGCCGCCATTTGGGGTGTGCGAGCTGTGCGGTTGCACAGGGCACCAGGGGGCGCCATGTGGCCGACACAGCTTGCACATTCCCTGCCCTCCCTATCCTCTACCCGGGCTTAGCAGAAACTGTAGGGGGCAGGGCTAAGTGGCAGGCAGGGGCGGAGCTAAGCAGCCATGCAGGGGTGTGGCTAACCGAGGCCCAAATCTGCTGCCTGGTGAGTCCACACTCCCCCATCTACCCCTATAGTGCCTCCATTTACCCCTATAGTGTCCCCCATTTACCCCTATAGTGCCCCTGTTCCCTCATCTACACCTAGTGCCCCATCTACCCCTACAGTGTCCCTGCTCCCCCATCTACCCCTATATTGCCCCTGCTCCCTCCATTTACCAATATAGTGCCCCTGCTCCCCATCTACCCCTATAGTGCCCCCATATACCCCTATAGTGCTCCTGCCCCCCATCTACCCCTATAGTGCATCTGCTCTCTCCATCTACCCCTATAGTGCCCCTGCTCCCTCCACTTACTCCTATAGTGCCCCTGCTCCCCATCTACCCCAGGGCCCCTGCTCCTTATTTACTGCTATAGTGCCCCTGCTCCCCATCTACCCCAGTGCCCCTGCTTCCCCATATACTGCTATAGCGCCCCTGCTCCCCATCTACCCGAGTGCCCCTGCTCCCCCTATCTACCGCTATAGTGCGCCTGCTCCCCATCTACTGCTGCAGTGCTCCTCCTCCGCCGACATCAGCCGGCAGGGGAGACCTAATGAGCATGGGTGGCAACGGCCGTGTGCGCGCATTAGACCTCCCCATAGGAAAGCATTATTCAATGCTTTCCTTTGGGGATTCCGGCAATGCTGGAGGTGCTCATGCATAGCGTGAGGACGTCCAGCGTCGTTTAAAACACTTTCCGTGTTCTAAGATCACTAGACAGCCACTAGAGGAGGACTTAGCCCTGCAAGGTATTTATTGCAGTTTGTAAAAACTTCAATAATTACACTTGCAGGGTTAAGGGTGGTGGGAGTTGGCACCCAGACCACTAAAATGAGCAAAAGTGGACTGGGTGCCTGGAGTGTCCCTTGAATTATTGGAGATTTTAATTACCCGGACATAAATTGTGACAGAGGGACTAGAAGTTCAGCAAACTATTAGGTTTTTGAATGTGTTAAATTACACCTTCATGTCACAACTTGTACAAGCATCAACTAGAAAGGACGATTGTCTGGACCTGGATCTAACAAACAACATTAACCTTTTAACCAACATTCAAATAGGTAACCCCTCCCTAAATAGTGATCACAATATAGTGATCCTTTGAAATAAACTAAAAAAAATACAAGCACATCGGGTATAATAAAACATATGTTAAAAAGGCCAATTTTAATAAGTTAAGGGGAGCTTTACAATATATTGACTGGCATAAATGGAATATCTTCCAAAAAATATTACAAAGGTATATTTATTTCTCAGTATGTACCATTGGGCAATAAATATAAAAGAAACAAATTGAAACCAATGTGGCTGAGTGGGAAAGGGAAGCCTTTAAATCGGACAAATCAAAGGCATCCTATAAAAGATATAAGGAAGACAATAATGTGCGCAAAAAAGTGATTCGATTCGCTAAACTTCAAAATGAAAAAATGATAGCAAAAGAGAGCAAAACCAACCCCAAAGCATTTTTTAAGTACATACATTGTAAAAAACAAAAAATAAAAGTGTAGGTACACTAAAAACCGGGATGGGGGTGTTAGTTAATGAAGATCAGAAAAAGGCAGACATTTTAAATAACTATTTCTCCTCTGTATATATTAAGGAAGAACCTATGGCAATAGATATGCAAATGATTGCTGCAAAAAACATGCAGAACAATTGTAATTGGCTAACTCAAGACAAGCTGCTGCAGCAACTAAAGAAAGTTAATATAAACAAAGCTCCAGGGCCTGACGGTATTCATCCATGAGTACTTAAGGAACTAAGTGTGGAAATAAGTGAACCTCTGTTTTTAATCTTTCAAGATTCTTTTCTTTCAGGAAAGAGAACCATTCACACTGAAAGAAAAAGAAACAAGTGAAAGGCAGCTGAATTGACAATTTGTCCGCATATTATGAACATTACAGTAATTTAAATCCAATTATGCACGTCATGAAGGAATAACAATTCTAATAAAGTGGTAACTAGACCTAAATAACAACCAAACACATGCAATGATATAATGTCCAAACTGAGAAAAATCTATATGAACATAACAATGCGATACCTACCATTCGGGCGGGAAACGTAGGGAGGGAAATATTTGCCTCCTGTCATTACTAAAATTAGGATTATAGGTACACTACGTTAGCATAATCTACAATTTTACCACATGACTGGAGGCTTCATATTTGCATTTTTAACGTTAACTATTAAGCAGGGCAAAGGAGGCATGAGAAGTCTTACGAAAATAAAACAACCTGAATGTACTCTTGTGCGTCCAATCCGCACAACGCATAACGTCGGCAAGAAAGGTCCTTGTGAAAGCTTGTAATGCAGGCGCATCCCTAACCAAGTGGGCCCCCAAAGCAGGGTACAACGCCGGATAACAATAAAAGCCAGCGGGGCCATCTGGCCAGTATTGTAGTTGACACCAGTCCACGAGGCTTAATGTATGAAGTCAAAAGCTGACCTGCCAAAGAGGTTCGGAGGGGAGCGGTCATTTCGGTATAGTGCACCAGCACCATAACTATACACAATCTGGGGTCCGCTTGAAAAAACGGATTTAGGAGCCAGCTGTAGTATTTTGGAAGTTGGTGATTGGTCCGTGAAGCAAATAGGTCCAGGTGTAATGGGTTCTTCAGATAATTTAATTCCTGGAAGATTGAGACATTGAGATTCCAGTTGCTGTTGTCCCGCCAATGAAATGAGAACCAGTCTGCCGTCAGGTTGGTAATACCAGGCAGGTACTCTGCTCAAAGCATAATATTGCGAGAGAGGCAGAATCTGTATATGTCCTTTGTGGCCTCCGTGAGAGCCTGAAATCTAGCCCCTCCCAGGCGGTTGATGTATTACAATGCCGAGACATTGTCCATGCAGAGCTGGATGCAGCAGTTCGATATGTCTTTGGCCCAGCTGCGTATGGCAAAGGACCCGGCAATCAATTCCAGGCAGTTAATGTGGAGTTCGGTCTCTTCGCCTTGCCAAGAACCCCCTGTGGAGGAGTTTGCACAGTGGGCGCCCCAGCCACAGAGGCTGACGTCTGATTTCACAATGAAGTCCGGGGATGAGCCAAAGATCGCTTTGCCATTCCAGGCTTGCATGTGAAAAAGCCACCAGCGGAGTTCCGTCCGAAAGTCCGCTGAGAGTGGAATCCAGTGTCCGAAGCATACACATCTCGCCTTCAGACGTTGCATGGCCCTGTAGTGTAGGGGTCCCAGAAATATCGCCTGAGTGGAGGAGGACAAAAGTCCTACGATCCGAGCGAGCATCCTGAGGGGGATAGTATCCATCCATAGGACCTGTATGATTTTCTTTCCTTATCGTAGCTGAAGAATTGGGTCAGCTGGGAGGGAGAAAGAGATGACTTCTGTCTGTTCACCATGAAACCCAAAGATACCAGAAAGCTAAGTACAAATTTCATCTGCAATCGTAGCCTGGATGTGGATTCGCAGATGATCAGAAAATCATCCAGGTAAACGAGACATTGTACACCCTTGGTTCGAATGTGCACCATTACTGGCTTCAGGAGCTTCGTGAAGCCCCACAGAACCGAGCTGAGGCTGAACGGCAGACATGTGAACTGACATTCTAGGGTGACATGGACCGACAGGTATACGTCTTTGAGGTCCAGACGGGTGAACCAGTTGCTCTCGATGAGGAGGTCTTGCAGAAGATGTATCCCCTCCATCTTGAAATGTCTGTACACTACGTAATAGTTCAGCAGTCGCAGGTTGATCACTGGCCGGTAATCTCCCGTTTTCTTCTTGACCAGGAAGATGTTGCTGCAGAAGCCGCCATCATCGGGCACATATTGAACTGCGCCTTTTTCGAACTGGGTGCAGACTTCTAAGTCAACTAGGCATTCGTGATCCGCAGACAAGTGTTTTGGAGGCGGAGAGCAGGCCTGAATGGGCTTTGAGTAAAACTCTATGGTGTAACCCTGAACCGTCTGGAGTACCCAGGCATCCTTGGTGATCGCTATCCAGTTCTGCAAGAAAAGAGGTTGCCAGCGGTAAAGTTGGGAACAGGTAGGCTGTGAACGTACTCGTAAAATGAGGACCTCTGTAGAATGAGGACCTTTGAGTAGTGGCTGGAAAGAAGTTGAATGACTGTGGGTATGTTCTGGAGCCTGTCGACCAGAAGAGGCTGGTGGTTCGGCTCCTCTGCCGACCAGCCCTCCCAAAAACACGTCGCCCAGGTGGGGCACGGAAGACCTGCTTCAGGGATGATTGTGCCTTATTTAAGGTGGTAAACAGGCTCACGTGCCTCTTAAGTTCGGATATAAAAGCTTCGCCAAACAGTAGGCCTTTAGCCTCAGGACCGAGTTCTTTAGATCCAAGTTCTAAAAGGTTATTGTTGATGCGGATCAAGGCCGATCTGCATTGTTTGGTGCATAGTGTCGCATTGGCATTGCCCAGTAGGCATATGGACCACTGAGCCCATTCGCGGATTGCATGTGGGTCGAGTTTGGTGCCTTGGGAGAGAGCTAAATCCACAAAGTAGAGAATCTTTGCAATAGGGCCAAGCAAGTCTAGTAATTTATCTTGTGTAGCATTAAGTCCTTTCTCAACGCCATTGCGTGGGTCTCGTCCTGAGTGGGACATAAAGACCACCACTGTGGTGTCAAATTCCGCGGTCCGGCAAGAGTAGTCCAGGACATTCGGCTTTTAGGCATGCACGAACTTCTTTTTTTCTAGGGGCTTGCGTAGCCAATAATGTACAAATGTAGCCATGTGGTCTGGGAGGCTCCCCTTTGATGATCGAGGGTGGCAAATGGTACGAGGGTCGAAGAGTGGTACACCTTGTTCGTCCACGAAGATACCATTCTCGGTCACTCTAGGTTTAGGGCCGCTAAGGGTATCCCTGTGTCGTTCGTCCTCTCAGAGTACGGTTTCCTTAACATATTTTGAGGAAGACTGGGGTAAGTCTTGCCAGTCTTCGTCTTCTGAGAGTGAGCCATCTTCACACCACTCGTCCACAATGTTAAGGTTACTCGGTGGACCATATTCCTCCTCGTCGGAGGAAGGAGGTTTTGGAGGAATGGGTTCCCGTGGTTCCACTCGCTTGGGTTGTTTGACAGGTGCTTTGCCCTTGATCCTAGAAGTTGGAGGACTTGATCCCTTCCAATGGCGCTTGGACTTTGATATTTCCGATCCCGAGGCCTCCGCCAGGTCTGGTGGGCCTGCGTCTCCATGGGATGGTGGTAGAGCTTGCACCAGAGCTTTCTTCACGGAAGCCGCCACCGCGGCATTAATCATAGCTTGGAAGTCCTGGGTCGGATGAGGTGTGTCTTCCGTGATCTGGTTCTGTCCTTTGTGCGAGACTGTGACAGTCAGAGGGGGCAATGGTATTAGGGCAATCACATAGGGTTGCCAGTCTCCTGGTACAACTGGGGCTCGTCCAGGGTATAGTGGCCCCAAATTGCCAGTGAATGTATAAATATTACGTGCTAATGTGGGAGGGCTCTCTCTCTCCTGATAACCAGGGGAGATATCCTTGAGAGGTAGCTGAGACCTGAATGTCTAGTAGGAGCAGGGTGATCCAACAACTTCCTTTTTCACTGGGTTCACCACAGTTGTCTATGAAGCTGTACTTCGTTTAGAGATTATCAATATGTAGTGCACGTAAGAAGCAGAGGTATATCAGTACCATATGGGAAGAACCTGCATATAACTAGCTGGGGGCTAACCCCAGGTGGTGTGCCGTGATAACCAGAGGACACCCACGTTAGTATTTGGCACAATATTGGAATGAGGTGGCATGCCATGAAAACCCAGAGGACACCCACATTAATATGTGTACTCTTGGTAGCAGTGTGTATGTATATATATGTATATATATATATATATATATATATATATATATATATATTCCTGTTTAGGGTGATAGTGAATGCACTCAGGCAGTATAAAATACACTCAGTTTCCAGAAAGAAGCCACCTGCCATCAATTTCCTTAGTACTGTTAGGAATCCTGCATCAATTGTGAGCTGACAGGTAAAGTAACAATCCAGCTTTAATGAGGTACCTAGTTGATCTCTAAGTTGAATATGTATGAATCCAAGTCCAACAGGTCAACTAAAATCCGTTTTGTGTGATTCCCGATCTGGAATAGAGCAAGAAAATGTCCGCCATGAATCTTGCGGTATTAGTGACATCCAAGATGGCCGCTGCTCGCGCGCAACAGTCAGCAAGCCCTGCTAAATGCGGGCCCGCTAAAATATCGCGAACTATGTGCTCCGGTCTCCCCCCAACCCATCCCCAAGCCTGCTAGCCCTGACAGAAATGACCCCAACGGACCCACGGCCCAGGCGTGGCACTGACAGCCGTGACGCCCGCGGTCCGAGGGAGAAGGTAAAAGCACTTACACAAAAGGACAGCCAAATGGCAGAGGGCTGAGGCCAGTCAAACAGATATAGATATATAGGGTAACAGCAGGGACAGGTTATGGAAAAGCCAGGGAACAGAAATAAGTATAGGATAAATACATAAAACCAGTAGAAAAATGCCATTAATAATAAACACTAGGGAGAAACAAAATACTCTGAGCTGTGCCAAGGCTGGAGCAGCAAAAAAAGAGCATGAGTTGGGGCTATCAAAGCCTTTTGTGTATCAACTAACTTTTTTCTCATTGGTTGTTTTTGTTTCTGTGCTGCTGGAGATTTTCAGTAAAGAGAGTTATGCAAATATGAAGCTTCTTGTTATGTGGTAAAATTAAAATAATCACTGCTTGATTACGTTGCTTATGTTGCTTGGTCGGACTGTGGAGGAAAACTCTGCAGAAAACCTCTTAGCATGTGTAAATTTGTTACACAGAGCACAAAGCTTCTACTATGAAACTACAAATATAACGTTAACATAGGAATAAACAGTCGTTCAAACGAGGCGATTCAATAAGCTTATGGAGTCAGTCTATTTTTTGTGTGAAAAGTATAGAAACAGTATAAAGCCATCTGAAGTAGGATGATTTGGAAGCTTTGCTGGTGCAGCATTAGGACAAACGGAGAAATGTTTGCTATATTCCTCTGGTGTAGAAGAGCAGGCGGCAAAGAATCAGAGGGGAGGCCTAAGTTCCAGCCTTGCGGGTAGCGTCACAGGCTGGCTCAATAGGCAGTTAAAGTTGTGGGGGTTAAACACAACACAAACAGAAAAATAATGTGGGAAGCGCAATAAACAATATCTAAAACATACTATATATAGTACTTTCCTGTACTTGAGACAATATGGGTGATCATAGATTTATCTGTAGAGATAGAAATTAAAAACATTTATAGTGCAGCTGTATTATTCCCAATATTATCCAGCATACAAGTGCAAACTCACAATTTACAGAGCCTCAAAAAAGCTGACTCTGGCTGTAAAGGCATGTAGGCAGATATTATCTCGGCTTGATCCTTGGTTCTGCTCATCCAGATCCTGAAATGATAAAGATAATCCAAAGGGTTATAATTGTAAAGAATGTATTAAGCCATAGAGATAAGAAATAAAATAAAAACAAAAGGTAAGAACAGAAATATCCTAAGCAAGGATAGTCCAATACAAAGTCCTTAAAAGCACAACGCGTTTCGGCTGTAGTCGCCTTCTTCCAGGTGCCTAACTTCCTTCACTTGTGTCTCGCCCTTTTTAAGTGGTAGTGCCAGGAATTGCTGATGGAATCTGCCTCCCCCCCGCGCTCAATGAGGGTCTTCCAGGTCACGTGACGATGTAACCACGTCTTGATGTCTCGACGTCACTCCCTGTGTTGTTGGCAAATCCTTCCGAGTCATGTTACAGTGTTATTAAGTCCCGGCGTCACTTTTTCACTATACGTGACGCCATGGGGTGGTATCTCTCCCTCATTCCATGAGGCTTAAAGCACCATATTGGAAAGTCCAGATGCCAGTCCACACCACTATATTATTATTATTATTATTTTGAGAGGAGGGGATGTAACAATAAATAGGACTATTACAAGAAAACTTACAGGAACAATAGGTTGAAGAGGACCCTGCTCAAACGAGCTTACAGACTATAGGAGGTGGGGTATTAGAAACATTAGGACAGGAAATATCAAGTAGGAGTGAAGCAGAGCTGGGGGAGAGAGCAAAGCACTGTCCCATAGGAGAGAGCAGGAGACATGTAAGGTAGAGATTACTCTGGGAGGCCATAAGCTTTCCTGAAGAGATGGGTTTTAAGGCCCTTCTTAAATGATTGAAGACTAGGGGAGAGTCTGATGGCAGTAGGCAAGCTATTCCATAGGAGAGGAGCCGCCCGCGAGAGGTCCTGCAAGCGCGAGTTGGCCGTACGGGTGCGAGCAGCGGTCAGGAGGTGGTCACGGGCAGAGTGGAGGGTACGAGGAGGGGCATATCTATGGATTAGTGAAGAGATATAAGTGGGGCTAGAATTGTTCAGTGCTTTAAATGTATGGGTTAGCACTTTGAATTGACTCCTATAGCATACAGGGAGCCAATGTAAGGACTGGCAGAGGGGTGAGGTGTGAGAGGACCGACTGGACAGGAAAATCAGTCTAGCTGCAGCATTCATTACAGACTGTAGCGGGGCAATACGGCTTTTGGGGAGACCAATCAGGAGAGGGTTACAGTAATCCATGCGGGAAATTACTAGAGCATGGACAAGCTCCTTGGTAGCATCTTGCGTAAGAAAGGGGCGGATCCGGCTATGTTTTTGAGTTGGTTGACTTGGCAACAAACTGGATGTGAGACTCAAAGGTGAGACCAGAGTCAAGTATGATGCCAAGACAGCGTGCTTGCAGGGATGGACTTATGTGGATATCACTGACTTGAAGGGAGAGCGAGAGAGGAGGATCAGTATTAGGAGGAGGAAAAACAAGGAGTTCAGTTTTAGAGAGGTTAAGTTTCAGAAAGCATGAGGACATCCAGAGATATATATATAATGAGACACAATATCAATAAATATAGAAACATACATATGAAATAACTTGATAAGAAATCATACTAATGTGTATAAAAGGGAATCCCTAGGTAAAGGAGAATATATTAGTCAATCTGTGAGAACAAATACATTATTCAAATTCATTGTAAACATTATTAGGCTTAAAATAAATAGTAAAAAAAACATAAAAATAACGGCCAGCTATGTCAATCTTATTATGACTTATTGGGAAGATTCCTACATATATTCCCAACATGGCTGGGCAGAAAACCTGGTCCTCTATTAAAGGTACATCGATGACATCTTTTGCCCTAAAGTTTTTAACGGTTTTAAATTCTAATAGTTGGAACATTACATTGACTCAGGAGATAAGCAACACTCGTGTCAATTTTTTAGATCTTGACATGTACATTGAAGGAAACCAGATAAAAACCTGTACGCACTTTAAACAAGTAGATGCCAATAGTTTCATAGACATGAAGAGTTGCCATTTTCGTCCCTGGCTCTCTAATATTCCAAGAGGACAATTTCTGAGATTGCAAAGAAATTGTACAGAAACAGAGAATTACTCCGCACAATCAGAAATTAAAAAAAAACAAAATTTTTTAGAGAGACGATCCTTTGAATAGGATATAGATGAACAAATCAAGCAAGTTTATAAATATGAGAGAGAGCAAATATTGGATTATAAAGAAAGATCTGTAAACAGAAATGAAATTAAAGAACAGGTCCGTTGAATCTTAGATTTTAATAGTAATTCTATTATTTTAAAGATAATTTTTAGAAATAATTGGCAGATTTTATCTCAGGATGAAGATATTGTACAATATGTAGGTGAAAACCCAAACATAGTATATAGGAGAGCATGTAATATAAAATAAATTGTAACTACAAGCTATATAGAAAAAGAAAGAAATTATTTTCTACATGATTTTAGGAAATTAAATTAAGGATTCTTTTATTAGACACCCATTCATAAAGGCAACTATCATAGTGTTGCACACCCAGGCCCCAAAACTAGACCTTTCCTCATTTCCAACACCCTTTACCCGCTGGTATATAACCCGGCCTTTCCTCCAGGACTGGATGCAAAACCATTTCAGGAGCTGATGGGTACTGACATTCCCCGGGTGCGACACCTGTTCACAGAGAGAAAGATCAAGCCCCTGACTAAGATACTTACCATGGACACCCCTAACTTCATGCAATGCTTTAGATATAATTAGCTGACAGAATCCATCACCTCTGTTCCACAGAGACCTCTTCTGACCAGAGACCTTACCCCAATGGAGGCAATCTGCACAGACACGGACCCTTTAAAACATGGGATATCAACCATATACAATATGATCCTTACACAGCAGAGAACACCATCACCATACTATAAGGGGAAGTGGGATTAGGCCTTAGAAGAAACACTCATACCACACAGTGGCACAAAATCTGTGATTTCACACTGCATACAAATTGCTAACCTACTGGTATAGGACTCCCCGGTCCCTGCACGCAATGATAATGACCATAGATAACAGTTGTTGGAGATGTGGAGAAGAGGTGGGCTCCCTACTTCATCTATGATGGGATTGTTAAAAAAAAAAAAAACTGTTTTGGACAAAGATCTACAGCATTGGTAGTCAAGCTGCAGGGCTGATCCCCGTTCCAACTGGAGTTCAGAGCGAGGGGGGATGGGCTCCGCTCTAGCGAACCTCATGGACCTCTTCTCGTTTGGGAGCCAATGCGCCGAGCTGGCCGGGGTTTTACTTTCCCGTTCTGCCGCCACTTGGAGGCATTGGAGGGATCCCTCTGATGCTGGAGTGGTCTGCCTTACGGCCTGGCCGTCCGTCCACGGTGGTGGTGGTTTGGTCCAGTTTACCTTGTCACCTGTTGCTTGTGGTAGACCGGAAGCCACTCGTTGCTGCAGCTTGTCCCAAAAGGCTTTAAATAAGCCGCTTGAAGGCCTTTGTGAGGTCTCTCAGACCTCGTGGTGTGGTGCTCTGCCGCCATCTTGGGTATATCGGGTATGCCTCCTGTAGTAGCAGGACGTTTTCAGACCAGTTCCAGATGCTAGGGTGCCGGGATATCCCTTACTGGTCGAGGGGGGACGAGAATGTGCAGCTCAGTGTCTGCTAAGGGGTGTCGGCGAAGGAGTAGGCCGCCCCCTAACCCGCACACTGCCAGGCCACAGTTAGGCCTCAGGTTTGCCAGGTGACTCAGCCAGCTAGCGGTAACATTGACTTGTAATTTTTGTTATAATTCAGCTATTTTGGCCTTGAATTTTATTGTATCCTATGTACCGTAACCTGTAATGTTATGTCATATATATATATATATATATATATATATAGAGAGAGAGCTTTATTTCTATATATAGAGTGTCCATTTGACAGGCATTTCTTTTGAAGATGAGAAACGGAATACATTTTGTTATGTAATAAAGAGTATTGTGTAAATAGGATGAAATCCAGTCATATGTTGTAATATTGCTAAAGTAAACAGTGCAATGACAATCTTAGCTTCTCTTTATCTCTGGCATGTATTGTGCAAATTGGGAGTAACCAACAATAAGAGTAGATACCACCAATCATAAAAAGCTTATTATGTTAAACTGATATGACTCATGTTTAAATAGTATTTTATACTATTTTTCGTACCACCATACCCCAGATTACACCAAGTAGATAAACAAAGAATAATGGCAAACCACAGTTAAAATCCAGCTGCTTGAAGGGATGCTACCTTGTGTAAACTTACACTGTGTGAAATAAAGTTTTATGAATACTATGTAACGTTTCACTTCAATGGATTTTGTCATCCAGTCATATTTGTTTTTTAGTAAATCTTTGTTTATCCCTTTCATTACTAAGAAAAAAAGCAAAACAAGTATTTGAAAGAGTAACCATACCTAGCACATACATTAAGGATAAAGTAATTTGAAGAATCCGTAAAATGGATTTATTCATGCTTTACAGAGGTTTTATATTATAAGACATTTCATGTCTTGCTATATTTTCTGCAGGGTCTGAAATATTACCATTGAACCAGAAAAAATAAACAATTTGTCAAATACTATAGTTTATAGGTGTGACAAGAGTAAATAAAAAAAAAATTCTTACATATTTTTGTGGGTATAGGTATAAACCCTGATGGCACACTTACATTATAGTTAGGGCATTTACCAAAGCACAGGCACATGGGACATTTAGGACTAAATAATGGGTAGAGAAATTTGATGCAGGCTGGGAGCATGCGCAAGACCACCACGTCACTCCCGATGCAGCAACGTCAACTGGAATCGTAACTCCTCCTCAGCAAGGTCCTGCAATGTAACTAGTGTATCATGTACTTATCTCAGCATTGCTTATTTTCCATGCAATTTATCCATTACAAACAAGTTTACATAATTTCCCTTTGGAACACTTTTGTATTGATGAGAGAAGCATTCACTCTTCATAAACGCTTGATTGGACAGTATGAGTACTAAAACACTTTCTCAAGCAGTGACAAACAGACTAATTCTGTACATAATCTTAACATATACTTATGGGGATAATTCCCAATAAAATTGGTTCATAACTTAAACCTTGATTTAATAATCCCAATTATTTAATTTAATACTCTTCTAAAATTATAACTTTTCAAAACACTCATATATCAAATGTTAAAAACATAAAAACATCTAAATATAAAAATATGAAGACATTTTCTGCACTATTACACCTCATAAAAATTCAGAAATTCTTCAACAATTGATTCATCTCGTAACCTTGGGCCTTTGTTCCCAATACTGAATAGAGCTAGGGCAAGATTACCTAAACAACACACTCTCTCCTTGTTAAATAAATATATTATTTCCATCCTCTTCTGGGTTGGTTTGCCGAAATATCTTCTAATAAGTTCTTCCAGCAAAATGCTTTCAATTTACCAATCCAAATATAATACATTAATTCAACAGATTACAATTGCCTCGCTTATAAACGTACTAATTTCAGCATAACATTTTTTTTTTCAACAATCTTTAATAAATATTTCTGATCATTATTACCATTTCACGGATGCTACAATCAATGAGATACACTAAATGAGCCTTACTTCGGATAAACCATACTACCCTCTCTTAACTCTTAGATGGACAATACTCCCCCGATAGTACTTCTTTATAAGGGAGAGCTATCTCCCTGTCCATCCAGTCTGTTTCCAATGAGATATTCACGTTCAGGATAAATCACTTTACAATGGAAAATGTGGATCCATGATTTGATCAGCTGCATTTTGTGGGGCACCTTTCACTTAAGATGTAACAAGCGCTTTTCTTGCAAAGTCTTATATCATCAAAAATTTACAGTAGTGATAGCATGCAATGGTTTCATCCTTGTCGGCTGTAGAGCATGTGACCTGTTTTGAAAACACTAAAGGCTTGCGTTAATGACATGCAAATATTACTTATGTTACTAAACTCATATACAGTGGTTACCGTGGCAACGCTCCGCGCGGCACTCAGACCGCAAGATTTACAGTGGAGCTGACAGGGGAGCTGACCGGACCGGAGGAGAGAGAAGGGAGCTGACAGGACCGGAGAAGAGAGAAGGGAGCTGACAGGACCAGAGGAGAGAGAAGGGAGCTGACAGGAGCTGCAAAAAAAGGTAAGTTCCAGCTCTCTGCCAGCCCCCCTCCTACACAGCCCATCCACTGGACCACCAGGGAATGAGAGCCCCCCTCCCTGGCCAGCTAACAAGCAGGGAGGGGGGACAAAAATAAATAAATACAAATTTAAATAATAATAAAATAGAAATAAAATAATAATATAAAAAAAAATATTAAAATAATAATAATAATTAAAAAATAATAATACAAATGCCCATCCCCCACCAAGGCTCTGCATCACATACACAAACACACTCTGCATCACACACACACTGCACTCATACACACACACACTGCATACATACACACACACACACACTGCATTCATACACACACACACACACTGCATTCATACACACCGCATTCATACAAACACACTGCATTATATACACACACACACACACACTGCATTCATTATATACACACACTGTAAATAAATATTCAATTAATATAATTTTTTGGGATTTAATTTTATTTAGAAATTTACAAGTAGCTGCTGCATTTCCCACCCTAGTCTTATACTCGAGTCAATATGTTTTCCCAGTTTTTTTGGGTAAAATTAGGGGTCTCTCGACTTATATTTGGGTCGACTTATACTCGAGTATATACGGTAGTTAAAAAGGGCAGTTAACAAACTGACAAAGGTGACCGATTACAAATGCAATCTGAAACAAACACCTCCAATTAAATATTATACTCCATTCCCTATCTTGGACAAAACACAGTCATAATTAGGATTTATACTTTTAGACAAAATACAGAGATCTTTTGAACAAAATCTTCATATTCAGATTTGCAAACAGCTATTTCACCTTTACAGAGACAGTCAATACTTAAGATATAACATCACTCAGCAAAAGAAACAATGTAACAGCTACATATTATTATACATTTAATTTATACTATACGTTACTCAATTCCATACAATGGAAATCTGCAAAACATGAATCTCCATTCACTAATAAACAGAGCAGATTCTGTTAAAATTGTTAAAACAGCAACATTAAAATAACCATAGCATTCCATAACAAACTATTCCCAATAACATACTATAACCTTCACAAACATCTAGTTTAATTTCTAGCAATTTTAAAACTCAATCTTTTATAAACCATGCCTCGAACAAATTCTCCTACTTACTATTTTCCTTCTAATCGCATTCTTTATTCTGCACAATTAAATAAAACAGATACGAACTGAATCCAAAACATGACAGATCTGTATACTACAAGACCAAGAAGTGTAAAACTCCCTAACACAGATAGAAAAAGCTCTGCACTCCAACTCCCACTAATCTTTAGCGGCAACAATGGCTATAGTATTTAACAGTCCATAAAACATTTATTCAATAGGCTATAAGGCAGGTATTTCTATCTACATCCACAGATTGGGACAAACTGATTCAAATATATTTAAAAAACAACACAGTAACAGGAATACTACAATATTCTAATGATCAGTTAAGTTGCAAACTCCATAGATGCATACCTTCTGCTTTAACAATGGGCATTTAAACCACACATTAAAATATAGTCATTGTATCCACACAGAATAAATTTGTAACAGATGAAGTATTTAGAACATATTATTTTAAGGTATACCATTTTTTTCCCCTCCCATTTTCTACCTACGTTTGTGACAGACCACCCGGTCACTGGATTACTAAATCCCCTTTTTACTCTCTGGTTCGTTCTGTAAACTGTTCACCTAAATTTTATTCTTGTTTTGTTCGGATAACAAACAAAAACACGAACTACCAGACCACCAGTATGCTGCTTGTTAACCTCCATCACCCCTGTCAACACCTAATGAACGATTGTAACTGCAGTGTTCTAAACGGTCGGCTGGGTGCAGGGCCGGCGCTACCTGTAATGCGACCTAGGCGCAACTTAGCAGGGGGTGCCAGAGCCCTGTGCCTGGAATCATCGGTGCGGCTCCTCATGTTGCGACGCTTGAGCGCTTTAGCAAGCCTCAGGCGGTGCAGCACTGCTGTATGGAGGGTGGGGGGATTTGAATGACCGGCAGGAGGGAAGCGCAGAGCGGCAGCACACCAGGCCTTGTGCACGACAGGGGACGTGATGGGCCGCAAAACAAAAAAATTAAGACCGGACAAGCCAAGCAAGGGACCAAATATAGCAGAACTCCTGCGACAGACCCATGAAGCTGTGAGACCCAAAATGGCCGACTTCCATGAAACATATTCTGAGCTGTCTGACGACTTCTCATCAGGGGGTGAAGAGGCCGACCTACCTCCGGTGCAGAGACCGCTCCCGGGCACCCAAACCACGGACAACGCACCCATGACAACAGCAGTCCTGAAGTCGCTGCTGGCGGACCTGCAGAGGACACTACAAGCGAACGTTGCAACACTCCGGGCCAACATCCACGGTCTGACGGGCCGAATGGGGGCCCTGGAGATGGCATCCGGCGCCTGCAAAAAACAAATCACGGCATTGCAGCAGGAGGTCAAGGACCTCTGACAACAGAACGAGGTGCACGGCCGCCATTTTGCGGCCCTGGAGGACGCCCGCCGGGCCAACAATATCAAGATCCGGGGCATCCCGGAAAGCATTCCACCAGCAGAGATGCCACACTTACTGAGAAGTCTCTTTGTGGCCCTGCTAACACCGAAACAAGCAAGAAACATCACCCTGGACGGTTTCTTCAGGGCCCTGAAGCCAGCTAAAGCACCGACCCCAGCGCCCCGAGACCTGGTCCAGCATTTCCAACTGCACTCGGACAAGGCAGCAGTGATGGCAGCGACCAGAAACTGTTCACCATATTCCTTTGAATCTATGGAGTTGTCCTTTTTTGCCGACCTCACCGGAGGCACGCTTGCCTGGCGGCAATCACTCAGGCCTTTTACTACACTCCTACAATGGAACTGACTAAGCTACAGATGGCACCAGGCCCGAACGCTGCAACGCATGAAATCCGAGACCTAAGAGAAGCGGCAACCTTGCTGCCCACTCTGGGACTGCCACAGGACTCATTCCACGCAACTGAAACCCCGGGAACAAGCAAACCACCCCACCATTGGAACCCAGAGGGGGTGACCCCCTTTGTCCCACGCGGAACCAGGAACACTCCCAGCGCTTCAGGGACTACCTGAGACATGAGCACCAATAGGCAGAACAATACCGGGATACCCTGGTTGTGTTGTTTTATTTTTCCTTGTTTTAACAAATTTTAACATGTTTTAGCCTCTATTGAATATGTTATGACGTATCCTTACCCTCCCTAGTCAACAGTCTCGCTCCCCTAAAATGTAGGTAATCCTATATTTCCTACCCTCAGACGAGCGGTCCCTGGACCATAACTCCCAATTCCCCCCCCGCCTGAACCTTACATGACTTGCCTTGCACATAAGGCATTGCCATAATCAGGCGTAAAAATTCACAGCGAGGCGGTTTTTTTACCAGCGCAGGCAATACGTATAACTTAACCTAGCGAGGTGCAGCTATTCACTCACCTAATTACAATATGTTTAACCTGTCTTGTTCACATGCTTTTAACAAAAACAAAAAGAAAACGTGCTTGCAATCTCGACTACTCCACTGTAATTATTGTTGAAAATTAACGGGAGGTATGTCGTTGGGGTACCTCGCGCGTGTTGTCACATTTCTATGCACGGCAAAAAATAAAGAATTTTTAAAAAATGTACCAGGCTCCTTTAAAATTGAACCACTCATCCATAACATTAGGCGACAAATTGCTCCAGAGAATCCAGAACATGTTCAATGCATACATATGGAAAAAAAACCCCCCAAGAATAGCCAGATGTCTCACCTGGCTGTCTCCAACCAAAGGCAGCCTGGGCATTCCAAACGTTAGGGCATACTATAGAGCGGCAGTCCTGGCACAAGGGCTGGGTGCACTACTATCACGCACTACCCCTCAAATATGAACCCTCCTAGAAAACGCTTGCATACGACTGCACACAATAAACTTTATGCTAAGATCATTTAAACCATGGGAATCTAACAAACATAAACCCATGGCCAGTACGAGATTCTTAATAAGTAGCTGGAGGAAATGGGCAAGTTCGCTCACCGGCACGAATAACACTATATACTTTGCCCCGATACAAATAATCTCAGAACTATCGGAAGATATCAATATGAAACCATGGCGTCAACAGGGAATAATCTCAGTATCACAACTATATTCAGAGGAGAGCTTCAAACCATTCCCAGTCCTTCTACAGGAATATGCACTTCCCTCTACGGACGTTTTCACATACATCAGAACCAAACACATTCTCCAATCCCTACAAACCCGCCAATGCGATGAATCACAACTAACAAATTTTGGGCTATATTGTATAGGCAAGCGACCGCAATTAAAACCACTATCCCTCTGTTACACATCACTGAACGACGCTGATCCATTACACAAACACAAATACATAGAACTATGGGAATCAGAACTAAACATCAACATTCCCACTCCGATATGGCTGCGAGAAAAGTGTCCCATAGCTTGACCCATTGGGAGGCATATTGTAAAATATTGATGAGGTGGTACTTAGTGTCTACCAAGCTAGCAAAAAAGCTATTGGAATATTAACACTACGCAAAATACCGTTTACGCCGGAATGCTACTTATGTCATTATACACCTAACAGCAACAAAGACTAGTATAGCCAGCCATTGGAAAAACAAACACACCCCCTCCCCTCTGGAAGTGTGGAATAGAATCGAAGCTATCTCAGATTACGAATGTATGGCGTACAGATTGGACGGCCGAGCAGAGACATACACTAAAAGGTGGGCAAGTTGGCATGCATACCGCACTGAAGTGAAAAACCTCAAACAAACACTCTAGAGGGCGGGCAGAACATACCAAAACACAACACACTACAATGCAGTGAGCTTTATCACTCAGAAGTCACACTCGAGTACCACTACACTACAGGTGAAGGGACGAATACGTTTTTACGCGCCTGTTTCGCTTACTCTTTACCACACATTGAACATCAATGCTGCAAATTAGGTATACCAGTTCTTTTTCTCCTGATTTTTCCTTCCCCCCCCCGATACACTCCCCACCTCAACCACGAACGCGCAATTCCCGAGTACGATAAACATCCAAGCCACATATACCCACCTTACCCGAGTTCCAGCTGTAAAAGGGAAAGCGGCTGACATTACCGTCAATACCATAAACATAACCATCTTGATTGTTATTATGCCGATGTATAGCACAAAATGTATATTCTACCCGTTGTATAAAGCGACTAAGCTGACTCAACATGGAATTGTGATGGACAGACTGTAATTATTCACCCCTCCCTATTTTCCCTTCTGTACCCTAATGTTTTACCCATTGCTTATGCAAAAAATTCAATAAAAACTAATAAAAAAAAAAAATTTAACCACTCATTCAGCTTACAAATTCTTTCAGAGCAAACATATATTCCTAGTCCTAATGTAAAAAGAAAGAATTGGGCTCATTACATTCATTAAAACCAGCACACAAATCATACATTCCTATAACAGTTGCATCAGACCCCATTCGGTAAAATGTGCACTGCAAGTCTTAAATCTTAAGTTCTAAAAATAATAAGAGACCATGGAAAGCAGAAAGAAATATGCACAATAACATAGGAGAAACATCTCCACTCATTCCGGGGGACAAAGTGTAGCAAACTTATAAATCCCCTACTGGCTAACTAAACAGACAATAAATCACATATATATATATATAGATGTAACGGAGCTCCCTGTACCCCTGGCTGGGTAATTCCGCCAAGGACCGCTTCCTGGTCCTGGAACCGCTCCCTCCTGGAGCCGAATGGGGAACTCGCTCTATCCATCCCCAGGGCACTGGACGACACTCAGTCCTGGGAGCCGTAGTCCTTACAAGGACTTTTCCTCCCCCCTAGACTACAGTAATAACATATACACGATTACATTGGCTCTCAGGTCCAGGACACTCCCATACAAAACAAGACAATGCCTCCCCTGTGCCTGGGAGATAATTGAGTCAAGCACTGTTCAAAACTCAATTATCTCCAGGCATAAAAAACACACATTAATCAAACACCTCAAAAGAACCGTACAAATAAATAAAACCCCACAATACATCCCCTGATAGCCCTGATCTGGGTGACCAACATATCCAAAAATCACCCAGATCAGTTCAGGGGTTCAGGAATTTCCTGGAAGTCATAATTTGACTGACCACATGCATGGTCCCATGCCCAAAACAGTTCTAGAGAATCAGGGCTTGCGGTCTGTCTAGTTCAGAACAATGTGGTGCAAATTGCTACAAAATATCAATAAGGCTTAACAAGCTCCAGGGTGGTCTCCGGTTCGTGCGGCTGTTCGCTTCCTTAACCATAAAGTCCAAATACACAAACAGAGACTTTTACATCACATTTTACAAGGTCCATAGTCTGTAGGCAGGAGGCTGGCAAGCAGGTTCCTCCAGGAACTCGTGGCAAACTGACTTGAAAAGGGGAGTTTGTCACAATAGACTCACCTAAAGTCTCCCTGACTAACTAGACGTCAAGATGGGCGGCCGATCCCATTCCCATTTCTCGACAATACTAACTACTCATCGAGATGGGTGGCCTTTCCCTTTTCCACTTCTTAACAACCAGATCTCAAGAACTCCCAAGTCTATATTGAATCTGGTACAGAGGCAACCTCAGAGGCAAACGGCCGATCCCGTTATCAACCTCTTACTCAGAGACACTGTCCAACCGAAAAATCACCACAGGGTCTCTAAACCCTTACGCTGTCATTGTTTTATGCGTAATCAAAGTAGTTTCTGCTTTCCCTTATCTCTGTGTAATCAGTTGCTGTGAATACTCAATGAACACCACTCAGATTGGTTATCAATAAGCATTCAAAGGTTTAATGCAGTGGTAGTCAACCTTTTTCTACCTACCGCCCACTAATGCATATTTTTGGTTGAAAAAATGTCCTTACCGCCTACCAGTTTTCGCGCAAGTGCAGAATATTTTTTCTAAAGGAGGGTGTTTTAAAAAAAATAAATGTACGTACATTTATCTTTTTATTTCTACTTAATGCATGTTGATAATGTTTTTAACTTTATAAAGTTTAATGAGAAAACAATAAAGTAAATTGAAATTACCTTTACTAGTGATTAATGAGATCCTTGAGGTTGATGCTGCAAGACTAAATATTTGATATCTGGCTCGATTTTCGTAAGGAACAAACGAAGGTCTCCTCTTTCGGTGATATTCAGACGACTTCTCTTTTTGCGCATAATATGATTTCTCATCTGTGCGTTAGTTCCCCTCCTCTCCCTCCTCAATTCCCCTCCCTACCTTTCCCCCCCCCCTTTTTTTTTTACCTTCCTTATAGCAATGCCCAGTAGGAGGGCTGAGCTAGGTATCCCACTTACTATTACTTACTATAGCCCACTATAACAGACAGGCACATATACATACAGGCAGGCAGGCACACACATACATACAGACACACAGACAGGCACACATACAGACACACACACACAAACAAGACACATACATACAAACAGACAGGCACACATACATACAGACATGCATACAGACACACACATAAGACATACATACAAAGACACATACACACATACAGACAGACACAAGACACACATGCATACAAAGACACATACACACAACACATACATACAAAGACAAGACACACATACATACACACATATATACAGACAGACACACACATATATAGACAGACACACACACACACAAGACACATACAAAGACACACATACATACAGACAGAAACACACAATACAAAGACACATACACAAACAAACACACACAAAATATTTTAGTCACCCTGCTGTTTCCTACCTTTTAGGTGCAGGAGGGTGACTTTCCCTTGGGTCCAGCGGTGACAGCATGGGCCATCTGATGGACCCCTCCATATGCGGCCCTGGCGGTTTGCCGCGCGGGCCGGGGCCGCAAGTGGTGATGGCGGTACCCGGTCGCAGGGGTACCGCCGGCTCGCACCCGCCCGATCTCTCAAAATTAGAAAATCCCTACCGCCCACCTGGAAGCCTGAAACGCCCACTAGTGGATGGTAGGGACCAGGTTGATGACCCATGGTTTAATGTGTCATACATCGTATTTATAAAACACAGTTTGGCTAGGGGTGTATACATCAACTGCAACACAAACCAATCATGGGAGTCTCAGAAACAAAAGTATAATTTTTCATATAACATTACGCAGTGCTGTTAGTTAGTCTCCTGTTAACTGATATACATGACAGTCTTTGATTTAGGAACCCAATTACATATTGCAGGTTCTAGAAAGAATGCTATCTTTTTCAAGTGCATGATGTTTATAAACGATAGTGAAAGCTGGTGTCAGGCACAAGAACAGAAAAATATTGTATATTTAAAAATGTGCGTTTACCCCTTTCAAAGCATGAGTATCTTGTACTATAATTAGGCCTACTGACCATTGGTCTTTCAAGCAATGTATACAGTAATACTTTAGCTACGTAATAAGAAATACAGACATGAGACTAACACACTATAACGTAAAATATATATATATATAGCTCCGTATATCTAGGGGAATATTAACTAAGCATTGCATAGGTAAAACAATTTGTTTCCATCATGGAAACAATGATGCTGATGGTTTCTGCTTTAGGTGTGGGAGGTTTCCTTCATTCTCATTTGGTGGGAGTGTCTGGTGTGATGGTCACCCCTGAGTAATTGGGGAATTTACCACCTAGATGTCCTTTCACCAACCTGGAAGGGCGTTGTAGAGTCCCAATACGACATCCCAGTGTATTTCTGTGATAAGCGAGTTCCTTAGAGCTCTGAGAAGGGCTAGAGATTTCAGCAAGTATAGCATTTCCCTCCAACACGAGACGAGGCTGCGAGTTAAGGGTAAAAAGATCTGCAGGTTTATTGGTACAGGTTGGATTTATACACAATTCCTCAGGCCAGACGAACACCCCCTGGACCTGATGAGGCACCGAATTGCAAAATGTACAGAACAATAAAAACAATGTACAATATCTGGCACTCCCACATACAGCACACAATCCCTCCCCTCTGCTTGGGAGATAATTGAGCAAGATACTGTACGTAACTCAATTATCCCCAAGCAGAAAAACCACATTTTACACAAAGTATAGAAAAGACCCCACAACACCACATATACCCTCAAATGGTATATCCCCTAGTAGCCCTGATCTGGATGACCAACATATCCAAAAATCACCCAGATCAGAGCAGGAGTTCAGAAAATTCCTGGAAGTCTCTTTTGACTGACAGCACACATGGCTTTGTGTCCAAAATAGTTACAGAAAATTATGCTGTGCGGTCGGACTATTTCCAATGATTAAAATGCACTTCGAATAGTCGTACGGGACCATTCATGCACAAAGTCAGGGTTGAAGTATGTCCGGTGGATTACTTTTACCGAACGGCGCTCTGTTTCGTGGGGATTTAGTCGAACTTAGCTGGAGGTGGAAGTTCCAGCGGTGTTCATGCCATCAAGTGTCCGATTTTAGTTCCATGAACTCGATGGCAAAACACTGCTGGCCGCGTTCGACTAAACAAGATGGCCGCCGCTAAGTGTTCATCTATACGAACGACGACCAGCCGTTCGTCAATTAAGCTGCGGTTAACCACAACTTCTGGGAGGTTGACAAGCAGCACACTTCCAATTATGGGTGATCTGTTCTATCGACATAAATTTCGGTACACAAACAACACGGGGAAATAGCTTTGTGTTTGGGTTCGGTAGACAAAGGCGGGGGGGGTGCAATATAACCACTCGGAATAACAGAGGGCACCTGTTACATCTGGTAATAGTGACATTTTGGAGAAGCATTGCTTCTATTGTTAACAAATTCTCCAATAACCCACGGCCATTGCTTATGGCCGTCTACCCAGGGCCGGATTTACATAGGGGCTGATGGAGCTGCAGGTCCAGGCCCATTTATTTAAAAATAAAATTATATATATATATATATATATATATATATATTTATTTATTTTTCCTACTCATCACATGCTCTTGCACAAGTATGGAAACTTCAGAGGGATGTATCTAGCTTTCTGCTAGCCATTTACTCTAATTAAATTGTTTCTGTGAGCACGGAGTGCCTTTGACAATTATTATACTTACAAAGAAGTGAAATGGCTCAGCAGTAGCATGGCTTGCAATGTATGGATATGCTGACAGTTTTTATTTATGTGTAATTGTCCTATGTCAAGTTATGTATATCTGGCTCGCAAGGTTTTGGGACCTGCATGTCACTCATTGACCCATTCTCTCAAATGTCTCACATTGTATGAAAAATCTGTCAATAAAAAGATATTTACAACAAAATCTATATAACACATTAAAATTCACCAAACCTGAACATTTTCTAGCTTCATTCTTTGCACTCTATCTCAGAGAACACGCGTTCATCAAAACCCATTGCTTCAATTTGTATTCTAACCTTGTTTATGAAATCTCATAAAAAAAGCAGAATCCAAGTAGACCACATCCATTACTATACACTGAGCTAGGCTACTGTCTCCTTTATAGAATGCAATTAAGTTAGTATGACATGGTCTGTCTTTCACACATTCTATTGATCCCTACTAATAGCATTGTTGTTAAAAAAATAAGTACGAGATATTATCCCTTAAATCAGGGGTGACCAAAAGGTATATCCTCAGATGTTGTAGAACTACAACTACCATGATGCTTTGAATGCATTTAAAATGCCTTTAGAATGACAAAACATCAGGGAAGCTGTGTTTTTCAAACATCAGGTGATCTACCTTTTGGGCACCCCTGTCTTAAAGGTTTTTCCAACAATTTTTTGTATTATATAGAATAATGCCATATTGGCATTATTCTAGCTTTTTCTCCCAAAGTAAACGCTCAAAGTTCGTTTTAAAAGAAGTTTGACTTACCTCAAAACAGCACCGGGCAATGCTCCCTGGAGCTTCTCGACATGCCTTGTGTGATGTCATGGGAGCCACGCCAAAGTTCCTATCAAAGGCTTCTTATAGAGAAGCCTTTGATTGGAGGATTTAAAGAACTCATACATGTGCATGCACGTGGGACAGAGATGGGGTAGGGAAGGAAGGAAAGGAGCAGGAGGGAGGGCAGGCAATTAAACAATTAACGGATGGGATTGTTAGGAGGGAGAGCTTTCCTCAGTGTGGATGGGATGGAGGGAACACAGGAGCTTTTACTTCTGTTGGCAGCATGCAGTGCGTGATGACGACAGATTATGCACATAATTTACATTAGACAGCCCTGAACAGAGTTCCAGGCTGCCTAAGTCATATGTGCTGCATTTTATTAAGCATTTTCTCATTGGTGGTGTATCTAAAAACATCTTGCAAAATCTACAAATCTCTTGTCTGAAGTTTCTGAAATGCCGTACACAGGCTTTCTGTGGCGGTCCAATTACAGACTTCCCAATGCAGCTCAATAAGAGGTCTTTGCAAGACAGTTGTTCTGGGCAATTGCCTGCATCAACCAGAGAGCAACAGGACTGACTATCTAATAGATAGGCAGGGGGTGTAACAAATTTATAAAGGTAATTTTTATTGAAATTTGTTGTTTTGTAAAATTAAAAAAAGAGCACATACTCTTCACACATAAAGTACTTCAACAAGCTAAATTGTTTTAGCGGTCTAGAATGCCCCATTAGCGATGATATGATCTTCTATGCCAGTTAAGGCTTTTAAACGCCAAGTAAAGAACAGAATGTAAAGCCTTCAAAGTACCAGTAGGATTAGATCCCTGCTGGTTCTGGGGAAACCTATGTTAACATGATATGCTTCATTTGCACAACTGTATATCTTTTTGATGTACGAAACTACTGTTTCGCTCCTATGTCATTTAAGTAAAATTAGTACTACAAATACTCCTCACTTATCGACCGGGTTCCATTCTTACGACCAGGTCGTAAAACAAATTGGTTGATAAGTGAGGTGCATGCGCACCACTGCAGATCTATGTTCAGGGAAATTTCTCCAAACATAGACAAGTGCAGCAGAGCAAGGAATCCCTCAAATCTATGTTCGGGGAAATTTCCCCGATTGTAGACATATGCACCATAGCAGGGAATCACTCAAATCTACATAGACCAGCTTTCTAACGTGGGGAATCCCTTGAATCCCCACTCTAGAGAGCTGTTCGCATGTGTGAGCCGTCGGAAAATAGGTAGGTCGCAAAGTGAGGACCACCTGAATTTATGTTAACATGATACCTTAGGCTCCCCTTTGTTAGCAGGGACCTTATTAAGTGGCTACACACTGACTGATGAGCAGGGCCAGCACAACCATAAGGTGACACAGATGGGCACACTGGCCCAGGGGGCGCAGGATTGGCACTTTACAAAGCTCCCTTCCTGCCGGTCACTTCATATAGCGTGGGCGAGCGCGGACGGCAGGAGAGGGGCTTGTTTCCATCTCCCTGGTCTGACAGGAAGCACTCACTCAGAGCAGAGTATCAAACTGCTTCTTGTCATACTGAGTAGAGGGAAACAAGCTCCGCTCCTGCGGTCCACGCTTGGCCACACTACACAGGAGGGAGGTAAGCTGGCACAAGGGGATATTAGATTGGCATGTACCGGGGTCTTTTAAACTCTGGATCGACCTGTAGTTGGCTCAGTCAGGAGGGAATTTGCCATCATGGACCTGGCTAGTGGAGTCTCTAAGGAATGAGTGCTTATCAGATCACAGCAAAACACAACAAGCTGGGTATCTCTACCATGCCATGCCTTCTAACTCCCATCCTGTTTAACCTAGACCTGGTAGACAGACGTGCTCTGAAGGGCTAGCGTAACTTCGGAGGCCGGGATTGGACATGCCTAAGCAGTGGTCTAGTGGTTTGGCTGTGAAGTCATTGCTGGAGCTGGTCATGGTACAGCCCCCTAAGGGCCTCAACAGGTTCCATTATTCTTAGGTTAGTAATTACTATGCCACACTGGTAGGTAGATCTATGGTACATATGAATTCAATTCAATTTGAGAAATTATGCTCAGCTAAGGAGCACAACCAACTGGGCAAATCGGTGCTTTATTCCATATTACTCACATCAGTCCAGGGAGAACCTGCGAGATACATTGGAATGTGAGAATGCAAAATGGGTCATACACTGTTTGAGCACCAGTGGGAGAAGATACAAATACTCACTCACCAAGGAGCTATGAGCGCTAAAATACAGGAACTTAGCTATAAAATACTGACTGCTGGTATAGTAGTCCAGTAACACTGCACCGAATGCATGGAGAAATTCCTGACACGTGTTGGAGGTGCAAAGAAAAAAAGGGTACATTGCTGCACAAAGATCTCCCCCTACTGGACTGATCCACTCCATGATCCATGAGATACTCGACTCAGACCTACCCTTTCAGCCTTTGCCAATGCTGCTACACAATACGAAACTGAAGATTGCTCAATATAAGAAATCCTTAACTAAATATCTGCTGAATGCAGTGAGTCCCTGATCTCAGAGAGGTGTTCACTTTCCAACAGTGGCTCGCAAGAGTGGAAGAACTATACGACATAGAGTCTTTGACAGCACCCCTCAGGGGACACAGCGACAAGTGTGCATAAACATGGGTCCCCTGGAGGAACTATATGTCACACTCTACAATGCTTTTTCTTCTTTTTCCCTGCTACATCTATTACCCTTGTTATGGTTTTATTCTTTATTTGATTGTGTATTCAGCAGTATTTATCCCTGAGGAAGTCCTTCAAGGTGTCGAAACGCGTAGGACTGCTTTATTTGCTGTTTTTTATATATGTTGGAAGTGAAGTAAGGACCTGGGAGATGAGCTTCCTGATATAGATTTTATAAACAAATATGCAATATAAAAAAGAAATTGGAACCCACTGTAGGCACAAAAGATCATGATGAATTAACAGGGAGAACCAAGAGAAACTTGGCTAAATTAGAGGAACAAGTCAAAGGCACTAAAATAAAGAAATGTAAAAGAGATATGACAGATTATAAATATAACAGAGTTAGAGATTACTCTAAACCTAAAGAGGATAAAAATAGGTTTAAACGAACCAGATTAGACAGCTATCCGAAAAAAACATATAATCAGAATTTTAAAAACATAGCTGCAACCAGATTGGAAACTCCCAAAAACCCTAAACAAGTCAATTGGACTAGGGTAGAACCAAGGAAGAAATATAGTGATGCAGCTAGAAGTAACTATAGCACTACACACACAAGGTCGAAGGAATCATAGCCCTACATACACATATAAGAAAAGAAGTCCCCCTGAGAAATCATTTTGAAGCACTATCAGATTTTACCGATGATGAGGGTAGGAACAATTTTTTTTAGGGAGGACGAGGGAGCGCATTTTTACCTCCCCTATGAGAAAGAGAAGTTTCAGAGAGCAAGAGGATGTAGATAAGGAATTAAGTACCAACAGAGAAAAAAGAGGAAGAGTGTCCAGATGGATGGAATAATCAATCTGCGCATCCATAAATTATAATGAAATTAAAGTTTTAAATAAAGGATTCAAATTTGTCCCTCAGAGAAAATGTAACTCTTTTTCTGCATACATAGATATTTTAAAATATTCTAGAGTTTTTACGTTAAAAAGGTTTTTTAATATTAATAATATTGTTTTAAATACTAACCATACTGCTCTTAGAAAAAAATCCAGTTTTACCCAAAAAACTATCGTATTAGTGCAATAGACATGTTTGAAAAATCAGTAACTAGTGATTTTGAAAAGCTTGAAAATAAAAATTATAAAAGATATTTTAATCTAAGTTACAATGAAAAATGTGCATTAGATGGATTAAGGAATAATGAAAAGATTATTATTAAGCCAGTGGGTAAGGGGGGCAGTATTGTCATTCAAGATACAGAACAATATCTGAAAGAATGCTATAAACAACTCAATGATAAAAAAAAGTATATATTGAATTAACAAGGGATCCCACCCCTGATATACAACAATCATTATATGCACTATTAGAAAGAAGTAAAGAGTCTAATATATTAAATGATAATTAATACAAATTCTTAAAAACTGAGTTCCCCCACATACCTACATTTCATACCTTACCTAAGGTTCACAAAGATATCCACAATCCACCGGGAAGGCCCATTGTTTCGGGTATTGGTTCCATTTCTGCTAACCTATCCAAGTTTTTAGATATTTATCTACAAGACTTTTTAAAAATTATGCCTTCATACATAAAAGACACTACAGAGATCATAAGGACTTTAAGAACCACCAAGTGGGAAAATGATTTTATATCAGTGACCAGCGACGTATCATCTCTGTACACCACTATACCACATGATTTGGGATGTCAGGTGATACGTGGTCTTTTAGAGAGTTCTCAAAAAATGTCTCAAGACTGTATTGGTTTTATAATAGAGAGCATAGCTTGGATTTTAGATAATAATTATTTTCTTTTTAAAAATAAGAATTACCTACAACGTCAAGGTACGGCCATGGGGGCCAAGTTGGCCCCCAGTTACGCCAACCTGTATATGGCAGGATGGGACAATGAGTTTGTGTATGGGAATGCCGAATGGGGGGCAAACTTGGCCCTATATCGTAGGTACATAGATGATCTGATTTTTATAGTGTGGGAAGATATATTTGTAAATAATGTTAATCATGACAATTGGGGCATCAAATTAACCAGCACATATAGTACAACCAAAATTGAGTTTTTAGATCTAGAAATATATATTGAAAATATGGAAATTAAAACAAAGATTTTATTTTTTAAAAAGTAGATGCAAATAATTATGTATTATGTAACAGTGGACATTATACCCCCTGGTTGAACAATATCCCTAAAGGTCAACTGAGACAAATAAGAAGGAACTGCATTGATACAGAAATTTTTAAACAACAGGCATTACTTCTTAAGGGGTGTTTTTTTGAATAAAAAATATCCTGAAAAATAGTTAATGATGCATAGGAAGATACGGTGAATTTAGAACAAGATGAATTGATTAAAAGGAAGGAGTCTCAGTGAGTTGAGAAAGAAGAACCTCAAAAGGATAGTTAATAGGCATTGGCATCTACTAAAAGAAGATATTGAGTTGGCTAAAATTAAACCACAGAAACCTTTTATAACTTTTAGAGGTGCCCCTAATTTTAATCTTATTCTAACTCATAATCAACCTGGGAAAATTGCACAAAAACACTTTATGAATGATAGAAAGGGTTTCTATTCCTGTGGAAAATGCACTGGATGTAAGTATAGTAAAAATAAGACCCTAAATGGTATAAATATATTTAAGAGCAAACACAATAGTAATGAGTTTAATATTAGTGATTTCATTACTTGTTTCACTAGAAATGTAATTTATCTTTGAATTTGTCCATGTGGGCAACAATATGTGGGCTGCACAATACTCAACATAGTGTCTCAGCCCATTTTAAAGCAAAACACAATATGGACCCCAGGGGTTTAATTTTTTTTTAGGAATTCAAGTAGTAAATAAACCAAACAGAGGAGGAGACCATATTTTAAAAATATGAAGAGAAGAAATGAAATGGGTCCATAAACTAAAAACTTTAGAACCACATGGTTTAAATATAGAATTTGATCTTTATATTTTTTTATAGAGTGGAACAAGATAATGGTTAGATCTAAAAACTCAATTTTGGTTGTACTATATGTGCTGGTTAATTTGATGCCCCAATTGTTATGGTTAAGATTATTTAAAAAATATATCTAAGTGATCCACACTATAAAAATCAGGTCATCTATTTACCTACGATATAGGGCCAAGTTTCTGTATGTTTTAACAAGTATTTTCATGATATTTTCAAGGGTAGTATATTAGGTTTTTTTAATATATATATATATATATACACATATATATATATATATATATACACAAGTACTAAGGATATATATGATATGTATTAACTCCCTTCTTTTTCTTCCTTTCGTTTCCTTCCACTTTAAGTAGGTACAGCTTTTTATAACTAATAGGAAATACTGTTCATATTTGTTTTATAGGGAAATTGATTAGAATGGATATTAGTATGGATTTTAATATGTGAGGCAAGTTTACAGTGTGTGTATTTTATCTTTTTGCTAACTAGAGTCAATTTATAAGGTTATTTTATACCTTTTTGCTATGTATCTTTTAACATTTTAGCAAACAATCCCCTATAGAATGAATGGAGTAGGGGATGTATTTATTATGTATGTTCTGCAAAGCCGGCGCAAGACCGAAGGAGCCAACACACCACAAATTGAAGAGGAAGATAAATATGAAGGGGACTTACCTGCCTGACAGCTGTTTTTATCCAGAGTGTCAATAGAATGTCTATCCTCACTACAGCTTCAAGTCTGCATATTTTGCAAAAGATGCCATCACAGTTTAGTGCACACTAAATTGCTCTACCTTTGTGAGTGTTTTTGTTTATATAATTTTACTTTTGTATACAAACAGAAAAAAACAAATGTGAGGAAGGCTGAACTTGATGGACGCAAGTCTCTTTTCAGCTATGTAACTATGTAACTATGTAAACATATTGCCCTATGAGTTTGTGTTTCCCCTTTTCTATTTGAGATTTACAACTGTACAACCGCATTTAAAGGACCACTATAGTGCCAGGAAAACATACTCGTTTTCCTGGCACTATAGTGCCCTGAGGGTGCCCCCACCCTCAGGGACCTACTCCCGCCCGGCTCTGGAAGGGGGAAAGGGGTAAAAACTTACCTTTTTCCAGCGCTGGGCGGGGAGCTCTCCTCCTTCTCTCCTCCTCCGTTCCGCCCCGTCGGCTGAATGCGCACGCGCAGCAAGAGCTGTGCGCGCATTCAGCCGGTCACATAGGAAAGCATTTACAATGCTTTCCTATGGACGCTGGCGTGCTCTCACTGTGAAAATCACAGTGAGAAGCACGCAAGCGCCTCTAGTGGCTGTCAATGAGACATCCACTAGAGGCTTTGGGGGAAGGCTTAACCCATTAATAAACATAGCAGTTTCTCTGAAACTGCTATGTTTATTAAAAAATGGGTTAACCCTAGAAGGACCTGGCACCCAGACCACTTCATTAAGCTGAAGTGGTCTGGGTGCCTAGAGTGGTCCTTTAAAAGCCATCATTACATACAAACACACCCCTGTATTAAAACACCTAAATTATACACAAAACCATCAATTGGAACACCAACAACACTACACACAAGAGCACACCTGCATTTTAAAGCCAACACTACGAACAAAAACACCCCTGCATTTAAACGCAAACACTATACACATGTACACCACTGCATTCCAATGGCAACAGTACATACAAATACACCCTTACATGCACACAAACACATGCTTAAATTCAAACGCACAAACACTGCTTACAAATACAACCCCGCAAGGATGGGCAAATGGTAGATCCCCAGTAGGATGGCATTGTGGGAGTTAAAGACAGATGGGGATTTAACTTTCAGCCACTCTTGCACTAGGGGGGGGAAGGTAACTTTCTTGCACAAGGGGCCTCTCTATATTAGTTCCGCCACTGACTTCCTTGCTCTGTCAAAGTCTAGGCTGGACTCTTAGGTATCTCAGCTCTCTGCTGGCTGTTAACAGGCTTGTGCAGTGAGATCACAGAGGCTGATGGAACACTGACGATGTCATCAAGCCACAGCAGCAGGCAGTGAGGGAGACCAAATATACAGTATATGAGCATTGGGTAGGTTGTCAAATGAAAGGACAAAGAGTGGACAATAGGGATATGCATGGGCAAAAAATTTGGTTCGGCACTTCTGAAATTCGGGACTTCGGTTCGGCACTTGGAAAATTCTGGACATTGGCAATTCCCTAACCCTACCCCTACCCCTAACCCAGCCCTACCCGCTAACTCCTAACCCTACCCCTAATCCTAACCCTGTAGGGTTAGAGGTAGGGTTATGGGTAGAGTTAGGGTTAGGATTAGGGAAGGGATATGGGTTAGGTTTAGGGTTAGATACCGGTCATCATTCCCTTATTTTTCCCTCCCTCTCCTGTTTTGCCACTTTTCAGAAATCCGAAGCACTTCAGCAATTCGGACATTCAGAAGCATCCGAATGACCGAATTTCCGAAATTCTGCGGAATTTAAATTCGGACCAAAACGAATTGCGCATGTCTAGTGGACAATGATCTGTACCCCCATGGTGGAGCTATCAATAAAATAATACAGCAGTAGGGGCTGTAATTAAAACAAACAATGGGATCTAATGTCCTCCACCAACAAATCAGAAATCAAGCATAACAAAAAGTCAACAAACCATAAGATGCTCGTTATCTGCAAACTTTCCTTAAAATCGCTGAACTCGGCGTCATCTTTAACACGAGGCAAACAGGGCAGTTACTCTTGGGTGTTCAAAGCAGCTGCCCCTTTTGCCCTCTATCCACAACAATTTATTTTAGGATCACCGATCCTAAAATAAATTGTTGCAGGCAGCAGGCCTGCACACTAAGGGGGCCCATCGGGTGGCCCATGCACTTAGGGCATTAATCAGCAGGGGCCTGGTCAAGGGGCTCTGGCATTTTACCAGCGCGACTGTGCCCCTTGCTTTTCGGCAGCATGGGAGGAAGTGACGGCATGTCAATTCCTCTCAGCTAATGCAAAGCCGCGCGGGAGGGGGCAGAAGGAGGGAGAACACGGAGCAAGCAGTGCGGAGGGGGCCAGGCCGGGGGGAGCCGGACCCTCACTTGCAGCCACTCCAGCCAGCACACTGGACCCCAAGGAAGCCACCCTCCAGCAATAATGGTAAGAATCTGGCATGTCAGTATGTCTGTCAGTGTATGTGTCTGTGTGTGTTAGTGTGTTTGAGTGTGTGTCAGTATGTCTGTCAGTGTATGTGTCTGTGTGTGTTAGTGTGTCTGTCTGTGTGTCAGTAAGTGTGTCTGGCACTGGCGGATCCAGAGTCTCATCTCGGGAGGGGCACTCATAGATTGTTTAAAGAAACAATCCAGGCACAGTAACCACTACAGCTCTCTGTAGTGGTTATGGTGCCAGGAGTGCCGTGGCGCCCTCCCAGAGTAAATAGTCAAACGGTTTAAAAACTCCCTCCGGTCCGTGAAGGCATTTAGCAGTGCCGGCGCATTGACAGCACCGGCCCTGCAGGAGAGAGCATCGGCTCTCGGGGGGGGGGCAATTGCCCCGTTGCCCCCCCCCCCGGATCCGCCACTGGTGTCTGGGTGTGTCTGTATGTCTGTCAGTGTACGTGTGAGTGTCTGTGTGTCTGAGTGTGTCAGTATGTCTGTCAGTGTATGTGTGTGTGTTAGTGTGTCTAAGTGTGTGTCAGTATGTCTGTTAGTGTATGTGTCACTATACATGTCTGTTTTGTCAGTATGTCTGTTAGTGTATGTGTCACTATACATGTCTGTGTGTCAGTATGTCTGTTAGTGTATGTGTCAGTATGTGTCTGTGTATCAGTATGTTGTCAGTGTGTGTATCAGTGTATATGTAGGTTTTTAGTGTGTGTGTAGGTGTCAAGTGTGTATATCTGTACATTTGTATATAGTCGGTGTGTGTATCTGTGTATTTGCATGTGTATCAGTGTGTGTCTGTGTAGCTGCATGTGTGTCAGGTTGTGTATCTGTGTGTCAGTGTATCTGAATGTTGTCTTGTGTGTATCTGTGTATCTATATATAATCAGTGTGTGTATTAGCATGTGTGTATCTTTGTGTCTTGCCTATCTGCATGAGTGTCAAGCTGTGTATGTGTGTGTATGTATCTGTGTCAGTGAGGGTGCCTGTATATCTGCATGTATATCAGTTTGTGTGTGTGTGTGTGTGTGTGTATCACAGTGTGTTTGGCAGTGTATTTGTATACATCTCGGCATTCAAACGCCAACACTACACACAAATACACCCCTGCATTCAAACTTCAACACTACATACAAACACACTCCTGCATTGAAATGTTAACATTACATACAAACAGACCATGTTAAAATAAATATAAACACACCCCTGCATTAAAAAATGAACACTACACATAAATGCATGCTTGCATTCAAATGCCAACATCACATGCAAAAACACCCCTACATTCACACAAACATACTCCGTACAAAAACATGTTTACATGCAAACACACTAACAGTTTTCTGTGCTAAATACAACCATGCAAGCATGGGGAAATAGTAGAGCCCCTGCTGTCAAAACATTGTTGGAGTTGCATAACAGATGGGCATCTACCTTTTGGCCACCCTTGCAATGGCAGTGTCCAAAAAGTTTAGCACCCGGGCCCTCTCTACTTTAGTTCCGCCACTGCATTTCAGTGGAGGGTGTGGTTGCATGCCAGGGAGTGGAGTGCAGGGTACAGGGGGTCCAAGCAAATGCTTGCCCAGGGTCCAACTATTATTAAAGACGGCCCTGGCTGAACTAATGAAACATCCCAAAGGTTAGAGTATTTGGGATCCGGTGGCCGAGAAAGGCAAATACCATGCATAAGACTAAAACGAGCGGATCCATGCTAATTGTGACATGATGTGCAAAAATTGCCAAGCGCACCACATGAATGTATCAATATAATTTGCCATCTATAAATGCCATAAACGAAAGGTTATCACAGTTCCATTTTAAAGTGGCAGTAGTGAATATAGGCATTGACTTGCCTGAGGTTGATAACTGGGCACACATCTCCCATTTTCTTCCAGATAGGGAAAATGTTGCTGAAGAAATCTCTGGGTCCAGATGCTGACTGAACGACACCTTTAGTATCCAATTTCTGCATTCCGTCATTTATGAGTCACTATTGCTAACACAAAACCCTGATCAGATGAGGTGTCCTCGATTGTACTGGGGAAGAATGAAATTTGATGACGAAACCACATACTGAAAATCCATGCAACCAAGGAAATCATGGAACAGGACCGGGAAAAATGGAACAAGCGACCTGCATTCTGACAAGGGAAAGAAGGATTCAGAGATGGTAAACTTACTGGAGGCAAACTTGCCTCTGCCGTGAGTGCAGGAACCATGTTTTCAGTCCAAATCACGTTGAGGGTTGAAGGAACATCTCGCAGTGAGCTCAAAGTACAATATAGCTGGTTGGTATTCCCAGGAGTCATAAGCAGTGGTGTATCCTGGTTTTGTGCTGCCCTAGGCAGGACAAAACTCAGGCGCCCCCCAACCTCCCACCCCCCACGTGCAACCCCCACCATCCCTTCCCCCCGCCCCGCCTTCTAAATACACACACACATTCACTGACAGATACGCACACACTCACTCACTAGCAGACACACACACTCACCGACACACTCACAGGCAAACACACACACACACAAACACTCACTCACTCACTAGCAGACACACACACTCACTAACAGACACACACACTCACAGGCAAGCACACACTCACTAACAGACACTCACTAACAGACACACACTCACTAGCAGACACACACACACTCACAGGCAAACACACTCACACTAACAGTCAGACACACACACACACACACTCACTAACAGAAACACTCACTAACAGAGACACACACACACTAACAGACACACTCACTAACAGACACACTCACACACACACTAACAGACACACTCACTGACATACACACACACTCACTCACATTAACACATTTATTTTTTTTAACCCCCCCCGCCTCCTTACCTTTGGGAGTGCTGGGGGGAAGGGGTTCTCTATCTCCCTGGGGGTCCAGTGGCTGCTGGGCGGGCGGGCAGCTGGCGAGGGAGCTGAGCAGATCGCTGAGGGGAAGTGCTCCCTCGCCAGCCGCCCGCCCAGCCCAGCAGGCTAACAAGGCATTTGCCCTGGACATTTAGGGGGCGGCTTTTTTTGTCGCCCCCTGGAAAATGCCGCCCAAGGCAAATGCCTTGTTTGCCTCTCGGCTAAACCGTCCCTGGTCATAAGTGGCTGGTTGCATGGCCCCATCTGTCAACCAACCCTTGAAAAAACACCTCTGCTACTGTTGCAGAAAACTCATCTAATGGAAGATGGCACACTGTTGAGAGAGGAATATAAGTATACTTGTTTATTAAGTTCTTTAATGAAAGGTTAATAAATATATAGAACAAGGAAGTGGCAGGGTAACTAAACAAAGGGAACAAACAAAGCTCTATGGATGGGTTAGAAACTTCAATATGGCTGTCCCAAGACTTTCACAAAGGAGACATAGGGTGGCTGTAGAACGTGGTCAGCATCAATGACAAGGACAGAACATGCTCTAGTAGTGCTCATAAAAGGAGAAAATAGATCCCAATAGTATGCAAGCTCATATATCATATCACAGGTGCTACCTGCAACAGAGGAGAAAACACAAGAGAGGCAGCGCACAGAATACACTGACAGTACAGAAAACTGCTGACTGTTTAAGTAGGAAAATAGGTACAGCACAACAATAAGGAATAAGGAATGAGAGAAAAAACACAAAAGAATAGAGAAGAAAGGCTCTGAATATAAAGAAAATGTACACCCATACAATAGTAGAAGACCTTGTGTTAAATGATATGGAGCAGCAAAGAAAGAGGATTTTCTTCCTGTTATGTGACCTTATATAACCTATTCTTTGTTTTTATTGGTTACTTGTTACTATGTCCTCAAAAGTTTAATTGGTACAAAATAGTTAGAAAAGTAGCCCCGTCGTTAGTCTTGTCTGCTGCATACGCAATGACATCATGGGCTTTATCAGGAAGTGGGCCCTTTTCAAATATAATCTGAGGTTTTATTTTTTATTAGGTTATTGTTTTAGCACATGGTTTTTCGCTCTAAATGAGCAGATAGTGTAGATCCATGCTGAGGTCTGATTAAGAAAGAGATCAGGTTGAAATGTTGGGGCTGTGGTCTCTACTCTGCCAGTAATAGCAGAGTCTATGGTGGGGTCAATGGTGTTCATTTGTATGCTGTTTGCTTATAGTTACATAGTATAGACTCTTTGGGGTGTCACTATATCCAGGAGAATCATTGTATCTGTTTTTAATGTTTATGTGATTCACAAACTTTTGTGTAATGGCAATGGTTATATCCCTAATTGGGCATTAGGTGTATACCCCCTAGCACTCTATACTAACTATATCAGTATGTCAAATTATACAACAAAATTGTAATTTAGAACACGATAAATGTATTTTATTGTAGATTAAAGACATTGCTGTGATGCTTTGTTATATAATCAGAGACCAATACTATGGAGGATAGAAAATAGGCACAGAGGGATCTGGACCCAAAATAAGGATAGTCTCTCTAAAATTGGGACACTTGGGAGGTGTGCAATATTGTTTGTTGCTGCTGTGGAGGTGCAGTAAAGAAAGTCTAAGCAAACTACGTCTCCTAACATGTAATAAAACGTACATATAACATATTCATTGTACATGTATTTCATTGTTTACATTTTTATTAAAGGATCACTATTGGGTCAGGAACACAAACATGTATTCCTGACCCTATAGTTTTAAAACCACCATCTAGCCCCCTTGGGTCCCTCATGCCTCCATAAATATAGCAAAATCTTACTGTATTCAAGCCTGAAGCTGTAACTCTGCATGTTGTTTGCCTCAGAAAAACAAGCAGTCTGCTGACATCAACAGAAGTGGTGGCTTGATCCAATCACAGTGCTTCTACATAGGATTGGCTGAGACTGACAAAGAGGCAGATCAGGGGCAGAGCCAGCATGATTCAAACACAGCCCTGGCCAATCAGCATCTCCTCATAGAGATGAATTGAATCAATGAATCTCTGTGAGGAAAGTTCAGTGTCTACATGCAGAGGGAGGAGACACTGAATGTTTGGATGCATTTTAGGCAGCCATGGCCCAGGAAGGATCTCTAACAGCTATCTAAGGAGTGGCCAGTGAAGTTATCACTAGGCTGTAATGTAAACACTGCATTTTCTCTGAAAAGACAGTGTTTACAGCAAAAAGCATGAAGGTAATGATTCTACTCACCAGAACAAATTCAATAAGCTGTAGTTGTTCTGGTGACTATAGTGTCCCTTTAAGTAGTTTATTTTTCCTTTTTTTTTTTGGGACAAGTGAATAAACTCAACCCTGCTAAAAGGTAAAATAAGGAAGGGATTTGTATACTGTGATGTTTGAAGTTAAATTCAGCTCTTTGGAAACACTTGTTTGGCCAAATGAAACCAGAAAAAAAAACATATTTAAAAGCCACAGTTAGTTACTTTCTCTTTACTTACCTTTAAAATGCTAACCTCTATTTGTCCTTTTTAAAATAAAGATGTTTCTACATGTTTTTGTGTTTGTGTACAGCATTATTTGCCATGTCTATGTTTTCCTTGTTTATCTTAGGAATTCAGAATGCTGCCGGACACTCTAATTACCCACTTCCTACAAACCACAAGTAACCAATTAAGTAGAAACTGCTTCCTTACTTCAAAAAATGGCTAAAGGAGGAAACTATATTCAGGGTTATTTATTAAAAGTAGAAATCAAAGTGAGTTTCAAATTTAAGGCCAGAATAGCTCCACAAAAAGCCTAGCTGACTTAGCAATTTTGCATAGTGTGGCTGTTTTGACTTTAAATTTGAAATCCACTATAAATTCATTTTGAATTCCCAAGTTAGTGCATTGTATATTTTCTTAAATTAACTACAGATTATTCTAATTTACTGAAGTAAAATTATTTAAGTGTATTAACCCAAATCGTAAATTATCCAATAAGCGTTTTCATTCACTCACAAGATATATCCTCACAAGATATAGCCGGTGCAAGGATTTTTGACACCCTAGGCAAAAAAAATGTTGCCACCCCATTCGCTCCACAGTGGTCCTGTAGGTTTAACCCCACAAGCTAAAACATTGCCTTAGCTTGAAGGGTTGAACAAGACTCTAGTAGCTGTCACACTGACAATGTGTGACAATGCCATGTTTATGTATGACCAGCGTTGGAAGCAGTGGGGTCGCTAGGGGGAGGCCAGAGGGCCATGGCCCCCCTACATCATGCTGTGCCCCCCATTGGGCCCCCCCAAATGCCAGCAACTTGCTGGCCATGGGCTTCCCTCGGACTGTAACATCCTGTTACAGCCCAAGGGAATGCAGTGCTGAGGTGCTAGGGGCGGTCTGTGGCCGGAGGGAGCACTGATTGGCTCCCCAGCAAGGCCCCGCCCCCAAACAGAGCCCCGCCTCCCGCCGATAAGCCCCGCCAATAAGCCCCGCCCCCGCCGTAATGCCCATGCTGCTGCAGAAGATGGCTGCCTGACCCCCAGCAACATCCTCCAGTGACAGGTAGGCTTGGGGGGGGGGGTGTTCACACACTCTACACACACATTGCCCCCATACACACATACTGCTTCGTGGAAAAAAGAAAAACGTATACCGCGCCTAATTTATATATGTGAAATATACATACATATATCTTGAATATTCCAAACGGATCGTAACCTTTTGAGGTTACGATCCATTTGGAATATTCAAGATATATGTATGTATATTTCACATATATAAATTAGGCGCGGTATACGTTTTTCTTTTTTCCACTATCCACTTACAAGGTTTGGGAATCCTTGTGTATATACTGCTGCCTGATCACTATAGCGAGCGCCTATTCTCTTCTTTTTTTCACACATACTGCTTCCCATACACACCCATTGCCCCCATACACACACATTGCCCCCCATACACACACACAGCCCCCTATGCACACACATTGCCCCATACTGCCCCCATACGCACATATTGCCCCCCCATACACACCCATTGCCCCCTATACACACCCATTGCCCCCATACACTCCATTGCCCCCTTAGACACACATTGCCCCTTATACACACACTGCCCCTATACACACACATTGCCCCATACACACACGCTGCCCCCCCCCCATAGACACCCATTGCCCCCCATAGACACCCATTGCCCCCTATACACACACATTGCCTCCCATAGACACACATTGCCCCCATACAAAAAGATATGGAAGGGCTGCGCCAAATAAGGGTAGGTAGTCCAGTAAAGTATTGCTAGGGTGCCAATAGATGGTCTAGGATACTTGACAGAGTTCCTCTGTGGATGCGTCTGGTGTAGACCGTTCCATATATGTAAATACAAGAGAGGTAGAGGCGACTAATGGTATAGTATGAAAGTTCAGGGTGTGATAGGTAACAAAAAGTAAAGAACTCACATTCAAGAGAGCTATGGCCAGCTCTGGTGTGGATTGCGTACAGCGGTATAATCCCCGCTTATGTAGGGAGGGGTCTCCGTCAACACCGTCTGGTAGTCCAGAGCTCGAAAAAGCAAGACAGAAAGCAACAATAGTGCTCTCAATTTTGATGTGGTTCAATGTGCAGATAAGAAGAGGTAAAAAACTCACATTTGAGGGAGCTATGGCCAGCTCTGGTGTGGATAGCGTACAGCGGTATAATCCCCGCTTATAGGATATGTAGCGGCGATACGTCCGTCAGCACCGTCTGGTGATCCAAGGCTCCAATATAGAAGAATAAAAGCAGCAATAGTGCTCTCAATTGTGATAGGTTAAGAGAGTAGTAGAGAAAATAAAATAATACTCACAAAGATAGAGCAGAGGTACTGCTCTATGGATAGGCGCCGGTGGTATGATCCCCACCTAGGATTTCTTGGAGTACTGGAACTTTAAAATTGCCAGTGGAAGTAAAAGTAACCAGGAAAGGTTAAAATGCCAGGAATAGGTAAAAACAAAAGTTGTTTAAAGTGCATAAAGAGTGCAATAAAAAGATGGTTATTAATTCTGTATTTTACTGTGTATTTTAGATCAATAAAAGTTTTTTGGCTACTTTATTGTACCAATCATCTTTTTATTCCACAGAGGAACTCTATCAAGTATCCTAGACCATCTATTGGCACCCTAGCAATACTTTACTGGACTATCTACCCTTATTTGGCGCAGCCCTTCCATATCTTTTTGTATCTATCCACCGAAGGACCCGAGGGGTTTTCCTTCATTTGAGTTGCTGCCTACCTTGACTAATTTTGTGATTACTAGCGCTGAATTCTTTTTGTGTTTACACATTGCCCCCATACACACACACTGCCCCCCATACTGCCCCATACACACACATTGCCCCCATACACACACATTGCCCCCCCATACACACACATTGCCCCCCCATACACACACATTGCCCTCCATACACACACATTGCCCCCCATGCCACACACACTGCCCCATGTTGTCCCATACACATTGCCCCATACACACACATTGCCCCCCATGCCACACCTGCCCCCATACAGCCTCCC
>OW240912.1:236528436-236544343 GCA_933207985.1 Pelobates cultripes | reverse complement strand
CTCAGCAGTGTGTGTGTGTGGACTCAGCAGTGTGTGTGTGTGTGTGTGTGTGGACTCAGCAGTCTTTGTGTGTGTATGGACTCAACAGTCTGTGTGTGTATGGACTCAGCAGTCTGTGTGTGTATGGACTCAGCAGTCTGTGTGTGTGTGTATGGACTCAGCAGAGTGTGTGTTTGTGTATGGACTCAGCAGTCTGTGTGTTTGTGTAGACTCAGCAGAGTCTGTGTGTGTATGGACTCAGCAGAGTCTGTGTGTGTATGGACTCAGCAGAGTCTGTGTGTGTATGGACTCAGCAGTAGTGTGTGTGTGTGTATGGACTCAGCAATCTGTGTGTGTATGGACTCAGCAATCTGTGTGTGTGTATGGACTCAGCAGTCTGTGTGTGTGTATGGACTCCTCAGTCTATCAATAATTAAAATTCCTGTGAGTTGTTGTGTAGGAAGGGCCCCAGTGCATTGCTTTGCCCAGGGGCCCTTAACTCTGTTAAAATGGTACTGCTTGTGTGTGTCAGTGAGCTTCTATTTAGTGAGCATGTGTGTGTCAGTGAGCTTGTCTTTAGTGAGCTTGTGTGTGTGTCACTGAACTTCTTTGTAGTGAGCCTTCTGTTTATACAAGTGAGTGTCTGTAGTAAGCTTGTGTGTGAGTCAGAGAGTTTTGTCTGTCAGTAAGCCTATTTGCGCATGTCAGTGAGCTTGTGTGCTTACTGTAATATATATATATATATATATATATATATTGACTTGTGTGAATGGCATACATTTTTTTTCCAGGGCTGCTTTGGATTCCCAGGGATTCCCAGTTTGTCTCTGCCAGCGAGTGCACTTTACCGCTGAATAATCTTTGTGAGTTGCCGCACACTTTAGCCCTGTTACACGCGTCTGGGAGCTGCTGTTGACAGGTACTAGTAGTCTAGAGATTGGGGTTTATGCTCAGCTATCTGTATAATACAGATCTGTGTGTATAAAATATCCCAGGATAGTCAGTGCTTCCTGTATAGTGCTGCTCTCTGTCTTGGGATATTATACACAAACAGACCTGTATTATACAGAGAGCAGCACTATACAGGGAGCACTGAGTGTCCCAATTTATTATACACACAACCCTGTATTATACAGAGAGCACTGACTGTCCAGGGATATTATACCCAGACAGTAATTGATAGCTGTGCTGCAAAATGTCCTTGGAAATTTTTTTTTCAAATGTTGGCAACTATGGCACTGTATCAAGGATAATGTATTTGTTTTTTTAATAATCCCTGGTGGAAAATAATGAATCCTCCACCAGGTATTATTAAAAAAACAAAACACATTGTGTCGGGGGCGGGGCTTAACATGCGACAGGGGCGGGGTCAAACTGTGATGAGGGCGGGGTTAAATGTGCCCCCCTACTTTTGTCACTGGCCCTCCATGTGCCCCCCCGAAAAATGAATCCTAGAGACGCCACTGGTTGGAAGTGCATAGCACTTGCCACTTATGTGCATCAGGTCCCCAATGCTCCTGTATGAGGAACATTGGATAGGACCAGCATTGCTCCATTAGTGACATTGAGTGAGGTACGGAGGCAAGCAATGCAAAGGGAGTCTTGGTTCTTCATAAATGTAAATAACCCCCCTCCTTTAAAACATTTAAAAAAAATCATTTTTATGGTGGTGGGGGGGGGGGGGGCAGGTGAGGGGAGGAGGGTCTTGAATCTGTGTAGGGACAGAGACACTATAGTATTCGGAATACAGGTTTATATTCCTAACACTATAGTGTTCCTTTAAAAGTATTGATTTATTTTTATTAAAATGGTCCTTTTTGCCCAAAGGCAATCAATGATACATACATACACACACACACACACTCATTCGCACTCAATGGTCCACACAATCAGTGACCAATGCACACACAAATTCACTGACTCACGTAGAGTGATACACACACACTGACTCAAGCAGACATACACACTGACCCATGCAGACACACATAGACAGACCCAGGCAGACACACAAAATGACCTAGCAGACACACACGGATCCACACACACAGATCCAAGCAAACACACACACTGATCAACACTCAGACCCAAGCAAACACTGACCCAAGCACACACACACTGACTGGTGCAGACTGACACACAAACACACACACTGACCCATGCCCACACACACACACTGACCCATGCAGTACACACACAATGATGCAGACACACACACAGACCCAAGCAGACACACACACACACACTGGCCCATGCAGACATACACACAGACCCAAGCAAACACACTCACCCAATCAGACACAAACACTGATCCAGACACACACACAGACCCACACACAGACCCAAGCAGACACACATACAATGATGCAGACACACACACACACACACTGACCCATGCAGACACACACACAGACCCAAGCAAACACACTCACCCAATCAGACACACTGATCCAGACACACACACAGACCCACATACAAACATACTTACTGATACAGGCTGACACACTCCATGAAATCCCCCTCTTGCCTTCATTTCATATGGTCTCTCAGTGGGTGCCAGCCTGGCAGCATTGACTCTCTTTTAGCTCCCCCCCATATGATGCGCCCATGCGCTGCCGGGATATGAGATGTGTAAGGGGGGCAGCTCTCTGTGATCCTTGCAGGCTGAGGTTCATGGCACCGGGTGCTAGTCTGCAGCCATGTAAGTGCTCCCTAGCACCCGATGCCATGACTTGCGGCACGCAATACACAATGTGACCCACATAGAGGGACGGTCCAAACCGGCATCCTCCCTTAAGAAACATGCTTGGCGGCCACCTAATCAGCCTATAGCCTTAGCAATCATAGCACAAGCGCATTATTAGAAAGGCTTGCGCTCTGTTAGTGTAACAAGCGCTTACCTTTCCCCGCCGGTCCTTCGCAGCGCCGGGTCCCCCTACGATACTTCCGGGGTGCGGCTCAGCTCTTCTGACGCCGGCCGCTCGGAACACGCCGCATGCGCGCCGACATCAGAAAGAAAATGCCGCCAAAATTCAAACGTGGCCATGCTCCCGGACTTTTTGGGGGCGTGGCTACAAAATTAAAGCCAAAGAACCCACACTATAAAAGGGCTATCATGACACTTGTCAGATGCCCTAGTGTGGTTCTTGTTTAAAGTCCCCTGGTGCTATTGTCTCTGTTTGTCCTTCTTGGTAATTGAGCCTTGGCTATCTCTCCGACTATTCTGTTTTCTGGTTTCCCGTTACTTTGCTTGGATATTCGTGTGCCCGTCTTCCGTATTCCCTTGACCTCTGGCTATTCCTTTGACTATTCTCAGACGCTAGTCCGGCCATTCTAAGGTCCGGTAACCGTCTTTCTGTGGGTTTCACGCTGTGTGAAGGGGTCACTGTTGTGACATTTGTCACTGTCGTGACATTACACTAGGGCCATGGACCCTGCAGGTGTTAACCCTCTCGGGCCGGTATCTGATGACCGGTTTGAAGAACTGGACCATCGCATGGACCAGTTCGCTATTGCGGTACAAACCTTGCTAGCTCGTACTGCCCATCTCCAACCGGAGGAGCAAATCCCAGTACTCAGACCTCAGGAACAACCCATGGAAATGGTTACTATGGGTACTCCTAATCATGCTACCTCCCCACTCCATTACGGGGGTGATCCTAAAGGTTGCCGAGGTTTTTTGAACCAAGTTAGTATTTATTTTGAGCTTCATCCGAGAGCATACCCTACAGATAGGGCAAAAATAGGTTACATCATCACTTTATTGGTTGATAGGGCGTTGACTTGGGCGAACGATAACCCGATAGTGTTTAACTATGTAGAATTTGTCGCAGCTTTTAGGAGGGCTTTTGATCCTCCAGGGAGGAGAACTAATGCTGCCAAGATTATGAGACAGGGTTCTCGTTCTCTTGTTGATTACGCTCTAGAATTCCGTACCCATGTGGCCGAAGTTAGATGGAATGAACAAGCGTTTGTTGACGTATTCATGAACGGGCTTTCAGATAACTTCCAGATGAAGTTGCCACTAGAGACTTACCCAATGTGCTAGAGGAACTGATCACATACCTTTCCCACATTGATGAGCGTCTCCGACACAGACAGAATACTAGAGACAGACCTCGACGGGTGCCAGAACGCCTAGCATTAACTTATCCTTCATCCGAGACAACAGCAGTCGATCCTCCAGAACCTATGCAACTGGGAGTTACGCGTTTGTCTGAGAATGAAAGACAATACCTTCGTAGGGAGGGACTATGCCTATATTGTGGCCGAAAGGGACATTCTCGTTCAACCTGTCCTAACCGGCCGGAAAACTCCCGCACCTAAGCCCTCAAGGAGGACAGGCCTTAGGTGTAATGTGTATGTCCTCCTTTAATGATAAAATAGATCATAGGCTTCTTCTACCTATTGTTATTGAGTGGGAAAGAAAAAAGGTGCCAACCATTGCCTTAATAGACTCTGGGGCGGCCGAAAATTTTATTGATCATAAATTCGGTCAGGAACATGCTCTCACATTTCAAAACAGATCAACACCCTTGGCTGTTGAGGCCATAGACGGTAGACCATTATCCATCCCTTTTATCACACAAGAGACTCTTCCAGTGGTATTGTCCGTAGGTTCCCTGCATAAGGAGGTTATAATTCTGCAACAGGTCACTTCTCCCATCTTTCCTTGGCTCTCTAAACATAACCCTTCTATAGATTGGGAGAAAAAAGAAATTGTAAAATGGAGTGAGACTTGCCGCAGAAAATGTATTACCCCTATTAAACACGTAGGTCTACTTAATGTACCTACTATGGAACCTTTAACCACTCAGATACCCAGACAATATTGGGATCTGAAAGCAGTTTTTGAACCACGAGAGGCAGAAAAATTACCTCCACACCGGTCCTATGACTGTCCCATTGACTTATTACCCGGCACTATGCCCCCTACAGGCACAGTTTACCCCCTCTCGGTAGCCGAGAACAAGGTACTAGAAGAATATATCACAGAAAACGTAAGAAAGGGATTTATTACTAAATCTTCCTCCCCAGCTGGCGCTGGTTTTTTTTTTGTTTCCAAGAAGGAAGGGGACTTAAGGCCCTGTATCGATTATCGGGGTTTAAACAAAATAACTATACGTAACGCCTATCCTATTCCTTTAATTACAGAACTTTTCGATAGATTAAAAGGGGCGACTATTTTCACGAAATTGGATCTGAGGGGAGCATACACTCTAGTCAGGATTAAAAAAGGGCACGAATGGAAGACTGCTTTTAATACTCGCTATGGTCACTACGAGTATTGTGTCATGCCATTCGGGTTATGTAATGCCCCAGCAGTCTTTCAAGACTTTATTAATGATGTTTTAAGGGAATATTTACAGATGTTTGTTATTGTCTACTTAGACGATATTCTAATCTACTCCAAGAATATTAAAGACCACCATACTCACGTTAGGTTGGTTCTTTCTAAACTCTTAGAAAATGGACTTTACTGTAAGTTGGAGAAATGTCAATTTGATAAGGACACTGTGCATTTTCTGGGCTATATAATTTCAGGGTCTGGATTTCAAATGGATAAGAAAAAACTAGAAGCTATCCTTAATTGGCCCCTGCCCGTTGGACTCAAAGCCATCCAACGCTTTCTAGGATTTGCCAATTATTATAGAAAATTTATTAAGGGTTTCTCCTCTATCACTGCACCTATCACTGCCATGACCAAAAAAGGACAAAATTCTATGGAATGGAATCTCGAGACCAAGGAATCTTTTGAGAGACTTAAATTGGCTTTTTCTTCTGCACCGGTGTTGAGGCATCCCAATCCCTCTCGTTCTTTTATATTAGAGGTGGATGCATCTGAAACCGGTATTGGAGCGGTGCTATCTCAACGTCCATCTGATGATCAACCATTGCATCCCTGTGGATTTTTTTCTAAGAAATTAACTGAGACAGAAAAGAGATATGACATTGGGGACAGGGAATTATTGGCTATCATCTCTGTTCTCAAGGAGTGGCGCCATCTGTTAGAAGGGTCAACCATTCCCATCACCATCCTTATGGATCACAAAAACCTTTCGTATTTTGGAGAAACTAAAAGAATGTCAGACGGGTAGATTAGATGGTCTTTATTTTCAACACGATTCAATTACATAGTAACTTACAGACCAGGATCAAAGAACACTAAGGCTGATGCCTTATCCCGTCAACATGAACACTTATCACCTACAGTAACTCATTTTTCTTCCATAATCCCATCCAACCACATAATTGCCACCGTCCATGCCAAAATCTCTTCAGGGTTAATGGAAGAATTATCTAAGTTTCAGGATCAGACCTCATTGACTGTTCCCAGGGGAAAATTATACGTACCCTTGGCTTATAGGAAAAAGGTCTTATTCCTTGTACACAACTACAAATTGGCAGGGCATCCAGGCATTCACAAAACTGAGTCTTTACTCGAAGAACAGTTTTGGTGGCCTTCATACAAGAAGGACGTTGGCGAGTTCATTCTTGCTTGTAGGGTCTGTGCCTCCACGAAGTCATCCAAAGGTCGTCCTTTGGGCCTCCTTTTGCCATTGTCCATTCCCGATAAACCCTGGTCAAGTATTGCTATGGATTTCATAGTGGACCTACCTCCCTGCAGGAATCATAGGGTTATATTGACTATAATCGACAGATTCTCTAAGATGACTCATCTCATCCCACTAATCAAATTGCCGTCCTCTTCTGAACTGGCCTCTTTATTTATAAAAGAGGTAGTAAGTTTACATGGCATACCTCAAATTATTACTTCTGACAGGGGTCCACAGTTCATTTCACGGTTCTGGAGGGCATTTTGTGACCAATTAGGTATTATCCTTAACCTTTCTTCTTCTTACCATCCCCAATCTAATGGGGTTACGGAAAGGATGAATCAATGCCTGGAACAATACATCCGCTGTTTCACTTCTGAGCACCAAGACGATTGGGTGGAACTGCCTCCATGGGCTGAATTCGCCCATAATAATCTGATGCACGAATCCACTCAACATAGTCCCTTTTTTATTAATTATGGTTTTAATCCTACAACTTTGCCGAGTTCTTTTTCATCTACAGGAGTGCCTAGTGTTGACAGCACTCTTAACAATATGAAAGAAACTTGGTTAGGGGTTAAACATATCTTAACTCAAAAGACTAAGATTCAAAAGAATAATGCGGATAGACGACGCAGGGCTGCTCCTACGTTCATAGCAGGTGACAGGGTTTGGTTGAGTACCCGCAACATAAAGTTAAAGGTACCCTCGATGAAATTCGCTCCCCGTTTCATAGGCCCATTTCAAATACTCAAACGCATCAATCCAGTCTGTTATAGTTTGAGATTGCCAAATACTATGAAGATTCCTAACGCTTTTCATGTTTCCCTTCTCAAACCTTTCATTTGTAATCGTTACACTCAGAATATCTCCACTCCTCCTGCCGCACCCATGGAGGATCATGTTGAATACGAAGTTAAATCTATATTGGATTCCTGGATTTCTCGGGGTAAATTGCAATATCTCCTTGATTGGAAAGGGTACGGTCCCGAAGAACGGTCATGGGTGGATGCATCTGATGTTCACGCCCCTCGTTTGGTTCGTTTGTTTGAGAGGCGGCACTCTTGTGGGTCTGGTTCCACCTGCCCTGTGGGCGGTTCTCGAGGGGGGGTACTGTAACGAGCGCTTACCTTTCCCCACCGGTCCCACGCATTTCCAGGGGGGTGGCTCAGCTCTTCTGACGCCGGCCGCTCGGAACGCATGCACGCCGACGTCAGAAAGAAAATGCCGCCAAAATTCAAACGTGGCCACGCTCCCAGACTTTTTGGGGGCATGGCTACAAAATTAAAGCCAAAGAACCCACACTATAAAAGGGCTATCATGACACTTGTCAGATGCCCTAGTGTGGTTCTTGTTTAAAGTCCCCTGGTGCTATTGTCTCTGTTTGTCCTTCTTGGTAATTGACCCTTGGCTATCTCTCCGACTATTCTGTTTTCTGGTTTCCCGTTACTTTGCTTGGATATTCGTGTGCCCGTCTTCCGTATTCCCTTGACCCTTTGGCTATTCCTTTGACTATTCTCAGACGCTAGTCCGGCCATTCTAAGGTCCGGTAACCGTCTTTTTGTGGGTTTCACGCTGTATGAAGGGGTCACTGTTGTGACATTGGTCACTGTCGTGACAGTTAGGGCACTAGAAGGCTGCAGGGAGCATTGAAACATTGGGCTGGTTAAAATGACTGGTGAGTACACACCAGGCTGACCTGTCAATAATGTGAGAGGACATGCCCATTTTGAGGCAGGTCTGCCCCCTTTCTGTGCTGTTCTGCCCTTTTGGACAGAGCCAGTGATGCTATTGTGCCTTATGATTTTAGCTTTTGAGATTGTACTTAGCAATATGCCATCAAATAAAACATTGAATATCGGCTATCACCTGTAAACCATGATGCTCCATTTAGTTTTAGGTTTATATTAAAGATATAACAAATGACACCATAATACAGTTCAGACAAGGCAAAGCCAGGGCTCAAAATGTAGATGAAGAGGACATACTGAAACGTTTGTGGTTATGTATAAAACGTGTCTGTTTTAAGAAGTGGTGATGCAAACATGCAAAACGAGTAGAGTCACCAATGTAATGCTCCTGTTGGTTCCACTTGTTTCCATGGTGACTGCATCACTTTTAGTATTTTAGACCACCTTTCAGAACACATCACGTTTTATACATAACACCATTTCTCCTCTTTGTGTCGAAAATCTCCTCTTCTCTGTGTATTTTCTCTGTGTTGTCTGCAAGGTGCAAAAAGACAGAACCTGTAATAATGTTTGACAGGGAGCTCAAATAGACAGAGCTGATTTACCCATAAGGCAGCATAGGCAGTCGACAAGGACCCTGACAGGGGCCTAAACTCCAGCTCCGTTTGTGAGGAGGCTCTCACTGAGCCAACAGGGAGATCAACAGATCAACTTGCACGACCCTGCACCTCTTTATTTCATCTAGGGAACTTTATGGTCTGCATCTCAATCAGGGGCCGACCACTTTAATAGCTCTCTTGTCATCCACCGGTGCTTCTCAATGACTCAGGCTACAGGGATAACACCTTCCAAAAGGTCAGCAGGATAGGGGAAAATTAGAAAACTACAACTTTCTCCCCAGTACTCAGACACCACACAACACAGCCTCCACCACACGCAACACTCAGACTGGGGACCGGCCCGCACTTCAATTATCTTATCTTCGGTTACCGGACCTTAGAATAAGTTCAGTGTCTTCATGCAAAGCGCGGAGGCGCTGAACGTCAGAACTGCGACCCAGGAAGATCCTCTAGTGGCTGCCTGAGGAGTGGCCATTAAAGGTGTTCCTACGCTGTAATGTAAACTGCCTTTTCTACATTGATAAGCCTGAAAGGACTGACTATACTCAGCAAAACAGCTACATTAAGCTGTAGTTGCTCTGGTGACTATAGTGTCCCTTTAATAGTCACTGTGGGAGATTTATCTGTTCGAAAACCTGGTCTATAATACTAAAATTGGAACAATCACCATGCTAACCAGTTTACCCAGCAGGTACATTCCATTGGTGACTCCTCCCCTATCACATTTTTTCACTACTTTTTGAAACAGAACACTTTGATAAATCCCCACCATCTGTCCTATATTATTCTCAAACACTCACACTACACTCACTCATACTAATTTTCAGTTTTTTCTGCTCTTATCACATGTGAGCCCATAAAATGACAGTATTTTCTTCAATATATAACTGAACATGCTGCAACATGTCTTTTCTGGCATTCCAGTGAAGATCAGATAAGCTACTGTTTTGTTCCAGACTGTTTCTTCAGAAGAGACATTTAAGTCTCAAAAATAATTCTCTCTTCTATGAGATCTCACACAGGCTTGTGGAATCTCTTGTCTTATTCTCACTGTCATAGGGCTATAATTTCAGAAGCCCAGTAAAAGATCACAGAGCTTTTAACCCCTTAAGAACCAAACTTCTGGAATAAAAGGGAATCATGACATGCCCCCTCTGGTTAATGTGCATTGTATTCTCACATCCCCTTTAGCCTTTAAACCAAATATGAGCTAGTTATTTTTCTGTTATACAAAATCTTTCACATTATTTAATAACCAGTCCATGGTTGTCTTGCATCTCTCATTATTCTAGTTAGGGTTTATAATGATGGAAAAGAAAACACAAACAATGAGGCAGAAACTACACAAACAAGTATCCATCAAACCTAAACAAAGCTAAATAAAATGTGGTGTAATAATATATACTAAAAGGAAGTAATGCACATAGTTGGCACAGTCTAATAAATATAAAGAATTGGGTCATAGCACACTACTGCATATAGTGAGAGCTCAAGATTTCAAGTCCCAGGCTACTGTACAGGTGTAATAATTACACGCCATTACAAGTCTAGTGGGTCCGTCCATGGTACACTCACTAGATTTGAATTTCAGTGTCTTAAGTAAGGATGGATGGATGATGGATAGTACATCACATTCACAATATAATGAGATGCTCAGATCTCTGATTAGGGCATATGAGCAGTGCACTGTGACGCATTGTAACGTGGATGAGCAGGACTTCGGACAAGTACATGGTCTGTCACTGGAGCTTCCTGCAGCATGCAATATGAGTGGAGGGTTGGGGACTTCTATATCACGCACCCTACAAACCACCCAGAATTGAGAGAACTGGGGACATAAAAAAGAAGAGACCAGTAGGTAGGTTTTAAAGAGGAGGTCTCCATTTAGTTATATGATTCCTATTTAAATATACAATAGTAATGGATTCATTATTTGCAGTGATGATCAAACAGCTAGAAAATGCTCAGATGTGCAGATAAATAAGGGGTTTGTGGATCACCTGATGTCATATGACAGTTTTGCGATTTTCATATGGTAAAGAAATGCTTTTTAGTGATGGCAATTCAATAACATTAATACTGCTCACAGCCTTCTTTGTGGATTAATGCAAGACGTTAAAATCTGAATTGAGCTGGCGTTTTTTATCCAGCATCTATCTAATCATTCATCTAACAATCACATTGTTCAACATCACTTCAGTCCAAACCACAAACGTTGTTATGATGTCACATTCATAAGAGCAAATTGTTAATACAATGATCTCAAAGAGATACTTGTAAAGTAGGTTAACGGTTGGGTTTGTGTTTTAGGGTAGGAAGTTAGGGTTGAGGTAGCCGTTAAGGGGGTTTAGGCATAGAAGGATTTAGGGTTTGCCCTGCTTAGGTTTAATAGTGATTTATGAATTCCTGCCTTCTGGTTACTGTAGACTATAATTCACAAGGCTCTCTGTAAGGATTAGTTTCATTCCTATATGAGTGTGATATTGATAGAGCAAGTGCCCCCATTGAGATATTGCAATAGTTAATAAAAGATTTATAGATTTTGCACAAAAAAAAAAAGGTTTTGGCAGTTTGCTCCACCATAAACCTGCCTCTTTAGCTACACACCCTCACTTGAGAAAAATACTTCCTTACCAAGATGTGCAACCAGCATTAAGAGGAGAAGAAAGCCATCGAGATATATAGTAATTTCTTTGACCTCTGCATTCGGGTGAATTAAAAGCAGCTCACTCAATGCTGTGGAGTCTGTGTGCATATATTTGATAAGGAAGTCTTTCTGGAGGTAGGGGGCATGGCTAAGAAGGCAGGCTTATGGTGCAGCATTCTGCAAAACATTTATTTTTTTTGTGCAAAAAAAGATTTAAATTTTTAAAAATTTGCAGAATATTTGTCTGCAATGGGAAAAAATACTTACATCAAAGCAGGGGTGTCAAACTAGCAGACCGTAGGCCACATGCGGCCCAGAACCGCTAGCAGTGCGGCCGGATTGCCTTTTGTGCTGCAGGGAGGCAGGGAGGCAGGGAGCCATGTACATTCTGTGCTCTTCCTGGACAGCTCCCTCGTGCGCCCTGCAGTGAGCTGGCCACCGGGATATGACGTCATCCCGGCATCGGCATCAATGCTGGGTGTGCAAGGCATCTGTGCAGGTAGAGCCCAGAGATCCCAGCCCAGCAGCAACCACTGGTCACCAGAGACCAGAGGATCCATTCCAGTCATCCCAAGCAAGGTAGGGAGGCTGGGTGGACCTCTTTAGTAATACATGTGTATGTATGTGATTTTGGTGTGATTTGTCAGTGATTGCATGTGTGTATGTGTGTGTGTGTGTGTGTGTGTGTGTCTATGTGTGTAAGTCAGTGATTATGTGTGTGGGTCTGTGATTGTGTGTGTGTGTATATATATCTGTGATAATGTGTTTTAGGGATGCACCGAAAAAATATTAAAAAAAATATATATATATTTCTGGGGGGACGGGTGGGAAAGAACACTATGGGACAGGGGAGGGGGAGGGAAGAAAACTATGGGACAGGGGAGGGGGGAAAGAACACTATGGGACTAGGGAGGGGATGGGGAAAGAACACTATGGGACTAGGGAGGGGATGGGGAAAGAACACTATGGGACAGGGGAGAGGTGGGGAAATAACACTATGGGACAGGGGAGGGGGGGAGGGGAAAGAACACTATGGTACAGGGGAGGAACACTATGGGACTGGGGAGGAGGTGGGAAAGAACACTAAAAAAGAGGGAGGGGAGAGGAGCTAAGTGGGGGGACCACTAAAAGAGAAGGGAAGTGATTATGTGTGTGTGTGTGTGTGAGTCAGTGTATAGGTCTGTGATTGTATGTGTGTGTGGATCTGTGATTGTGTATGTATGTGATTGTATGTGTGTGTGGCTCTGTGATTGTGTGTATGTATGTGACTGTGTGTGCAGGTCTGTGATTGTATGTGTGTGTGTGTGTATGTATGTGACTGTGTGTATAGGTCTGTGATTGTGTGTGTGTGTGTGTATATATTTGTGATTGTGTGTATAGGTCTTTGATTGTATGTGCATTTGTGGATCTGTGATTGTGTGTGTGTGTGTGTGTGTGTGTTTGTGTATGTATCTAATTGTGTGTGTGTGAGTCTGATTGTGTGTGCATTTGTGGATCTGTGATTGTGTGTGTGTGTGTGAGTCTGTGTGTGTATGTGTGTACATCTGTGAATATTGTATGTGTATGTATGTATATGACTGTGTGTATAGGTCTGTGATAATATGTGTGTGTATTTGTGATTGTGTGTATAGGTCTGTGATTGATTGATTTATTGATTGTTTGTGTGTATATGTGTGGTTATATGTGCATATGTATATACATTTGTATGTGTTTGATAGATAGTTGGTATCCTTAAATATTGCAATCTCACATACGGATAACAAATACAGGCGTTAACTACTAAACAAAATTAAGAAAAGGGCTTTTGAAGTTTTATTATATATATTAATTATATTATAAATTTTATGTGCTGCCCAAGACAATTCCTATGTGCTTAAAGCGGCACAGGGAAGCCAAAAGGTTGGACACCCATGCATTAAAGGGTTACTCCAACCCTCATAACATTTATGAAAAACAATATGGTAATAATTCCTTATTGCTCAACATTCTTTAACCCCCCTCCACACCTCTCCTAAAATACCAACAAAAATGAAAAACAAAAGTTTTAAAATAAAGTTTAACTCATAGAGAAGGATTTCCTTGGAAACCAGCTCAGAATGCATGCCCCCACTCTAAACCGTCAAGAGGAGAATAGGGAAAGACCCTAAAAAAATATTTCATGAACCTAAACTGCTACCCCATCATAAACACTAGTGGTTTTCAAGGTAAGGCAATGATTATGAAATTATCTGTGTACTGCTAAAGGGTAATAAAGGTTAACTTTCTCTTCAACAGCCTTGCTATCAGTCTCTTGACTTCACTTTATGAGGTGATAATACTTAACTGACATCTCTATATGCAGAGATATGCTCAAAATCTAGTGCAGTGCTCTGGATTTAAACTTGCTTCTGTTCTTAAACCCTGTTGCCTTATATGGTGACAAAATTGAATAACATGCTACCAGATTGTAACACTTATAAATTATGCACTTGATCCTGAGGTTTAGGGCAATCTGAGCATAACGAAAGAAAGATTTCGTTAAAAATATACATATGTATACTTCCAATTTAAATATACACTATTAATGAATTCATTATTTACAGTGATAATCAAATAGCTCCGATTTGCAGATAAATAAAAAGTAACTTATTTACCCCAACATAGGGGTAATATACTAACAGAGCAGGCTGTCTGGCAAGTGAAAATAATCAACTTTCACTCTATCTGCAAATGTGTTAATTTGTTAGCGATATGGTACCAGCTTCACCGGGTTTGAGCAAGTTTACTTGCTAAACTCTTAATTTCAGCAAACTGATATCTGAATAGCACAATATAGGCTAAAATAGCCAATTGTAGAAAATATCCAACTCAATTAAAGTTACAGCTTGGCTACTTTTGCCTAACATTTGTCAATTGGATTTCAATCTGCTGCAAATCAATTTTATAACAAGACACAGAGGCTCATATTGCATATCCCTTTCTTTACTGTCCACCAATAGCAGCAAAGAATACTAACAGAATGAAAAAAAAATAATGAACATACAGTAACATAGGGCCCCACCCCCCCACCCCCGCTCAGGTCCCAGTATAATAGGCAGCACTTCCCTTCCATTTCCCTCTTTCTTTGCTGCTCCGACACAAAGATAAGTACATGTCACATCTTTTTCCCCTCTTCCTTATATTAGTCTATCAATTTCCACGAATTCGTTTCTTTTCTTCCGAACGTTCGGTTCTTTAACTTAGCGAATTTTCACAATATTTTGCCGCGAATCTCGCAAGATTGCCGGCGGCCATTTTCTGACTTCCTGTCTTCCTCCCTACCTTGTGTGTGCGTGTGCCACTGATCTGGGCCCTGGTGAGATCGCTTTTATTCCTATTGCTTCAGTTTTGGGTGACTAACCCATACTATTCTGATATCTAATAAGGGATTAGGTCCTTCATTCTCCATTATGCGTAAACCCAGACTACCTTCTGGATCCCCACCCTCTGGAGAAACTGATGCCCCATTTAATTTGGGTGAGACCCCTGTCACCTCAGGCACTTCACCTACCCTGGTATACAGAACCACCCACCCTGAAGGGGCACAATTCCTAGCCATGGGGTCCATGTCATCTACCCTCTCCCATACTATTTCTCAAGCCCTATTGCCACGTCCTTCGGACGAGCATTTCTCGGGCTCCACAACGTCCCTATCGCATCCTGCTGTGGACCCGCCGGGAGAGGCACCCAGAAAGGCTACCCATAAGTCCAAACATCCCTCTGCCTCCAGAAACTCTATGACTGGCGTACCTATGGTCGTCCCAGAAAGCGTGTCCCATTCACGCAAAAGAGCCTTTCCGCGCCAGGCAGAACGGGCACGGCTATGGAAATGTGCCAGAACACAGTTAGAGAGCGACTCAGATATCGGGTCAGGTGAGGAGGCTAGGACTGAGTCGGACAGTGACTCTGATATGGATGCCGCAGATGTGGGCTTTGACCTCCTTCCCTCTGCTCAGGCAGAGACGTCCGGAGGTGATATAGGGACCTCCCGGATGACCTACACCATCCGAGGTCGGCAGAGAGGCTCCCGGCCAACCACATTGCCACGTACCTTGAGAATTGGGTACGGCGCCCTCTTAGCAAAGCGGCACGTTCCAAATTGAGGGCGCAGTGTCCCAGGCCTGTGGTGCCCAATAAAGTATGTGACACTTCTGAGGTAGACCCCAAAAAGACCTACGTGGTTGTAACGGCATAAAGCCATCTTATTTAAGATCGAACCAAAGCTGGCCAATCTTGCCCTCACAGAAGCTGGTAAGGACGCCCAAGGCTTACTCTTCGGCGATTCCTTTATTAAAGACTTAGGGCGTTTCGTTGGGGCATTTACAGCCCTGGACAAGGCCCAAGCCTCCATGAGACGGGTATTCCAGGGGCGGGGATCCACCAGGGCTGGCAGATTCA
>OW240912.1:236470690-236519049 GCA_933207985.1 Pelobates cultripes | reverse complement strand
CGCCAGTGGTGATCCAAAGGTTTCCGGGGCAACTCCAGTTGCAGACGACCCTACGGTGAGTTCCCTCATACCTTGTATTTCTTCTCTTGTTTGTGTAGGGGGCAGACTCCAAAAGTTTTTCCCAGATTGAACCCGAACCCATGCAGTTGGGGGTCACTAGACTGTCAGAAGCAGAAAGACAATATAGGAGAAAAGAAGGTCTATGTCTATACTGCGGTAGAAAAGGACATGTGAGAAACAATTGTCCCATACAAAAAAAACTACCGCACTTTAAGGGGGCAGGTCTTAGGTGTAATGGAAACGTACTCTGGAATGGATAAAAATAGGTTTCTCCTTGATATTTCTATTGCCTTGAAAAGAAGAACTTTTCATGCAAAGCCCTGGTGGATTCAGGTGCCGCTGGAAACTTCATAGACGTTCAATTTGTTAAAGGTAATACTATACCAATCAAGGAGAGACTATCACCCCTAGCTGTTGAAGCTATTGATGGGAGACCACTCTCACAACCATTGATTTCACACAAAACCTTACCCATTAATTTGTCCATTGGTGCCTTACATAAGGAAGAGATTACATTTCAGGTTATTGCATCCCCTTCCTGTCCGATCATATTAGGCTTTCCATGGCTTAACAAGCATAACCCTCATATTGACTGGGCTAATGGGGAAATATTAGAATGGGGTAAGGATTGTTATGAAAGGTGTATATTGAATGTTGCCAAAAGAGTGGGCACTATTGGATTACCCACTAGTACACCTCAAAACCCGGAAATCCCTATGCAGTACCAAGACATTAAAGAAGTATTCAGCAAAACTCAGTCGAATACTCTACCTCCTCACAGACCTTATGACTGTTCCATTAATTTACTACCCGGCGCTATGCCACCTAACAGAGCAGTCTATGCTCTGTCACCTCAGGAGAGTAGAGTAATGGAGGAATATATTAAGGATTCATTGAATAAAGGCCACATACGAAAATCATCCTCGCCTGCTGGGGCAGGATTCTTTTTTGTATCTAAAAAGGACGGTGAGTTGCGCCCATGTATCAATTACAGGGCATTGAACAAAATCACCATTAAGAACGCCTACCCCATTCCTCTTATTTCTGAATTATTTGATAGACTCCAAGGCGCTAAAGTATTTACTAAGCTTGATCTTAGAAGTGCTTACAATTTAGTGAGAATCAAGGAAAACCACGAGTGGAAGACTGCATTTAATACCAGAAGTGGACACTATGAATATCTAGTGATGCCATTCGGGTTGTGCAATGCTCCAGCGGTTTTTCAAGATTTCATAAATTATGTACTCAGGGATTACATTTACTCGCTTGTCTTGGTCTATCTGGATGATATCCTTATTTATTCTCCTGACATTCAGACTCACCACGATCACGTTAGACAAGTCCTGCAGACCTTGTTAAAGAATCAACTTTATTGTAAATTTGAAAAATGCATCTTTGACCAATCTGAAGTACAGTTTTTGGGATATAATATCTCTGCCTCGGGGTTTCAGATGGATCCTAAAAAGCTGGAATCGGTTCTACAATGGCCTTTACCCACTGGGTTGAAAGCCATTCAAAGGTTCATTGGTTTTGCCAATTATTACAGAAGGTTTATAAAGGGATTTTCTTCAGTAATAGCCCCCATCACCAATATGACACGCAAATGGGTTAGCAGTACGATATGGTCTAAGGAGGCTATAGAAGCCTTTGAAACTCTCAAACAGCGGTTTGCCTCCGCCGACATATTGATACATCCTGACACCAGTAAACCTTTCATACTGGAAGTTGATCCATCAGAGACAGGGGTAGGGGCAGTTCTCTTCCAGAGGGAGAGCCAGGATACTCCATTGCATCCTTGTGGTTACTTCTCTAGAAAGTTGTCTCCTGCCAAGCGCAATTATGATATGGCATATAGGGAATTGTTGGCCATTATTCTAGCTCTCAAGGAGTGGCGACATCTTTTAGAGGGTTCCAAGGACCCCCTTTTGATCATTACTGATCACAAAAACCTGGCTTACATAGGAGATGCTAAACGATTGTCTTCTAGACAAGCTAGGTGGTCTCTGTTCCTTTCTCTCTTTAATTTTCTTATTACTTATAGACCTAGTTCTAAAAATGTCAAGGCTGACGCCTTATTCAGACAGTTTTATACTGAGTCTATACAAGAGCAAGAAAAGTCCCATATCATTCCCCCGGAATGTATCATTGCTTCCACTATCCTTTCATTGTCCTCTCCGCTGCTTGGCTCCATCATAGAGGCTCAGTCTCAGGCGCCCTGTGGTAAACCTCAGGACAAATTGTTCGTTCCATTGGGGGAAAGGGTTAATATCATTAAGGTGTTTCACGACAATGTGTTTGCTGGTCACCCAGGTATTAATAAATCCACTTCTGCTATCATGAGGTCATTCTGGTGGGATTCCCTCAGGAAGGATGTTAAGGAGTATGTAGGATTGTTCTGTTTGTGTGGTTTCCAAAGTACCTCATAAACTCCCTTGTGGCTTGTTACAACCTCTTCCCGTTCCTGAGGTCCCATGGTCCCACTTGTGTATGGATTTCATTGTAGAACTTCCTAGTTCTAATGGTTATACCACTATTCTCATGGTTGTTAGATGTTTTTCTAAAATGGCTCACTTCATCCCTCTCAAGAAATTACCGTCATCTCAAGACCTGGTACTGATCTTTATACGTGAGATTGTCCGTCTGCATGGCATTCCTCACAATATTGTATCTGATAGAGGCTCTCAGTTTGTATCCCGGTTTTGGAGGACTTTCAATAAGCAATTGGGGATTGAATTGTCTTTTTCATCCTCTTACCACCCCAAACTAATGGTACAGCTAAGAGGGCTAACCAGTCTTTGGAGTTATACTTGCGTTGTTTTGTTAATAGCACTCAAGACAATTGGTCCGAATTATTACCATGGGCCAAGTTTGCCAGGAACAATGCTGACCATGACTCCTCTGGGCATGGTCCATTTTTTGTTAATAATGGCCGGCATCCTACTGTTCTACCGGCTGTTTTTTCTGATACGGCTATTTCTGCTTTGGATGACCGTCTGGCTTCCATCCATGATACCTGGGTTAAAGTTCAATCTGCTCTGGGTACTGCTGCTGACCGTTTCAAGCATTTTGCTGATACACGTCGAGGTGCCAACCCTGTTTATCAAGTGGGTGAGAGGGTTTGGTTATCTTCTCGTAACATCAGGCTCAAAGTCCCTGGCATGAAATTTGCTCCTAGGTTCCTTGGACCTTTTCGTGTCCTTCGTAGGATCAATCCTGTTGCGTACTCTCTGGCCCTTGCGGCCTCCTTGAAAATTCCTAATACCTTTCATGTGTCCTTGCTCAAACCTCTTGTTTGCAATAAATATACTGTCTCAAGTGTCCCTCCCCTAGTTGTTTCTGGACAGGAAGAGTATGAGGTCTCCTCCATAATTGATTCCAGGTTTTCTCGGGGCACTTTACAGTACTTGGTGGATTGGAAAGGTTATGGACCAGCCGATCGTTCTTGGGTTCCAGCATCTGATATGCATGCTGGACGCAAGATTAACTATTTTCACGCCAAATTTCCTCTCAAGCCTGGTCCTGCCCTGTCCGGTGGGCGTTCTTCAGGTGGGGGGTAATGTCACGTATTCATCCGCTTATAAAAATGTGGTTAATGACATTTACTGTCCACACAGGAAAGTTGTGCCGAGCAGCAACCAAATCCACAGAAGGGTTAATGCTGAGCAGCAATTATGCAAATGGAAACCTGGTAACTGCTTTGGGGTCAAAGGCCAGGTACAGCCTATTAGATCTAGAGGAGGGGTATTTAGGCCCAGTTATCATCCTGCTCAGTGCCCTGTCGTGGTTTCCCTTGTAGTTGTCCGAGAGCGCGTTATTGATTCTGGTAATTCTGGTTATTTGACTTTGGCATTGTTTTTGACTTCCCTGTTTTCTGGCATCCCTGACTCCTGGCTTTTCCGTATCGTTGTGTCTCTTTCGGTTTCCCTTGACCTTGGCTATTCCTAACTATTCTTTGGTACGTTAGTCCGGCCATTCTAAGGTCCGGTATACGTTACCTATCAGTCCTCTGTGTTATACAATTCTACGTGCTGGATCATTCTGTAATCCTGACACTAGGGTACCTCGTGGACTCGGGGGAGGCGACGCTGAGCCTGCCGATGACCAAGATTTGTTCCATCCACAAAGAGCTTCGCAGAGCCCTCATCCGGCCCCAGCTCACCTTGCGACAGCTTGCACGGCTCATCGGCCTACTGGCCTCGTCAATACAGGCAGTGTTTCCGGGCCCGCTCCACTACCGAGCACTGCAGTGCCTGAAAATAGTGCACCTAAGGGCCGGTGCATCCTATGCGATCTGGTGTCCCTGGACAGCGAAACGAAGGACGAATTCCGATGGTGGATCCTCAACCTGTCCGCGTGGAACAGCCGCGAGCCTCCATGGCTGGGGGGCCCATTGCGAGGAAGTTTCAACAGGAGGCCATTGGTCGGAATCCGAATCCCGGCTACACATCAACGAGCTACAACTCCTGGCAGGCTCCTTCGCCATCCGCAGTTTCACGAGGGACCGGGCCCTGGCATGCATCCGCCTCCGCATGTACAATGTCTCAGCAGTGAGATATGTCAACCACCTGGGCGGTACACAGTCTATGGTGTTGGCCAGATTGGCAAAAGACTTTTGGGAGTTTTGCCTTGAACAGAACCTGATGGTATACGTGGAATACTTACCTGGCCTGCATAACGTTCAAGCGGACTGGGGGTCACGATATCTTTCGGACATCAGCGACTGGAGATTGGACACGGACGTGTTCTCCAGTATATCATCTCTCTTGGGTCCCTTTACCATCGATCTCTTCGCATCCCGGCTCAACACCCAACTGTCACGTTTCTTCAGCTGGAGGCCGGATCCGACGGCGGAGGCAGTAGACAAGACTGGAGCGGAGGCCTCCTGTATGGTTTCCCCCCATTCTCCATGATTCCGCGCTCACTCCTGCAAACCCGCAGACACCGGGCCGAGTTGGTCATGGTGACCCCCTTCTGGGAGATGCAGTCATGGTTCCCTCAAATGCTCGAGATGACAATGGACTATCCCCGACTACTGCCGTCGTTCGATGAACTGCTGCTGGACCCGATGGGACGATGTCACCCCCTCCTGTTGGAAGGCTCCCTTCCGCTCCTGGCGTGGCGGATCTCCGGGGACCCTGGGAGATCCAGGAAGTTTTGGAAATGACTAGATGACTGTTGGCAGAAGCGTGGGCTCCCGGCACTAGACGGGCATATGGGTCAGCTTGGCGAGCTTGGGCTAGCTGGTGCCTGGCTAGGGACGCGGATCCCGTTTCAGCTCCTGTAACCATGGTCCTGCAATTTCTAACTTCCCTCTTCAGAAAGAGGGAAATGGAAGGGAAATGCTGCCTATTATACTGGGACCTGAGCGGGGAGGGGCCTATGTTACTGTATGTTCATTATTTTTTTTTCATTCTGTTTGTATTCTTTGCTGCTATTGGTGGACAGTAACGAAAGGGATATGCAATACTCGCCTCTGTGTCTTTAATAAAATCATGACTTTTCATCATGTAATAGCAAAATCATGCAATTAATAATTAAGATAATAATCCTGTAGGACAGATTAGATGGTGGGTAGCTTGCATTGAGGCAAGTGCAGCTGTTATATGTGGTGTAAACAATTTATATTTACTGTTGGGGATATTCACTAACGTCTGAATGGCCCTGGACAGAATTGGGAAAAATCCAGTTAGAACCAATAAGCCAGATTTTGTAATTCAGTCCCAGAACGGGCATTAATTAGGTCCGAATTTCAGTTGGACTGAACGTTACAGCTGAAGTCCTGACACAAATGCTTAAAATCTGAGTGCAGATTTAAAAAAAAAATCCCCAAATAAATGCATAAATAAATAAAAAGCCTATTAGATCTGTGCAAGAGGAATAAAATGTGTTCAGTTTCTAACTTCATTTTGGTAATTCCAAATTTCTTTCAAAAAAATTATCTACCAAACCATGCCATAATTTGGTGTCCTTTAATAGGCAATCCCATAAAAAGGTACCACATTAGGGAGTTATCTACTAAACACTGCATTCATTTGGTTTCCTAAAAAGGGGAAACCCGCATCAGAGTACCAGATTATTATTATTTAAAAAGTGCCAATAAATTCTGCAGCTCTGTACAATGGGTGGACTAACAGACACGTATTTGTAACCAGACAGGTTGGACACACAGGAACAGAGGGATTGAGGGCCCTGCTCAATGAGCTTACTTGCTAGGGGGGGGGGGGTAAAGTGACACAAAAGGAAAGGGTAGGAAAGTTGATTGCTAGGATAGTATTCATTGAGGGCTTAGTGGTTTCTTTTGATGACACTTGCAAGAGAGGAATCAGGGTGCGGGAGGGAAAGCTGTTCACAGTTTAATTGATATGCTTTCTGAAGAAGTACGTTTTCAAAGATTTTTGAAGGAGTGGAGATTGGGTGAAAGTCTAACAGAGAGGAGAAGGGCTCACTCTATGAGGGTCAATATGAGGGAGATTAAAATCTCCTAAATGCCCCTATTCGCTATGCCGCGAGTAGGGGCATGTCTACAAAACAGTGAGCAGCCAGTGATGCTCATTGCTCACTGTTGTAAAAAAAAAACAACTATTGTCCTCCCCCTGGGCGGGGTCCCTGAAAGACAATGAGGGGGACCTTTTGTCCCCCCACCAGCCCCCACTCACGATTGATGGCAGGGGGCCCTAAAAGAAAATGGGGGTGACCTATTGTCCTTCCCCCCAGTCCCCACCCATGTGCGACAGATGGGAGCCATAAATGAAAATGGGGGGGACCTATCAACCAATCAGAGTTATGAGTCAAATTACACAGCATGGGAAAATTCCAAAGAACCGTGTAAAATTACTAAGAGCACTCCGATCAGTCTCTTCATTTACCTATCAGAGCACTCTCATTGATTGGCTTGGAATCAACCAATCAGAGTGCTCTAAGTCAAATTGCAGGGCGTGGTTAGTCTTATAAGGCTTTCCCCGCCCTGTGGAGCTCAATCAGCACTGTGCCCTCACTGCTGGGTAAAGATGGATTTTTTTTTTAGTGTAGGGATTTTTTTTTCCATCTTTTTTTTTTTGCGCTCAGGTTTTTTATTTTATTGTCAACATTCAATGGGTATTAGGTTAAATGGTACATTTTTTAAATTTACAGGTATTTAGTTTTATTGTTCCCCCATCACTATTTTTAGGGTAAAGGGGGTAGGTAGGGCTTTATTAAATTTTTTTGGGTGGGGGAGTCACTAGGAATTTGGGCACCCCTAGTAACCTGGGGTTGGGGGGATTTACATTTAGCCCCCACCTGCCGCCAATTGGTAAGTAATCTTTACTTAGTATTAGTAAATTTGGCTGAAAGACCAATTTAGGTCTTTCAACCTTTTGGTAGATACCTCCCTAATACAAGGGGAATTAGGGCGCTATATACTGAGCGGCTGCAAGATTCGAATGAAATTCCGATCCGTACAAAGTCCCGAATTGCGTCCTGTTCTCATTCTGTTAGGACGAAATTCGGTAGTTTCAACAGCGTTCTGTCTAAAATGAAATTTCTTATTTTATTTTTTTTTTGCACCCAGGTTTTTTTTTATTTTGAATGTTCGACAGTTATTATGGTAAATGGTAAGGTTTTTTTTTTTGTTTTATTGTTCCCCCTCACTATTTTTAAGGTGAAGGGGGTAGGTAGGGCTTTATTTAATTTTTTTTGGGTGGTGGAGTCACTAGGGGCTTGGGGACCTCTAGTCATCCAGGGGTGGGGGAGATTACATTTAGTCCCCACCCGCCACCCATGGGGGTGGAGCCAGGTGGCGAGGACAATAGGTCCCCCCATTGTAATTTAAAGTCCCCACCCACCGCCCATGGGTAGAGGCCGGTGGGGGAGGACAATATTGTCCACCCATTGTCATTTATGACCCCCAGCTCCAGGGCCATCTTTAATATTGATTGGACCCTGGGCAAGCATCTGTTTGGGCCCCCTGGGCATGCAATCACTCCCTCCACCCCAACCTAGAGGCGAAACTAATGTAGAGAGTGCCTTGGTGCAACAAAAAAAAATTCAGGCCTGCCCTGTAGCACAAGAGTAAAGAAAAGATAGATCCCCATCTGTCATACAACTCCTGCGATGCTATGCCAGCTGGGGATCTACCATCCTTGCAGGGTTGTATTTTTGAGCAGTGTTTGTGCAAATGAATGTCAGCATGTTATTGTATAGAGTGTATGTGTGCATGTAGGAGTGTATTTGTATGTACTGTTACCATTGGAATGCAGTGATGTACTTGTGTGTAGTGTTTGCATTTTAATGCAGGGATGTGTGATTGTTTGTAGTGTTGGCTTTTAAATGCAGGTGTACTTTTGTGTGTAGAGTTGGTGTTTGCATATAATTTTAGCGTTTTAATACAGGAATGTGTTTGCATGTAATGTTTGTATTTGCATGCAGGGGGGTGTTTGGATGTAGTGTTGTCTTTTAAATACATGTGTACATTTGTGTGTAGTATTAGTGTTTCAGCAAACTGGTGTGTTTGTAATGTTTGTGTTTGCAGGGGTCTGTTTGCATGTTGTGTGATTTCTACAACACATATACACATACACATTAACACGCAGATACACACATGCTCACACTGACACATGCTCACACCTTGACACATACACATACACACACACTCAGGTACACACCCTTTGACACACAGATACAAGCACTTTGATATACACACACTGGCACATACACACACACACTGACACAGGTATATACACACACACTCAGATATACATATACATAAAGGTATAAATGCAGGGGTGTATATGTGTACAGTGCTAGAGATGGAATGTAGGAGTGTATTTGAGTTGGCATTAAAATGCTGGGATGTATGCATTACCACACACTCAGATGCACACTTACACACACACCGAAACACACACACAGGTGCACATACAGGTGTATGAGGTATACATACACACAGAAACACTGACACACAGACAAACACAGCCAGATACACACAAGGACATAAACACAGCCAGATACACACATAAATATGTGTACATTTACATATTTTAATCTCTGCCTTCTAGCAGCTCTTGGACAGCAACTCCCAGCAACCTTGGCCAATATAATGTCTCAACTCTGTTCTTACATACCCTGGTCCAGAATTTGGCAAAAGTGACATTTGAAAATGGTGTACAGCCTTTGATAACACTTGATGCAATAATATGTTAAAATAAATACTTTTAAAATTTATATTTAATAGGGAACTGTCAGGTTCTTCTAGTATTTTTAACATGTACTTATTCCCTGTGTGTTACATTACAAACACCAACACACTTAAATAAAAGTGGTATCAGAAATTAGCAAAACAAAAAACAAAACATATTTAGCCACCCTCCTGTCTCCTTACATTTTGGGTACAGAAAGGTGGCTTCCCTGGAGTCCAGTGAGAGCTTGCTGGCCCAGGCTGATGGGAGTCTGCCATCAGCTTTCTCAGTCCCTCTCCCCCACAATGCTTGCATCCTCCTCCATGTGGCGTGTGCCTCCTCCCCAGCGGCACTGAGGAGGAAGTGATCAGTTCTTACTGGGAGGAAGTGATCTGACCTCACTTCCTCCCAGCATGCCCAGGAAACAAAGAGACTCACAGGGCAGTATGTGGGTATGTAGTCAGCCACCCCCCATATAATAGGGGCCCTGGCTGATCCAGAGCAGTATTAAAGGGCTGTGGCCCCTGATTACCTCAGGTGCCGCAGGGGGCCCATGGGGCAGCTGCCTTAGGGCCCCCAGGAGTAACTGGGCCCGGGGCAGCTGCCCCTTTTGCCCCTCCTTAAAGACGGCCCTGCCCAGCTCATGGGTGGGGGCCGGGGGAAGGACAATAGCTCCTTCCCCCATTGTCATTCAGGGCCCTCATCCTCCGCTAATGGATGGGGGCCAAAGGGGAGGACAATAGGTCCCCCCATTGTCATTCTGGGCCTCCACCTGCCTCTCACGGGTGGGGGCCGGGGGGGAGGACAATAGGTCCCCCACCTCATTTTTATTCAGGACCCCCACCCGTTGCTCATGGGTGGGGGCTTGGGAGGGGGGACACTAGGGGGCTTTTTTTTTTAACAACAGTCACTGTTTAGTAGACATGCCCCTACTCGCGATATAGCGAGTAGAGGCAGAATTTACTAATACTAAGTAATCTTTACTTAGTATTAGTAAATTTGGCTGAAAGACCAATTTAGGTCTTTCGGCCTTTTGGTAGATACCTCCCTAATACCGTGGGAATTAGGGAGCTATCTACTGAGCGGCTGCAAGATGCAGCCGCGGCACGAATAGGATCGGAGTTACATTCATTCGTACAAACCTCCGGATTGCGTCCTAACACGAATGGAGCAACTGTTCTCATTCTGTTAGGACGAAATTCGTAGTTTCGCCCGTGTTCTGCCTAAAATGACAGGATGTTCGGGAATACTGACAGGAAGCATTGTGAGATCACGGAGGAATAGTGAAAATTGTGGGAAATCACTCTGACAACAGGAACCGCAGCACACGATGCACCTCCGCTGGTCAGGCGTAGGAAACCTCCATAAGACAAAACAGTCCCTACTTTGTCTTGTGTTTTTAAGGAAAACTAGAGCAGACAGGAAGAAATGAAGAACAGATCCTGACAGAGGTAGAGTAGAGGAATCGATTGGGGAAAGGTAAGTACAGCATGACAGTGCTGCTTTAAAGCCCAATCCCCATACCAGCTCTGCAGCAATCCTCTTCAATTGAACGCTACAGCTTTAAGGTACAGATTGATATTCAGAAAATGCTGCACCAGATTTCTTTAACCCCTTAAGGACCAAACTTCTGGAATAAAAGGGAATCATGACATGTCACACATGTCATGTGTCCTTAAGTGGTTAACCTTTGCCACTAGATTATTACTTTCTTATAATAATGTTTTCATTCTGTACTTGCAGTTACATGTATTAATGAAAAATCTGGCTGTTAGGATTTTATTGGCAAAATTCTAAATTGTATACCACAACTGTTTCTGGTGCCCTCCCACTCCCCCCCAATGCTTGCCACTCCTAGCTGTTAATTCCTTGAAATAACTGTTTATCTCTACTCCTCATAAGACCCAATCCCCATACCTTTTCTGAAGCAAGTCTCTTCAATTCTACGGGGCTCAACCCACCCTCCTTTTGTATTTGTCTGTGTATATTGTATGTTCTCCACTAATTGTACAGCGCTGTGGAATCTGTTGGCGCTTTATAAATACTAGTTATAATACTAGTTATAATAATAATAATATCCCCCCCATCTTGTCTTTCCTCCAAGCTATACATGTTAAGATCCTTTAACCTTTCCTTGTAAGTTTTATCCTGGAATCCAGTTTAGTAGCTCTTCTCTGAACTCTTTCCAAAGTATAGGAAAAGAAGAATAAGCAGTATAAACCGTGGCGCTTAACGAAGCAGCTAGAACACACTAAGTGGGAATAATCACAGAAATCCCACAGGAAAGTGAATGCAAACAACAAAAATAGTGTGCAGCGCAAAACAATGTGATACCACAGAGTAGAGTGTAGTACATGCACTGTGGAGGTATATATACCCAATAAAATACACACAAATACCCAAATATATGAACTAAATCAGATCTTAACTGGAGATCAAAAATTGCTGGAGGGTTCAGTATAATCTTTTTCCTCTAACAGTCTTTTTTTTCCGGGTAATGGTGTTTATAGAAGAATAATCCAAAGGGTATTCCTCTGTGTGAAGCTTGTTCCTCAAAATGAATAATGTAGAACAGGCACACCAATTACAAAAACAAGTATACACATTTATTCATAAAAAGTATTAAAATTCTTACATAGAAGTTGTAATGATGCTGTTCACATGTAGATACCATAAGCACTACCAAGTACATTCAGTGGTGTACATACTGAGTCGTAGGGGGCACTGCGACCCCGGTATGTACCCACTGGGCCAGTCTCTTCTCCTGGGGGGCCCAGCATTTCTGAACACAGACAAGCACGCCCATGCATACAAGCAGGCTATCTGGCCAGATAAAAACATTCCAGCTTGTACTCCCAGAGTATGTGTCGTCTGGTTACTGGGAGGGGAAAGGGCTAAACACTAATCACTATTCCAGTGTGGAGCATTCAACTGGGAAAGTCCTAAGGACTAGAGCTCCCAGGACTGAGGACGGGGTGGCTAGAGCGAGTTCCCCATTCACTCCAGGAGGGAGCGGTTTCAGGACCCCAGTCAAGCCACGGCGACTGTGGGCAGAAGTGCTGCGGTTTGTCCCCTGTTCCAGCTAGGAAGCGGTCCTTGGCGGAGGTACCCAGCCAGGGGTTCAGGGAGCTCTGTTACACCTTCTGCAATATCACTAATAAAAATATTAAAGAGAATGGATCCAATTACAGATCCCTGAGGTACCCCACCGGTAACAAGACCATGCTTTGAAAATACTCCATTGCCTACAACCCTCTGTTGCCTGTTATTCAGCCACTGCCTTTCCCATTCAACAATATTGGAATCCAAACTTAAAGATTGCAGTTTATTGATAAGCCTTTTATGTGCAACAGTGTCAAAAGCCTTACTGAAATCTAGGTAAGCAATGTCTACTGCACCACCCGGATCTATTATTTTAGTTACCCAATCGAAATTTTTTTTATAAGATTAGTTTGGCATGATCCCCCTGAAGTAAACCCATGTTGTCTCTGATCTTGAAATCCATGTGATTTTAGATGTTCAACAATCCTATCCTTTAACATGGTTTCCATTACTTTCCCTACTACTGAAGTAAGGCTTACTGGCCTATAGTTGCCCGACTCCTCCCTACTACCTTTCTTGTGAATGGGCACAACATTTCCTAACTTCTGGGACTACTCCTGTTAACAATGATTGGTTAAATCTGTTAATGGTTTTGCTAGTACACCACTAAGCTCTTTTAATAACTCTGGGTGTATTCCATAAGGCCCCATTGACTTATTTGTCTGTAATTTTGACAGTTGAAATAGAACCTCTCTATCAGTTTCCTGATATATAATTTCTAGATTTATTCTTTGATATCAAAATATCAACACCTTTAGGTTTTTTTTTCAGCTGATGATGATATGACAATATGGAATATGTATCTATCTGACAATGGCCTCTTATTCTGTATCAGGCAGTGGGCTTATTGAAGGAAACATATATCAATCCTTTCTTCTTCTTTTTAAAAAAAATTCTTTATTTGTATCTTTTTCCAGTTTCATTTATACGGGTGGGGTTACAGAACAAAGAGGAAGAGTTAGGTGATTTCATCGCACATTACAGTGTACATATATGGTTACATGAATTACAATCGCTTAGTATGTTATCAGAGGTTTGTACATTTGTGGCATTTGTTAGCTTCTGTGCTACCTCGTGTACTGGAGTATTCCTCTGGTCCTGTTCTCTGTTGTAATTCTTTTTGAGCCATTTAACCCCTTAAGGACTGAGGACGGTTCAGGACCGTCATCGGCATTTTCCCATTGCCAACCGATGACGGTCCTGAACCGTCCTAACGGTCCTAGTTACTTACCTGATCGCCGTCGTTCCCCCGGCGGCGATCAGCGTTGCTCCCGTTGTGGAGAGACTGCCTGCAGCCCAGACAGTCTCCCAACACTGGATTAGGACCCCTGTGGCCATGTGATCGCTTAAGACAGCGATCACATGGTCACAATAGGTGTCCCGGTGTCTGCCTGCAGGGGTACTGCCTGGGCTGACAGGCAGTCTCCCTACTAGTGTAAAATAAAAAAATAAAAAATAAAGTTAGTGTTTATAAAAATTAAAATTAATTATATTTTGTGTATATATATATATATATGAGATATATATATATATATAATATATGTCTATATATCATATATATCATATATATAATGTCATACTAAGTGTATTTTTATATTAATATGTACTTATATTAATATAAAAATACATTTATAATTAAATTACACTCGTATAGATATAATATATATAATAAATATATATATTGTATATATATATTATTCTAAAATATAAATAAGTAATTTAAATTAAATTAATTTTTAAAATAATAATAAAAATTGAAAAAAATATATCTATATGAAATTTTATTCTAACTGTATTTTAAAATTAATATATATATATTTTTATCAAAATACACTTAGAATGAATTTGTATATATATCTATGTATATATAAATAAATAAAAATAATACAAAATATACATATGTCCATATACAAAATTACATAAATAATTATATAAATATACACGTAGACTTCAAATATATAAATATGTATATATATTTAAATTCTACGTGCGTATTTATGTAATATTTTTACATAATTAAGTAATTTTATTGATTGCAATTTGAGGGACCTGCCTGCCAACCCAGGCCGAAAGTCCAGAGAATTTAATTTGCTAGCACTGTATTATACCCTGTAACGTTCTACGACACCCTAAAACCTGTAAATGGGGGTTACTGTTTTACTCAGGAGACTTCGCTGAACACAAATATTAGTGATTCAAAACAGTAAAACATATCACAATAGCTAAAGACTTAGCGGACTATTTCAAACTGAACGCCCCATCAACATCCTCCTCAATAACACTCTGGGCGGCCCACAAGGCCGTTATCAGAGGAAAACTGATTAGCCTAGCAACGGCAAGAATGAAAAGACGGGTCCAACAGATCACAGACACCATGGCGGAAATACACCGCCTGGAAGCCCTACATAAACTAAACCCACAACCCTCCATCCAAATACAACTGACAGCAGTTAGAGAGCTCCTAAAACGAATAACTGCAGAAGATACAGCCAGAGCCCTAATGTGGCTCAAGCAGAAGTACTTTGAAAAAAGCATAAAGCAGACTCGATGCTCGCACGGAAACTGGAACACTGCATCCAATCGAAACAGATTTTGCAGGTCCGCACACCAACCGGACAAACGAGTGACATACCAGAACAGATAGGATATTGTCAGTGAAAGTGACTTTTTTTGCATTTTCTTTACACGCAAACAGCACTTTTACTGATGATATAATTGTTGTGATACGTTTTCCAGTTTTTAAACACTAATATTTGTGTTCAGCGATGTCTCCCGAGTAAAACAGTACCTCCCATGTACAGGTTTTATAGTATTTTTGAAAGTTACAGGGTCAAATATATGGGTCAAATATTTTTACATTGAAAATGGCCAGGTTGGTTACGTTGCCTTTGAGAGCGTATGGTAGCCCAGGAATGAGAATTACCCCCATGATGGCATACCATTTGCAAAAGAAGACAACCCAAGGTATTGCAAATGGGGTATGTCTAGTCTTTTTTAGTAACCACTTAGTCACAAACACTGGCCAAAATTAGCGTTCAATTTATTTTTTTTTACTTTTTTCACACACAAACAAATATGAATGCTTACTTTGGCCAGTGTTTTCGACTAATTGGCTACTAAAAAAGACTGGACATACCCCATATTGAATACCCTGGGTTGTCTACTTTAAAAAAAATATGTACATGTGGGGTGTTATTCAGAGATTTATGACAGATAATGGTGTTACAATGTCACTATTGATAAATTTTAAAAATGTATGTTTTGAAACCGCAATATCCTACTTGTACCTATAGCCCTATAACATGCAAAAAAAAGCACGTAAACACTGGGTATTTTTAAACTCAGGACAAAATTTTGAATCTATTTAGCATTTTAGATGAGTAAAAGATTTTTCAAGTAAAAGTAAAAAAACATGTATTTTTTTAAATTTTTCATCATATTTTTTATTTTTTAAAATTAAAATACAAGAGATTATATAAATAATTGTATGTAAAGAAAGCCCCTTTTGTCCTGAAAATAACAATATATAATTTGTATGGGAACAGTAAATGAGAGAGCGGAAAATTACAGCCAAACACAAACACCACAAAAGTGTAAAAATATGCCTGGTCGCAAATGTACAACATCGCAAAAACAGTCCAGTCCTTAAGGGGTTAAGGTCAATAACAATAACAACAACAAGGGTAACACATAGGTAAGAACAAATGTTTAGGCTCTGCGGTCCATTAGTGTGGTTTGGGGATGGGTAGTTGGGTGGGTTGAGTTCCCGGTAGGTCGGGGCTGGGGCAGTGGGAGGGAAGGGTAGATAGAGGGAGAGAGGGAGATAAAGGGGGACAGATTTCTTCTCTTCTTTTAAGTGTCTGGGTCTCTAGCATGACTGGTGTTAGAGTTGGGTGTGATTTGGTTGGTTACCATGGTTGAGTCGTGTCTCCTTCCTGCCATGGGTCCCATATTTTGTGGAAGGTTTTAGGTGTTTTATGTATTTGCGCTGTTAATCTGTCCATTTCTATGCTCTATTTTTTTGGCAATTGTATTCTGCGTAGGCATCCGTGTAGTGGCCCACACCTCACCCATTGCCCTGCGGGTAGCGAGGGCTACTCTGGCTATCAGTTTGTTTTTGTTTCTAGTGTGTGTTTCTAGTGCTTTGGATAGCAGGAGGGCCCAGGGGTCGAGCTGGCAAGGTTTGGATAGGATTCTAGTGAGAAGTGAGGTGATGGCTTGCCAGGTGGGTTTTAGTTTAGGGCATGTCCACCAGCAGTGGTAAAACGTCCCTTCTTCTCCACATTGTTTCCAGCATAATGTTGTGTGTGTGCTATGAATGATGGCTAGTCTCTGAGGTGTTAGATACCATCGTAAAAGCATTTTATACGCTTGTTCTTTGTGTGTTACACAAATAGTAAGGGAGGAGGCTGCTTCCCAGATGTCTGCCCAGTCTGTTGGCTCCTCTGGGGGTCCCAGGTCTGTTTCCTATGCTTTTATGTATGGTAGTATCAGTTGTGTGTTGTGTGTTGTGTGTTGCTGTTGTGTGGTATAGGTCTGCTACTTGTCCTTTTCTGGCGGGTGACCTGACACAGTCTCTCTCAAAGCTGGTTAATTGTGCTTTGCCAGCCTGTTGTATGCTGGAAGTTGTGGCGAAGTTTCTGAGCTGTATGTATCTGAAGTAATCAAATGTTGAGAGGGCTGTGGCGTCTGGGATGTTATGAAAGTCAATGAATTGGTTATTCAGGAAGAGGTTTCCTATTCTTGTTATGTCCCGTTTCTCGAATTGGGCGTAGTGTTTGGCCTCCATTCCTGGTGGGAAGAGTCTGTTTCAGAGGATGGGGGTCATGGGTGATAGGTATGAGGATAGGTAGAATTTTGTGTGTAGCTTGTCCCACATGTCCAAGGAGTGTGTGATCATGGGTGCTGTTGGGGGGGGGGTAGTGGGCGTGCCTGTCTTGGTAGCCACATATATAGGGAGGGGTGGTCCCACCAAAATATGGAGTGCTCTATGTCCACCAATCTTTTCTTTGAAGGCGGCAAGTGCCACATTTGGATCTGTGCTAGGTGAGTTGCATAGAGAAAGTGTTGAAGGTTTGGCAGGCCCAGGCCTCCTGCTTTTCTAGGGATATATAGGGTTTCTCGATGTATTTGAGGTTTGTTTCCATTCCATATAAATTTGTTTATGGCTGATTGTAGTGAGGTGAGGTCTGGTTTGCGAAATGGTATAGGGAGAGTCTGAAAAATATACAAGAATCGGGGTAGAAGATTTATTTTAATGTAGACGACCCGTCCCATCCAGGAGATCCCATAGGAGTCCCATGTTTTGAGATCGGCATGTGCTTTTCTTAGCATCGGAGTGTAATTTTCTTGATATAGTGATGTGACTTCTGGCGTAAGTCTGATGCCTAGGTATGCTATGGTCGCCTTGCATAAACATAAGGGGAACTTTGACTGTAGGTGTGTGAGGGCGTTGTCTGTCATGCATATTGGGAGGAGTTCTGATTTTTCTAGGTTGAGTTTGTATCCTGATATCATGGAGAAGGAGTGGATTAGGTGTAGTAAGTGTTCGATGGACGTTGTCGGGTTAGTCAGGGTCAGGAGGACGTCGTCCGCATAAGCGGATACTTTGTAGGGTTGTCCTCGGATTTCTATTCCTTTTATTTCTGTACTGGATGGTATTGCTTCTAGGAGGGATTCTAATGAGAGGGCAAATAACAGTGGGGAGAGGGGGCAACCCTGCCTCGTTCCATTGGAGATGGTAAATTGAGGGGGGTTGATGTAAGGTAGTAGTAGTGCTCCTTGCATGTTGTTGCGGTTTGCTTCTAGGAAGTTTTGAAATTCGGGTGGGAAGCCGAAGTGGGTGAGAGTGTGGGTGAGGAAGGGCCATAGGAGGCAATCAGACGCCTTCTCGACATCTAGGGATATGATCGCTGTGGTGATTTTTCTATGTCGTGCATACCATATGAGGTCTATTGCTCATCTGGTGTTGTCTGCGGCTTGTCTATTGGGTATAAACCCAACTTGGTCTGGGTGTATGAGACTGTTTAGAAGTGGGTTTATTCTGTTGGCCATAACCTTAGTCATAATTTTAAGGTCTATGTTCAGGAGCGATATGGGGCGGAAGTGTCCAGGTTCGTCATGAGCTTTGTCTGGTTTGGGGAGCAGGCATATATTTGCCATTACCATGTCCATAGATGGCTTGTCCCCTCTGAGCATGGCGTTGAAGACTGCGCACAGGTGTTTGAGTAGGTGCGAGCTGTGTACTTTATAGTATAGAGCTCCAAAGCCGTCCGGGCCCAGGCTTTTGTTAGGTTTAAATGATTTTAATACTATGGTAATTTCTTCGACCGTTACCTGTTCTGCTAGTGTCTGGCTAGTTGCGAGGTTTAATGTGGGAAGTCGTAGTGTTTCTAGGAAAGTTGAGATGAGGTGGGAAGTGTTTTGTGTGGTTGATTGTTGTGTGGTGTCATGGTTTTAAAGGTCAGTGTAATAGGTCTGGAAAATTTGTCCTATCTGTTCTGGTATGTCACTCGTTTGTCCGGTTGGTGTGCGGACCTGCAAAATCTGTTTCGATTGGATGCGGTGTTTCAGTTTCCGTGCGAGCATCGAGTCTGCTTTATTGCTTTTTTCATAGTACTTCTGCTTGAGCCACATTAGGGCTCTGGCTGTATCTTCTGCAGTTATTCGTTTTAGGAGCTCTCTAGCTGCTGTCAGTTGTATTTGGATGGAGGGTTGTGGGTTTAGTTTATGTAGGGCTTCCAGGCGGTGTATTTCCGCCATGGTGTCCTTGATCCGTTGGACCCGTCTTTTCTTTCTTGCCGTTGCTAGGCTAATCAGTTTTCCTCTGATAACGGTCTTGTGGGCCGCCCAGAGTGTTATTGAGGAGGATGTTGATGGGGCGTTCAGTTTGAAATAGTCCGCTAAGTCTTTAGCTATTGTGTTTGTTATTTCGCTGTTGTATAGTAGTAGGGGTTTTAGTTTCCATGTCCATGGTCGTATCAGGTTGGGTATAGTCAGTGTCAGGGATATGTCGGCGTGGTCCAGCCAAGTTATTGAACCTATGGTGGAGGTGGTGATTTGCGATATGGTGTTGGGTGTTGTTAGAAAGTGGTCTAGCCGGGAGTAAGTCTGGTGGGGGTGGGAATAGAACGTGTAGTCCTTGGTGGTGGGGTGCTGTGCTCTCCAGATGTCTATCAGGTTCTCTGTGGCTAGAAACTGCTGGAATAGCGTGTCACATTTGGATGGTTTATTTGGTCCTTGCTTTTGAGTTGTCCTATCTAGTTGTCCTATCTAGTTGTCCTATCTAATCTCCCCCTATGATGAGGCGGGTATTAGGTTGTGACTTGAGGTGGGTAGAGAATTGTTGCCAGAAGTTGGTGTCTGGTGTAGTGGGGGCATATAGGGAACAAAAGGAGTATTTGTGAGTGCCTATCTTCCTTGTGATAGTCACATACCTGCCTTGTGGATCTGAGGTCGTGGTGATGTCCGTCAGTGGGCAGGATGTTTTTAGTAAAATAGCTACTCCTTTTGTTTTCGTGTCTGGTGAATTTGCCTTGAAACTCTGTTTATAGTAGCGGTTGGTCAGAGGGAAGTGTTATTGTACTGTGAAGTGAGTTTCCTGAATCATGAGTATATCGGCTGTGTGCCTTTTCCTGGGTGAGTTGAGTCCCTTGGTATTGAGCGACATGCACTTAATCTATATTGGCATTTTGATCTTTTTGGTGTTGGCGTTGTATTTGGTCTTTTGGGTGAGCGTGTGCCTTTGGGCAAAGTAGGGTGTAGGGGGAGGCGAGAGGGGGTAAGGAGTGAGGGTGAGTGGGGGAAGTGGGGGGAGGAGGTAGGGTCCCTCCGCCCCGACCCACTGGGCAGGGAAGGTGGGGGTTACTGGGCTTACAAACTATGCCAGTAAGGTGTGGGTCCTGCCGCCTGACCGCTCCTCTCCAAGTGTGGGTGGAGGTGGTTTTAGTGAGCGGGCAGTGAGGGTTGGGAGTATAGGTAGTAACCTTTTGAGAGGTTGTCCACAGTCGGGCGATGACTGCTGTTTATTAGCCGTGAGAATATATCATCCACCTTTCAACCTTCGTTCGAGGCCCGAGCTCTTGAGTTGTTTCCAGGTCTCTGTCTCTAGGTAGTACCATTATGTAGTTTAACAAAGTTGAACATTCAACATTTGGACATATCTTAATAACCTGTAAACATTCAAGTTGTGCTATGTAGACACCAATTATTCAAAGTTCCTATTCCCCATTACGGACTGCTGTCTGAGCAGAGCTATGAGGAGTCTGTCGGGTCCAATGCTTATGCTTGTCCCCCGTGGGGCCTGTACCAGATCCCCGGGAAGGGAGGTTGTCATTTCTGCCTATCTGAGGTAGCTAGGGTGTTCGAGTAGTGTGTCGGGCAGTCTGTTCTCGTCTCTGTCACTTCTCCGTTAGGTCTAGAGTCCATCGGTCAGGGGTTTCTTCGCTGAGATTTGGGTTTATCTCCATGTCGTTTTGTCGTGGTGTGCAAGTCTGTTAGGTCCGGGGGTCCGGACTGCTCTCCAGTCCTTTTTTGGATATGTCTTTCTATTTGAGGGGCCGTGCACATTTTGTGCCTTTTTCTCTCAGGGGGGTGGGGGCTGTCCGGAGCTAGTCTCAAGTAGTGTCGGGAGCATGGCACCCCCGCTGCCATGCGCCCACCCCAGGATACATCCCGACGCGACTGCGAGGCCCAAAAGGCCATCTCCCCCGCGCCCGACCCATCCCAGGCTACATCTGTGCTGCGTCGGTTCTTTCAGTTGCGCCCAGGGACCCCGCGTCCTCCCACCCCACGTCCCTCGTCTGAGGCCCGGGGGGCTAGGGGAGGGAGGGGCCCGGGCACCCTATACTCTCCACTTATGTTTGTTGTCAGTCACCTCAGTTGATTACAGCTTTCTGTATTGCCATTTTTCCAATTTTTCCATTTTTTCATTTTCATTCCCCCCCCCAACTGAGCATTGGCTTATAGAAGCACTGGCTTCCTAGGGATACTCGTGGTCCTCCCCTCCCCCCCCCCCCATCCCCTCATTATAGTTTTTGAGCCTTAATGTTTTGCATTAAACGTCCTTCTGGATGCAGTGTGGATCGCCTTGTGTGTCTCAGGAATCTAGGGGGGTGTCTCAGGAATCACATGGGGGTTGGGGTGCAGGACGTTAGCTAATGCCTGGGGGGGTTATACTTGCGCTCTCCCTGGTATTGAAGCTCGTATGTGCGATCTGCTTTCTGTGCTTTTTCCAGGGTCTGTCCAGGCTTATGAGTAGACTTGTTGTCAGGTTTGCTGGTTAGTTAGGCTAGTGAGTTCAACAGGGGGTTCATGTCAGTGCAGTCCATCCGTGGGGTCAGGGTAGTCCTGGTGTCTGTTCTTTATGGTTGGTAGGGTTCTCGTCTAGAAAATCGTCTTCTTCTTGGTGAGGATGTCGCATTCTGGTCCTCGCGGGATCTCTGTCGTGGGTCCATGTCAATGTGTGGGAGGCCTAGTTGCTCCACGAAGTCATGTACTCCCGAGATGTCATGTAGGACATACATTCTGTCTTCTTTACGGACCATTAATTTAAAAGGGTGTCCCCATGCATACTGCATTCTCTGTTGCGTTAGGGCTAGTGTTAGCGGTCGGAGTGCTCTCCTTTTCTGTAATGTTCTGGGGGCCAGGTCTTGAAAGAACTCGACCTGGTGGCCTTCTATTTGCAGTGGGGTGTCCCTTGCGGCCCTCATTAGTGCCTCTTTCACATGAAAATAGTGCAAACTAATAATAATGTTGCATGGCTGATTGGCATTTGTGGATGGCGCCCGCAGGGCCCTGTGAGCTCTGTCCAGTTCTGCTGGGGGGTGCTTCTGGAAGGAGACTGCAGAATGTTTCTTTTAGTGCTGAGTAGTTCTGCTGTGATTGTTTCAGGTAGGCCTCTGATCCTTATATTATTTCTGTGTGATCGATTGTTGAGGTCCTCCTGCGTTTCTTCTAGGGTGCGTATTTGTTCACGCATGTCTTGCAGTGCTCTGTCCTGCCTGGAGGCCGTTGTTGTAATTTCCTCCATCTTATCTTCTACTGCTAGTGTGCGTTTTGTGAGGTCTTCTAAGCTTTCCTTTATTGGTGTCAGATGTTTTGTTAGTTCTGCTGCCATGTTTATGTTGATGTCTCTCAGCAGCGTTTTAAGGTCCCCTTTGCTAATCGGGGCCTGATCGTGTGTGTTCTCTTCCTTCCCGCCAGCTTCTGTATCAGACTCTGAGTCCTGGTGCTCCCCCGTGCATTGTAGGCCGCCTTCTGAGCGGGCGCGAAATATCGACGCCACCATTGATCCGTTCTTGGATTTTTCCCCCATTTTCTGTGTCCGGCTATCTCCCGGGTGCTTCTTGAGGTGGACTGGTGTGTTTTCGTCCGGTGTTATTTGCTGTTGTAGGCTAGTTTCTCGCCACGATTTTGCGGAGCTCCAAGCCTGTGCGTCCATCTGCTCTGGAAGTCAGGCGCCGCCCTCCCAATCCTTTCTTTTTTTAATAAGCTTTACAAGCGAGGATTTCTTATTTGGGGAATTCAATCCTTGAACATTAATAGACATAAACCTAACCATACAGTAAAAGAACCAACATACAATGATTGCTTACACCATCTGTGCTTTCGCCCATAGGAACATTACCTTTACAATACCAAACATACATATAACATTTAAGAGAACACCCCTGAGTCTCTCATAGTCTCCTCTCTCATTGAGCATCAACTTCAATCTCATGCTTGGATCCTCGGTGTGAGAAGGGGCCTAGACGTACAAATTTAAAAGCAAACACATAACACCTACCAAGAAACTCAAAAGTCTCTCGTCCTTTGACAGACCATGCCATTATCATAGCCCTTTCCACAATGGCATGGTGTAGCAAAGGACAATAATCGTCATAGACAAAAAATATTGGTTCACTAACGAACCTCTGCAATTAACGCGCACTTTTATTATTTTTCTCCGTAATGTCCAGAATTATCATTAAGCTTACCAAAAGATAAAAACTAAATAAATAATTGTGTAAAGAAAGAAAAAAAAACCCACAAACATTACTTAAGTTATTTTCTATAACTCTAAGGTTATATGTGAAAATGACTTGAAGGAGTCCCTCCAGTGCACTTGCTTATCCCCTTTGTTTATTGGACAGGTTAAGTTTAAAGAAATGAGCAGCCATACAGTTGAAAAAAAGCATAGAGGCAGTCAGAGACACAAGTCAAGAGGGGTGGGGAGAAATCAGGGGAGGACAGATAAATATGCGTGTCATCCGCATTGAAATAATAATGGAACCTGAAGGAGCTGAGGAGTTTACCAAGGGAGGCAGTATAGATTGAAAACAATAGTGGACCACGGACAGACCCTTGGGGAACACCAACAGAGGGGGGTTGGGGAGAAGAGGCAGAGCCAGAGAAAGAAACACTGAAAGAGTTCTGAGAGAGGTAGGAAGAGCACCAGGAGAGAGTGGCATCTCATAGACCGAGATTACGAAGGATGAGAAGAAGTTGTTGATGAGCAACAGTGTCAAAAGCAGCAGAAAGGTTGAGGAGAATTAGGATAGAGTACTGGCCATGGGATTTTGGAGTGATAAGATCATTGGATAGTTTGATCACAGCTGTTTCAACAGAGTGATGAGCGTGGAATCCAGATTAAAATGGGTCAAGCAGAGTGTTGGATGCAAGGAAGTCTGTCAATCTCACATACACAACTCCTCAAGGATCTTGGAGGCAAACAGCAGTAGCGAAATAGGGAGGTAGTTGGACAGGGAATTAGGGTCAAGGCTGGGCTTTTTTAGAATCAGGGTTATGGTTGCATGTTTGAAGGGTAGAGGAAATGTGCCAGAGGAGAGGGAGAGATTAAAAACTTTAGTGAGAGGCAGAGCAAGAGAAGGAGACAAAGTGCGGATGAGATACAAGGGAATAGTATCAAGGGAACAGGTGGTGGGGTGGGAGGACCAGAGCAGAGCAGAAACCTCTTCTGCTGTAGCGGGTGCAAATGAGCATGGACAGGTGAGGGAGTGTGTTTGGGGGAAAAGTTGGTAGGGGATGGAGACAGATGAGAGATCTATTCAATGATTGTAGAAATCTTCTCAGTGAAGTGAGTTGCAAAGTTTGTGCCAGTCAAGTTGGTAGTAGGAGAAGGAACAGGGCGAAGAAGAGAGTTAAAAGTATGAAACACTCATTCCGATTCGCAGGAGAGTGTGGTTGAAGAAGTTTTCTTTTGAAGAAGAAATAGCAAGACTGTAGGAGCGCAGCATAAATTTATAGTGGAGGAAGTCATATGCAGAGTGAGACTTTTTCCAGCAGCGTTGAGCAGTTCTGGAACATTTTTGGAGGTAACGGGTCAGCTTGGTGTGCCAGGGTTGTAATTGGGGGTGCTTGCTGTGTTTAAGTGTAGGAGTTGCCATGATGTCCAGTTGAGGGAAGAAAGGGGAGTTGTAGAGGGAGGTTGCAGTGTTAGGGCAGATGAGGTTTGAGATAGGTGAAAGGAGACTTTGGAGGTTGGTGGAGAATTGCTGTAGGTCAAGACAATACGGGGTATGCTGATGTCAATGGACAGCAGATGGTGGTCAGATAGAGGAAATGGAACATTGCAGAAATTAGAGGTGGTACAGAAATTGGTGAAGATGAGGTCACGAGTGTTTCCTGCTGTATGAGTTGCTGAATTAGACCATTATGTGATAAATTATGGCACTTCTTAGAGGAGTGAGTTTAAATAGGCGGAATGTGTGGACTTCAAAGTAAGGAACAGGTGGGGCAGGGGCAATGAAGATTGGTTGAAACTTACATTGAGGGAAGAGAAGGATGCCTACACCACCTCCTTTACAGTTGTTTGGTCTAGGAGTGTGGGGGAATTGTAGCCCACCATAACATAAGAAAGCAGAAGTAGTGCTATCCGAGGGGCACAGAAGTTAGTGCATGAAGTGTGAAATAATTTGAGATGAAGAGGTCATGTATGGCTGTTGATTTGATTTTGCTGCAGATGGAGCAGGTGTCAGGGTGCACACTGAATATTGGTAGATGGGAAAAGACGGCATGGTATCGGGATGAGATTTGTGTGGTTTCTGGTTGTCTTGTGTGAGCAGAGGAGGTGAAGGGCCCAGGGTTGGGAGAGACATTATCAGATTTGGAGGGCCATGTACTAAACCTACAAAGATAGGAAGATCTAGGCAGAGAGGAGGAAACTTAACCTTTATTGATAAAAAATAAAATAATGCAAACACACAAAAAATAGATAAAGATAAAAAGTATATTTTTTGTGTGTTTGCATTATTTTATTTTTTATCAATAAAGGTTAAGTTTTATTTTTAGCATTACATCAAGGATAGGGTTTCCTCTTTTGGGTTGACTTAGTGTAGGGACAAGGAGTTTCCTCCTCTCTGCCTAGATCTTCCTATCTTTGTATTTTTCCTTAAACGTATGTAAGGGTTACCCCCTTTTAGGATTCCCCTGACACACTTATAGGCTGGTTGTCTTTGGCCACTGGCTTTTTTCTCCATCTACTAAACCGCATCCTAATTTGGTGTCTGATGTAGGGGAACCCTGCATGAGGGTACCAAATTAGGGGGGACATCTACTAAATAGCTGAAAGAGGAACATTTAGAATACCCTTTTCTTAAATTTGCTCTGTCAGTTGCCTAATACACAAATTTGGAAAAAGTGTGTTGGCGCTTTGAAACACTTTACACTTTACATACACATTGTAGAACACTGTGTATGTTACAAAAGAAAGTGATTCAATAACACCTATACATCAACATAAGATATAAAGTGTAAATCATTCAAAAATTACACCCAGTGTATACTTATTATTATTTTATTATTATTTATAAAGCACTGTACATACACAAAATAGTATTATGAATGATTCCAATGATAAGGTTCAACATTTTCCATTTACAGGTGGGGGCATAAGGATGTTTTAAATGGGGACTAATATGGGAATCATATTTACCACTTTTGGGTTGTAGCTATAGATTAATTATAAAAAAAAAAGTTTTTAATGTAGTGGCTTGCCATCAAGAGTTTTTGATTATTTGCCCGCTGGCTGCTACTGAGGCCAAATAGTACTTAAATTATCATTTAGTTGCAAAAAAGTGAGTGAACAATCATTTGTGAATGTGCACCTTACCAGATGCATTTGGTTCAGAATTCTATTAAAGCTGGCGCGTGGTGTGTATTCCAAATCCCATGCTTTGTCCTGTACGAAATCCCATGATTTGTCGGATACGAAAGCACAGATTGTAATTGGGAGTCCAAATGCATCTGAGCGATTGCTGCAGATTCCCCTGGGCTGAACGAAGCGACATTAGATCATTTTAATTGATATTTAGTGAATAACCCTTTGCAAATCTGAGCATCTTGCCACTTGCTGTTTGTATAGTGCAGTGTACAGAGGAGGTACTCCCAGTTTATTTATGGTAATGGGAAAATTTGTTACAGGATGACAGTGAAGTGTACTGCATGGCCAACCCTGGGCAGATGCACAGGATACAACTCACCTAATTGCCCTGGGGCTGAAGCAAAACTTGATGCCTGGCCCAGTCTAGAGCCCCAAATGGGCCTCTGACAAGCACTGGGTCTAAAATATGTTTTTTATTATAATTGGCCCTAAGGGGCTGGGACATACTTCTGTGGCTGGGACATAACTTAATCAACAGCCCCATAAATTAATTAACTGCCAGACCCAAGGATGCCTATACAAAAACACCCCAAAAACAAAAGTTCCCTGCATGCTATCCCCAAGTATCATACAGCCCCAGAGAACTCTGGTTTCAAGGGGAAAACTGTCCAAAAATGGAGGTGTCTAGCCTGAGATATTGCTAGGTGAAGATTGACCGGGCCACGACTATTCTCTGATCTAGCGCAGAGTTCCATGATATTTGGTGGTAAGTCCTGCTTACCGATAACGGATTCCTGTGGCTCAGAAGAAGGTAGTTCCCAAAAGTACAGGGTGTTTACGTCTCTCAGGTACTCTGAAGCTCTTATTTTTGTAGCCCATGTTGTCAGCTGGTGGTTGCAGTAAATTAGGCGTTGTCTTGTTTGGTATTGCCAGGGTTAAACCTTGTTTTGTTCAGTCTTGGTGCGGAGCTGCATTGGAATGCATCCGCTCAGTCTGCTAGTCAGCCACAGCCCCCTCTGTGATTATTACGGTAAGTATGAATACATTTTCCTCTTTCCTGTCCATATCCATGGCAGCACAACAATGGGTAATACCCAAGCAAAACCAAGGGAGGGAAAAGAATACACTGACTACAAAATATTTCGTAATGCAAGTGTATTAGCAAATCTATAAGTGAAATCATACAAAAAGAAAGACATTAGTTGGATGCTGAAAGGACACTTTTACCAAACTTGTCCCATTGACTAGCTCTGACATCTATTTGATAATGTCGAATAAAGATGTTAACCGAAGACCATGTAGCTGCTCTGCAGATAAGCTCTGGAGATACTCTCGCTGCGGCTGCCCAAGAGGAGGAAAGGGACCTGGTCGAGTGAGCCTTTAGACTGCTAGGTACTGGAACCCCACTGGCACAGTAAGCCTGAATGATAGCGGAGACAATCCATCTGCTCACGGCCTCTTTAGAAGCTTGGCGACCTTTCCTAGCCCCATTCGGGATGATGAATAGCTGATCCGACGAACGCCAGACAAGAGATCTGTCAATATAGATTCTTAAACATCTTACCAAGTCCAGTGGAGAAGAACCTCCTTCTTGGGAATGTTCTTCTTGCGTCAGGGCTGGAAGCACTATGTCTTCATTAACATGAAAGGCCGTGGTTACCTTAGGGCGAAATTATGGAATGGTTCTTAGAATCACCCTGTCTCTGTGAAACACCGTGAAAGGCTCTTTGACTGATAAGGCACTGAGCTCTGAAACCCTTCTTCCTGATGCTAACGCCACCAGCAAAACTGTCTTGATGGTAAAAAGATGAGGAGAGATGGACTCCAAGGGTTCGAAGGGAGCTGACTTCATGGCTTGTAATACCAGGGGTAGATCCCATGGGGGAGCAAATGGCTTGATCGGAGGTTTACTCTTGAGGACTGCAGCAAGAAACCTGGATACATCTGGATTAAAGGCCCATTTGTGGTCAGTGAGAGCTGAAAGAGCGGAAACATATACCTTTAAGGTATTGTAGCTCAAACCCTTATCCAGACCTGTTTGTAGAAACACCAAGATGTCTTTAATAGCAGGATGGTGTATGTTAACCTGCTTGGGAGAGGCCCAGGAAGAAAAAGTGTCCCAAATTCTATAGTAGGTAGAGGAAGTGGTCCGCTTCTGAGCCTGTAACAGGGTATCTGTGACTGCAGCCAAGAAACCCTTCTCTAGAAGGCCTTCAGGTTGAGTGATGCTGGGTCTGGGTGTAGGATAGGACCCTGGTGCAGAAGAGAAGGAACTGCTGGAAGATCCCATGGAGGTTCCTGACAAAGGCTCAGAAGAAGAGGGAACCAAGGCCGGCGAGGCCAGTATGGGGCAATCAGGATCATGGAAACTGGTTCCTGCCGAATCCTTCTTAGTAGAAGAAATATGAGGGGAGACGGAGGAAATGTGTGAACTCCCATCTGCATGAAAGGGCATCCCTCTCCCAGGCCTGCGGTTCATGACCCTTCAACAAGAATCCCTGGAGCTTCTTGTTGTTGTTGGTGGCCATGATGTCTATCTGAGGAAGACCCCATTTCGTCACAATATCCTTGAAGACTTTGTCTGAGAGGCTCCACTTTCCTGGGTCTATTCTTACCCTGCTGAGGAAGTCTGCTACCGTATTCTGCACTCCTGGCAGATGAATCGCCACTATAGGTTCTTCTGTGCCCAAGACATCAGGGGAATCATCAACCTTACCATACTGCGACTTCGGGTACCTCTTTGATGATTGATATGTGCTACTACTGTAGCATTGTCTGTTCTCACCTTCACCCACTTGTGCTTTAGTAAATGCTGAAAGTGTTCCAGAGCTCTGAAAACCGCCAGAAGTTCCAGAAGGTTTGAGTGGGTCTCGTGTGCATGAAACTCCCACTTCCCCAGGGTGACCTCGTTCTGAAGGTAGGCTCCCTAACCCCAATGACTGGCATCTGTTGTTATCGTAATCCAGGGAATGTTCCCCAGGGGGAACCCTGAAAACAGAGCCTTCTTGTTCATCCACCATGTCAGGCTTAGATGGACCGGGGTGGAAATCCTGATGGGCTGGAGTAGATTCTTCCCTCTGTATTGGGAAAGAAAATTCCTCTGGAGTGCTTGTCAAGCCTATGGTTGATGACATGGATCCTAGTAGGCTCATGACTTTCTCTGCCGTGGCGACCTTGACTTTTCGTATCTCCTTCACCTTCCTGGTGAGCTTTACTCCTCTTTCTCTTGAGAGCTGAACTGTCCCCAGTGCAGTGTTGAACAGGACTCCTAGATAAAGCATGGACTGTGAAGGAAAAAGGTGACTCTTTTCTCCATTTATCTTCCAGCCGTGTTCCTGCAGGAACTGAATGAAGATCTGTCCCTGTTGCTTGAGAGTGTACCTGTCCTCTGACAGCACCAGGATGTCGTCCAGATAATGAAAAATGGCAATGCCCCTCTTTCTTAATTCTGCAATCAGGATCACCAGGATCTTTGAGAAAGTGCGAGGAGCCGTACTGAGGCCAAAGGGAAGGGCTCGGAACTGGAAGTGCCCTCCTTCAACTGCCAATCTCAGATATCTTTGATGCAGTTGAGCGATCGGAACATGGAAGTAGGCATCTTTCAGATCTACAGACATCAGCCATTGCCCTGGGAAGACTGCTTTGATGATGGACTGAAGCGACTCCATTTTGAATCTTCTTACGTTCAATCACTTGTTGAGAGTGTGAAGATCTAGAATGGGTCTCCATGCTCCTGAGGACTCCATGCTTCTGAGGAATATGTGAGAATAAAACCTGTGTGTTCTTTCCTCCTTTGGAACCTCCATAATGATGTCTTCTTGCTGTAGGGAAGAAATAAACTCCAGAAGAGCCAATCTCTTGTCTCTGTCTCCCGGCCAACTTGTAATTTGAAAACTGCGACGAGGTGGGGCATCTCTGAATTCCAGAAGATATCCTCTTTTAATAATGTCCAGCACCCACTTGTCTTTGGTAGAAGACTCCCAACCTCATTTGGAATAGAAGGAGGCGTGTTCCTACCCCTCCAGGCTGGGAGATCAACCCGTCATAAAGCTCTCGTGCTCCTGCTGAATGCAGAGCCTCTGGATCTTCCTCCCCTGACTGAAGACTGTCCCCCTCTCCAAGGCTGGGATCTTCCGTATTCTCTACCTGGTCTGTAGGATTTGAAGTCCTGAAAGGAAGATTGATCTGAAGGTCTTTTGGGTCAAAAAGATCTCTTAGGCCTACGATCTTGAGGCAAAAAAGCATTCTTGCCATCTGCCGCTTTCTTTTTTTTTTTTTTGTAAATATATTTTTATTTGCATGTTTCATGCACACAAAGAGAAAGGCAAAACATTGAGACTCGCAGGTCTTTGCTATTATCATGCAGTGTGCGTACAGAGAGAATGACGACGCATTGAGACTCGCAGGTCTCCACTAATTTAACCATGAATATAAAACTGTAAAAAATGACAAACATGTTAACTGGTCCATTTCTGTGTCTTGCTCTTCAACATTTACACTCATTCTAATATAGTTTTATACAGTTGCATGCTCTTTTGGTCTCGTAGGCCCGCGATTACGTCAGTCCCACAGGTCCCTTGTGGGTATTGCGTGTGTGTGTATGTCTCCGTTACTTGTGCCTATCTGTGAGAATGTCGCGTGACAGCCCGGGTCCTATGGTCTGCCTCTCTCATCCCCTCCCCTCTTTGGAGTGCCCTGTTTAGTTGAGGCGGTCTCCTCGTCTATGTGTCAGGGCCCCCCTTGTCATTTTTGGTGTTTTTTGGGCCTTCTAGTGTTGGTTAGCCCTTGGTACCAGCGGTAGACCCACCCATGTGTGGCTGTCTTCCCCGCTCCTCTCTGGGTTTGTGGCCTCCTGTAGCTAACTGTGTGGTGGTAGTTATGTCATATTAGTAAATTCGGGATCTGTTGTCTTCAGGATCCAATGTGTCCAAGTGTTGAGGTACACTTGGAATGTATCGTGAGCTTTGTGGTGAAGTTCCTCTAGGGATCTCAATTCTTCCATTTGTGTAAACCAGACTCTCAAAGGGGGGGTGACCTGTTTTTTCCAATACTGTGGTATGATCAATTTAGCCGTGTTCAGTATGCGGATTGTGAGTGATCTCTTATACGCCGTTCGTGGGTTTTAGTGTGGTGTAAGAGCATGACTGCTGGGTTGAATGGGACTGGGTCATCTGTAAACTTTGCCAATATTTTGTGAATCTCTGACCAGAATGGGGCTATCTGTTTGCACTCCCACCAAATGTGTAAGAGTGTGCCTCTGTCCTCCCTGCATGTGGGGGGTGGTATGGGATTCGGGCATGTAGTGACTCAGGAGTGTGGTACCAGTGTGTCAGTACTTTATATGCCGTTTCCTGTGTCCTGCTGTAGCTAGAGCAGTGATGCGTTAGGTAGCAGATTTTCTCCCATTCCGCCTTGTCAAGGGTCTGGCCCAGTGCCGACTCCCACTTCCCCATGAACCGTGGTTGGGCAATTGGTGTGAGTGTTATTAGTAGGGTGTATAGTGCGGATACCCCGTGTGCTAGTGGATTGGGTTCCAGGCATAGATTCTCGAAAGGAGTGGTGGCCCTATACAGTGCCGGTCCCTGCGGTAGGGATGTAATGTAACTCCGGATCTGTTTGTATTTGAGGTGCATCAGGAAAGTGTGTTCTTCGTTCCCCCTTAGGTCCTTTAGTGTCTTTATGCAGTCAGTGGTTTGTATGTGTCTGAGTCTGGGTAGTGGGTCCTGTATTAGGCCTTTGAACGCGTTCGGGTCCATCCCCGGCATGAACTCTGGGTTGTGTGTCAGGGGTATTAATGGTGTCGGGTATGATGTTAGGCCGTGTCTCCCTTTTGAGCGGTGCCATTCCCTCAAGGTTGCTCTCGTGTGGGGGAATGAGTCTCTTCCCCCGTATGGGCCCCAGGTGGCAGCCACGGTAGGACTTCAACCGGGACGCCCGCCTCGTGTTCCTCTACCTGCTTCCACTGTTTTTGTGTTCCCGTTTTGGTCCATTCCATGATTCTCATGAGATGGCATGCCCTACAGTATAGGTTGAAGTCTGGCAATGCCAGTCCCCCCCTGTCTTTTGGTTGTGTGAGTAGTGTGTGGCATAGCCTGGGCTTTTTCCCGTTCCAGACATATTTGATGAGGGCTGAGCGTAATGTGGTGAAGTACGCTCTAGGGACCGTTATGGGTATGGTTTGGAATAAGTAGAGAAGGCGCGGTAGGAAGTTCATCTTCACTACTTGTATCCTGCCTAACCAGGAAATGTGTGGGTATGCCCACTCCTGCATCTCCAGGCGCATCTTCTCATGCATTACTGTGAAGTTTTCTTTATAGAGATCCCCTTCCCGTTTTGTTAGCCAGATGCCTAGATATTTAATTTTATGTGTTGCCCATTGGAAGGAGTAGTGTTGGTAGGGGTTCCGCCCTGCGTTCTGGGATGTTAATGTTAAGTATAAATGATTTGGAGAGGTTTATTTTAAAATTGGAGAGTCTACTGAAGTCCTGGAATGCCTTCAGTATATTGGGGAGAGAGATTTCTGGGTTGGTTACGTAGAACAACAAGTCATCAGCATATGCTGCTGTTTTGTGGTGTGTCATCCCCGTCTGCAACCCCGTGATGTCCGGGTTGTTCCTAATGGCCACCAGCAGGGGCTCCAGAGCTAGGATGAAGAGGATCGGGGACAAGGGGCAACCCTGGCACGTGCCGTTACGTATGTCAAACGGCTCTGTCAGGGCTCCATTAACTACCACCTGCGCGGAAGGTTGCTGGTATAGCGCCTCTATCCATCCCCTGATACCTGGGCCCAGCCCGAGGTGGGTCAGGGTCTGGAAGAGGTATCTCCATCCGACCCTGTCGAAGGCCTTCTCCGCGTCCGTGGATAGCAGGAGAAGGCCTTCCGTGGCCCGCCTTTTCCCGTGTATCAGTGTGAGGGTGCATATTGTGTTGTTGCGTGCCTCCCTCCCCATCACAAATCCCACCTGGTCAGGGTGTACCAGGTTGGGCACATGCGTCTGGAGTCTGGTCGCCAGGATTTTGGCTAATAGTTTTAGGTCGTTATTTATGAGCGAGATGGGGCGGTAATTTCCGCACTGCTCCCTATCCCTGCCCTCCTTAGGAAGTATGGTAATATGCGCTGCCTGGGATTGCCTAGGGAGGTGGTGTCCCTCTTTGATGGCGTTGAATGTCAGTGTGAGAGGGGTGTATAGTATGTCTGCGTATGCCTTGTAATAGCAGAGCGGCAGGCCATCTGGGCCCGGGCTTCTGCCGGGTTTTGTTTGTTTCACAGCTGCAGCTAGTTCCTCCTGTGTTATCTCCCCATCTAGGGACTCCGCGGTGTCCCCGTCTAGGGCGGGCATCGAGTGTGCGTTCAGATATTCTGCAATGACGAAAATAAGGGAGCTAGAAAAGCACACTGACAAAAATAAGGGAGCTAGACACCCTTAACAAAAACAAACAGACACCTGAACTGCAAGGACAACTGCTCACATTGCGCAGAGACCTCACCAAAATACTCCAGTCGAGGTACCACATAGACGCGTTGCGACACAAGGCGTTTTTTGCCTTACACGGCAATAAGAGTGGCACGCTGCTGGCGCGCATGCTGACCAAACGTCGGCAACAGACATACATTGACCGGATTAGGGACGGCACAAATACACTACACAGACTGCCCCGGAAGATACAGGAAGTCATACGGGTGTACTATGAAAACCTATACGCTCTCCCAAGGCCACAGAACCACCGGGCGGACTTACGCCTAACATCTGCCGCTTTCTTAATGCAATCATCCAGGTTCTTACCAAAGAGCATGTCTCCATAGAAGGGTAAAGAGCAGAGGCTATTCTTAGATGAAGCATCTGCTGACCAGGATCTGAGCCACAAAGCCCTTCTAGCTGAGATGGAAAATGCCATGTTCCTGGCCACTGCTTTGACCATATCCACTGAGGCTTCAGTAGTGAAATCTACGGCCAGCTTAATGTCTTGTAGACTGCCCATGAGGTTAGATCTGCTTCTGCCTTCTTTGATATCCTCCTCCAAGCCTTCCAGCCAGATCTTCAAAGCTCTGGAGATCGAGGTAAGGGCTACCGCGGGGTGGAGGCCTGTGCCTGCTGCCACATATGCCCTGGACAGGTTAGAGTCCATCTTCTTATCCATGGAGTCTCTTAGAGATCCTGCATTATCCACTGGCAATGTGGTGCGCTTGGCCAGTCTTACCACCACTGCATCCACTTTAGGGGCTGACTCCCAGTGGCCTGCGTCCTTTTTGTCAAAAGGATAAAGGCGAGAAATTCTCCCCTCATTGGGAAGTTTCTTCTCTGTTTTGGACCATTCTTCCATAATGATGCCCTTAATCGCCTCATGAACCAGGAAAGTAACCCTCTTTTTTCTGAGGTCAGAAAAGTATCGACTGGATGTAGAAGGCTCTTCTCTTGAAGGTTCCTTCATGCTCAGAGACTTGCGGACCCTGGAAATTAAGTGATCCACTTCGGTTGGGTCCTTCATAGACACATCCGAAGAGTCATATTGGGAGTAGTCGGGAGGATCTGGATATCTAGGTCTTTTGTGGGCTCTGCCAGCCTCTTTAATGCCTTGGGATACAGCATTCTGAATAATTTGCATCAAATCCGGGGTGGATGATGCGGGACATCCTGCGGACTGTAGGCAATCTGAGCATAGGCGCTTCCCCTCCAGGGCCCTCTTGTCACATGCTTCGCATAGGGACCTTGCGGGAGACTTTCTTTTGGATGTTCCAGTTGTCTTTTTCCCTTTAGTACTACTATAATAAGGGAAAAATATTAGCCAGCACTCTTTTGTTTAGAAGAAAAATTGAAAAAAAATATAGGAAATGGCTTACCCTTGAGATTTAGATAGTGACCTTTTACTTTGAACTGATAAGTCTGAATCCATGATCTCAGATGAATTCATCTATAAAGATTAAGCCCATAAAACACTATAAGGCTTAAAAATAAGGTTAAAAAAACATTAACTGAATAAAAAACAAAAAACAGACCAACTGTGCCTTTAAAAGACTTACCTTCAGTCTGCACCACAAAACTGGGTGAAGACCGCACTGTACCGCTTTAGGTTAGCAAGGGACTGTGTTGGAAAGTTAAATTTCAGTATTGGCGCTTTAAAAAGGGCGCCCAAACTACTGAATGACGTCATTGGAACCGCGACGTACCGCGCATGCGCAACCGGCACTTCAGCGCATGCGCGAAAACGGCATGGCGCGAACGCACTGTCCGCGCATGCACAATGGCGGGAAAAAACGGACGCCAAGCCAGCAAGGAGACCCCAGGTCTCCCAACCTCAGCAGACCGCCAGAAATGCGGAAAAAATACCATGAATAGGGACAGGGGGAAGCCTAGCTCACCAGAGAAGCCCTGTACTCCCCCAGAAGGGAGAATAAACACCGGGCAGAGAACTGCTGAATCAAGAGGAGGAATGCCTCCCAATCAGAGAAGGCAGGATTAACCAGGAAAATGAAGGTAGAAGGGGGTATATCCATACTGTTTATGCCTTGCCCATACCTGCTACCCCTAGGGTCACTGCAGTCAGTAGGGTAGTGGTTCCTTATGCTTGCAACCCCTAGGGTCACTGCACAGGGCCATATACTGGAGCTTCCCAAGGAAGAGAGGCTTAACTCCCCTGGGGCCCAGGGTAAAAACCCTTAAAGTAAGCCATAAAAAAAATAGTTCTCAGTCTGAAAAGACTAATCTGTCCCAGAGATAAGACAGGAACAAAAAGACTGAGGGTAGGAGGGGGTACTTATACCCTTGTTTTAATTAGTTCCTGTCTAACTAGGGATGGGGAGGAGTTACCCATTGTTGTGCTGCAATGGATATGGTCAGGAAATATATATATATATATATATATGTATATATATATATATATATATATATATATACAGTATTTAATACTTTAAGCAGAAATAATAGATAATTACATTTATAAATCCTATATTTGTACTTGTAACTTTCTAAAACTCCATAAAACCTGTACACGGGAGACCATCGTTGTACTTGTGGGACATCACAGCATACAAATATGACAGCATTATGACATTAACAGTTAAATTGCCATGCAGAGCATTTATTAATTGCTCACACTTTTTTACATTATATTCATATTAAATTATGTTTTATATATAAATATTTGATGTGAAATGAAAGCCCTGTTTCTCCTAAACAAATTGATATATATGTGTAGTGCACATAAATTAAAAGAGGAAAATTATGGTTGAACAAACATATAGCTCATATTGTAGTTTTTGTTTTGGTTCAGAACATAGATAATTGCCTCCGTACTGAAGACTTTGATATTATATTACTGTGACTATGATTTTTGTGGAACTCCACTATACATTAATACACGCTAACAACATGGAGCTTGTAAAAAAGAGAGACATTAGGATAGAAAGGAATAGAAGAGGGATTTGGACCCAAAATAGGTACTATCCCTCTTAAATATGAACAATTTGGAGGCATGAAACTGTGCTCACCACCACATCAAGGACTATATCCCTCTCCAGTGCCAGATTAAGAGCCCAGTGGGCCTGGTGCTGACAATTATGATGGGGCCTAATTACAGAATCTTATCGACCAAAAACACTAAAACAGTCATACCTCTCAATTGTCATGTATTTGAATGAGTTGGTGTTGGAGGGAAACTCAAAGGATGCAGCTATAAGAAAACACATACTCTATGCTAATCTCTATATCTAATTTATGCTTTCATCTTTCAAGTAAATCCATACCCCCTAACAGCAGTGTCCACTGAAGCAGGAAGTCAATGGGCGGGGTAAAAGGGTGGGCCACTGGCGCAAATCACATGACCAGAACTCCAAAAAGGGGTGAACGTGCCCAAAAAGTGTCTGTCTAAAGGATTGGAAGGCCAGCCTGGCATCAGTTTACCTATGTATCACAGTATCAGTGTCCCCATGTTGCCCAGTCCCCTAGTCTCCCAGTGTCTGTGGCCCCATTTCTCCCAGTGTCCCAGTGTGTCCTGTGTCACTAGGATACTAGGGGACACTGAGAAACCCAGGGACACTGGGAGACATGGGGACACTGAGATACTTGAGGACACTGGGAGACATGGAGAAACTGGGAGACATGTGGGCACTGAGACACTGGAAGACATGGGGGCACTAGTGGATACAGATATGGAGACACTGAGAGATTTGGGGACACTGGGAGAAATGGGGTCACAGACAGTAGGGACACAGAGACATGGGAACACAGACACTGGGAGACATGGGGTCACAGACATTTGGGGAAACTAAGACACTAGGGACACTGGCTGGGAGGCATGGGGACACAGACACTTGTGAACACTGGGAGACATGGGGGCACTTGTGGACATAGACATGGGGACACTGGGAGACATGGGATCACAGACATTTGGGGACACTGGGAGACATGGGGACACTAGGGACACAGAGACATAGGGACACAGACACTGGTAAACATGGGGTCACAGACACTAAGGACAAAGAGACATGGGGACACAGACATTTGGGGAAATAAGACACTAGGGCAGGGGTAGGCAACCTTTTAGCAGCACTGTGCCGATATAGGATTGAGATGTCACGTAGCGTGCTGGTCCTATTTTCCTTAAATTGAGGTGTGTATGTTGTCGTATTCTGCTTGTGTTATTTATACTGCAGTTGCTTTGTATCGTTGTATTTGTGCATATATGAGCTATTATATTGTATATGTTCAGGAGTATTTTGTGGTATCGTGTATGATACATATGAATGTGGGCTGTGTATGGGGCCTGCTTGTGGAATTGTGTGTGTGGATGGATAAGTTACATTGTGTGTTTGGTAGTGTGTGTATGTGTGGGGATCGTTTGGGGTATTGCATGTGAGAGGCAGCATGCAGGGTTGTGTGCATGTATGTGGATTGTTAGTGGGTTACGTTTGTGCGGATTGGGTGTATGTTTGTGTGTGGGCTGTTCGTATTACTTGTATGAGGGGAGGGTTATTGTGTATTTCTGTGTATATCTAGCTTTGTGGGTTCCAATGGGGACCAGGCTAGCCAGGTACAGGTCAGAGACAGGAGCTGCAACAGCAGCTGTGGGCTGCTCTACTACAGTGTGGATTCCCATTTACAAGTGCTGGGAGGAAGTGATATGAGATCACTTCCTCTACGTGCTGCAATACATAAATTGAGGATTGCCCTTCACCACCTTTTCGTATTAGCAGATATCTGAAGTTTCACTGGACTCCCGATAGGCCAGAGCCTGTTTGGCTCTAGCAGCCTTGACTGCCATGCAAAGACACCTCGAGTGCCGTAGGTTGCCTACCCCTGCACTAGGGACACAGAGACATGGGAACACAGACACTGGCAGACTAAGGGACACTGGGAGACATGGGGACACAGACACATGGGGACACTGGGAGGCATGCGGGCACTTGTGGACATAGACATGGGGACACAGACATTTGGGGACACTGGGAGACATGGGGACACTAGGGACACAGAGACATGGGGACATAGACACTGGGAGACTGGCTGGGAGACATGGGAACACAGACATTTGGGGACACTGGGAGACATGGGGACACAGACACTTGGAGACTAGGGGACACTGGGAGCCATGGGGACACTGATACACTGGCTGGGAGACATGGGGACACTGGGAGACATGGAGACACTGTGTCTCTAGTGTCTCCATGTCCCAATGTGTCTACCTATGTCTCACAGCATCCCCATATCTCACAGTGTCCCCTAGTGTCTCAGTTTCCCCATGTTTCCCAGTGTGCCCTAGTGTCTCAGTGTCCCCATGTGTCCCCTAGTGTCTCAGTGTCCCCATGTCTTCCTGCTGCCTTTCACCCCATCCTTCACATACCTGAGCTGTAGTCTCTGCAGGCTAGGAGCTGCTGTCTGGATTCTTTGTGCTGTGTAGCTGCTCCCCCGCGGATCACTGAGTAGAGAGAGGCAGGGAGGGAGATGCTGTAACTTCTTATCCCTGCCTCTCTCCATACACAGTGACCCCTACTGGCAGGTTCTGGGATATATACTGCAATACCGTCATGGCCAGGCAGCCTCAAATACTGGCTGTGCCTTTAAAATACCAGTCAGGTGGCAAACCTAAGAGTAGAGTGTAAAAAAAAAAAGTAATTTTTTATTTTGTTTATTTTAATTGGGCCTATTGCTGCAGCTCCATCAGCCCCATGTTAATCCGGCCCTGTCCCTCTCCATTGCTGAATAGGGAAGCAGTAGGAAGGGGGGCTATTCATTGTCTATTTACTGATTTTTGCAGGAACATACTGCTTCAGCAAAGTGTTGGCATTGATTACTATTCCTGTCCTAATTAAACAGCACAATATGCAATGGCGGTTACCAACACTGGCATTGTTCTTAGTTTGTATGCCATAACCATAACCATAATCAGATGAAAAATACAGGGCATAGCTTTGGTAAAAACAATTAATTAATTAGATCGAGGAATAAAGGTTTTGTGTCAGTTAAATAACCTACAGGACATTTTAATTTCTGTTTATATCCAGATTTAATCAGGCCTAGTAAATGTTTGAATGCAGGTGCAGCCGTGCAGCAAACCTTTAATCAGGCACTGTTTACATATATAGCTCTTACCAGTTCTACAGTGATTTATAAAGATGTTCTTGTGGATGTATTATGACACATTAATTGTTTGATGAATAAATTGTATCTGTACTGTCTGTTGTTACAAAGTTTGTGGCATTTATGACAGACATTTGTTTCATGTCTTTTGATGTATAATAGTATCTTAGATGCTATCCATGTATTTAAAGTGCTAATAAAGTTATAAGGTCTGATATGATACGCTTATTTCTAGTTACCTGGATATATTTATTACTTCTTTTGTCTGACTGGTGCAATCATTTCACAGGTTATTAATGGTCACTTTTATTTTGACGTTATTTATTTACATTTGGTGCAATCATTACTTATGGTTTTTATTTTTACTTTTAAGTTTGTTTTTTTCTTTTTCTTAGTAGGTTAAACCTGTGTTCTGCCATGGCACTCACTGCAGCACTAGGGTGGTGTATTAATGAAATGTTTTCTCTCACATTTATCTTTCATCAAAAATGGCTTCTTTTACACATACACGTAGACATGTATCATAATAAATTATAATATTAATAAGTACATTTTTCTGTATTATTTTTGTTTGCTTTTCACAACTTTATTGCTCTACATGGAAACGACACACGGACACTGCATTTGACCCGACCTTTATCATTACTCAATACACAACAAACTGTTAAACAGATATTAAGGTTCGGTTCATCCAGAACTGCAGTTTTTCCATACACCTTATTGTGGATGCCATAAGCCTCTACTTTGCACCTTTTTTTGCAAAGTTACAGTAGGAGAGCTAGAGCTAGCTTAGACATAATCATATTATTGTCTTTTAAAACATTATTGTAAAAGGAATTTAACCTTGAAATTAATGTGGAGGACATTCACTGGTGAACATCTATTTTCCTCTTTTAACAGAAAAGTGCACAATATGGAGGAAATGCGTAGTGATAAAGAGCTCAAAACACCTTAAGTGGTATCCCCTAAAACACTTATGATATCCCCTAAAACAAAAACGATATACATACATAAGGCGGAGCTTCTAAAATGTTTTTTCAGTATAAATCTGTGAATAAAAAATGCAAAACAATGGTAAACGCCTGTGGACACTTATAGAATGTCCAAATCCTTCTTCTGAAATAAACTAGAAGAAGGATTAGGACATCCTATAAGTGTCCACAAGCGTTTACCATTTGAGCCATATGAGATTTACGGCTCTAGGGTTGAGAGTGACATCCCTTATGTTTATATAACAGATTCAATTTGTTTCAGCTATATTGCACCATTGTTCTGCATTTTTTCCCCCCACAGATTTATACTGAAAACCCATTTTAGTAGCTCCACCTTATGTAATGTATATCGTTTGTATTTTCCTCTTTTACTTTTTTTAACAAATGAATAATAATGAAATGTCAACTCTAGCCTGTTGTGTGTTATTTAATATATCTGGAGTCATTAATAGTATATATGAAGTCACTTCCCGCTGTGAAATTTTAGTGTCGCTATATGACACTATTGCAAGTTGAGATTTGTTTTGATTTTAATGGCATATTTTTTTGTAATTCTGAAAATCCTGGAAAATGTTTTTTGCAAAAATCGATTTGAATAAGCTTTCCAAATCATTCATAACTGTTAGAATAGTTTCCAAGGGATTTATCTACAGAGATCACCATTAAAGTCTATAGGAATTTTTGTAGATAAAGCAATCAGCATTTTTTCTTACTGTATTAAATCATTTGGACAGTTTATTAAATCGAGGCTTGTATCAAGTGATACTATATGGCAAAGTGAGAATTTTGACTAAATATATACTGGAATATGTTATATATAAATTAACTTTCTCACTCACCCCTCTGTGTGGTATTTTTTTTTGTCTGGGAGTTTAAGAGTTCTGCATAGTTTCATAGCTATTATTAGAACTGCACTCTTATGGACAGAGATCACAGGTGTCTCACCTAGAATCTGTTGAAGTCACTCCCCCAACATGGGGGTCACAGCCCAGAGTGCTCCTATCACAACTGGGACTACTACTGCCTTCAATGTATACCATAGGCGTGCGCAGCCTATTGTATAAGGGTGTGCACCCTAAAGCAGAAACACACACGCCACATATATATATATATATATATATATATACACACATACATATACACATACACACACACAGGGTGAGGGTGTGAGGGTGATGTGTGTAGGTGCTGTGTGCGGGCGCTGTGTGTGTATGTGAAGGTGCTGTGTGTGTGTGTGTATGTGTGTGTGTGTGAGGGTGCTGTGTGTGTAAGGGTGCTGTTAGTGTGTGCTGTGTTTGTATGTGCGAGGATGCGGTGTGTGTAAGGGTGTTGTTAGTGTGAGGGTGCTGTTAGTGTTTGTGTGTGTGGGTGTTGTTAGTGTAAGGGTGATGTATGTGTGTGTGTGCTATTTGTGTGTAATGTGTGGGGGCCGTTTAGTTAATATCCTCCCTTCTTACCTTATGTAGGGAGGGGGGACCGTGTTGCTGCCATCCCTGGTGGTCCAGTGGGGAGTGTACTCTTGCAAGATCTGAGGGTTGCCACAGTAACCGCGGCAACGCTCTGGCCTCGCGAGAGGTTCCCGGCAGAGCTGCTGGCAAGAGCTCCCCGGGTCCTCTCCTGCCTCCCTCCCTGCCTGTGGTTAGGTGATCTTTGATCTCCCTCACTGACCCACGGAGGGAGGCACATAGCGCGTGCCGCGGGGATTAGGGTGTGCCTAGGCACACCCGGCACACCCCGTGCGCACGCCTATGATGTATACATACTTTTTAGTTTCTCCTTGAGAGTAGTCCGTGTTTGTCACCTTGGTTACCAGGGATCTAGGGGAACACTTTCACTGAGGAGGGGTTATGCTTGCTTATATGCATGCACGCCCTTTGTCGTATCACACTAGCAATTGACCACTAAGAGCAAGTTGTGCCTTATTTGTCTATAAACTGTAGCGTTTCTTGTTTTTATAATTCCTGAGGAAAGTTCTGATCCGGAACTGAAATGTCGCCTGAGACATTAAAGGACCACTATAGGCACCCAGACCATTTCAGCTCAATGAAGTGGTCTGGGTGCCAGGTCCCTCTAAAGTTAACCCTGCCTGCTGTAAACATAGCAGTTTCAGAGAATGCTTTCCTATGGACTGACTGAATGCGCGCGCATGCGCTTTCAGCAGATGACGTCGGAAGGAGGAGGAGAGTCCCCAGCGCCGAGGGATCCCGGCGCTGGAGAAAGGTAAGTGTTTAACCCCTTCCTCATTCTAGAGCCCGGCGGCAGGGGGGACATGAGGGTGGGGGGACCTATTAATACTTTTCCTGGCACTATAGTGGTCCTTTAATGTGATGCAATAAAGTAGGAATTTAAAGGAACATTATGGACACATAGCAACTTCATCAAAATTAAGTTGTTATAGTGCCCAGAGGTCCTTGGTTGCTTGTTATCTGAAGGGGTTAAACTGTTCTCGAACGGTTTAACCCCAAAGGTTGCTCTCCAGCTCCAGATCTCCTTGCGCCCAGCACCATCTGGTATGTGAAAACCATAGGTGTGATGGTACTCTGCTTTTAAAGTTTCATATATGTTGCTTGGTGCTCTAATAAAAGCAATATATAATTAATGATATAAATATGTAAAATCCAAAGCAAAATGGCATTCATGGGACATGCAAAAATATGAAAGCTGTATTTTTTCTATTTCCATAATAGTATCTGTTGTTTATAGGAAATGGAAAACATATATGTTTTGTTAATCATGCTGTTTCTAACTTCCTAGTCATTTCGTCATTTCTAGAAATACAAGCTAATCTTTTTAAACATATAAGATATAGGTTTATTCATAGTTATATGTTTCATTCGTATCGAATTCAGAGAAAACTGCTATGTTTATCAATGGGTTAAGCCTTCCTCCAAATCCTCTAGTGGCTGTCTCATTGACAGCCGCTAGAGGCGCTTGCGTGCTTCTCACTGTGAAAATGACAGTGAGAGCACGCAAGCGTCCATAGGAAAGCATTTATAATGCTTTCTTATGCGACCGGCTGAATGCGCGCGCAGCTCTTGCTGCGCGTGCGCATTCAGCCGACGGGGCGGATCGGAGGAGGAGAAGAGGCAGAGAGCTCCCCGCCCAGCGCTGGAAAAAGGTAAGTTTTTACCCCTTTCCCCCTTCCAGAGCTGGGCGGGAGGGGGTCCCTGAGAGTGGGGGCACCCTCAGGGCACTATAGTGCCAGGAAAACGAGTATGTTTTCCTGGCACTATAGTGGTCCTTTAAGGCTATAGCTTTGAACATAGCATTATCATTTTTTTAATAATTCTTTATTTTTGTTGTGACAGGCCAATAACATGAGTACTAACAAGATGTATTCCGCAGGAGGCGCCTAGCAGGATGCATAGTAAAGCATTATAATTTTAAAGGCTGGGTGGTCTGAAAATATTCTGTTTCTGGATGTGGCAATGTCATGTTAAAGGCAGTAGCCAATTCTATATGTTGCAGTATGTCTTTAATATATATTAAATATATAACCTAAGGATCCCATTAATAAACGTTATCAGAAGTTACAGAGGATTTTCAATACTTTATTCAACAGTGTAATTTCTAGAAAAGCATAGATCAATTTAAAGACAAAAACAAAACCTTCAAAAAGAAAGGATAGATATATAGAACATTGTCATGGGATGAAGATGTCAGACACATGTTCATGGGATAATCAGCTCTATTAGCAATTGTTTACTGTACAATGCCAAAGAATTTTTCAGCCCATTAGATACTACAAAAAAAACAAAACATTGATTAGAAGAACATGACGGAAATGCTAACCGAGATCCTGGGCCTTGTCATAGGTCGTGCCAGCAAGATTGTGCATCCAGTGGAAATGTAATTACGTGAATCCTTTTATGGAAATCAGTCAGGGCCTAGCATGTGGAAGTCACTGATACAAAATGAAGTATGTGAATGAATACACAAACTGCGAGAGTTAGCAGGGTGACATCCATGTCTGTAAGAAATACAAACCCATTATTTATTTGACGTCTCATTGTTACCTAGCACTGTGATAACAAAAAAACTGTTTGGAAATGTACTCTCTCTTATAAACCAAAGTTATAGTTATAAGCTGCTACCTCAGAGTAACTAGGGAAATTATTAATAAAATCTGAGTATTTTACTGAGATGTAAGATAATTGTAATCATTTTATTGACCTTGGAAGGATAAAAAAACTTAGTTGGCCCTGCCAGGTATCAAACCTCTTACTCTACTGCAGCTGGAGCCTTCATCGCTGAGCTATCTCATATGTGTTATTGTTAAACCCCAAGAAGTCCATACTTATACACGTGCAAACTAACAATTGTACAGCGCTACGGAATTTGCTGGCGCTGTAAACATAATAAAATAATAATAATATTGTATACTTGCCTTTTCTTTATATTTACAGCATAATTTCTACACCTGGCAGTAAGTCAGATGGCTAACACCAGGAGTTGATGAATATCTTCTGATTGTCATGGGTTTACCACACAAAATACAAAGATGTTCCTCTTTTCTATTTTAACTTTATTCTTCACTCGATTTATTTTAAAGGGACACTATAGTCACCAGAACAATGGCAGCTTAATATTGTTGTTCTGGTGAATATAATAGCTCCCTTCAGGCATTTTCAAGTAAACACTGCCTTTTCAGAGAAAAGGCATTGTTTACATTGCCCCTAGGGACACCTCCAAGTGACCACTCCTTAGATGGCCACTGGGGGGGGGGGCTTCCTGGCTCAGGGCTGCACAGTAGGCAGCCCTGCCGTTCAGCGTCCCCGTGGAGACGCTGAATTTTCCTCAAAGATGCATTGATTTAATGCATCTCTATGAGGAGGTGCTGATTGGCCAAAATGGCGTCAGCGGACCCGTGGAGAGCTGAAAATAAGGTAAGTTTTAACCTGTTCTGAGGGGGTAAAGGGGAGGGGGGCAAGCCACCTAAATGGTGGGTTTTCACTATCGGGTCAGGAATACATGTTTGTAAAGTAATCCTTTAAGTGAAGAGCAACAGCGTAGGGTGAACAAGATTGTTTTATTGTGGAATGTAATACAAAACAAGGATACAACATTTCAATTATGAGGCATTAATCATGTATTACGGGCGAAACGTCGTATTCATGTTTTGTCCTGCATTCCACAATTAGACTATCTTGTTCACCCTATGGCTCTTCACTTGTGGATATATTTTGAGGTTATTGAACCTCTACCACAGAGCTCAGGTGCTACTGATACCAGTGTGCAACACTCTACTACTTATCTGAATTTTCTATTTTAAAACAGTCTTCTTATCAACAGCACAGAACAACTACAGTAATTATGGTGGTGAGAGTGCCCTTTTAAATACATTAAAAAAAACTTTATATGGCACAGTTTGAGTAACTGATTATATTTGATTTGTTTTTATGGACAGCTTGTAAAGTATATATTGAATGAACTTCAATTTACGCAATAAAACATAGCTAAATGCTTGTGTTCATTTATGCTTTTGAAGTCACTTATAAACCTGACTTTGAATTAACCGTCTGCATATCTTTTTAACACTTAAATCAGCAATGTCATGTTTCTATTTTCTTTCAGTTTTCCTTTCCTTATACCTTCGTTCCTAATATTGCTACTCCACCCATTGACACTTTCCTTTATTTATTTATTTTTTTAAATCTTTTCTTCTTTGTGCTGGATCTCAATATCTGAGAGCAGCCATTTTGTTCACCTCATTAAAAAAAAAAAAAATAAGAACAGTTTGACAACTTACCTGGGATCTGTCGGGATAGGGGCAGTAGTGTGTGTGAGGGGTGTAGTCAGGGCCGGCGCGTCCATAAGGCGGCACAGGCGGCCGCCTTAGGGCGCACCGGCCCGGGGGCGCAAATGTCCGGGTGACCGGCAGGAGGGAAGCGCACAGCTCCCCTCTCCTGCCGGTCACTTCTTGTAGCGTGGCCGAGCGCCACCCTGCAGTGCCGCGGACTGTGTGGAGGGGGCGGGGATATGAACGTCATATCCCTGCTCCCTCTGTAGCACACAGCGCGGCTGGCGCCCAGCAGGGGCGGAGCTACCACCGGCCCCCTTCTAATCAGCATGGGAGGAAGTCCTCCCAAGAAGACTAGAGCAGCAGAAGGCAGAGAGGAGGGGGGCTGGGCAGGACCAGCTCCTCCAACTCCCAACTACCTCAGGCAGCACTTTGGATCCCAGGTAAGCCCCCCTCCTGAACCTGTTGGTCAGTGTGTCTGTGTGTATCCATGTCTGTCAGTGTGTGTGTGTGTGTGTATCCATGTCTGTCAGTGTGTGTGTGTGTATCCATGTCTGTCAGTGTGTGTGTGTATCCATGTCTGTCAGTGTGTGTGTGTATCCATGTCTGTCAGTGTTTGTGTATGTATATGTCTCTGTCCGTGTGTTTGTGTGTATCTAAATGTCTGTCAGTGTGTGTGTATGTCTGTTAGTGTGTCTTTGTGTATGTCTATCATTGTGTATGTGTGTATCTGTATGTTTGTCAGTGTGTTTGTATATGTCTGTCAGTGTGTGTGTATCTATGTCTGTCAGTGTGTGTGTATGTATATGTCTCTGTCCGTGTGTGTGTATGTATATGTCTCTGTCCGTGTGTTTGTGTGTATCTAAATGTCTGTCAGTGTGTGTGTATGTCTGTCTGTTAGTGTGTGTTTGTGTATGTCTATCATTGTGTATGTGTGTATCTGTATGTTTGTCAGTGTGTTTGTATATGTCTGTCAGTGTGTGTGTATCTATGTCTGTCAGTGTGTGTGTGTATATAAATGTCTCTGTCAGTGTGTCTGTGTGTATCTAAATGTCTGTCAGTGTGTGTATGTCTGTGTGTCTTTGTGTGTTTGTGTATGTCTATCATTGTGTATGTGTGTATCTGTATGTCTGTCAGCGTGTCTGTATGTCAGTGTATGTTTATCTGTATATCTGTCAGTGTTTGTGTGTATCTGTATATGTGTGTCTGTGTATCTGAATGTGTATCAGTTTGTGTATATGTATATCTGCATGTGCGTCAGTGTGTGTATCTTTGTGTATGTGTATCACAGTGTGTGGGTGTGTGGCAGTGTATGTGTATATGTGCATATATCTCAGCATTCAAACACCAATACTACACACAAATAAACACCTGCATGCAAACAACAACACTACATACAAACACACACCTGCATTCAAATGTCAACACTACATACAAACACACCTCTGTATCAGACACCAAAATTATATATAAACACACACCTACGTTCAAAAACCAACACTACACATAAATGCATGCTTGCATTCAAATGCAAACAGTACATACAAACACACCGCTACAATCATACAAACATACTCCATACAAACACATGCTTACAGTCAAACACACAAATACTGCTCCATGCTAAATACAATA
>OW240912.1:236390310-236470590 GCA_933207985.1 Pelobates cultripes | reverse complement strand
CTGTCACCATAACCACTGCCATTATTATTATTATTACATACTGTGTAACCTGTCACCATAACCACTGCCATTATTATTATTATTACTACATAATGTGTAACCTGTCACCATAACCACTGCCATTATTATTATTATTATTATTATTATTACATACTGTGTAACCTGTCACCATAACCACTGCCATTATTATTATTATTACATACTGTGTAACCTGTCACCATAACCACTGCCATTATTATTATTATTACATACTGTGTAACCTGTCACCATAACCACTGCCATTATTATTATTATTATTACATACTGTGTAACCTGTCACCATAACCACTGCCATTATTATTATTATTATTACATACTGTGTAACCTGTCACCATAACCACTGCCATTATTATTATTATTACATACTGTGTAACCTGTCACCATAACCACTGCCATTATTATTATTATTACTACATACTGTGTAACCTGTCACCATAACCACTGCCATTATTATTATTATTATTACATACTGTGTAACCTGTCACCATAACCACTGCCATTATTATTATTATTATTACATACTGTGTAACCTGTCACCATAACCACTGCCATTATTATTATTATTATTACATACTGTGTAACCTGTCACCATAACCACTGCCATTATTATTATTATTACATACTGTGTAACCTGTCACCATAACCACTGCCATTATTATTATTATTATTACATACTGTGTAACCTGTCACCATAACCACTGCCATTATTATTATTACTACATACTGTGTAACCTGTCACCATAACCACTGCCATTATTATTATTACATACTGTGTAACCTCTGTCACCATAACCACTGCCATTATTATTATTATTATTATTATTACATACTGTGTAACCTGTCACCATAACCACTGCCATTATTATTATTATTATTATTATTATTACTTACTTTGTAACCTGTCACCATAACCACTGCCATTATTATTATTATTATTATTACATACTGTGTAACCTCTGTCACCATAACCACTGCCATTATTATTATTATTATTATTATTATTATTACATACTGTGTAACCTGTCACCATAACCCCTGCCATTATTATTATTATTATTACATACTGTGTAACCTGTCACCATAACCACTGCCATTATTATTATTATTATTATTATTACATACTGTGTAACCTCTGTCACCATAACCCCTGCCATGTATGGACTGGGGGCTGTGCTGAGCCAAGTCGGGGAAGATGGAGGAGAGCACCCTGTCGCATATCTCAGCAGAAAGTTGTTACCCAGAGAAGTGAGTTATGCGGCAGTGGAGAAGGAGTGTTTGGCCTTGGTCTGGGCATTGAAAAAGTTAAGTCCCTACTTGTATGGGCAAGAGTTTTCTCTGGTGACGGACCATAACCCACTCGTTTGGCTTAACCGGGTCTCAGGAGACAATGGGAGACTGCTGAGATGGAGCTTGGCACTACAGCCCTATAATTTTACCATCAGCTACAGACCCGGTAAGCTAAACGGAAATGCAGATGGGTTATCACGACAAACAGACGTTTCCATCACCTCGTAGTCCGGTCATCCCCAAGTTGACCCGCCACAGGGTCAAGCCGGGTCTGCCGGAGTGTCCCACAAGGAGGGAGCCGTGTGACAGAACCATCTGTCTGCTGGATTTTTGCCCGTTCGTCTGTTTGTCCCCCGTTCGTATGAATGGCTGGTTTCTATAGCCCAGCCATTCGAATGACTCTTTTTCCCGAACAAATCTGCCGAACGAACGGCCACCCAAGTGAGGAGTGTGCTGCTGGTTAACAAAGTGATCCCCATTAGAACGTTGTGGTTAACCGCAGACACTTCTCAATTAAACCGAACTCAGGGTGGTCGTCGTTCGTATGTCGACCACGAGGCAGCGGCCATTTTAAATCATGCGAACGCCCAGCGGTGTTTGGCTCTATTTCTATGGAACTGAAAACGGACACTTTTTCTGCCAAACACCGCTGAAACAAGGGAACGCCTGGCTGCCTCCACGAAAGCATGCGAACACCGGCCGTTCGGGAGATTGAGAGCATACAAAAGACTTAACCCAGATAGCCCTCCCATGGAGTCATTCGTATACCGAAAGACTGTAAGAATGTGTGTGGGATCTGAGCGCTATTCGCTAATATGCACTCAGATCCAGGCTATCTGGGGACATGTAATACTAACGGGAAATGTTCAGTTTTCATGTAGTTATGTATTTTTATGTCTTTTATTATTTTATGTTTAAGATGGCGACTGTCCTTGTCCTGGAGTTAATTGAGTTACTTGGTAATTAACTCCAGGGCAGAGGGGAGGGAATCAGAATGCACTGTGGGTAAAATATGTGACTGTGTGTCTGAAATGTCCTTCTATCTGTCTGTAGTTTAAGTCTCCCATTTGGTCCCCTAGGGGAGTGTCCACCAGGTGGGAGACCTGCATAAATACGGGCAGGTAGCCCACAGTAAAACCAGATCTTATTTGACCCTCAATGCGGAGCTTCTGTCTCGTTATTGGGGGGATTTCTTCTTCACGTTTAGAGACTGCTGGATGGAACGAAAGCCGCTTTGGGGATATTATTGTTCGACGGTTACTAGCAGTTCGTATATTGCCGTTCGAGAGTTTGGAGCCGCTCGTGGATTTCGATCGGGAGATTACCGCTTCCCCTGCATTGGGTTCGTGTGTTACAGAGTAAGCGAACGGAGATTGTACTGCAGCCGGGGAAGGTATACTAAACGGCGGTTTGGCTTAAAGACACTGGAGGTGTCTTAACAATTGGTGGCAAGCGACGGGATGAATCCTACAGCACTGGAGGTCAGCTACAAGACATGCAGTACGAGGAATTAAGGCGTGCTACACTTAAGGACATATTGGAACGCCGAGGAAGGTCAGCAAGCAATTTAAAGAAACGGGAGATTATTGCTTTGCTAATGGAGATGGATGCAGCAACGGGAATGGAAAGAGTCAACGTGCCCAGTACCTTGGATTTAACACCCGAGGAAATACAATTTAACCGGGCAGTGCAAATAAGGCTGGCACATTTTGGCCCCAACCCCTCAGCTGACATCGTGGTTCGTGTGCAGGCAGCAGTTGCAGCACAGCAGGCGCTCCGGGAAAGAGGAGCTGCAGCAGCAGAGGTACCGTATGACAATAATGTGGTTGCTAGAAAGAAGGTACCTTTTGCTGCGTTTAAAAATTTTGTGGAAACGGAGGGAGAGATTGATGGATTTTTGGCAGACTTTGAGAGGCAGTGTGCGCTACATCAGGTACCTGCAGATGAATGGGTCACCATCCTCTCTGGGAAATTATCTGGCCGGGCTAGTGAAGCTTTTCGGGCCATCCCAGAGGAGGAGATCACCAGCTACCGGGCTGTGAAAGAGGCGCTCCTAGCCAGGTATGCGGTGACCCCAGAGGCGTACAGGCGGAGGTTTAGAGAAACCAACAAGCTGGTTGGGGACTCTTATGTGGAATGGGCCTGCAGAGTCCATCGTACCGCAGCCCACTGGATGGCTGGATGCCAAGCGGTAACTGGGGAGGAGGTATTACAAGTGTTCCTGCTGGAGCACTGTTTTGATAGACTACCTGCTGGGGTCCGGGAATGGGTCAGAGATAGAAAACCCTCTACCCTACCCGAGGCTGCCCGTCTGGCAGACGAATACACGGATGCCCGCAAGTTGGATGCTAAAGCCCCTGCCAGACCGGAGTATCGACCAGCAGTAATACCCGCTCCTTCAGTCTATCAACCCCCAGTACACCGTACCCCAGCCGCACCACCAGCTAACAATTATGTGCAGCCAGCCCGATTTAATGCCCGTGAGTATTCCCAACCCATCCGGTGTTTTGGGTGCAAGCAGTTGGGGCACAAGCGTCCTGAGTGCCCACTGAACAGTGCCAACCAGGCTCAGTCCTGGAGGAGACCAGTTAATGGAAACCAGCGCCCACCTCAGCCTGCTGCTCACTGCCTAGAGCAGGAGGAATTCTGGGGCATCCTACACGAGGCAGACCCAGTGCAAGCAGCTCACCAGGATAATCGCCAGCAACATCGGCAAACTGTGAAGCTGAATGGCAGAGTGGTAAATGGGCTGAGAGACACAGGAGCCACGATGACACTGCTCCAAAAGAACTTGGTTTCAGAGCATCAACACACTGGGGACACTGTGGCAGTAAGGGTAGCAGGGGGTGCTGTGTTTCGCTTACCTGTTGCCCGGGTACATTTGGATTGGGGAGTGGGCGCTAGACATGTGGATGTGGGGGTGATGAAGGACTTGCCCGCAGATGTTCTTTTGGGAAACGATTTGGCCCCTTTGGTTTCAGCCTATGCTCCGATGGGCCCTGCAGATGTGAACCCAGTGACCACCCGTGCCCAGACCCGTGCTGCCGGAACCAGCCCACTTGCTGATGAGACCCAGGTAAGATCTCCTTCCCCGACTGGTACCCCAGATCAGGTCCCCTTAAGCTGGGATTCCCCAGAGGAGTTTGGGAGGGAAACCCGGGCAGATCCGACCCTCCAAAGATACAAAGACAGGGCAGATGCTGGAGAGGAAGGAATAGATGGGGAACGGTATGAGTGGGTGGGGGACAGGTTATATAGGATCCCTAAACCTTCCCAGAAGAGTGTTGCCTCTCCGCCGAATCGCCAGTTAGTGGTACCTGCAAAGTACCGGCAGGAGATTCTGCGGATAGGGCATGATGTTCCATTAGCTGGACATCTAGGGTCCCGCCGCACAGCCTATAGGATCTCACAGAATTTCTTTTGGCCAAACTTCAACCAGGCTGTGCGGATGTACTGCAGCACGTGTGACACATGTCAACGGGTAGGAAAGCGGGGGGACCACCCTAAGGCTAGGCTATTATCGATGCCTATTATAGGGGAGCCCTTTGCCCGCATAGCCGTTGACATCGTGGGTCCACTGGCCAGGGCTAGTCCATCCGGTAAGAAGTATGTTCTTACCGTGGTGGACTATGCCACCCGCTATCCAGAGGCAGTAGCGCTGTCTAACATAGAGGCAGAGACGGTTGCTGATGCCCTGGTTAGAATTTTTACTAGGGTCGGGTTCCCTAAGGAGATTCTCTCCGACCAGGGAACCCAATTCACCGCTGTGCTCACCCAGCAGCTGTGGAAGGTGTGTGGCATTAAGCCGTTACTTAGCTCACCCTACCACCCACAGACTAACGGTCTCTGCGAGCGCTTTAACGGTACCCTCAAACAGATGCTGAGGACCTTTACAGACACTTGCAGAGACTGGGAGAGATTCCTGCCTCATCTATTATTTTCTTATAGAGAGGTGCCCCAGGAATCTACTGGGTTCTCCCCCTTTGAGCTGCTGTATGGGAGAAGGGTCCGCGGACCCCTAGATCTCATTAGAGGTCACTGGGAGGGGGAGACAGAGCAGGAAGGGACCCCCATAGTACCATATGTTCTGGAACTCCGGGACCGCATGGAGAAACTGTCCCTGATGGTAAGGGAGAATCTCCAGGCGGCCCAGGGGAGACAGAAGAGATGGTACGATCAGGGCGCCCGACAGCGGGTCTTCCAGGTTGGACAAAAGGTATTGGTGCTCAAACCTGTGAAGGCCAACAAGATGCAAGCATATTGGCAGGGCCCGTACAAGGTAGTGGCGCAGATCTGCGACACTACTTACTTGATAGCCAGCTGTGCAGATGAGAGGATCCAGCGGTCCTTTCATGTGAACATGCTGAAAGAGTACCAGGAGAGACCTGAGAATATTGCAGCAGTATGTGCCCCAGCTGCAGATGATTCTGAGAATTTACCCCTTCCAGATCTATTAGAAAGGGATTCCCAGACTGACCTTACTACCTTGGTACAGCTAGGGGACCGGTTGAACCCCACAGAAAGGGTACAGGCGCAGCAGTTGTTATGGGAGAAGCAGGCGACGTTCTCCCAGGAACCAGGTTATACCACCCTAGCTGTGCATAAGGTAGAGACCCCTGGACAGACCCCGTTACGACAGCCCCCCTACCGTATCCCTGAAGCAGTCCGTGAAGGAATGCGGAAGGAGATACAGGAGATGACCCAACTTGGGGTTATCGAGCACTCCGACAGCCCTTGGGCCTCGCCTGTAGTCCTGGTGCCAAAGAAAGATGGGACCACCCGGTTCTGTGTGGACTACAGGCGACTCAACGAGCGGACCACCACTGGCGCCTACCCAATGCCCCGGGTAGACGAATTACTAGATCGTATTGCCAGGGGGCGATATCTGACCACCATAGACCTGTGTAAGGGCTACTGGCAGATCCCCCTGGCTGAGGATGCTATCCCCAAGTCGGCATTTGTCACCCCATTTGGCCTGTACCAATTTAAGGTCATGCCTTTTGGGATGAAAAATGCACCGGCTACCTTCCAACGGATGGTGGATAGACTCCTGGATGGCTTCCAAGAATTTGCCTGTGCATACTTGGACGACATTGCGATTTACAGTGGGTCCTGGGAGGAACACCTGGTTCATGTAGGGGTGGTACTGGATAAGATTCGGGCCGCTGGCCTGACATTGAAGCCAGAGAAGTGCCATCTAGGTATGGCGGAAGTACAGTACCTGGGTCACAGAGTGGGGTGTGGGAGCCAGAGACCAGAGCCAGCCAAGGTAGAGGCAGTGGCTAACTGGCCCACACCTACTACTAAGACCCAGGTATTGGCCTTCTTGGGGACGGCAGGGTACTATAGACGTTTTGTCCCTGACTACAGCGCTATTGCTAAGCCCCTGACAGATCTGACAAAGAAGAACTTGCCTAAGCAGGTCCTGTGGTCTCCGGCTTGTGAAGCTGCGTTCCAGGCACTGAAGCAGGCTCTTGTGAATGCCCCTGTCTTGGCTGCTCCAGTCCCTAACAAACGCTTTCTCGTCCATACAGATGCTTCCATGTATGGACTGGGGGCTGTGCTGAGCCAAGTCGGGGAAGATGGAGGAGAGCACCCTGTCGCATATCTCAGCAGAAAGTTGTTACCCAGAGAAGTGAGTTATGCGGCAGTGGAGAAGGAGTGTTTGGCCTTGGTCTGGGCATTGAAAAAGTTAAGTCCCTACTTGTATGGGCAAGAGTTTTCTCTGGTGACGGACCATAACCCACTCGTTTGGCTTAACCGGGTCTCAGGAGACAATGGGAGACTGCTGAGATGGAGCTTGGCACTACAGCCCTATAATTTTACCATCAGCTACAGACCCGGTAAGCTAAACGGAAATGCAGATGGGTTATCACGACAAACAGACGTTTCCATCACCTCGTAGTCCGGTCATCCCCAAGTTGACCCGCCACAGGGTCAAGCCGGGTCTGCCGGAGTGTCCCACAAGGAGGGAGCCGTGTGACAGAACCATCTGTCTGCTGGATTTTTGCCCGTTCGTCTGTTTGTCCCCGTTCGTATGAATGGCTGGTTTCTATAGCCCAGCCATTCGAATGACTCTTTTTCCCGAACAAATCTGCCGAACGAACGGCCACCCAAGTGAGGAGTGTGCTGCTGGTTAACAAAGTGATCCCCATTAGAACGTTGTGGTTAACCGCAGACACTTCTCAATTAAACCGAACTCAGGGTGGTCGTCGTTCGTATGTCGACCACGAGGCAGCGGCCATTTTAAATCATGCGAACGCTCAGCGGTGTTTGGCTCTATTTCTATGGAACTGAAAACGGACACTTTTTCTGCCGAACACCGCTGAAACAAGGGAACGCCTGGCTGCCTCCACGAAAGCATGCGAACACCGGCCGTTCGGGAGATTGAGAGCATACAAAAGACTTAACCCAGATAGCCTTCCCATGGAGTCATTCGTATACCGAAAGACTGTAAGAACTTTGACTCCATGGCGATTGAACTATGTGTGTGGGATCTGAGCGCTATTCGCTAATAATATGCACTCAGATCCAGGCTATCTGGGGACATGTAATACTAACGGGAAATGTTCAGTTTTCATGTAGTTATGTATTTTTATGTCTTTTATTATTTTATGTTTAAGATGGCGACTGTCCTTGTCCTGGAGTTAATTGAGTTACTTGGTAATTAACTCCAGGACAGAGGGGAGGGAATCAGAATGCACTGTGGGTAAAATATGTGACTGTGTGTCTGAAATGTCCTTCTATCTGTCTGTAGTTTAAGTCTCCCATTTGGTCCCCTAGGGGAGTGTCCACCAGGTGGGAGACCTGCATAAATACGGGCAGGTAGCCCACAGTAAAACCAGATCTTATTTGACCCTCAATGCGGAGCTTCTGTCTCGTTATTGGGGGGATTTCTTCTTCACGTTTAGAGACTGCTGGATGGAACGAAAGCCGCTTTGGGGATATTATTGTTCGACGGTTACTAGCAGTTCGTATATTGCCGTTCGAGAGTTTGGAGCCGCTCGTGGATTTCGATCGGGAGATTACCGCTTCCCCTGCATTGGGTTCGTGTGTTACAGAGTAAGCGAACGGAGATTGTACTGCAGCCGGGGAAGGTATACTAAACGGCGGTTTGGCTTAAAGACACTGGAGGTGTCTTAACACACTGCCATTATTATTATTACATACTGTGTAACCTCTGTCACCATAACCACTGCCATTATTATTATTACATACTGTGTAACCTCTGTCACCATAACCACTGCCATTATTATTATTATTACATACTATGTAACCTGTCACCATAACCACTGCCATTATTATTATTATTATTATTATAATTATTACATACTGTGTAACCTGTCACCATAACCACTGCCATTATTATTATTATTATTATAACATACTATGTAACCTGTCACCATAACCACTGCCATTATTATTATTATTATAATTATTACATACTGTGTAACCTGTCACTATAACCATTGCCAGTATTATTATTATTACATACTGTGTAACCTCTGTCACCATAACCACTGCCATTATTATTATTATTATTATTATTATTACATACTGTGTAACCTCTGTCACCATAACCACTGCCATTATTATTATTATTATTATTATTATTATTATTATTACATACTATGTAACCTCTGGCACCATAACCACTGCCATTATTATTATTACATACTATGTAACCTCTGGCACCATAACCACTGCCATTATTATTATTACATACTGTGTAACCTCTGGCACCATAACCACTGCCATTATTAAATGTGATTGTGTTTCCAGCTGTCTGTGTCCGATTTCTTGCACGCAGTGCACATACTGCAGCACCAGCACTTACTTGGTTTATTATTTGTGAAGCTCCATGTTCTGAGAGTCCCGTTGTTAATGGACTCACCTGACCTGGCCTTGTTGGTTTCTCTCTGCAGGGTTCCTTGCATCAATGAGAATGATCGAAAGCATAGACGTTGGAAAGGTTTCCAGCCATGACTTGTGGGCTGAGATTTGCCCGTGCCCAACCGATGTCCAGCTGGCATCGCACGCATTCGCAGACTCGTTTCAATGCTCCCCCCCTGAAAGTGGCGCCCATCAAAGAGAGTTCAGTAACGGTGAACCCAGAGAACCCCTCCTTAACCCCCAACCATGGGCCCCTCTGCAGGATTCCGAGGTTTACTTGGCATCGTTAGGTCAGTAACGACAATCATCTGATGCTGTGCTACAATATTTCTATTATCGTTCCTGTTTTGGAATTACACTGTAACTGCTGGCTTGAATTAATCATTTCTCATTTACACAGACACAATATGTTACTTAAAAAACACTGGAGAGGTAGCCGTGCTGGCATAGAGCCTGTCACACTGAGTATGGGAGCGCACAGCATTCTCTATGTGGGATATGTACTTACAGCAATGATATAGCACACTGCTAGCTGCAATACACACTTAAACCATTCGTCACGCCATTTAACCACTTGCAATAAGATTTATTTATTAAGTGTTCGGTCTAGGCACCATAAACATTACATGCCGATGTAATGGTTATGGTTAATTTCACCTTTTGTCTTTATAGATCAGTTGGACACACAGATACTAATGTGTATATATCACTATGCAGTCTATAGATATTAAGCCTCTTTGTCCTGTGTGCAATTATATTTTCTACCTCCTTTCTATATTAGTCATTTTTAGTGAAGTTTGTATGTTAAATTTCCCTGTGTGCACACTATAACACAATATGCTGGGCGCACACTATAACACAATACGCTGGGCGCACTATAACACAATACGCTGGGCGCGCTATAACACAATACGCTAGGCGCGCTATAACACAATACGCTGGGCACACACTATAACACAATAAGCTGGGCGCACTAAAACACAATACGCTGGGCGCACTAAAACACAATACGCTGGGCGCACACTATAACACAATATGCTGGGCGCACACTATAACACAATACGCTGGGCGCACACTATAACACAATACGCTGGGCGCACACTATAACACAATACACTGGGCGCACTATAGCACAATGCGCTGGGCGCGCTATAACACAATACGCTGGGCACACACTATAACACAATACGCTGGGCGCACTATAACACAATACGCTGGGCACGCACTATAACACAATACGCTGGGCACACACTATAACACAATACGCTGGACGCACACTATAACACAATACGCTGGGCGCACACTATAACACAATACGCTGGGCGCACACTATAACACAATACACTGGGCGCACTATAGCACAATGCGCTGGGCGCGCTATAACACAATACGCTGGGCACACACTATAACACAATACGCTGGGCGCACTATAACACAATACGCTGGGCACGCACTATAACACAATACGCTGGGCACACACTATAACACAATACGCTGGACGCACACTATAACACAATACGCTGGGCGCACACTATAACACAATACGCTGGGCGCACACTATAACACAATACACTGGGCGCACTATAGCACAATGCGCTGGGCGCGCTATAACACAATACGCTGGGCACACACTATAACACAATACGCTGGGTGCACTATAACACAATACGCTGGGCACGCACTATAACACAATACGCTGGGCACGCACTATAACACAATACGCTGCTCACGCCTATGATTAGAAAGAGTATTCATTCTTTTTGGTCACTCACAATTTTAAATTGACAAGTCGCTTACTGAATCAGCAAAATAGCAAATAACATGCACTGATCTACAGAACATGTTTTATTGGATGCTTGTTCTTTTAACTCTTCGCTTTATTCAGAACGTCGGCTACAGAAAGTTAAGGGACTGTCCCATGAAGTTACCTCTAAGGACATGCTACGGTCGCTCAGCCAAGCTAAGCAGGAATGTTGGGATAGGTGCCTGCAGGAATCCTTTCAGTCTGAGGCCTACATAGGAGATAACGACGTGGATGACAGGTACTATAAACACTGAGCAATGAACACTCAGTGAGCAGACGAAGTGTCAGAAAATGTTATCTTCCAATAACGTCATCAGTAAACGTTTAGATTGGGTGAGTTTCCATAAAACATCGCTATATCTGTCAGATTCCAGATACACAGTGTGATCGAAGTAAAGGAATTGACTCCGATCTTCTGCACTTTCCTTATCTGAAATGCCCAGACATTACTTGTTACACGTCCTGCTAAAGGCCGCGTTAAACGTGTCAGGGATATTCTTCATTTACACTATAATAATTAGAGTGAACGTGTGGTACTCAGAATTTACTGAACAACGAATGCATTTAGTGTGTAATTAGATGGATGGCAGGGCATCCTGAGAAATATTGCGTACAGTGGGTGGAGGAGAGCGTATTGCGGCGGCAGCAGGGTGTAGTACAGAGTATAACAGGGGCATGTTTGGAGGAATCCAGGGAAAAAGGCAGAGAGATTCAATAAGATTATCAGATGAGAATAGTATTTGGTCTCTATCTTATTCTAGTAAGAATTTTCATTAAAATTTGTTAAATATTCTTTTAACCTCACAAATTAGCAAATAAATGGAATACATGGAATTTTTTGTAATTTCCTATTCAAACTGTACTATAATAATATAGCACCGACTTACAAGGCGAGTACATAATATTAACCTGTTACAAACTCCCAATGACAGACCCTCCGATGACGACTTTCACGGCAGTATTAATTGTCTGTATTCATAGTGAATTCAAACAAGTTATTTTTCACTAATCTCTAACTTTTTCGCAAATAAATTTCAAGTGGCAAAACTGATGCAAAAATATCTTCACTGTGAATATCGCAGAGTTGGGGAATTCTACCAAATTAGTTATTTAAACTCAATTTTGCCTTTCCAAATTAATGCTCAGTGAAGAATCCTAAAAGTAAATTTACATGAAATTGTGGTGGACTTGTGGCCGCTGTCAATTCTCAACAAGTCTCCTCCTTGCCTGTTTAGCAGAGAATTAAATCCATACGCGAATACGGAGTACTGTCAGGTTCTTTTTTGGGAGAGGGGGGTTGTTGGTTAAGTTCTTGACACACTTTTAAGTCATCTTAATTTGTCTGTATTCTTAGCTGCATACAACTATTGATTTCCCTGTTTCAATTCTCACCTTTCCAGCACCCTGGAACATTTGAAGCGTTGGCTGCAGCCAGAGAAAGTCGCCATTACCGCAGAGGAGTTGCAGCTTCTCATCCCAGCTACATCTCCGTCAACAGCTGAAAACAAGGAAGGCTCTGACGAACAGAGAGAGCCGTCTACAGAGTAACAAGCTGTAGTTATCAAAGGCCTCGCTAGGACAGGGGTTTTCATTATCTTGGTTTAGATCAGAGATGTGATCTCTTCCCAGGCCTCGTCCTGTACACCCTTCCTTTGTCATGTAAAAGGCAGGAGATGACGGTCTTTGCTGCCACAATATCATTATCCACACTTCCACTGGGGGGGTTTAATAATGGCTGTTTTCAGATAATTACAATATTAATCAGTTATTTTACAAGAAAATCATGTGGTATCCTGCAATCTCTCTGGCCTGAGACGCTGGCTGAGGTGGTATAACGCTTAGATTTTTTTTCCAGCACACATATGAAGGAATACAACTACGGTATTTATTTATATGCACGGGTGGAGTCCGGTTGCCAGTGCGTGACTTTAAAGGGGGGTCTGCAGGTTGCAAAGTACCATTTTGTATTTCAAGCATCTTAAAAAATATGCAAAAATAACCAATCCAATATAACAAAGCTAACAAGACACACATACTTTAGAATTTTCTGAAATTTTAAAAGGACACTTGGCTTACCATAACCACTTCAGTTATAATAACTTCATTGCAGTGATGTGGTTATGGTGCAGTAAACATTCGAGCGTTTTCTATTGTCTTTACCTTATAAATACCGGTAATCATTTTAAAGCAAATCCCAGTGAAATGGAGGGTATTTTCAGGAGAGAAAATTGAATACGTCTAAATGAAATTTAATTTAACATGAAATCCGTGCCCTATTTCAGAAGCCAAGGTTCCTTTCTTAATAAAAATATTATTTTTGTTTATTTTTCATTATTTTCAATGATAAAACCCATTCTTTCTATAAGCTTGTTTCTTGTGATATTTCTCACAGATCTGGACTTGTACATAGCAATGGTATATAATGCCAAGTCCTTGATTTCGTCCAACTGAGCCAGAGACACTAATATAAAAAAGATAAACTCATTTACCTTAGATTTCATAATTATTTTGAAATATTTCCTTTGGAATCCAGGGACATGCGCTTCCTTGCTTTACACAGATTGCTGACTCGCTATAATTTGCAGACTTAAAGGGACATTCCACACCCAATCTTGGTTTCATATTATAAAAAGTGCAGATTTTAATAGAAATTGGCCCTTTTATAAATGAACCTTATTACACCCCCCCTCCCCCGCGCTGTCAATTAGACAGTCCGTCCTGTTACTCCCTGGTTTGTTTAGCTCAATGGAACTAAACTCAAGAGGCAGTAATTGCCCAAACTTCTCATTGAGCTTCATTGGGGAGTCTGTGATTGGACAGTCACAGAAAGTCTGGGCGGGGTTAGAAGGGGAGGGCTTGCAGAGGCTGCAGACAAGAGATCTACAGCTATTGCAAGCTGTTTATAGATATAACTCCAATGATAAAAGGCATGCTTTTCTTTAAGGGTACATCAACTAAACAGTGATTTATATTTTGGAAGTGGAATGTCCATTTAACTGTCCAGATTCCAGAACAAGGCAATCAATACTGGTGGGCATTAACAGGTTTAATGCTCTGTTCCTTACGTCTGCTCTTTTTCTTAGATGTCCTCTTTTGGCACGTTTTGTTTAAAGGACCACTCTAGGCACCCAGACCACTTCCGCTTAATGAAGTGGTCTGGGTGCCAGGTCCCTCTAGGATTAACCCTTTTTTAAATAAACATAGCAGTTTCAGTGACAGCCGCTAGAGGCGTTTGCGTGCTTCTCACTGTGAAAATCACAGTGAGAAGACGCAAGCGTCCATAGGAAAGCATTATGAATGCTTTCCTATGAGACTGGCTGAATGCGCGCGCAGCTCCTGCCGCGCATGCGCATTCAGCAGAAGAGGAGGAGAAGAGCTCCCCGCCCGGCGCTGGAAAAAAGGTAAATTTAACCACTTTCCTCTCCCCAGAGCCCGGTGGGAGGGGGTCCCTGAGGTGGGGGCACCCTCAGGGCACTATAGTGCCAGGAAAACGAGTGTGTTTTCCTGTCACTATAGTGGTCCTTTAACCTGTGTGTAGCAAGCTGTCAGTTTTTATATAGAATAGATACAGAGGGGAAGCACATAAAATTTTTCCAGTAAATAAACATTCCTTTACATTTTCACCTCTGGGGGAGATTTATGAATATGTCTGCTCTGAAAAGTGGTAAAAAAAATATATATCCAAGAGGAAGAGTCCCCAAAATAGTACGGGCAAATTCTTCCAATCCGCTATGCTTGAAATTCCATACAATTCTCCCTGTAGTGAATACTCTGTGTGTTCATTCTGGGTACCTGTCTCCCCAAATTCTGCCGTGAAGTCATTGTACCCAAATGTCGCTCTGTTTATAAAACAAAGGGCAATGAAGAAGTGAGTTAGAACAAACCCTGAACCTGTTTTATTCATTTTGTACTGCACAAACTATATACTGTACGAATAGAGCACAATTATCTGTTAATTATAATGAATGTAGCTTCACAGAGCTCAGAGCATTCTAAATCTTCCAGTAAGAAATGGTCCCCTTTGACTCTGAGCGCATTGGGATATCAGCACAGGAAACACTGCAAAAAACTGCTGTTCAGTCTGACTGATACAAAATAATTGGTTCTTGTCAATTTTCCCCGGTTCTTCGTAACATGATTAAAGTGGAGTTATAAAGAGCGTTGATTACTCTCTGTTTCACTGACTTGATTTAAGTGCCGTTGTCAGGTTTTCTTCTAAAGTACAATGTTAGTGATAGCTCCATACTAATCTGAAACGAGTCGATTCCTGACATTTCACGATTTAGTGAATAACCTCAGTGTGAGATCTGAGTGTTTATACAGAGAGAGAATTCACAGGTCCTCGCTGCAGTTACAAGTGTTGTCACTTTGATGTCCAGCATTGTTTTCTAGATACGTCATTTATTTGGGCTGATGGACACTACAGGAAAGGTGCTGCTAAGTGTAGTTTTCATTTTGCAATCGCTCTACATTCAGCAAATTAATGGTTAAACTGTTCATCAGTGTGAAGGTGAAAGATTTCTCTAGGTAAAAAGGTCAGTTTGGCAGCCGTGTCCATTAAGGATGTGTGACTGTATTACTCTAATTCTCTCTGTGAACAAAAACCTTTTACAATAAATCTCAATAAGCACAATAACTGCGTCCGATCAGCTGGGCATTGAACGTAGATTTTCTGTATCACCCTCCACACCTATCACAGCTGCATAATAAGAACAGTGAATGAAAAGAGTTGCCCTGCAGTATGTAGAATGTATATGCTGCATTCTTCCTTTTTCAGCATTTGGGGGCCCTCGCCGTCACTAAGTATCTGTGGCTGGATCTGTGTTTGACTTGCGATGCCTGCACGGCCGCACTCGTGTTTTTGTTTCCTCTAACCCTTTATTACAGCATATCTTAATACTTTAGTCGTATAATGCATTAAAGGAGAACTGCCGCTTCTCTGGAAATTCCACCAATGAATAAAATACTGAAATTCACCTCTAACTCTCATTAACCTTATTTTTATGCGATGTTCTGTTTCCTTGTAAATTTGTCGTATATATTAAGCATTTGACACAATTCAGTTTAGCTCTGGCACAGCCATGGCACACAATGCAAACGACGGGGAGGAGACACAGAACCTTGTTTATCTCTCTCCTTACTGCAATGCTATTAAGATTACACGTTTCTTTGCATTTATCTATGCCTGCTTCTCAGGCGTCCAATCATTGTCTTTCTAGTTCCCGCAGCACTATGTGGGAGAGTGGGGATTGGCTGAGGTATCTCAGCCACTTCCTGCTTAAAGATAATTTTAGCCCAAAGATTTGCTGAAAAGAGAGAGATTTTTTTTAATAAATATTATTATTTAAAGAAACACTATAGGGTCATGTATTCCTGACTGTATAATGTTAAAACCACCATCTTGTGTGTCTCCATGCAGAGGGTGGAGACACTGATTTTATTAAAGGACACGGAGGCTCTTATTAGGCTTTATCTCTTTCTTTATTCCTCAGCAGCAAAGAAAGGATATTGATATTTTTAATATAGCAATAACAAAAAGATAAAACAAATACCCTTAAGGGTTAACCATATAACATTCCATATCCATTAACCAATAGGATCAGTCCTTGTACTATATCCCTTCATGTTAGGTAAACTACTTCCTCTTTCTTTGCTGCTGCCTCAGCTAAGTACCACATATTTTCAGCTCCTCAAATATTGTGTTGTTCAGTTTTCTCCTGATTCATATTCTTATTGTTTTTCTACTGTTCATTTTAAATATCAGTTTTTCTTTGTCTAATATTCAATTTTTATGTGTATTTGACTACTGTTTGTTTTACTCTGTTTCCCAGTGCAGGGTGCTTGCCTCCTCCCTGAGGCAAGCCCCATCCTGCACTGCCGTTTTCGGGTTGTTTATAACCCGTCCCTCATTCCACTTCCCCGGGTGGGGGTCACTCAGGCATCCTATCCCCACCCCCCCCCGCCCCCCCCGGCCCGGAACGAGCAGTTTCACCGCCGGACGGGCGGCTGTTTCTGCCGCTCGCGCATGCGCGGTCCGCACTCGCGCATCGCGGCGGCCATCTTAACTGAGGGCAATTTTGCCGCTCTTTTCGCCCGCGGTCCGCGCCACTCTGACAGGGAGGGGCGCGAGCTGATTGGGTGAGGGAAATGTTGGGCAGCTTACCAGTGTCCCCCAGGAGTCATTCCTGAGGGAACACTCGGTAAGCTGCCATATTATATGTGCCAAAAATACTTTGTGCCTCTTTATAACTGTGCCTGCCTTAAATTTAACTCAAGTGCTCAGCCACTTGCCCTATACTGCTGGTTTTATTAACCTCTGCAGTGTTGAAAGTGTGCATTTTGTCCAATAGTGACGGTTTATTTCAGTGCCTCCCTCTACTGTTACTGTGCACATTCCTGATCACTATGCAGTCCCCTGCTGATAAAAAGACAGTTACCCCCCCTCCCACCTCTACTAAACCCAGCAAGCGTGATAAGACAGCCATGTCTACAGACGCTGCTGTCATTGGGGGAGTTGGGGACGCATCCCAGGAGCACGTGAACTCAGAGGAGTTCCAGGCGCTCCTGGATGCCACGATGAGTAGGTCTGTTACACAGGCCATTTTTACCGCCATGGGGGCGATGTCGGACACCCTGTCCCACTCTATTTCCTCTGCTATTAGGGCATCCGGTCACAACCCGGGCTCGGCACCCCCTATATCCACTGATAGCAAGCCTATGGTCCCTAGCGGCCGCAAGGCTACGTGCAAATCGCACCATCTGTCAGGTGCTACCTCCAGAACCAGTAAGACGGACAGGTTGCGCCCTGTTGAAATTGATGACGTGGTGCTCCCACGTAAAAGAGCCCCCCGCCGGGCAAAAACGGTGCGGACTTGGAAGAGGGCAAAAGCCCTATCTGATCCGTCCGACTCCGACTCGGACTCAGAGGAGGTATCAGATGGGTCCGATGACATCGACCCAATTAATTCAGACAATTCGTCCCCCGAACGCAGCGACACCGCGCCTCCAGCTTTAGACGCGGAGCGCGAGACGGATGAGTCCGCTGTATTAGACCCCCAAGGGGAACCCCTTTTTGATCCCGACACCTTGCATAATCCGCGTTCAGCGGAGTGGTACCCCACAACTCATGTGGCCGTTTATATTGCGACTAGGGTCAGAAAACCCCTCGACAAGGCCACAAGAAGCAAACTGAGGGCGGAATGCCCAAGGCCCACTGTCCCAGACATGGCTTGCGTGACCCCTGAAGTGGATCCCAAGGTCGCCCAATTCCTGGGTAAGTCAGGTTGGAGGGCCAAGAAGGGTTTGGACTACTCCTTAAAACACTGCCAGGACAAGATCCTGGACATACTCGGGCCTATAGCTAAAATCTTCGATATGGTCGAAGCGGCCCTTACTGGGGGGACCCCAATTGACTTGATGGCCATCAGAGGCTGGATTCAGAGGGGCATATGCCTAATAGGAAATGCCAACACCGCTTTGGCCACAGAAAGGCGTAAAGCCATATTGATGAAAATCGAGCCAAAACTAGTGCATTTGGCAATCTCTGAGCCTGGAACACAGGCAAAAGGTCTCTTATTCGGAGACAATTTTGTTAAGACCCTGGGTAATTACGTAAACACATTTACGGCACTAGATAAGGCACAACATAATATGAAGCGAGTGTTCTCGCAAAAGGTTTTCGGGGGGGCCGGCAGACAGCGGGGCCGTCTGTCCGGCCGCCCCTCCCGGACTCAGTTCCGGGGCTATCGAGGCTCCGCCACACCACGGTTCCACCCACCCGAACCAAGGGCACAATCACCATTCTTCCCGACCAGGGGCAGATCATGGCATCCACGCGGAACCAGGGGATCCTCCTATGGCCGTCGGCCTTATGGTGAGTCACTCCACATTACGCACCTTTCCCTTTGTACCTGTGGGGGGCAGATTGTTTCATTTCCAGGATGCGTGGCACAACCTAACCTCAGATACATGGGTCCTAGAGACCATCCTCGGCTATCACATCGAATTTACACAACAGCCGATTCAACTCTCATTGCCACATCGGATTGTTTTTTCCCCACTAGACAAACAACTAGTGTTAAAAGAGATTCGCACACTGGAGGAAAAATGTGCGATATACAGGGTTCCCATTACCGCCCCCGGGTTCCTAAGCAACATCTTCCTAGTACCCAAGAAAGGTGGAGGCACGAGGCCAGTAATAAACTTGCGGCCTCTCAACGCCTTTGTCACATACCATCACTTCAAGATGGAAGGAATACACTGCCTCCGAGACCTACTAAGACTGGGAGACTGGATGGTAAAGTTGGACCTCCAGGATGCATACCTCACAATACCGATTGCCGAGGACTGTCAGCAATTACTGCAATTCCAATGGGAACAGACGATGTGGCGTTTCCGCTGCCTCCCTTTCGGCCTGTCTTCAGCCCCGTGGTGCTTCACCAAGCTGCTGAAACCGGTAGTTGCCCTCCTTCGCAGCAGAGGTGTACGTCTGATCATATACCTCGACGACATGCTGATCATGGCTCAAGACACACAGCTACTGAATCAACACCTATTCTGGACAGTGACCCTTTTGCAAAACCTAGGTTTCCTAATCAATTGGGACAAATCGATCCTACAACCTTCACACTCGATAGAGTTTTTGGCTTCGATATAGACGCAGTACACGGAACGCTCAGTCTTCCTACCGCGAAAGTAAAACTTATCAAGAAGGAAATCCGGAGGACGTTGACTCGACCAGTCTTAACCCTCCGACAGCTAGCCAGGATAATTGGCCTGCTCTCGGCCTCTATACAAGCGATCTTCCCAGGCCCTCTCCACTACAGATCCCTACAACAACTCAAGGCAACTCACCTACGCTTGGGTCACTCCTATTCAGATTCTGTACCTCTAGACTGCGCGGCAAAAGAGGAACTGGCATGGTGGCTTCAACACATGGAAGCATGGAACGGCAAGGCAATCTTCGGCGCCACTCCGGATCTAGTCATAGAATCCGACGCGAGCAGACTGGGATGGGGGGCCCGCTGTGGTCCTACCTCTACAGGTGGAAAATGGTCTTCCGAAGAAAAAGAACTCCACATCAATGGTTTGGAACTCCTGGCTGGGTCATTCGCCCTACGGAGCCTCCTCGGACACACGACCAATTGTTCCATACTCCTGCGCATGGACAATGTCTCAGCCGTCCGCTACATCAACCACTTGGGTGGCACAAGGTCCTCAACCCTCACGAACTTGGCGAAAGAATTCTGGCATTTCTGCCTGAGTCGCAACATATCCGTACAGGCGGAATACCTCCCAGGCCTCTCCAACACCGTAGCGGATTGGCACTCCAGGCATTTACGAGACAACAGTGCATGGCGATTGAATCGCACAGTATTCCAGAAGCTCCACCAACTCTGGGGACCGATGCACATCGACCTTTTTGCCTCCCGACTGAATGCTCAACTCCCCTCATTCTTCAGCTGGAGACCGGACCCAGACGCCACGGCAGTGGATGCCTTCCTACAAAATTGGCCGAACACCAGGCTATACGCCTTCCCCCCTTTCTCACTCATAGCGCGAACTCTCCTACACTTACAGCGCTCCCGAGCTTCGTTGGTTTTGATAACACCGTTCTGGACAGCACAGCCATGGTTCCCTTCGCTCATGGAAATGTCAATCGACCTCCCCAGATTGATTCCAGGGAGCACGGAATTATTATCAGACCCCGATGGGAACTCTCATCCACTTCTGGTGCAAGGTCATCTCAGACTCCTCACATGGCTCCTCTCCGGGGACCCTGGACCATGCCGAATGTTTCACAAGCAACTTTGGACTTATTGGCAGGAGCTTGGGCCCCAGGGACAAGACGTTCCTATGCCCATGCCTGGAACACATGGTGTAGTTGGTGCGTGGAACGGCACGTGGATCCCATACGTGCTCCTATAAACCAGGTTTTGGGTTTCCTTACTACCCTTTATGATCAAGGCTTGGCTTATCGCACCATAAATGTCTACAGGTCAGCGATTTCAGCTGGGCACACTGGTTGGGAAGGTTTCCCGGCTGGGAAGCACTTATGGATCTGTCGTCTCCTACGGGGCATAAAATTTGCACGTCCGCCACAACCTCGTTACACGGCCCTATGGGATGTGAATATGGTCCTTCGTTTGTTGCAAGATTGGCCCCAAACTCGAACCTAACACTCAAACAAGTGTCTGCAAAATTGGCGATGCTTCTATGCTTAATTTCCTGCAAACGGGTATCAGACGTGAGGGCCTTGGATATCGATGCACGATCATTCACACCGGATGGTGTCCTGTTTAATATCACCAGACGTACAAAGTCGAACACCACTTCAGTCTTCTATCCCTCCTTTCCTCACAACGCTAACCTCTGCCCGGTAGCATGCCTGCAGGAATATGAATTACGGACCCAGCCATTCCGGAACCCAAACACACATAATTTATTCTTGGCAGTGAGGAAACCTCATCAACCAGTATCCACGGGAACTCTGACACGTTGGGTGAAATGGATAATGTCAAATGCTAACATCGACACGACCGCTTACGGAGCACACTCTACCAGAGGCGCTATGGCCTCTAAAGCATTCTCCATTGGATGTAAACTGGAAGACCTCCTCCGCACAGCTGACTGGTCCCGAGAATCGACGTTCAAGGAATACTACTTTAGACCAACAGAACATATCTCATCTAGGGTCATATCACAGCTTTAAACTAGCCTAATAAGAGCCTCCGTGTCCTTTAATAAAATTACCAGATTTTACTAATTACATGACGTAAAGTCATGATTTTATAAAGGACACGGAGGCGAGTATTAGCCCGCCCACTGAAAGGTAAGCCGTACATGCATTTTTTCCCACCCACTCGCTCATAAACAAGTTATGGCATTTTGGATGTTTAGAATCTAAGTTATAAGGTAGTAACTGCAATTTAGACTGATTTATGCTAGAATGTCGCAAGCAATGTTTTTCAGATATAAACGTTTGTCTAAGGACCGGTACAACATATATGCATGACAACGATATTCGAATATATTTTACCATATATCTCTCTGTCTCCTACAGCTTAACCCTGTGATGACATAACCGGGATCGTCCACTATCTCGACATTCTTTGGAACATTCGCCGGAACCCCTACGAAAGATTACCCAAGTTTGAGAAAATTTTTTCCCTTGTTGATGTGTTCAGCTTCGGCATCAGCCAGAAAGAGGAAGTAGTTTACCTCACATGAAGGGATATAGTACAAGGACTGATCCTATTGGTTAATGGATATGGAATGTTATATGGTTAACCCTTAAGGGTATTTGTTTTATCTTTTTGTTATTGCTATATTAAAAATATCAATATCCTTTCTTTGCTGCTGAGGAATAAAGAAAGAGATAAAGCCTAATACTCGCCTCCGTGTCCTTTATAAAATCATGACTTTACGTCATGTAATTAGTAAAATCTGGTAATTGTCTATCACACTGTGCAGCACTGCCCCAGGAAGGATCTCTAGCAGCCATCCTAGGAGTGGCCAGTGGAGGTATCCCTAGGCTGTAATGTAAACACTGCATTTTCTTTGAAACAAACCGTGTTTACAGCAAAAAGCCAGAAGGAACTGCTTATACTCACCAGAACAAAAACAATAAGCTGTGTACTATATAATAAGCTGGGTACTATATAATAAGCTGTGTACTATATAATAAGCTGTAGTTGTTCAGGTGACTATAGTGTCCCTTTAATGCATTCTTATTGTACTTGGTAGAAATTCCATAAAAATGAATGAAATCCATCCTGGATCCTTGTCTTTACTTGTACTCTGTGTACAAAGTGTTCCTCCCCCTATAAGAACTGGTTAAATCATTACCTGTTTACTAACTATTAATATCATATCTGTGGCCTATTATGGATTTCATGGGGTTTGGGGCTCCTCACACTCCGATCAGAGAAATCTGTTCACAAAACTCTTTGTTTTGTTAAAAGCTAGCAATATATTTTGTATTTTAAGCAAGAAATTAAGTATTTCTCCGTTTGTCAGCGAACTCAATCATTTCATTGTGCGCCTCCTGGTGTTAAGGAGCGATGGCCTCTCTATGACGACTAGTTTAGAGCAATCAAATAACGATTTGCTAAACCGCTAAACTAAGTGTTTTTTAATTCCATAGCAACTGCATGAAAATGAACGAATATCTCACCCCATCAGGAACTCTCTATATCCGACTAATTATTCTACCACTTATGTAGGATTAATAATCGCTCAATATTTCTAGGGATTGGCAGTGCATGCTTTAGCCTTAAGATGGAACTAAAGCTGCTAAACTATTTATTCTTTATGGGGAGCAGTGGATTATAACTCACACCCTGGCTGATCTGACCTTTTAGTAGAAAAATACATTTACAATTATCACAAACCGGAGATTGCCATGGCAACAACAAATGACAAAGGTCGCAGGTCATCCCCCTATTTGAGTCTTGCAAAGTCAAGTCCTTTTTCAAGTCGGACTCTCCAGTTCACGGTGAGTCTCACTAAAGGGGTTTGCAATCCTCTAAAGTGCTTTCAGGTTTGTGACCCCCTGTGCATAGACACACATTCGCTATAACTGTATTCCGTGCTTTCTATTTAATTAAAGCTGCGTGCCCTGATCTAGATAGAACCTGGAGGTTCTATACTCAGTCCGTATACAGCCATTATTTGTGAGTGTCCCAGGCTGGCCTACCCACTGCATGCGCTGGCATATCGCTGTCCTAATAAAACACTTTAAATATGATCTTTCTTTTCGGCCTCTGATGTTACAGAGTGGCCTTTAATCTTCTCCTGTCTTGAATCATAAAGAGAAGCACAAATGGATTGATCTGACGGTAAGTATATGCACGCGGTATACACCGACACAAAGAGCATTTTATACAGGAGACTCTGAGTCCGTACACTCTATGTAGATTAGTATCAAACACCCAACATCCTGTGATACCCAGGGAGACATTGCCCCCCCTCCCTCCGCTCTTAACCCCTCAATAGCTGCCTCCCATCCAGATATGTAAAACTGACACTTTTATCACATTGAAGTGGAATGTCCAACACTTTAGTTTGATCTGTAATTCCTCCCGATTTAACACACAAATGGTTTGTGGCGAAACCAGCCTCGCCACTGTCCACTGGAGGAGCCTGGTTGCTCGCCTGCTCCCTTTAGACTATGGCCCGGCATTTAAAACCTTTTATTTTCCCTGCAGAAAGGCTTATTCGTGCCTTTCTGCCGGGGTGTTCGGTAGATTGAATCTACCGAACAAAGTATCTAAAGATCGACCACCTAGGAACTGGAGTATGCCGTCAATTGCCGCAGCTTAATTGACAAATGCTGGGTGGTCTTTGTTCTGTTGCCGAACACGTGGCAGCGGCCATTTTACTCCCGAACGGCCAGCGGTGTTCAGCGCCCAAACTATGGAACTGAAAACGGACACTTATTTGCGCGAACACCGCTGAGCCGCCAGCCTCCTTACCTCTGCATTCGGTAGTGGAACTGAATCACTGTTCATTCGGTAGTTTGACCGTATGAACAGCATCACCCCAGATAGCCATGCCATGGAGCCTATTCGTGTAACGAAAGACTATGGGAAAGACCTTGGCTCCATGGCAATTGAACTGTATGTATGTGATCTGAGCGCCATTCGGTAACAATGTGCGCTCAGATCTAAGCTATCTGGGGATATGTAGAATGTGAGTGTTTTGTGTGATAAAGGTAACCGTGTATAATTTTATGTCTATTTACTAAAGTGTGTGTAATGGAGTTTTGCCTCTGTCCTTGGAGATAATTGGATTACTTCCCAATTATCTCCAGGATTGAGAGGAGGGATTGTGATGCATTGTGGGATTGTTGAAATGTGTAAGTCTGTGATTGGTCCTTTTATCCTTTGTGTACCAGTCTCCCATCTGGTCCCCTAGGGGAGTGTCCACCAGGTGGGAGACTTGCATAAAAGCCGGGCAGGTAGCCCCAGTAAACCAGTTCCTGCTTGACCCTCAAAACGAAGTGTCGTCTCGTTATTGGGGGAATTGTATTGTATGCTGATTGCCAGGAGTGTAAGCTGATTGTATGCTTTTCCTGTTCGACTGTTTCCAGTGTTCGTGTGTTTCCTGTTCGGGAGTTGGTGAATTCGTGTAGTTTGCAGTTCGGGAGATTGGTGCTTACAGTAGCTGTCGGTGCATCTGGAAAGGGGAATATCGCCTAAACGTTTTTTAACCTCTTATGTGCAAAACGGTCCATTACATGGCTATTTTTACTAAAATGCTGACTAGGGATTGAACATTTTATCCAGAATATCAGGGTTGGACACCTTCTCTATCGCTGCTAATTCCCAGTTCAGTTAATTTGCAAATCTTTGACCGATTCTCCACCATCTCTGGTTGAGTTAATTCTTCCAATACACAGTATGTAGATATTATAAATTGGTCATTTTCAGTCGTAGGTTTCAGTGTGAACATGGTTTCCCCAATGAAACGGACTACGAGTGATTTAATAGAAAAAAAAGGAGAACTTGGATGGAGGTCCAATCGGCACGAGGAAAGCAGTGATGGTTATAGCCAGTGGTGGTTGGTGAAGTTTAACGATGGTGGTGCATTAGACTCCACCCATATTATTTGACCCTGCCACCTGGCTTGTTGGACTCTTCCAACTTAATGGGAAACTATAGTGCCAGGAAAACAAAGTTGCTTTCCTGGCACTATTGCTCCTTAAAGTGCCCCCTCTGTCGCTGCCAACCCCCCTCCTTGGTGCAGATGGGGTTAAAATCCCCTTCTGTCACTTACCTGGTTCCCGCGCCGATGTCCCTCATTGCTGGTTCAGGCTCCGCTGGACGTCCCCATGCATAGCATCGCCTAACGACCCAGAAGTCTGTCTGGCAGACAGCCACTAGATGTGGAGTTAATCCTGGCAGATAATTTTTGCAGTTTATTAAAAACTGCAATAATTACCACTGCAGGGTAAGGGACCTGGGACACTGCACCCAGGCCCCTTTAATGAGCTGAAGTGATCTGGGTGCCTATGATGTCAAATTAACCTCAATTACTCAACCCTTGGCACCATGGGAGGTCAAACCTGGTTCAACACTATAAACCTTTGGATATCAATAACCACTTTAAAGAGGCCTGGCTCCGCCCACTGATGTTGTTACCCAATGACAATCTTACAAGACGGAACAAAACATGAACCTATCTCTTAGGACGTCATCGATCTGACATCTTGATTTCTTTGTTTTTTTTTCATTTTATTGCAACAAAAACTAGGGAATACTGCCTGCCCAGCCCCAGTGGACCAGCCTCCCTCGTTATGATGGGATAAGGGGAAAAAGGCAAGTGGCAAAGCTAAAAGTAAAATAAAGAAATAGCAAGAAATAAGTCATTGGTTACAGTGAACTTGACGAAGACCCATTGTTGGGTCGAAACGTTGCTGTGTACTTGGTTCCAATAAATGTGCATTGCGGAGCCTGGACCTCTCTTTTTCCTGGTTACAGTGAAGACCAAACAGAAGAGGGTCAGACAGCGTTATGTCCATGAGCATTATGGGATAGCAGTTAGACTGGGGTTAGGTTGAAAGAAGCCATTTTAAGAGGATATTAATAAACGTAAGGTTTGAAGGATGCTGGGGAGATACCAACAGAGACAGAGCTCGACGTAGATGCCATGTCTAGTTAGACAGAATGGAGAATGATAGATGTGCAGTGGGACAGACAAAGATGGCAGCCAGCGTCAGCAGGATCCATCGCCATATTCAGACCTGGCGGAGACCTGGACGCGGTTCATATTTCTGTTAGTTGTGATCTAACACTCCAATCCTGACACTGCGCCAGGTGCTGCCGCCACGGGGTTCAGGGTCTCTTTTACTCCCTTAGTGGGGGGCATTATGGTTTTCCCAGAATTCCTTGCTGCCTTCTCATTGCCATCATTACCGCCATCTTCAGACCTTATTTTTGTTTGTGGTGTTATTATGTTGCGTTTCCTCTTTTTACCACATACTATTAATTATCTTAGTTTTGCACATCCTCCCTCAGTAGCGAGAAAAAACTAGTTTCTTTTCTAATTCCGTAGCTTTGTTGTTTTAATATTTTAGTTGGGGGCTGTTTTAAAAAAATAAATAAATGTCTTCATAGTTGAAAATTCTTTATACATGGAAGATTACACATTAAACCAGTTGGAGCATTTAACAATTCCAAATAACCTGTCCTTTACAGTACTTATCTCCACTCTGCGTTAATGACTGCAATCGCTGTGATTGGTGCTAATCCTGTGTCAGGGTTGGATGTGGAGAGATACTAATATGCCGGAACTATCAGATCTGAAAAATTATCCATTTTTATTCTGATAAGGCACGTATATAGTCATAGCATGTCTCAATCATTGTTTTTCCTTCAGTATACAGATATATTGTATTATATAGAGAGAGACTGGTACTGTGACCTGTATTGTGTTATATAGAGAGAGACTGGTACTGTGACCTGTATTTTGTTATATAGAGAGAGACTGGTACTGTGACCTGTATTGTGTTATATAGAGAGAGACTGGTACTGTGACCTGTATTGTGTTATATAGAGAGAGACTGGTACTGTGACCTGTATTGTGTTATATAGAGAGAGACTGGTACTGTGACCTGTATTGTGTTATATAGAGAGAGACTGGTACTGTGACCTGTATTGTGTTATATAGAGAGAGACTGGTACTGTGACCTGTATTTTGTTATATAGAGAGAGACTGGTACTGTGACCTGTATTGTGTTATATAGAGAGAGACTGGTACTGTGACCTGTATTGTGTTATATATAGAGAGAGACTGGTACTGTGACCTGTATTGTGTTATATAGGGAGAGAGACTGGTACTGTGACCTGTATTGTGTTATATAGAGAGAGACTGGTACTGTGACCTGTATTTTGTTATATAGAGAGAGACTGGTACTGTGACCTGTATTGTGTTATATAGGGAGAGAGACTGGTACTGTGACCTGTATTGTGTTATATAGAGAGAGACTGGTACTGTGACTTGTATTGTGTTATATAGGGAGAGAGACTGGTACTGTGACCTGTATTGTGTTATATAGAGAGAGACTGGTACTGTGACCTGTATTGTGTTATATAGAGAGAGACTGGTACTGTGACCTGTATTGTGTTATATAGGGAAAGAGACTGGTACTGTGACCTGTATTGTGTTATATAGAGAGAGAGACTGGTACTGTGACCTGTCTTGTGTTATATAGGCTGAGCGCATAGTTCGTGAGAATACCGCTCAGCTCCGAGTCTAACTAACCGAACGCCGCATGAAATACACATTATTTCTAACATAGGTTTAAAATACCGATTAGGATATGGGGAACAAACTACCGAACGGCCAGGGTTCCTGAACGGCCTAGAAGTCCAGCGGTGTTCGCGCCGTCGAGTAGCCGTTTTTAGTTCCACGCGCTCGACGGCAAAACACCGCTGGTTTAACAAAAGAATCAAGATGGCCGACCGCCGTGTGGTCGGTAGTCGAACGACAGCCACCTAGAAACACACTTAATTACCAATTGCAACAATGTTGCAATCGGTTAATGGGCGCCACACGACCCCCTGTGTGTGGTCGTGCATTCGGTATGTTATTCGTTTCACGAACAGTGTTTAAACTCACTGTTCGTAAAACTACAGTATGAATGCTGGGGTTTTCCTACCGCCAGCATACGAATGCCCTCATTCGCCTGAAATATAAATAGAATCCTGCACTGATCTTTATGGCTTAGCAAGAATACAAACATACTTATACATTAATAGTCTCTGGTGGCTAGTTTTGCCACACCCAGTAACTCCACAGTATGTCCCCAGATGGTTCTTAAAGGGCCAACAGCATAATAAAATACAATATGCCCAAATACTGTATTAAAAGGGCCAAATCTCCAAGGGGCCATAGTCAGCAGGCAGGAGGCAGGCAAACAGGCTTCTCCAATGCCCAGTGGCGAGGTTGGTTTCGCCACAGTCCATTACTGCTTTTTTTTTTACCCCCTCCCCAATTTTGGTGTTAGTTTGCACTTATTATCTAAAAGAAAATAACTGAAACTGTTGATTTTGAATGATTTGAAAACACAAGAATCGAGGATAACAAGAAAATGATAGGGGGGAGGGAACAAAGTGTGGGCTTTTTATGACACCCATTGCGACTAGTGCACACCCAGCGCAGCACAAATCCTTCAGGCGCCTGCCCAAAAGTTTCATTCCAGTCCTAACGTTCTGGTTCCACGGACGCTTATTTTCTGCATTCTTGTGTGTGTTTAGAGCTGGGAGAGATCATCTATAGTGCTCAGGTAGGTGAGCGTAATGATAAGTGCGTTCCAACTCCTGTCCACATGGTAGAGAGAAGATCTCTCACCCCAAAACTGTTAGCGCAAATTATTTATTACGCTATAGGCAAATATTTTGATTATTTATATGCAAATATTCTTCAGCTACTTTTCAAGGCTGCTAATCAGATTTACAATGATTGACTCATTACGTGTTCAGTAAAGTAGTGATCATTAATGCTTTGATGAGATAAATATTATTCTTCCACTTCCTTCTGTCAGAGAGACTGGGATTACATTGTAGGGCTGTGTACACAAAAAAAATAAATTTCTTCATCATATGGTGATTCACTGCTTAGATATATTTCCATCAAGCAAATATGAACTCATTCCACAAAACACAATCTCCTATTTCTCTATTAGACGGAGAATCGAAGTAGAAAGATTAATTCCATTGTAGATGGTTATGACCAGACTTCTTCTGTTTGTTAATTCAGATTGCTTAAATACACACGTCCTCTCTCTAGCATCAAAATGTAGATGGGATTCTAAAGAGGACTTGTCGTCTATAAATGAGTTTTTCTATTATGTAAAATAGTGGCCAATGTTACAATGGAACTATTTCAAGAGCTTTGAATGTTTTGGGGAAAAGGAAAAGATTTCATTTTGCACCAATTTTCCTTGCATTGATGACTGTGACCCCATGCGCACGCCATTTGTTTGAAACTGATGGAGGTAAAAGGTATGAAAGCACAATTTGCTGAATGTGGTGATCTATGTAGAGAATGGAATACATCAGATGGATTTCTGTGGAACATGAACCATGGCAGTACAAAGCCTTTCTCTTATCTCTCTCCGTATATTGTGACCTGTGGAGCAGCCGTCATTTCTCTAAATTCCACATTCAACTCAGAGTGAATTGCACTCGTATAACCCGAAGGGAAAATAACTCCCGTGATGCGCACAAATAGAGTCCTGTGTAATGTGGCGTTCCCGTGTAGGTTACATAAAATCGAAACAATTTCTCTATGGCTCTCCACACCGAATTCAAAATTCATTTCAAAGCCAAAATAGCTCAAAATATTTGGGGGAATTCCTTACAATTTGGGTATTGTGGCCTAATATTTTGAATTCACACTTTAGTAATTAACACTGTTATCTTTTACAAATTTACATTGACCTGCTGTTGTAATGACGAATGTCGTCCCAAAAGTAGGAGAGAAATCCCCATATAGAAATGTCTAATTATACCTTAAAAAGGATACAATCTCCCTTCTGTATTTCAGTTATCAAGCCAGCTATTATAATGCCTTTCTCACAATGCCTTTAAAATGCATTAATTGAGTCCAACAATACAGAATGTATCTTTGGTGAATTCCATATTATACTGTAAAACTATTTCTGTTGCTGTAGGTGAAATCTTTTTTGCTCCAGTCTCAGATGATGACATTGCATTCTTTGTAGAGTCCTGTCAATGAACAGTGTAGGATATTTTCTTGAGATGTTTGTTTGTCACACACCAGTGTTCTAATAATCGAATCAGAGTGTCTTGCAGCCAAAAATTTATATTTATTCAAACATACACAATGTAGCGGAATAAGCCTTGGAGCATCACCCTCATTGTTGCTAGGGGCTGTCCGTATCCCCTTTTTCCGTTGTCCCCAATGGTTGGGGCTTGCAGTCCCTGTGTGAGACAGATCTTCCTATTATTGAATTCGAAATGGCTGTCGATCACTGGCGGCGGCCATCTTGTTTTGTGTAATGCATCCAGCGGTGTTTGGTCATCGAGTGCATGGAACTCAAATGAATGCCTTCAGAAATTTGAACCTTCACACAGGGAGTCTGGCTTGCAAAGCTGGGTCAAAGGTTACTATCAACAGACCTTTATCAATCTATCTTAACAAGAACCATGTGGTGATCCTTGGTGTACAATGGAAGTCTGTAATAGACATGTGCAATTCGTTTCGTTCCGAATGTAAATTCGGATGAATTTTGGAAATTCGGATGCTTCCAAATGTCCGAAGTGACGAATTTCTGAAGTTCCGAATTTTGGAATGCTGAACCGAAGTGCCGAATTTCCGAAGTGCTTCGGATTTCTGAAAAGTGGCAAAACAGGAGAGGGTTGGGTTAGGGTTAGTGGCTGGAGTAGGGTTAGAGGTAGGGTTAGTGGTTGGGTTAAGGGTTTGGTTAGGGGTAGGGTTAGGGTAGGGTAACCCTAACCCTACCCTACCCCTCACCCTATGCAGGGCCGGCGCGTCCATAAGGCGGCACAGGCGGCCGCCTTAGGGCGCACCGGCCCGGGGGCGCAAATGTCCGGGTGACCGGCAGGAGGGAAGCGCACAGCTCCCCTCTCCTGCCGGTCACTTCTTGTAGCGTGGCCGAGCGCCACCTGCAGTGCCGCGGACTGTGTGGAGGGGGCGGGGATATGAACGTCATATCCCTGCTCCCTCTGTAGCACACAGCGCGGCTGGCGCCCAGCAGGGGCGGAGCTACGGCCCCCTTCTAATCAGCATGGGAGGAAGTCCTCCCAACAAGACTAGGGCAGCAGAAGGCAGAGAGGAGGGGGGCTGGGCAGGACCAGCTCCTCCAACTCCCAACTACCTCAGGCAGCACTTTGGATCCCAGGTAAGCCCCCCTCCTGAACCTGTTGGTCAGTGTGTCTGTGTGTATCCATGTCTGTCAGTGTGTGTGTGTGTATCCATGTCTGTCAGTGTGTGTGTGTATCCATGTCTGTCAGTGTTTGTGTATGTATATGTCTCTGTCCGTGTGTTTGTGTGTATCTAAATGTCTGTCAGTGTGTGTGTATGTCTGTCTGTTAGTGTGTCTTTGTGTATGTCTATCATTGTGTATGTGTGTATCTGTATGTTTGTCAGTGTGTTTGTATATGTTTGTCAGTGTGTTTGTATATGTCTGTCAGTGTGTGTGTATCTATGTCTGTCAGTGTGTGTATGTATATGTCTCTGTCCGTGTGTTTGTGTGTATCTAAATGTCTGTCAGTGTGTGTGTATGTCTGTCTGTTAGTGTGTCTTTGTGTATGTCTATCATTGTGTATGTGTGTATCTGTATGTTTGTCAGTGTGTTTGTATATGTCTGTCAGTGTGTGTGTATCTATGTCTGTCAGTGTGTGTGTGTATATAAATGTCTCTGTCCGTGTGTCTGTGTGTATCTAAATGTATGTCAGTGTGTGTATGTCTGTGTGTCTTTGTGTGTTTGTGTATGTCTATCATTGTGTATGTGTGTATCTGTATGTCTGTCAGCGTGTCTGTATGTCAGTGTATGTTTATCTGTATATCTGTCAGTGTTTGTGTGTATCTGTATATGTGTGTCTGTGTATCTGAATGTGTATCAGTTTGTGTATATGTATATCTGCATGTGCGTCAGTGTGTGTATCTTTGTGTATGTGTATCACAGTGTGTGGGTGTGTGGCAGTGTATGTGTATATGTGCATATATCTCAGCATTCAAACACCAACACTACACACAAATAAACACCTGCATGCAAACAACAACACTACATACAAACACACACCTGCATTCAAATGTCAACACTACATACAAACACACCTCTGTATCAGACACCAAAATTATATATAAACACACACCTACGTTCAAAAACCAACACTACACATAAATGCATGCTTGCATTCAAATGCAAACACTACATACAAACACACCGCTACAATCATACAAACATACTCCATACAAACACATGCTTACAGTCAAACACACAAATACTGCTCCATGCTAAATACAATACTGCAAGCATGGGGAATCGGTAGAGCCCCAGCTTTCAAAGCATTGTTGAAGTTGCACGACAGATGGGGATCTATCTTTTAGCCATCCTGTGTACATACACAGACCATCATACAGAGACATACAGTATGTATGTCTCTGTATGACTGTGTGTATGTATTCAAAAGGAATAAACGCAGTCAACACTCCAATAGTACGGATGGTATATTTATTGATAGGTGAACCACCCCAAAGAAAGTGCGTTGTTTCAGCTCAGCAGAGCCTTATTGCATGAGCTGAAACATCACACTTTCTATGGGGTGGTTCACCTACCAATAAATATACCATCCTTACTATTGGAGTGTTGCCTGCGTTTATTCCTATTGAAGACTTTACTGGTGGATCCAGCGATGTCCGCCTGACACGGAGCATCCACCACTGTTGATGGCCGGAGCATTTACACGGTATCTGTGTATGTATGTCTCTGTATGCCTATCTCTATGTTTCTTTATGTCTGTCTGTATTTCTGTGAGGGCCTGTGTCTGTATGAATGTATGTCTGTGTTTGTATGACAATGTACCTGTATGTGTAGATTGTATGACTGTGTTTGTTTGTGTGCCTTTTATGACTGTGTGTCTGTATATCTTTGTGACTGTGTGCCTGAAAAATTATGTCTGTGTGCTTGTATGGTTGTGTGTCTGTATGTTTGTGTATTTGTGCATGTATGTATTTTTGCCTGTATCTATGTCTATGTGGAAGAAAAAGAGAGATAGATAGGGGCTGGCGGGGAAGTAAGAAATACATAAGAGGTGTTGTAGGAGACACACTAAAGGGGGGTGTAAGGCACAAAGGGGCCAAAGGGATAAGACATTCAAGAGAGTGGATATGCAACACTAATGGGGGTAAGAAATTCAAAAGGGGGCTACGAGACACAGAGGTGAAGATGCATTGTTTTTTTTTTTTTGGGGGGGGGGCGTCAAAATGCATCTTCGCCTGTGTAGTCAAAAATCCTAGCACTGGCCCTGGGTGTAGTGTATTTGTGTGTGTATGTGGGGCAGCTTGTGCGTGAGGAGTACAGTGTGTGTGTGTGTGTGGGCAGGTTGTATGAGGGGTACAGTGTGTGAGGGGTACAGTGTGTGTGAGGGGTACATTTTGTGTGTATGGAGGGGCACTGTGTGTTTATGGGAAGTAGTGTGTGTGTATGGGGGAGTGCAGAGTGTGTTTGTGTAAGGGGTGCAGCTTGTGCGTGTGGGGTACAGTGTGTGTGTGTGGGCAGGTTGTATGGGGGGTACAGTGTGTGGGGGCAGGGTTGTGTGGGGGCAGTGTGTGAGGGTACAGTGTGTGTGTGAGGGGTACATTTTGTGTGTATGGAGGGGCACTGTGTGTTTATGGGAAGTAGTGTGTTTGTGTATGGGGGTAGTGTGTGTGTATGGGGGAGTGCAGAGTGTGTTTGTGTAAGGGGTGCAGCTTGTGCGTGTGGGGTACAGTGTGTGTGTGGGCAGGTTGTAGGAGAGGTACAGTGTGTGTGGGGGCAGTGTGTGAGGGGAACAGTTTGTAAGAGGGGTACAGTTTGTGTGTATGGAAGGGCAGTGTGTTTGTGGGTGGGTGCAGTGTGCGTGTGTGAGGGGTGCAGTATGTGTGTATGTGGGGCAGTTTGTGCGTGAGGATACAGTGTGGGGGGACAGTGTGTGTGTGGAGGCAGGTTGTATGAGGGGTACAGTGTGTGAGGGGTAAAGTTTGTGTGTATGGAGGGGCAGTGTGTGTATGGGGGCAATTGTGTGTATGGGGGGGTAATGTGTTTGTGAGGGGAAGCAGTGTGTGTGTGGGGGGAGTTATTGTGTGGTGTGGGGTTTGTGGTGGGGGCAGGGCAAATTCATGAATATATAATTGGTTTTTTTTATAAAAAATTATTATTTTCATACCCCCCCTCCCTGCTTACCTTTGCCTGGGAGGGGGGACATTTCCTGCAATCCCTGGTGGTCCGGTGGGGAAGCCCTTGTGGTCCCAGTGGTGAGAGTGAACTCCGACCTCGCGAGAGGAGAACCCGACGAAGCTGCAGGTTAGAGCTCCCCAGGGTCTTCTCTCCCTGCCTCCCCTGCCGGCTGCAGCATTACACTGCTAGCGGGCCGGAGAGGGAGATGAGGCACAGTTCTCATTGCTATCATCATAGCACCAGGAAAATAGCTTGCGGCTCCCCTGTGTGTCCCTGGGTGCCGCGATACACAGTTTGGGAACCGCTGGTATAGAGTGAGTGCAGGTTAGACAGTACTGATCAGCCACAACATTAAAGCCTAATATTGTGTATTTCACCCTTGTGCTGCCAAAGCAGCTCTCATGCGTTGAGGCATGGACTCCACAAGATCTCTGAACATGTCGTGATATCTGGAACCAAGATATTAGCAATAGATCCTCATTAAAGAAGCTTTCAGCAGTTACCATGGCTACATAGCCACATAAGTGGCAAACTATGATGCACTGTGTGTTCTGAAAACTTTCTATCATGGACAGCATGAAGTTTTTCATCAATCTGAAATACAGTTGCTCTTCTGTGTGATCAGACCAGATGGGCCATCCTTTGTTCCCCACGTGCATCAATGAGTCTTGGATTCATGATGCTGGTTCAGCGATTGCTCTTTCTTGAACAACTTTTTGTTGGTACTAACCACTACATCCAGGGAACACTCCACAAGACTTGCCCATTTGGAGATGCTGTGACCCAGTTCTCTAGCCATCACTATTTGGCCCTTGTCAAAGTCACTTTACTACACTTATGTAGTATGAAATGGATAATTTGTCTGCTTCTTGTTTATTACTTCAGATGAGTACAGAATTGCTATATTTAATATTATTGTAATGAAGAGTATTGCTTTTAATATATTACATAAGAGTTTTCTACAATATTTCTATATTGTGTATCTTTTGTTTTTGATTTAAATATTACCCATAATTTAGAAACTGGTGGTCAACTTTGGTATGACATGTTTTCTATTATTTGAAAATATTTTTTAAAATGCAATTTCAAGCTTTTGCGCTTTTTAAATGTTGTTGCTCTTCAAGCAGCAACGTTTATTTCACATTACACCCTGTTCCAAATTATTATGCAAATTATATTTTTCTCATTTAACTTAATAATTTATGTAAATAACAGTCAGCATATTTCTCATGTTATCAACTATTAAGAGTACAATTCAAATTTTATTGAACAAACCTCCTAATGATAACAGTATTTTTTTTTTAAAACATAAAAAAAACTTACAATGTTCCAAATTATTACACACAGTAAGTTTCAAAACACTTCATAGGTTGTAAAGAATTGAAAATTGCCATTTGTTGTGTTTGCAGCATATTTACTGAAATCAAAAGCTATTTCAGTCAAACTTATAACAACATTTTAACTTTTTAAACATTTTAACAGGTCACGTTATATTTTAACATAGGACCCCTTATTTGATAGCAGCTCCACAAGTCTTGCATCCATTGAACTTGTGAGTTTTTGGACAGTTTCGGCTTGAATTTGTTTGCAAGATGTCAAAATAGCCTCCCAGAGCTGCTGTTTGGATGTAAACTGCTTCCCACATTCATAGATATTTTGCTTGAGGATGCTCCAAAGGTTCTCAATAGGATTGAGGTCAGGGGAGGATGGAGGCCACACCGTGACTTTCTCTCCTTTTATCCCCATAGCAGCCATTGATGCAGAGGTATTCTTTGCAGCATGAGATGGTGCATTGTCATGCATGGAGATGATTTTATTAAGGAAATCATAGTTCTTCCTTCTGTACCAGGGAAGGAAGTGGTCAGTCAGAAACTCCACATACTTTGCAGAGGTCATCTCTACACCTTCGGAGACCCTAAAGGGGCCGACCAGCTCTCTTGCCATGATTCCGGGCCAAAACATGACTCCACCACCGCCTTGCTAACGTTGCAGCCTTGTTGGAACAAAGTGGCTGTCCACCAACCATCCACTACTCCATCCATCTGGACCATCCAGGGTTGCATGGCACTCATCAGTGAACAGGACTGTTTGAAAATTAGTCTTCATGTATCTTTCTGCCCAATGCAGCCGTTTCTGCTTGTGAGCAGTGGTTAGTGGTGGCCGAATAGAAGGTTTATGCACAGTTACATAGTTACATAGCTGAAAAGAGACGTGCGTCCATCAAGTGCAGCCTTCCTCACATTTGTTTTTTGCTGTTGATCCAAAAGAAGGCAAAAAAAAAAAAAAACAGTTTGAAGCACAATTTTGCAACCAGCTAGGAAAAAAATTCCTTCTTGACCCCAGAATGGCAGTCAGATTTATCCTTGGATCAAGCAGTTATTACCCTACATTGAAAGATTCAGTTGCAAGACTCTGGAGGACTATACACCCTGATGTCTGTGGGACACCAGAGGCACCAGCAGCTTCAAATATCTGTTTGCTGCTACGTAATGGTATTTTAGCAGCTGCTCTCTTGATCTGATGCATGGATCTGGCAGAAATCTTCCTCAATGTGCCTTCATCTGCACAAACCCGTCTGTGCTCTAAATCAGCCACAAATCTCTTAATAGTGCGATGATCATGCTTAAGTTTTCGTGAAATATCTAATGTTTTCATACCTCGTCCAAGGCATTGAACTATTTCACTCTTTTCGGCAGCAGAGAGATCCTTTTTCTTCCCCATATTGCATGAAAATGGTGCTCTGCTTAATAATGTGGAACACCCTCCTTTAGTAGTTTTTCCTTAAATTGGGCTCACCTGGCAATCTAATTATCACAGGTGTCCGAGATTGTTTTCAGTGATCAAAAGAGCCCTGAGACACAATGCCATCCATGAGTTAAACTGAAAAACAAAATATTTAATCTTTGTGACACTTAAATAGAATTTGCATAATAATTTGGAACAGGGTGTATTGTAACGGCTCTCTGCACAGCAGTATTGTGACTGTGACAAACTCCCCTTTTTACAGTTTGAGTTTGCCACAAGCTCCCAGAGGAGCTATCTTGCCAGCCTCCTGCCCACAAACTATGGGCCCTGTGAAATATTATGTTAAAAAGACTCTGTTCATGCAATTGGGATTATATGGTTCTGTTACCGAACAACTGCACGACCCAAAGACCACCCTGGAGCTTGTTAACACCTATTACCAACTTGGCACGTTTCTCAATGCAGTATTCTAATTGTTTGTCTGGGTGGCCGCAATTCCCGTGGACAACCACGAGGTGGCGGCCATCTTGTTTGCATGAGCGCAGGCAGCGGTGTTTGAGCATGAATCTCATGGAACTAAAATCGGATACAGAATCTCCCGAACACCGCTGGACTTCCATCATCGCCTGCATTTGTTTCTATACAACTTAGAATGGCACTGTTCAGTGCAATCATTCGTCTGGATGAGGGGAACAAGCTCCAGGGTAAGACTATTTACTCTGTTCGGTAGTTTGTTCGTTTTCAAACTACCGAACTAGACCGACCGCAAGCCCTGATTCTCTGGAACTGTTTTGGGCATGGGACCATGCCTGCAGTCGGTCAAATAAATGAGTTACAGGAAATTCCTGAACCCCTGAACTGATCTGGGTGATTTTTGGATATCTTGGTCACCCAGATCAGGGCTATTATGGCTATGTATTTTTTAGGGTACTTTTGGGGTGTTTTGAAAAAGTATGTTTTTTCTGTGCTTGGAGATAATTGGATTAGAATATTACAGTTACTGATCCAAATATCTTCCAGGCAGAGGGGAAGGATTGTATGCTGGGTGTGGGAGTGTCATGTATTTAAACACCTTTGTCATTGGTCTGTGACTTTGGGAGAAATGTGTCAATGTTATATTCTAAAAAGTGGTCTAAAGTGATCAAAGTGGGGCAATCACTATGAACACCTGTGCAACCAGATGATACATCCCATTGAAGACACCTACCCTTTGACATTTTTGCGGCGATTTTTAGAAAACAGAAAACTTTGATAAATCTCCTCTATTGTTCAACAGCACTCAAATAACTAGGAAGAAACCATGCTGCATGTTTTAGATGTAGCTACCACTAACAACTAGATATTGGTGTTGGTGAATCAGTGGAATTATTCATATACAGACAGTTAAGAGCCAAATTCTCCATCAGGTTATTTACTAAAACACTGAATTTTGAATTAAATCCAAATGGAAAAACGGAGGAATAAAGCAGGTAATTTGGAAATCAGCTCGTCATTTCCTCATAATTTGGTAATCAGTTCATCATCAATGATCCAATCAACTGACCATTTCCCCCTCACTTTTTCTATTGTGATTTAAATCATGAACATTCATAATGTAGCACCCTGTCTGTGTTAGATCCGGAGAACTAGTTCTTTTAACAGTTTTGTATAACTTAAGTGAATATATAAGTGATTTTATTGATAAATGAGACATAGCAGTGCCTTGAGGCTGTGTCTATAGGTGTTGCATTAGTGTTATATCTACCTCCCATTCCCCTCAAACTTTAACCTATCTCCTGTCGGTCTGGCCCTGCTGGGAACCAACACTTTCCAAAAGCAGCATTGCCTACAATGCTGACAAGCTGTCATTCCACTCCTATATTCCGTTGGCAAATTGTGAAACACTTACAGTATCTCTCTAGTAAGGCAATAATGACAGCAACTACAGCAAATGAAGGAAAGCAGACAAACTGCCTGGAGGTGGGATTTCTTCCTCTTGCTGGTCAGTCAATTTTTATCATGTATCACTCTTTAACGTGACTTCCTCTGACATTAAACATCCAAACACATAAAATTAAGCCCTGAGCTCAAACTCCCACTACTCTTGGGTGGCAGCTCACCTGCAACACCCTTTGTGTGTTATTTGCATTACATGCTACAGTGCTGCTGCCCACCCATGTTTGCCCTACAAAGTACCATAAACATTACATTGAGTGCTAATGGTAAGGGGGCTTACAATGACCCTAAAAAAAACAACCAAAAACCTTTCATGTGCCTAAAACCGATGCAGAAAATAATTTATAGATAAGTAAAAGAAACTCTTAAAAGCTTTGTTTCCTTAAGAGTACCCCTTACTTTCTCATTAGAGATTTTGCCTTTTGGCTGAAAGCAGCGAGGTCAATTGTTAGTGTAGGCCATATAACATACAGCCTGAAACTCTGACGCTTATCCACCAATGGAGTTATTTGATAAAGTCCAAATGAGGCAAAACCATTTGGCTGCATATTGGGCCATTCAGACGTTACTCTCTTTTATTGATTATGCAATTCAGACCCCAAATAGTCCTGAGTTTATCCTGAATGCTGCCCAACGTCTGAAATTCGTACTGAATGCTGCAAATCCAGGGCAGGTTTAAAAAAGAAAGTCCATGTGCCTAAAATGGTCGCAGTGCGCATTTGTACAGAGAATGCTTTAAAGAGAAGTAAAACACAAACTCGCAAAAGCTTTTTTTTGCAATGATGCAGCACAATTGCTTTTATTTCCATAATTTCAATAAGTATAAAACAAATCACCTCAACATTGTGTGAACAAAGTGGATCACACATAACGCATGTGCATACAAATAAAATCTTTGAAACACTTGCACAGTCATTGAACCCAAGAATTTGAAGTACACCGTTTAGGAAACAATTAATTTTCTGGAAAAATAGCTCTTATAATAAAATAGGTTACCTTGGTTTTTGTTTTTTTTCATCAAAAAAATAACATTTCATTTAAGGAATGTAGGTAGCTCATTATGAAGCACCTGGCATCTAACAGACTGACTACATATAACTGCATGTACAAATATAATGCCAGCTATTATAAACACCATTTCTAATATAACTTATCTAATCACCAGCCTTTCTACACAGGTCCCAAGGTCCAAATGTTGTCTATCTCTGAGAGGTCAGTATTTGTACTGGGAAGTGAACCATTCAGTTCTACATGACCACAAATCAATACAAAGGATACAATATAAAATTACAATGACATTGCAAAGTACCAGTGCGAGCAGTAAAGAGACACTACAGGCACCAGATCAACTTTAGCTTAATGAAGCAGTTTTGTATAGATTATGCAGTACCACTGCTCAATTATATATCATTGAGGAGTTAAATCACTTTTTTTCTGTTAATGCGGCCCTAACCACACCTCCCCTGCCTGTAACTAGCACAGCGTGCATAAAAAGAATGGTTTCATTTTAATAAGATGTAAAATTGCTTTAGAAGTTTGAATGTCCTGCTCTTTAATCAAGCACAGGAGGCGCCTACAGGGACTAGCAAGCTATTAACAGAGCAGGAGATAAGACATTCTAAATTAACCCCTTAAGGACCAAACTTCTGGAATAAAAGGGAATCATGGCATGTCACGTGTCCTTAAGGGGTTAAACAGACTGTGAAATAAAGGAAATGTAAACATTAGATGACTCTTTACAGAAAGTGTTTGGGGAGGCTGTGTAAGTAGAGTAATCAGGGAGCTGTGACAAATAATTTTGTATATGCAGCTTGCATAGACAAAGTGATATAACTTCGAAATGGCAGAACATTGAGCAGTGAGACTGCAGCGACATGATCTATCCACCAAAACTGTTTTATTGGGCTAAAGTTGTTTTAGTGACTCTAGTGTCCCTTTACGTCAAAGGCAATGCATGTTTGGCACATGCTACATATTGTAGTTTACAGACATTAACATTAAAATTAGACCATAATGGATGTTGTAATATTCTGAAATGAGAAGGTGCATCATAATGAGTAAGGGGGAACCAAGAATGCATTTTATGGGATTATAAACCAAATATATTAAAGGATGTACTGTTGTAAAACATGAATAAAAAAGGTACGCATTGGGTTAATTAAGAGAAAATGTTGGCATCCATAGTAAACTTCTGATAGCATTTTGTCTCGATCAATCATGGCTATGATTTGGCACTGCAGTTGTTGTCAGAAAGGATTCTCATTCAGCAGGATAAGCATCATGGGAAACCGTCAACAACAGCTGCTGTGCAAAAAGTTAGTTATTACTGGTCTAGATCACTGCATTGGGTAATTCCTGCATGGATTTATTTCCCAGGTCATACCAAAGGCAGTAATGATTCACATTTCATTCCAGCTGTAAGAAACATTGCTGTCCAAAATGTAACTCAATATGGACAAAAAACACAAGATGAGGCTGGATACTCTTCTGGATCTGTCAGTAAATCCCATCCTTAGCCCATAATATGCCAGCTGAATGTTTTTGAAACTTATTTTCATTCCTGTCATACTTCGCTTCTAACAATTCAAAAAGGAAACTAAAATAGGTTTAATATGGTTCCATAGGGTCTTATATGCTTAATCTGGGTTAATACCTGTGGTATGTGGTGTTGTAGTATTACACATTGGTGAGTATCTACTAGAAGCAATTAATGTCTAAAGCGTGGAAGGTACCAGATTACCACTATAGAAAGAAAAAATAAATATGAAAAAAATGATACGATCAGTGATTGCTTGTGCTTTGGTTTTATTGTTTTTAATGAATATGTATATTTTATTAGTGCATTTAACTATGCACCGTAATGTGATACATCATACTGTACATTTACAGGGTACCAGGGTCAGTGACTAGGCACTTTAACTCTCAATTCATTTTTCTATTACTAGTACAGCAATACTCCAAGCACCATAACCATTAGAGACTGTTGTAGTGGTTATTGTGCCAGGAGTGCCCTGGTGCTGTCACAGGATAAGTAGTCAAATCATTTTATACCTGAGGTCTGCCAGGCAAGAAGCTGCCATTAGTTCAATTAAGCTAAACCCTAAGTCCTCTCAGCCAGTAAGCGATACTTTGCGGCGCTGGTCTTATCTTGTGATCTGCACCCAGTGGACCCCAGTTAAGTGAGCTAACAATTCTCAAAGCATTTGCCTATTTACCCTTGGAGGGCACCAAGGCACCATAGCTGTTACAGCAGGCTGTAGTGGTTCTGATGCTTGGAGTGTTGTTCTAAAGTCTATTGCCCTCACAAGTGTGCAGAATAAAAAATAAAAACATTTTCAGCCAGATGAATGACTCCACTGCAGAGTCACATCATATAACTGCTAACTGATCACTCCACAATCTATAGCTCAGAAAGCTGTTAAAAAGAACAAAGCCACAAACCATGTTTGAAGCTGGTATACACTATACCGAAGTGGTTATTTTCTATATTTTTGACCCTTTATATAGCTCTATTAGCTTGCTCCTTGTATTCTTTAATTGGAATATAACAAAACAAATTAGCAAAATCATTTAATCAGATTCTGAGTTTTAAAGTGGTTTCAGTTGCATTAAGGAAGGCAGTTTTCCCGGGTCCAGTCAGAAATGATATGCCTGTTCTGTGCAATGCAGACCCATTTTTATGCTGTGCCTTAGATATTAAGAACCGATACAGTAGAGAGAAACATTTATCCTTGCTAGCCGAACTTGCCTTGTTACCGTCGGTCCTAATCCTTTAGGTATTGTCCCACCCTGACTAAACAAATCTAAGCAGCCTATTTTCTTATTATAATATTCTTATACTATAATATTGCTTTACCCGCACTTCCCTGATTTATTATCTCAAACTTGTCTTTTTTTAGATGTAGCTTTTTATATTTGTGTTTTATAGTGAGCTATTTTGCACATATCTATCCATTGTTTTTATATAAAACTTTATTTAGTTAGCTTTAAACAAACGACTCTTTATAATGTATAACTAATTTTAGCTAAAAGCAGCAAGATGAATTGTTAGTGTAGTACTCACCTAAGAGGTTTTGCTTTGACGTAGCATGTGAGCTTACACTTGAATTGCTATTGGTGTGATACTAATTATTTAAATGTGCATAGGGATTTGGTATAGTGAGCAAGTAACTTTCTATTTGGTTTTTATTATATTTTTTGGGGCTGTGTACTCTAGTCATTGCTGCCGCCCAGGAGTAGTGAAGTTTGAGTACAGGGCTTAATTCTGTATGTCTTTTATCCAACTTATCCATGCAAAATATAAATTTTTCTTTTTAGTGAAACAATCAGATGCTAAATCAATCTTAATGGCTCTTAAATACGCTGTACTGTTAATTCAGTAGTAGCTACAACATCTCTAACAAGCAAGGAGATTATGAACTAAATAATAATAATAATAATAATATAAAAACATATTAACAAAAGAAAATTGTAAGGGTGCCACAGTAATAATCAAGCCTCTTGACATTCAGGTATAACCTGCCTTTAGATTACTTGCTTCATAATACTATCCCAGCCATAATCTGGGATAGAATTATGACACACCCCTGATTTATTATATGCATTATCATCACTACATTATCTACATGCACATAGATACTTCTACAAATCAAATGCATCACAAGCCTCCATATGCATCTATATGGTTTAGTGAGAGCATGTGTAGCAGGATCTCATTGTCCAGTTGAGGCAAAGTACACCCCCATTGATGGTCCTCCACCATGGATTGAATATTTCTCATTAACCACCTATCCTGTACTGTCTGTGAAAATGGTAACCATCCTTACAGATGAGATAAACATAACCTTCTCCTCATTTGTTCTGGATAGCTTCCTGTCCTTCCTCCCTCCATTAAATTATACTAAAAATCAAGCTGTGGCTACCATGTTTTATATATATTTCTACATGAAGAATACAAGTCAAGGATCAAACTAGATATTTTGAAATATTTGCACTTGTTTTTAGATTATGCAATCCCAGCTTTTATACACACAAGATTACTTCTGATACCTTAGAAAGTGCATAGGATGACAATCCACAAATATTTCAAAAACACACATACCCAGAATATAGATTTAAAAAGGGCAGGCGTTACATTGTTGTGGCAATATGATTTTACAATATACAATCTACCTGGCAAGAGAATGGCTTGACATGGCATGTCATGCAGCATATTTTAGTGGTATACTGAAAAACCAGCAGCCTTATGTTATAATAAACTTGTTAAAGATTGTCCACATAAGAAGACATGGACATTATTGGAGTCACAAAGACTTTTTGGGGGTAAATCCCCAAAAATCAATTCCTACAAAACATTACACTATTTACATAAAAAAAAAAAAAAAATGCAATAAAGCCCACACTGGATTTCCGGTGCACATTAAAGATTAAGAATAATGTGGGTTAAAATAATGTCTTTACCACCAGTTTCAGTGCATTGTGCCAGTAATTCTGCTACATTGGTTCCCTTATCAAACTGTCCCCAATCTGGAAACATGTAACACTCCCAATAAAGTTATATCAATGCACGTGAACAGTGTAAGAAAACCGCAATCCTTTAATATCCCACCAATAACATTTGTCACTCTAAAAATGTAAAAATCTGCCTTTACAAATATAATAACAAAATCTTTATTTTACGCTAATATAGAAATACACGTCTATAGCAAAGAAATATTTGGTCAAACGTTTCCTGTTATCATTTTAACAAATGTGTTCTTTTGTTTTTTTTAAAGTACTGGAATTCCTTAAATACAGTATATATTATTAATTACATACATATCTCTTGCATTTTTTTTCTGTACAATGAATCTGTTCAGTAGTATAACAAGTGTATACATTCCTTTGGGTCTGGTAACAATAAAAGTTGAATAAGGATGACAAAGTCATTTTTTTCTTAATGAACTATGCATAGACATTTTACATATGTCTCATGTGCATATATTTTCTTAAAATTAAGTAAACCTATGGCTTCGATCTCACAAGCAGATGTCCCTACTACACCGCTAAAAGCACTAAAAACTTTTTTGAGCAAACATATCTTATACAACTAAGCATTATACAACTGTATATTTTCCATCACTTAACAATCAGGGATAGACTACTATTCATTTAACTATATATTCATTATCACTAAAAGAGTGAAAGAGAGGACTACTATTTATTTATGTAGCTGTGTTAAGGAAAACAACTATGAACAGCTAAGTTTCTCATTAACAAAATGGTCTACACATTGAAATATTGACAGCTTCCAACAATTTTCTGCTCCACACATATTCAGATGGAAAATAAAAGCTAAAAAGAAATGACTTTACGCATGAGCTTAGTGTAAAGCAACAGGATTTTAAAATTATCTTAAACTGGATCAAAATGAGTAAATGTCAAACATTTTCTGGACATATGAAAAAACATTATTTTACATTGGGACTACTTATAATATTGTTGCCAATAGGATGTATTGTCTTGGTATTAAAGTTAATATTTTCATGTATTGTCTTGGTATTAAAGTTAATATTTTCTATATTCACCTAAATAGTTTAAGGTAACACAATCCTTACAAAAGTCTCATGAACAATAATCAAATGTACATGTTCATTACTTCTGTATAGAATCTCAATAGAAAAAAACAAAGAATTTTTGCTTGATGTATCAATGAACAAAGTACACGTTGATGGTTTATTCACTATACTCCACATGGCAAATTAAAATCAGAGTGGAAAATGTAAGCTAAAAGAGCAAAGCCATGATTATAACGGATATAAAGAATTTTTCCAAATCAGCAATGTTTGCCTAAATGCTGGCATTTACAATTTGAAGTTTAGTGAATAAACCTCTGTGTGATTTGTTCCACCTACACATCAGTTTACACGGACTCTCTCCATAGCACAGTACTTTGGTTATCTATGTGAAAAGGGTTAATGTTTGATTATGAAGTTAGCATTAACTGTGGTAAGAGTGCCAAGGCTGTTTACCTCTAAACAAATGAAGGGATAACTCTACAGAAGAGCTTATCAGTGAAGACCATATATGCAGTTTTACAACAGTATAGCTGCAGATGAAATCTCAAAATGATGGCAATATATAGGATGCCATTCCTACATAACCTCTGGTTTGTGTGGAGAGGGGAGTTCAGACTTAATGAACAATAGTTCATGCCGGTGTACTAACTGCCTACTGAGTCTGCAAAAGCTACCCTGCATTTGCTTTGTGAACCACTTCAACTCTTTGCAACTATACAGCCTTGTCTTTATTTAGGACTATTACATAATTGGGCATGGATCTCTCTCCCAACCAATTCAAGCAAAATGTGCAATGTAGCAAAATTGACTTTTCATTTCTGCAGTATTTACAAAAACTATGGAACAGCAGTTTGAAGTGAGAATTATGCCCTCGAGATATAAACAAAACTGATCTGCTCGAATGAATAAAGGTCTGTTTCTCTAATCCCCTTGTAGAAAGGGATAGGGGGTGTTACGGCAGTCAAACATAGCCACATTGAACAAATGGATTTAAATTAACTATGGTCAAGACCTAATGTATACGTCTCCTTGTATTTAAAAGGACAATTAGCATAATTAGTACAATTAAAATATTTAATATTTTACAAACACACTCACAGACACACTGAACTTGATCTTACAATTTATAAGTCGAGGAGATAACATTTTATACACCAGCTCGCTTTAACTTTGATATTCCACAAATACAAGGAATACAAATCCCAACAGGCTTAGGGGGGCTAGCTGGATCTGACATGCTGTAATCCTGTCTGAAATGTACATAAATCCCAGAGGGAAAAAAACATTGTTAATATTCACTTGATTTGGTCTCAAGGTGCACTGAGAGTCAGCAAGCCTGTCAGCCAATTAAATCACCTTAAGCAATGCAATGTAAAGAATGACACTATTCGCATGCCCCTGAATGGTATAACCAATATCTGGGTTACGATGTAAGGGAAATATTGGCGCTATTATCAAACATATATTAATTACACAAAGCAGGACAAAGCCTTGTGGGGTATATTTAACAAGGGTCACGAAAACACAAATATGGATTATCATTAGTTAAAATAAACTGTTGGAAATGTATCAACAAAACATTTGTTTTTAAAGAATATACAATTTATTTTGTTTTTAAATATAAAATTGTATTTGCCCTGACTTGAAAACCTCGGTGATTCACCATGTTACTTTGGCCCCTGTTTTCAAAATCTGAAATTTCATGTATAGAAAAATAAAACTGCTGAAATATTTTCAAATGGATAAAAAAGTACTGAATGTTGACCCCTGTAGGCCTTTGTAGACAGACATGCTCTCAACTTGAAGGGTACAGCAACATAAATAAATCTAGATGTGCACATAGCTTATGTCACAATTGATCAGTTTCAAATCTACAATGTAGCAGTGTATGTTTCTCAGTGTATTCACATTAGCAATGGTATGTGATGAGTTTGGGAAAAAATCTTATCAAAGAAGGGGAAAGTGAAATAAGTAAAATACAATATTTCATAAAGCCTGCCTACATACACTCAAGGCTAGAATCCTATACAGCGCCAACAGTCTCTCACTGTTAATGAGTACCCATTAGTTTTGGAATTTCATGTGTCTGTCAGCACAGATAAGAGAGTTATATCTTTCCATGTTACCTGGACATTTTATATTTAAGGGTAATGGATTTTCAAGAGCTTGTAGATTAAAATCTAAATAACCCATTTACAATTAGTAATAATTGAGATCCCCAAACCACAATTCATCTGTCCAGTTATTGCACCTGTATGTACAGAAAGAAAAGCTACAAACAAATAAGATAATTTTTTCCTTTTCCGTTTTTTGTTTTGTTTTGTTTTATATATATTTCATCCGCATATGTCTGATGGGAGATATGCAAGTCCTGCTGTCCTATTCAGAATTTCCAACAAGCAGTAGACTTCACTTTAGTATAAACTCATAAGCTTTTTGTTTTACTTTGAAATGTTGTTGTCAGAGTGTTGTGGAAATCTTTTCCTCCTAAAAAAGCAAAAACAGAGTTAAAATTTGGAATATGGATATTGCTATCAGTTTTTCTGAAATGAACAACAACCATTTACATAAATATCCAAACAATTAAAGGTAGGAAGGCATATCATTAGTAATTTAATACGTTTATTATGTTAAAAGGGCATCAAAATCATTTCAGTTTTGTTGTATATATATTCTGAAAAGTTACACAGAAATAAAGTGTGCACACAGTCCTATCTCCACACATGGCTGCAGAAGACCATGCTGTTTTATTCTAACAAACAAGAAGATACCATATAAAACCGTGAACAGTAAAATCTAAAACAGCACTACCTACTGGCAGATACATACATAAAAGTTGTTGTATCAGAATACATGAACACAGTATTCTAAGAAGTTTGTTGTAGTGGTTATGGTGCATGGAGACTTTCGGTGTAGTCCCTCTCATTTTTGTCACACCATTTTCAACCAGTTTACCCAAATCTCTGCCCATTTGTAGTCCTGAACTATTTAACTAAACTCATCCAAACTTGGACTGCAATTATAGGGTTATAAGTACTAGAAGATGACTAGCTCAGTGATCACAGTTCATTACTGTCATTCACAGTTGGACAGCTGTAAACATATGATTCACTTTCACCTTATGCGTGGGTGCAGATGGCTGTGCTATGTGTATCTTTTATATCCAAAATGCTTGAACACAAAATTAAGAATCGCACCTAGGCTTCACTGCTGTAGAATTAAGCTATATTGGTTATGGTATTTAGAGTGTCACAGTGCAATCACCGTGTAAACCAATATGATGTTTAAGTACATTTATCAAAGTAAAACATTTTTCTTAACCAATTCCACAGCAAAGGGTTTTTTTTTCTTATAGCAAAGAATAATATATCTAACGGTGTGATCATAATTACCATATCCGGCAGTTATTACTATTTAATTTGAAGTCACAACAGACAGGAAAAAGGAAATCCTTTGGGTTTATATGATATAGGGCAGATGTATTCATCTTCACAATGATACAAAAATACACAATTGGTTTTACACAGTAGGGTCAGTACAATAACATGAGAGATTAGGTAGTCAGTTGGAAAAGTTAATTTTCACTCTATACCTGAAACCTATGTAGAGAACATGCTACACTGTAGCTGTACCCAGCCATGCAGCATAGATACCATATTGGTGTATTTATAGTCATGCTGGCATCTATTGCCATTTTAGGTTACTAAAAACACATAGCTTTGCTGCAGATCAAGTACTTAATCTTGAAGAATTATGTCTGCAGTTCTCAGGACAACGGAAAAAGTAGTGCTCCATGCCAGTGTCATAATTGTGTATTTTACAATGATAATAGACATAGCTGTGGGTGAATTATGTTAAAAAGCCAGCCTTCTATTGGCAAGAATGTGGGAGGAGTGATGATCAATAGGTCTTCTGGAATTCTGACACATTGTGCTTAGTATTTGGAATGATGTCAGATTCTGAATACGAGGAAACCATTTAGAAATATCGGATTGTAAAATTGTGCCTAATACATTTTTTAAAGTAATTCAATGTCTCAGATATTTTACTATAAACAAAATATATTTAAAGGAACAAAATATTCACTAAAACAACTTTAGCAGTAAAGCAGTTTGGGTGTATAGATCATGCCCCTGCAGTCTCAATTCTCTGCCATTTAGGAGTTGTATCACCTAGTTTATGCAGCCCTAGCCATACATCCTTGACTCTACAAAGCAGGAGATAAAAAACTTCTAAAGCAACTTAACATCCAATTGAAATTGACACAATTTTAATTTTGATGTAGGCTGTGTCAGTTACAGCCAGGGGAGGTGTGGCTAGAGCTACATGGACAGAAACAAAAGTTATTTAACTCCTAAGAGAATTGAGGAGTGAGACTGTATGGGAAATATCTATTTACTACTAATTTCATGTCAGTAGTAAGTTTTCTAATGTCTTATGCACTGTGTTGTAGAATTAAATAGACTTAAGTATATTGGGAATATAGGTGTACTCTAGATTAAAAAAAAACCAGATAAATATGAGTAGTTCTAAGCATGTTCAGGCAGAGCAGCATCCAAGACATGCAATATCTATTATATTGGATAATGATAGATATACACACATTATCTCTGTGCGAATACTTGAGAATAAACACCACAGCTACTCCATAAAAGCAGTTTATCTCTTAAAGCCTAAACCAATTTTATCTAGAACTGCAGCACAATGAAACCATCTCTATCCTTCTACAAGTTCCTAGACTGAATGTGTTGTCAACAGTCAATTATCTTTCTTCACTTGTTTACACTTTATGATACCATACATTTAATTTGGCTTCTGTCCTGACAACTCAATGGAAAGTTATCTGCTCACTGTACAAAGCTCCCCTTAAATGCGACAGCCACCTCAGCCCATTCACCTTGGATGGAGCTTATAAAAACTTTAAGGGACACTATAGTCACCAAAACAACTACAGCTTAATGAAGTTGTTCTGGTGAGTATAGTATGTCCATGCAGGTTTTTTTATGTCAACACTGCCTTTGCCGAGAAATGGCAGTGTTTACATTACTGCCTAGGTACACCTCAAGTGGCAGTCAGACTGCCTTGGTCTCTGCAGCAATGACGTTGTGCATATCCACACTCTGCATGGAGGTTCTGAACTTGCCCTTAGATATGCATTGATTCAATACATCTCTATGAGGAGATGCTGATTGGCACAGAGTGGCGTTTTGCTAGGTAAACACTTGGACTTGTACATTAAGTGTATGTGCTTACTCATGTTTGACAAATGAATATTAAGAAATGCCAAGTACTTACGCAGTATGGTCTTGATTTCTGTAGGGCTTTGCTGGAGTTGTCCCATTCCACGACTGTTCAACTGTCTTGAGTAGACCTTGATATTTAAAAAAAAACAAAAACATACATTCATTCATACAACATCCATATGGATAATATAAACTACTGTAGAAAATGTATGGCATTAAATGTATATAAACGGACAGTCTTATACATGTACATTGAGTCAGATAGTGTTTAAATTGATGGTTGGTGAATCTGAAGATGCCACTTCACTGTGTAGGAAGTGCAGCATGGAAGACCATATAAACTAACTAACTGTCTGTTTTCAAAAACCATCTAATCCAGTGTGCATGTATATGGCTGAAGGATACATATACAAAAAGGGATGAGTTTTTTGCATTTTTATATAAACAAAGCAACACAGAAACTAACTAGCGCATTCACTTTATACCATTACTCAAAGTGAATCTACCACCACCTAGAGTCCAAGTAACAAAAAGCAGCTGCTAACATAAACTCCTCTGTAAACAGAGGGGGAGATCAATTATACTACATTGCAAGTGACTCGGATAGCTGTTTTTCTAGAATGTTGGAAGTGCTGACTAAACATAGCCAATAATACTGATAATAGCTTAAATAGTCACTTGTAGGACACATGCTAACTACTATATATTATTGAGCTTCTAGCAGAGGACATATAAATAGATTGAGGTACAGAAATACAAAAACCATTCAACTTCATCTTGTTTATTGTATTTTGTATACAGGAGGACGATCCTATAATATTTCCTCATTCTGTGTTTTTTTGAAGGCTAGTTAGAGAGTACCACAAGTTGCATAGTAACTAAAACACATCAAATAACATGAATGCCCGTGTTTTATATAAAAAAAAATAAAAACAAATATAGGCTTCATGGTATACAAATACAAATAAGTTATTCTTTAGTCTCCGCTGCAAAAAATTAGTCAGCAAGAGATATAAGTTGCTACACATTAATCAGACTCCAAAACATATTACTGAAGTAATCTGTGTGTGTGTGACAGACATGTTAAGCAAAAATAAAAAAAGGCAGAGATAAGGTGATTTTGTGGGTCTAGTTAAAGGGACACTCCAGGCACCCAGACCACTCCTGCCCATTTGGAGTGGTCTGGATGCCAACTCCCACTACCCTTACCCCTGCAAGTGTAATTATTGCATGTGCATTGGGTCTCCCCCGCCGACGTTAGGAGAGTAGGCGAAGCCTGACCCAGCACCGAGGGACATCGGCGCTGAACTCTGGTAAGTCACTGTAGGGGTTTTAACCCCTTCACCAACTTGGGATGGGGGGTGGGAGGAAGAGGGACACTGTAGGGTCCTGCAGTGCCAGGAAAACAAATATGTTTTCCTGGCACTGGAGAGCATCCTGTCTTTCTTCAGTCATAACTAGCTCTTGAGTGCCAGAAATGGATCCATTACATTGATATGCAATGTGTTGGGCATACCACTGACACTCAAAGTGTTTAGAAAAATGTAAATCACTGAAAAAGGAGCAAGGAGATGTGAGGATCCACTGACCAAATACAATGTTTTGAGACGGTGTCAAAACCTATTCCACAAAATGACCGTAGTGGTACACAAAAACATTCAGGAGCCTAAGCAGAAAACATGTTACCAGAACACTTGGATGAGAAGACATCATTGCAAGTTATGTATAAAATGTGAATTGCCCACCCATATGTCAATTATTGTCAATCAATGCAAAAATGGAATATAGAAATCAAACTGGTTCTGTAATTTTTTCCTCTTTGTGTTCTTCAGGAAAGTCACTGAAGTTTTTATTCAAATGTAACTTTTGGTTTTAAACAAATTTGGGGGCAAAGAATTGTAGTAAACCATCTAGTGCCTGCAAGTGATATTTGATTAACGTTATCCAATAAACGTACAAACCTCTGTACTTTTGATTCCAGTTGACACCAAATTTCTACAAATTGCATTTATTTTCTTATACACCGGCGTTATAGTTATACTGATTTGCAAACTTGTCCACAACTTTCAGATCTCTCAGTTCAGAGGACAGGCACACTCCAGTAAGAAGAATTTAACAATTTCAATTTTGAAATAAACTCTTGTGAACATATATACAACTACCTGACTTTTTCCTGACCATTTTTAATCTATCAATGACCATCATAACCGTATACTAGGAGGAAACTTCACATAATTTTGAGTGAATTACTTTATTTGTTAGGAGGTTGGCCCAAATAAATTCAATCACCATTTGGCTACTTTTTATATAGTCGAATTGAAAATGGAGCAGAACCATAACAATAATTTTTGGAGCATACTTGCGAATGTAGTAAAATACAGCATAGTCATTATTGGTACGTGCTACATATCATGCTGGCCCAGATTCCAAATCTCAATCTGGTAAATCTACAAGCTTTGTTAAAAGAAGACAAATGCAATTCAGAGTCAAAGTGTCTTGAGAAAAAAAAAAAATGAATGAAATGTAATCACATATCCAGAAACATGAGTTGCCATTACCTTCTAGATGATGTCTTGAGATGTATTTGAGCCCTTCATCAAGCAGGATAACAGGTAAGGAAATCTTCAGAACTACCATCCACTGAGTGCAGTTCAGAGGAATCACTTGAAAAATTAGCTGCGTGAATTAAAATACACAGGTTTTATTGATTATGAAGATAATTTATGAACAAGTATAGGCAAAAAAAACTAATTTAAATGTTTGGTTTTTTAAAAAAACATAAAAGAGAACATTTAAAGGTCATGCATTTGATGCAAAATCTCAGTGAGTGTGCACCAAACCAAGAAATGACGCTGCCAATCACGCTTACTTAACTATAGTATTGTATATGCCTCTGTTTCTAAGCAGTGATTCACGGCTATGGCAAGAGTGTCTGGGAGTTTTAGTTCAACTGAATATATAAATAAAAGTTTGTGATCTTCAGGACTCCAAAATACAGAAAAGCATTGGGCTGTTAAATATGAATTGAATAATAATAAATACAGAGAGATAGTTATGTCAGCTAGTAAATAGTATTTTTGTTGTAAATTTACTACAATGCCAAACCCTCCCACTGCTCAGCTTTAGTAAATTGAGTTGTGACATACTTACTGGCATAGGTTTCACATAGAGTATCAGGAAGTGTAAAGCCATTGACATGATGATAGCACCAAGAAGCCAGATGTTAAGCCATGGAGGCATCCTCAATAATGACTGATTTTCAGACACGCTGCAGATATTAAATGAAACGACAAGCTGTTTTTTTTTTGTATGCGTGGTACGAGTTTCCTATGTTCATAATAACATCAGTTGAACCCCTCATGGACATACTCCAGCAAGGAAGCTTACTTTAGGCACTTATGTCAGCCCTGTAACCAGCTAAATAAGTGTTAAAAGAACTCTAAAGGGTCAGGAACACACACACGCATTCCTGACCACATAGCGCTAAACCCACCATCTAGCCCTCTCTGCCTTCCCCCAAGATCTCCCCAACAATCGCTGTTTCTCTTATTATAGCGAGGGTGCTTGTTGTCTTCACCTTCTTTAACAGCACATCACACCCTATCTGAAGCCCCTTATTTATTGGTGGTAACTGCAAGGAAGTGAAATAGGTCTCCATATACAGACAAAAGGTCCCTCGCCCAGGGATATTCACTAAAGTGAGAATGTTTGGGAAGTCAAAGTGAATTCAAATTTAAGGCAAAAACAACTGAACTGGAAAAATCTACATCAATTACGCTTCCGGTTCAGCCATGTTGGCCTTCAATTTGAGATTCACTTTTACCCCCTGACAATTCTCACTTTAGTGAATAATCCTGATCCTGTTATATGTGAAGCCTATTGAGAGAGCCTACCAATATATTATGTCTGTAGCGGAGATCTAGTATTCCACAAGTTATCTCCGCTTAAGATCCCAGTGAGGCTCAGGAACAAGTATTATAAATCCATAAAGCAAGGTTTCCAGCAGGCAAAATAATCCAGCAATATCCCAACAGCAATCCCAATAACTGGATGACACACAGCATCAGGAGCAGAACTAAACTTTTATTTCCACAGTGGCCTTTTAAAGCATGCTCCCATGCAAGGGAGGGATTTCCATTAATTATTACAGTACCCTATCCTGTTCTGGTAACCTCCCACACATCTCCTCCCCTCAGCCTGACTCATAATCCCCTTATACAGTACACAACTTCCCCCAGTTTCTGAATGTACCCCTAAATCTAGGGGTACCCCTTTAAATGGCACATCCCCTGGTAGCCCTGATCTGGGTGAGCAACATATCCAAAAATCACCCAGATCGGACCAGGGGTTCGGGAAATTTGTGGAGGTAAGGAAAAGACCGACCGCGCTGGAGAGAACAGACGAATTGGGTTCCATGCGATGGGGCCCTGCGGTCGGTCACCGTATAAGGGAACAAACTGCACGAAAGGCTAAGGTTACAGAGATCAGGGAGGGTTCGCATGAATCCCCTGGTTTGGTTGTTTCTTTCTACCGAACGAGGGGCCATTCGGTAGTTTGGAAGCGAACGTATCGTGCGTATGGAGGTCTCAGCGGTGTTTGCTTAGCCGAGTGTCCGATTTGGGTTCCAGACACTCGACGGCAAAACCTTGCTGTTCGGGAGTTTTAAAATGGCCGTCGCCACGTGTTCGTTTCCCGAATGGCGGCCACCCCCGAGAACAAAGGACCCACTACACAGCTTGTCAATTACCCATTTGCAACATTGTTGCAATGGGTAATTGAAGGCACACTTCACACTGGGGAGGTCTGACTGTTCGGTAGTTTCATTCCCTTAGTTGCTAGAATGATTCTACCGAACAATCAGACGAATACAACCTATTTTTACACATATAACCCTGCAATTTAAACGAATACATTCAAACATATGCAATTTCCAGGACAGCCCAGTGCCATCCGCTACAATGTCTTCACTCTACACACCGCATATATTACACTGTGAAGGAGTTGGACGATGCAGAGAAAAACTGTATCTCTAATTAGGCAGTAAAAGCTGCTAGAGAACCAGGGTAAGCAGTGGCATGGAACAGAACTACTGCTTTTCCACATCTCCCCACCCCATTCTTAATCAGAACAGTGAAATATAAGATGGGGTTACATAATGTGTTTTTTCCCATAGGGTTGCAAAAAACCTTGGATTTACCACAGGCGTGGTGGATGAATTTTGTGTTTGGAGGAGTCTGAGTCTTATATTTTTGTGGAGGGGAGTATGAGTGTGGCAAGTGCGATATGTGTGGGAGGCTGTGTTGTGGACACTGTGTTGTGTGGTGTTGATGGAAGATTTCCTATTCCCTCCCCCCTGTTTACAGTTTGGCAGGAGTGGGCTCTATTCCTGGTGGTCCAGTGCAGGCCATTCTGGACCACCTTGGTGATCCAGTTGGGGAGTGTTGTTTTGGCTGTAGAGCTCTAAGTCATTGAAAAATGCTTGGGGGGCCATGAAGGAAGGCTCAAAGAGATCTGCACCTGATAGACGTGTAGACCACAACATTCCCTTAATGAAGTGAGAAGGCACAGGACTGTTGATCTCCCTGACAGCTTAAAGACTCCCCCCTTACAAACAGAGCTGTAGATCAGGGCCTTGGGCGGCCATATGGGTAATCTGGAACTAGGGATAGGTTAACCTCTATGGTATGAGTAGATTACACAGGTATAAAATGCACACTTTCCTCCTCCTTTCTACAGTGATTTATAAACCAAGTACAAAATCATTTTATGCTTACAAGGGCATTGTCACTGCTCTAGAATAAATACAATTAAATAAACAATTAACCATTGGTTAACCTTTTTTGTGAGATACTCCATTTTCTTTTAAATGTATATTAAATATTTAGCAAATTACATAATCCAATTTATACAAGGCAAAGGCAGTGCTAACACTGCAATTGAGGACGATAAATAAATATAGTTTAAATTAATTTCTCTTTTTCTTTATATTCTTTCTATATGCGGACACACACACAATTTTTTTTTTTTTTTTTAAATATAGTACCTTAAAACAGGAAAAGACCAGGGTAAACACCAAGCTGCTGTAGAATCCTAAAGCATTGATACCCATACAGACTACAACAAAAGGGGGAAGGTGCCTTTGATTAACTCATAATAAACAGTTTGGTAGCAAAATAAATTCTTCTTCAGGATTTTTTTCAAGCAATGCGGTTAGAAAATCTCGCAGTTGCTTAATTTTACAGTCCAGAGATAAATTTTAATGGCCAGCAGGCAGTCAAGGTGGAAATTAAAAGTATACAAATTTGCCACATCTAAGGCTACCAAGATGTCCTTGGGTAATATTATTAGGTCTTTAATTTTCACCACAAAATCTTTGGTATCTTTCACAAAAGAGAAACCGGAATATACCAGGGGCTGCAAAAATAGGTCTATGAAAACAGTTAATAGCTGGAAAATTGAGCCAGCCACAGTGACAATGGGTCGCACTTGCAGACAAGCAGATGCTCATCCATTTTGGGAAGTGTATAAAACACCAGTGTGGTAGGAAATTTGTTTTTTAGAACAGCATGTTGAGTCTTGGAAATGTTGGTCAGGGCACTATTGACCACTGTTTCAAGAACTTTGATACGGACCGTAGTAAACGAGAAATAGACTTGTTTAGCAGATGGAGTAATGTAACTTTCTGTGCATATATGTGGGTGAATAATACTTTGTCTGTTTGAAAGCATGGCACCGTAAAATTCTGTATGCTTTGTGCTCCTCAATAAATAAACAACCACTTTTGTCGCGGGTGCACAGTGAAACCTGAAGTATGTTCTACATCTTTTTGTCACTTAATATTCTGACTGTCAGGTGCAAAGGACAGAGCTTATAACAGTGGTTGAACGGTAGCTAAAATAGAAGCTCCATGATAAAGTGGTTGAAAGCCAACTTTTTCCACCTCTTTAGTAACTTAATTTCAACATTTATTTTTTCACACCTCACATATTTATTAAAAAAAACACTAGACCAAAAAAAGAAAATCACTGTCGATGCAGATAAACCCTCAAAGAAAACAAACATTTTGTTTTGCATGTGGTTTTTTGGAGTATATTTAAAATATGCAACAAAAACAGAGAACTAGAGAAGGTGCAGTAATCCTGGATTATCTTTTTGGCCTTCTTTAGGCCTTGTCATGAGGTGTAGCTGTATATAAAAAATAAAATGCAAAAGCTGCAGATCTTTATCCGTGGCACAGTCTTTTAGTCTGTACTGGAAGATGAGGCCTCATATTGAGTGCTTTCACATGGCTTTCAATTGACAGACTTCTCAATGAGCTGTACTATTCTGTGGAGCTAATGGAAATGGAGAAAACCTCTCTGGCTGCCGCAGGGAGGTGTTGCATTGCACATTTAAAAAAAAAAAAAAAGGTGATTTCTATTGAAATTGTCACTTTCCTAAACTGATCTAAAAAAAAAAAAATTAAATAAATAAATCTTACAGATTGCAGCCACACTAAGCACTTTAGTGAGCGTTTGTAGTGCTTCTTTTCTTTTAGGGAAGTGAAAGACATAAGTGCAAATGAATAAAGAATAATATTTAAAGATGCATAATCCTGATTTCAAATAACTCAACTGGTTTTTATGTTAATAAATATTAAGTATAGAAAAGGAGTCTCCTTGAATCTACCCATTTTCTACATGACTTCATCTTCTGTATTATATTTCTATGCCTGTAGGAAACGTCTTTATATTCTGCAATGCATGTTGGGACAGAAAAATAATTGCTGTGTTTATGCAATTTTGCGAATTAATAATTAAAAAAGCTATTTTGTTTCCTTCAGGATTCCATGATCTTTAACATGCATTGTACCTAATTAAATAAATTGGTTTTATTTGCTTAGAGGTCTGGAACCATATTTTCCCATGTAATAAAAAAAAGCCGGATTAAAATTTATGTAGCGAGAAATATTTTCCTCACTTGACTTCCTTTTCATTACATGTGTGCGTCAGTAACATGAGTTAAAAAAAATCCTTAAATGGTAAAATAAATGTTATAAGATTATTAGAGATAACGTGCATTCACAACAAAGTGAAAGATTATGCTCCAGAAAATTATCTGCCTAACATTTCATGTGAACAGGCCATCTTTTTCCAAATTAGTAATGCTTTATTTATTAAATACCAAAAAGAAGAAGATTGAGAAAAATCTAGGCTAAATAGCTGATGTAAAAAAATTATCCAGTACAGCTATAGTTACAGTTTTGCTATTTTATCTTAAATTTTGCAATTTGTTTTTCAATGTGCAACAATTATATATTTAGTGAATAAACTCCATCTGTGTGTGTTTTAGTGTGTAAACATAATAAGACAAAGAAGAATCTTGATAAACTACTAAACATGGCTAAAATGTTAGATGCAGTTACTAGAACATTAAAACTGTATCAAATTCTCTATACTATGTTATACAGTTTCTTATATCTATAGAGCATGTTGCAATTCTGCTTAAAGGGACACTATAGTCACCCAGACCATTTCAGCTCAATGAAGTGGTCTGGGTGCAAGGTCCCTTTAGGGTTAACCCTGCCTGCTGAAAAACATAGCAGTTTCAGAGAACTGCTATGTTTACATTTGGGGTTAAGCCAGCCTCTAGTGGCTGTCTTCTGGACAGCCACTAGAGGCGCATCTGTGACGCTGGAGGCATATTATGCCTCCATCAGGCAGAGCGTCCATAGGAAAGCATTAGAAAATGCTTTCCTATGGACACTTTGAATGCGCATGCGGCACTGCCGCGCATGCTCATTTCGCTCCGCTGAGGTCAGACGGGGGAGGAGCAGTAAGAGAGCCCGGCGGTGGAAGAAGGTGAGGGAGGGGGAGCCTGAGGGTGGGGGCACCCTCAGTGTACTATAGTGTCAGGAAAACCAATTTGTTTTCCTGACAATATAGTGATCCTTTAATATATATGATTCTTTATTATTTAAAAAAAAAAAAATATATATATATGTAATTAACCCCTTAAGGACATAGCTTCAAAAGCTTGTCTTGCACTTAAGGACACAAGCAATTTTTGAAATTTTTGCTGTTTGCGTTCAACTGCAATTTGCATTTTACTAATTTATTGCACCAACACATATTATATACCATTTTGAAAGGACAAAAAGTGCTTTAATTTGATGTAACATATACATAAATGAATGCTTATTTATTATAACAAAACTACAATAGAATGCAAAAAAAAAAAAAAGTAAAAATAGTTTAGTTTTTTTTACAGTTTTTGCAATAATAATGTGTGCATAATTAGTGCAGGTTAAGGAAAGTAATTAAAAATAAACTAATTTAGTTGTTCTGATTTATAGAATATATAATGTGTCTAGGATTTAAAGTTTTTTTTGGTCATTACAGGCAGTGGCGTACACACAATCCATGGGGCCCCGGTGTGAAACTGATCCATGGGCTCCTTCAACTTGCAGCCCCAGTGGTTTGCCGTGCGGGCCGGGGCCGCAAAACAAGGCGGCTGGTACCCCTATATGTACACCACTGATTACAGGTCACAAAGCACAAGGAGTAAAATAAACTTTTAATGTGGAGCGATTTTAGAATTTGGTATGTTTGTCTTGTAAGCTTAATAGACATCAAAGAAAACAAAATTGCCACACAAAAGTATATATTTATATAAAGTAGACATCACAGTGTTTTCACCGAAGGTTATTTTGACACTTTTTACGTAACCATTTCACCGTTAATCTCTACTAAATATTGGAGTAAAATTGTGTTTATTTTGGTTTTTGACACACAAATTTATAACAAAGAACTTCTCATGTGTATTTTGTAAAGTTGGTGTGTGCTATTCCTGTACAAAAGGAACATTTTGTGTTTACTACATCTGCTGAGTACAACGATACCCCCGTTGTATGTCTTTGGCACTATTTTGTGAATCTACAATACCCTATAGGAAACCTGGCCATTTCAGTATTTACAGTAGAATTTTGACAGATGGATTTGATGGGCCTATGTTTCAATTTGGGGCATTATAGCAGTTTGACTGTTCCAAAAAAAACCCACAAAGGCTACCATTTGTAAAAGTAGACACTCCAGGGTATCTCATATGGTGCATATTGTGCCTTAACATGCCCCCATTTTTTCCACCAATATATGTCAAAGTCTGTGGTAAAAAAATAATTTTTCACATATTTTTTTATGGGCATTTTGTATATTTGATATGTGCCACTATGATCAAAGCTCCAAAAATTATGCTCAGCTAAATTTTCTGAGCAAGACAATACCCCCAATGAATGTCTTTGGCACTATTTGTGAAGCTACAGTGCCATATAGCAGACCTGTCCATTTCAGTATTTACCGTAGAATTTTGAGAGACAGATTTGATGGGCCCATGTTTCAACCCACAAATACCCAGGGTATTTCCAAAGGCATATTTTAAACCTTAGCGTAGGATCATTTTTTTGCTAGTTTGCACAAAGTCTAGTAGCAATTAGCATTTTTTCTGCCTTTTTGACACACACACTTGGAGATGTTACTGTATATTTTGCAATCCTTATGTGTGCTACGGCAGTATAACATCTAATAAGTTGCTCAGCTATGTCGTCTTAGCACAACAATACCCCCATGTGTACATTTTTCAGGGATATGTGGATGTTGAAGGGTCACATTGGAGACCGAGCCATATCAGTTTTTTGCAAACTTTGAATTTTGATGTTGGATCCATGTCGAATATAGAAAATTTGAGCAGGTTGTTAATAAACTACCCCAACAAAGGCCTACCATTTCTTAAAGAAGATATTAATTACTGTATTAACCTGCATCAACCTCTGAGGCACTGTCTGACAACTCTGTCTGCTGACAGAATTCAGTATCCTCCTCGGCACTGAACTTCCTAAGCATTTTGAACTTTTTACACAAAAACTTCAACTATATAATGTTATAAATTATTATTATTTTTTTTTATCTTTTCACCCTTAACGTAACACTTAAGTCCCCAATTTCCATAATTAAGTAAATAAAATTAGAAATATAAAAATAATAAAATAATCACAGTAGGAGGTCTTTTTGCAACTTATTCGCCCTGGGTGTGAAAAAAATTTGAAACAGTTGCCAAAACAAAGGCCGGGCTAAGAGGAGCAATCAGGGCAGTTAAAAACTAGTTTCCGTCCTTATGCCCCTCTGGTAGCACAACCTGTACTTTTTCTGGGGTGTCTTCTTTTTGGGGGTTGTAGGTATGCGGAAACAGAAGTGACATGTCTCAACCCTTCTGCTGCTAGGCCCAGCTGATGGTTCCCCACTGTGGCACTCAGTGAGCAGCCCAGAAATCTGCTGAAACTGAAAATCCAGAAATGTGGATTTAATTTCAGCATTTGCCTTTTTGTATAGAATCAAGGCATTGTGTGTAGCCATTTGCATTAAGTAAATGCCAAGCTTTTTGTACCATGCCCTGGTCTTCCTCAGTATTAAATATGGCTGCAGCAGTTGGTCGGACAGGTCAACTTCCCCCATATGCTTGTTGTATTGCCTAATGCTGACTGTCACCCATCTAGTTTCTTGTCTGCCACGAACTGCGACCCTTCGAATGTGCTCACTATGCATGGATGTTAGCATGAACACTTCCTTTTTATCTTTAAATTTGAGAGCCAGCAGTTCGTCCTGGCAGAGAGTAGCTGTTTCCCCCCTCTTGAGCTTTTTTTTGTGCCAGGGCTTTTGGGAAACTGGCATATGTTTTTTTTTTATAGTGCCGCAGGCCACAGTTTCAAAGCAATAAAGCATCCTAAGAAGAGGCATGTTGTTGTAGAAGTTGTCTATGTATAAATGATACCCCTTGTTTAGCAACGGAATAATTAGATCCCATACAATTTTCCCACTAGTCCCAATGATATCCGGGCAACCTGGGGGATCCAAGTGGCTGTCTTTACCTTCGTAAACATGGAAGTTGTAAACATAGCCACTGGCACTTTCTCAAAGTTTATATAACTTTATCCCATACCGGGATCTTTTGGCCGGGACATATTGCTTAAACCCCAGTCTGCCCTTGTATTTCATTAAAGACTCATCTATACAAAAAAAATTTGTGGGCTGTAAATTGATACAAATTGTTTGTTGAAGTGGGAAATTAGGGGGCAAATCTTATAGAGGTTATGGTACTGAGCATTATCACTTGGGGGCACTTTGAATTGTCGCTGAAGTGTAAAAAGCAAAGTATCGCTTCGTATCTGGGCCTATTCATGGTCTGGGAGAAAACAGGGGTGCTGCATACAGGATTTTTGGACCAGTACATCCTGATGCTGGGCTTTTTAATAATGCCCATTAGCACAGTCAGTGCCCAGAATTGTTGTTAATTCTGGCACACTGATGGGGTACCAACTTCCTTTCCTGGCAATGAGACTCTGATCATTAAGTGTCAGATACTGTTCGGCATAAATGTTGGTCTGGGTAACGATCTCCCCTAAAATATCACCCCCAAAGTATAGCTGCATGTAAAAAAAGTGCACTGTGGTTCCAGGACTGCCAGGCGTAAAATCGCTAGGGGGTTCTCAGTCACCAGCGCCATGAGCCATGACAGGGGACTCGGCGCTTACAACAGAGGGCCCTGCACCCTGCAGTATCTGGCAAAGAGTCATCACCACTCTCAGAGGCAGTGTCTGTGGAGTCAGAGTTGGCCGCCAAAACATCATAGACCTCCTCAGCAGTGAACCTTCTAGACATTGTCAAGCTGTAAGTTTATTTTTCTAACTTTTTAAACTTTTTTGTTCTTTTTTCACTTTTTAAAAACTTTTCCAAACTTTTTATCCCTAACTAGCCTAACAAGTCCACCCACTCCAGCTAACTAAAGAATCAACGTAAAATTAATAAAACAAATTGATTACAATTAACCCCTAAGGGTTAAAAAAATAAAAAAAATAAAAAATAAAAATTAACTCGAGGGTAAAAACATAAATAAAGTTAAATACAGTGATCACTATACTGATCACTGCACGCTGTGATCAAAAGGGCAAGGGACTGGTTAAAACTTTGTTTAAAAGTATTAAAAGTACTTTTAAAAACACAGCTACACTTTAAACTAAAATGGCACACAATGTTGCAGCACTGATCCGTCTCTTTCCACTTCTCTACACACACACACACACAGGTGGAAAGAGGAGGATCGGAAATCCCAGCAGCACTGTCACAGCGATCACATGTGCTGGGACAGCACTATTGGCTGTTGCTAGTCTGTCTCGGACAGTGTTAACCCTACAATTGCCGCGACTGCAGCGATCTGGCGCTAATGTTAGTAATGGACGGACATTTTCCGTCACGCGTCCTTAACTGTAGGACAAGCTTGACGAAAAATTTCTGTTGAGCGTCGTGAAGGGGTTAAACTTATTCATTAAAGAAAAAAAAAGAAAAAGAAAACTTTACTGGAGACCTGAGAGTACAAGCTCCTTCTCTATGGCACACGGTGTACTGGGTTTAAACCCACACAATTGTAAATGAATACTGGATTTGTCAACTAACTGTATAAACACAGACCCGTCTATACACTTTTATCATTACCATACTCTTTCACATGATTGACACCCTTCCATTCATTTCAAAGTGGGAAATTGAGGGTTTGCTTTGCATGTGTAGAGTAGACCAAACACACACGAGGACTATTACCATAATATACACATGCACAGTACACCCAGAAACTTTTTCTTCACTTCACTACAAGCCAATTACAGATGAACTGCACTTGCTATATTATAGTAAAGCCTACCTGTTAAGGGCATTGCACATCTCAATGGTTACAAGCACAGACAAGGCCATGGTGGTAGGGTAACGTGACTCAAAAACTTCACAGTCAATGTCTTCAAATAGTGGATTATCACTGGTGCACTTCATGAAGTGTCGCTGTTGAAGGACAGAAAACAGCATTTTCATTAAAACTGAGAGATCAATGCAGTTTAAGTTTGCTTGCCAAGTATCACATCACTGTTTCACATCTACACTTGCTAAATCTAAACAAAATAAGTAATTTCTGTAACAGATTCCCTAGTTTATTGGCATTTAAATTGTATTGTTTCCAGATGGAATCCGAGTTGCCTATGAGAAGAAGTGTAGTCACAAAAAAAACTTGAGACACAGGTCATTGGGACCTCAGTCAAGATATTAGAGGGATACTTTACCATAGTGAAGTGGTTTTGATGTATTTAATTTAGAATTTCTTATCTCCTGCTGCTAAAACGCTGATTTGTGAGCTCTTTCCGCTCAGCTCCCTCACGCGTCGCAGAGTGATGCCAGGAGCCGGAATATGACGTCATATCCGCCCGCCTTGGAATTCAGCTAGCCACCCAATTGTTTGCACGCCTGCCTCCCTCCCTGCCCAATCAGCCTGGCCAGCAGCCCCACTGGACCCCAGGTAAAAAATCCACCCAGCTCTCCCAAAGTTAGTGAGGCTGGGTGGATTTAAATTAAAATTAAAAAATAATCTGTGACGGGGGGGAGGTGATGTGTGTGTTTGTGTGTGTGTCTGGCTGGCTGTGAGTGTGTGTGTCTGTATATCTGTCAGTCAGTGTGTGTGATTGAGTGTGTCTGAGAGGGCCTCTGTGTCTGAGAGGGCCGTCTGTGAGTGTGTGTGTCTGTGAGGGAGCCTGTGAGTGAGTGTGTGTGTGTGTGTGTCTGTCAGTATGTGTCTGTGAGTGAGTGAGTGTGTCTGTCAGTGAATGTGTGTGTGTCTGTCTGGCTGGCAGTGTGTGTGTGTGTGTCTGGCTGGCTGGCAGTGTGTGTGTGTCTTGCTGGCTGGAAGTGTGTGTGTTTGTCTGTGTCTGGCTGGCAGTGTGTGTGTCTGTGTCTGGCTGGCAGTGTGTGTGTCTGTGTCTGGCTGGCAGTGTGTCTGTGTATTATTTATTTATAAAATATTTTATTTATTTATAAAATATTTTACCAGGAAAGATACATTGAGATTTCTCTCATTTTCAAGTATGTCCTGGGTATATCTGTCAGTGTGTCTGTATATCTGTCAGCGTGTGTCTGTGAGTGAGAGTGGGTATGTCTGTCAGTGTGTGTCTGTGAGGGTGCCTGTGTGTCTGAGTGATCGTGTGTGTCTGTCAGTATGTGTCTGTGAGTGAGTGTGTCTGTCAGTGAATGTGTGTGTCTGAGTGATTGTGTATGCCTGTCAGTGTGTGTGTCTGAGTGTGTGTGTCATTGTGTGTGTGTGTCATTGTGTGTGTCTGTGAGTGTGGAATATGTTGCTAATAATAATATTAATACCAATAGTGGTAATGTATATAACTTAAATACTTATTTTATAATAGCATTTATTCCTTAAGATTTAAAATATGGTACATATTGCCATTTTTTTCGACTGCAGATGAAAGAAATAAGCAATCAAATAACCCCTGCATAGTTATCTTCTTTTTGGCTGATAGAATCGATATATGGCTTAATTCTCTTGATTAAAAATGGTTTGTTGAGTGTTCGATGATGTCTCATTCTCTGCTGGATTAATACTACTGTTTTTCAATGGTTGCTTTCTTACTGGTAATTGTAAACAGAATTTGTTACTAGACTTGTTTCTGACCGTTCATCCAAATCAAGTACATTTTAATCCATGCCTGTACAAAACAAATTGTCCACAATTTAACTGTGGAATCTTATTAATTGAATAAGACTCCACAGGTGAACCATGGACTATTGATTTGCCCAGATCCGAATTTAAAAGTATTTGATTTGTATGGACCGTCTGAATATGTTTTTATACATTTCTACTGTATGTACATCACTGAAATCCCTAGACTATGTATCTTATTTACAATAAAGCATTATTGTATGCGCTGTACATAGTTCTGACAGATTTCTAAATGCAAAAGGAAACTGAACCTGGACACTATTTTTTCTATACATAAGTTACCACGTGTGCAGTTTTACATATAAATCATATCTACTACAAATTTATTTATGTTGGTTTCCAGATTGCTGTACAACTCTTTTGAAAGCTAATAATGCTCCATGTATACAACATAATGATTACAGGGTTGGTTAGTGTTTTACAATTATTTTAAAAAGAAACTGATACTTTGATCCTGAGAGTTCGTAAAGTGAGTGCCTGCAATAAGCAGGACTTAGTTCTACATATCCTATAAGTTTCCCAAGTCTAATCCTTTAATCATTATAATAGCACACACGTATGCCAAATTATCAAGGTAAATCTACTTGTCCACTAAAGTGGTAGCCTAAACTACTAGTCCTGCCACAAATTAACACCAGTTACAAAGCTTAGGGCCCTTGCCTAGAGCCCCGAACATTGACAGTGCTATTTTCTTAACTCATTTTCACAAACTGAATCTAAAATGAAAAAATGGAGGAAAAAAATTGCTGAATTGGAAATGTTCTCAACTTTTCTATAATTCGGATATGGGTATTTTTACTTCAATTTAGCCATTTGGATTTATTTTGCAAAAATTTAAAGTTTTGTGAAATACTTTAAGTGTAGTTTCTCCCATTGTCATAGTGTGTGTCCTGACTACATGTAAAGTGTGTGTGTGCTGCCTATTTGTAATGTGTATGCCATGTATGCTGGCTGCATGCACTATTACTGCATCTCTGGTTTTTCTCGAGTGTGATATATCCTAGAGGAAGAAATGTGTAGTTCTACCTCTAAAAGCTATCTGCGCTAATAAAGAGTCTTCGCATTGCAAGGCTCGGATTCATGTTCGTGTCCTCCGCTACCTGCACTAGATTTAATTATTTTATCTTTTCCATGTTTATTACAACTGTGACCGTCCCACGTATCACTGTGTTTGAAGGGTAAGATAACCCTGTTTTAGCGCTCCACTATCACATAAGTGGTTCGCCTATTGGTTTATTGTTCATTATACTAGTGAGGAGAGTAAGGTTAATCCTACATGTGGGTTGAAGGCTGCTGCTATTAGTCATTTGTTAATTTAAATGTATTTTTTTTTTACAGTCTACATTACAATTCAAGTATTTTTTTTTTTTACACTTGAGATTCAAGCATGAATTCAAGCATGAACTTTGCAAATATGTACATAGGCAGATATCTTGCTTATCTCCTTGTCTGCATTTTTGTAAAGACCAAAACTTCATCCACTGATAAAAGACTGAAAAAGTAAAAAACAAAAAAAAAAAAACACCTGTTTGAGATGACAACTTACCAGCTGGTAAAAAGAAACTTGAGGTCCATCTTCATCATACAAAAACCACCATGTCGCAGCTCCAACTGTAGCCAGACCTACATAGACTGCAAGCAGCCAAACAAAACTAGAGTTACAGCAAAGACAATAAAAAATATATATACTCAAAATATATAGCTGTATGCTAAAGTATATTACCTATAAAATAGAAAATAGGGTTAATAACCATACTGTCCATTCCATTACAGATACTTGTAAGAGATTCATCTTACAATCTATACCTGGTTTTAACAGATTCCTGCAGCATTTATTTTCCTTTGGGGGGAACAGCTAATTAGGCTTAATGTTAATGTTGATAATGATGTTCTTGCATTTCTGGTGACATTAATATTTAATTTAGATATATAACCTGTACCTCCATCCTTCAAAGGGACCTGAAAACATCACACAAAACATCTTGTATAATACCTCAATCCATGGTTAGAAGCAAAATAAAATTATATTATTAAGCTGTAGATTTGATATATATTTATATTTATTTCCTGGCCATAGACTATGGCAGCACAACAATGGGTAGCTCCTCCCTATCCATTGTTATGCTGCCATGGCCTATGACCAGGAAAAGTAATAAATTTTCCTTTATATACACATATACACAAACACACACAAATAACAAAATTACTCCACATTATATTCTACAATATTCCAATGCACATACAGATATGTTTGTCTCATTAGTATGATTTAAGAGACTTTATAAACTTTTTTGCATAATGTGATAAAGCAAACATTTATGTAGTATATAAGGCAATACCTCCAACAGCGATATATCTGAAAAAGAGCCATCCACTAATAAGAGGTTCCCTTGGATTACGAGGCAGTTTATCCATGATGTCTAGGTCAGGAGGGTTGAATCCCAGAGCAGTGGCAGGAAGGCCATCAGTGACAAGGTTCACCCAAAGCAACTGAACTGGAATAAGAGCTTCAGGCAGACCAAGTATAGCAGTCAGGAAGATGCTACAAGCAAACACAAAATCACCATCCAATATTTAATTTTAACATCAATTCGAAATTAGTATGCTCAGCTTTGGAACTAACCACTAGTGCTAAACAGAAAGGCACCTAAATAGTAGGTGAATTTGAGGGGAAAATTAGCCTATATGTTGAATAGTATGTCATCTTTAAAAACGTAATACCAAGTTGAGTCCCACTGAACTTTAATGGCACAGTACTCAGGAACTAGGTTCTGGCAATAAAAAAACAAAATAAAAAACAAAAAAAACCACAAACAATGTTGCCAAGGATATCACAGGGAATTGCAGAACTCTATGAACGTACGTATATGGGAACTTAACATTGGACTAATCATCACTCATAGAAGTACATAATCCATACAAATACATAATCCCAGAGTGTTTAACTTTTAGGCACTCATCTTTAAATACCCTTTTAAAGTAAATTATAATTCTACATCATTGCCGCCTTGCCGTCAATTTGCAGATTTGTAATTAAAGGTTGTTTCTTTGGTCTTTGATGTTGAGAACTAGGGTGCCGGCTAATAGCAGTAAGAAAATGTGCAAACCGCTGCAATTATAAGTAAATCTCAGAGTTGAAAATAAGTGCAGGGCAATCTCTGCACCATAAACTTTTTAATTATGCAAAGACATTACGGTGCTTAGAAGGACTCTTTATTTTCTATAGACCAAAAAATGTTGCATAGCGTAATACCACATTTACAATATACTTGCACAAACACACAAAAAAAATACTGTTTATTTTTATCAGAAAATCTCACCAGACAACCTCTCCAACATTGGAAGAGATAAGATAGCGAATGAACTGCTTCATATTGTTGTAAATTGCTCTTCCCTCTTCAACCGCAGACACTATGGTAGAGAAGTTGTCATCAGACAGAACCATCTCTGCAGCAGACTTTGCCACTGCAGTACCTGAGCCCATAGCAATGCCAATCTCAGCTTTCTTCAATGCTGGGGCATCATTCACCCCATCACCTGTCTAAATAAATTGGGGGGGAAAATGCATTTGTCAAACCACTGAAACTAATTTGGCCCTAATTTTGATTACTAGTCTACCAGAGTCTTACCATGGCTGTAATTTCATTTAATGACTGCAAATACTCCACTATTTTGGACTTGTGAGCTGGTTCCACACGAGCAAAACAACGGGCACTTCTGCATGCTTCACGCTGCTTCTCTAAGGGAAGATCATCAAATTCCCTTCCAGTGTATGCTCTGTCTGTTATATCCTCTGAGTCTGAAAAGATACCAATCTTCCGGCAGATCGCCACTGCCGTACCTTTATTGTCTCCAGTTATCATGATGACCTTGATGCCAGCTTTCTTACACATCTCAATTGATGTAGTGACCTCTTTACGAGGTGGATCCAACATTCCAACGCACCCAACAAAGGTCAGATTTGTCTAAAAAACAAACCACATCCAATTATTTGTTTTTATTAATGCTAACTATGTATGATGCCAAATCTCTTTCTGGAGCTCTGGTCTAACCTCATAATTTATGAACTTTGTAGAATCCTCCAGCTGCATGTCTTCCATTTTAGGTGGCGAGTCTCTTGTCGCCAATGCCAGGCATCTAAGCGTATCCATACCAGTACCCCAATCACGAATCTTTGACAGTATTTTTTCTCTTGCCGATGGGGTCAGTGGTTGCTTTGTTGTACCCACTCGCACATAGTTACATCGCTCAATTACTGTTTCTGGAGCACCCTGCGGTCAAAGGAAAAGTGTCAAACATACAAATACTTTTAATCATTTTTAAGTGGAAAACCTACTAAGAACAGAATTGATTAAAGTCAGTTTCCTATAAATATTTTTAGACAAATCTAAAAGGCTACATAATAGCTTTGCAACAAATTGTTGTTACTACTACTTATTGTAAAATTAAAAAATGGGGATCACAATAGAGCATATTACACTGCTAAGGAAAATCAAAGTAGATAATATACTATTGTTCCAAATATTAAACCTTATCATCCAAGTAACATTAATGACCGAGCTTAGAGTATGCATGGAAATTATGTAAAAACATACTATCACTGGGGAGAGACCCATGGAAAACTGATTATTTATATCTTTATATCACGATAAACATTCCTCAGTGAACAACTAAAAGTAAAAATATTAGCACATTTATTATTACACATAATGCAGTGGTGTATATTAAAAAAATGGAATGGAATAGTGTTTCATGACAAGAGTAAGTAGGTAATGATTAATTAGATATAGACAAGCTGCTGTGGTTCTCAACAGATTACTGAATGTGTTAGACAATTTTCTCCTTTAGGTGGTGCTACACAATAACATTTTAGCATTTTCTGTACAGGTGCCATTTATTTGGGACCAACATCTTGCTGCAGGTTTTCATACATGAGAAGTTTATTTTTTGCATATATATATATATATATATATATATATATATAGAGGATAAAGAGATGCACTCTCAGGACTTTGAAAAAAATAGTTAATTTATTCCAGCAGGTATAACATCAAAGTTTGTCGACGTTTCGACCCATTCGGGTCTTTCTCAAGGTCAATGTACCTGTGCTTACAAGCCATTTATATAGGACATAAAAAGAAGTACTCACCAATCTGTGAAGAACCCCCTGAATCCCTCCGTGCACACCCGGAAGTGAAACCGGAAATAGAACCCACGATCACATGATCCATGCAGGCTCTGGACATCCATCGTAACTAATAAGGATGTCGACTCCACATTAGTTACGATGGATGTCCAGAGCCTGTACACCATCATACCTCATAGGTAGGGTGTACAGGCTTTGAGGGAGATCCTGGTCAAATCTACCATATATGAAGGTCCGCCAATTGAATTCTTGTTGGAATTTCTAATGATTGCACTTACATGCAACTATTTTAAATTTGAAAACCAATTCTATGTGCAAGTATCCGGCACTGCGATGGGGGCGGCAATGGCACCATCATATGCTAATGCCTTCATGTACATTTTTGAATGTGATCATATTTTGGAAAAATTTGGACAACATATTCAACATTATTATCGGTTTGTAGATGACCTGTTCATGATTTGGACAGGTACCAGGATAGATCTGGAACAAATGATTCATGAAATAAATCAATCTTCTACACCTGTTATACTGAGTTATCAAATTGATGAAAAATCAATTCAATTTTTGGATGTCACCATCTATAAAAAAGAAAACAAATTGGAATTTACTTTATACCGTAAAAATACTGATCGTAATACTCTCTTATCTGCCTCCAGTTTTCATCCACAACAACTTAAGAAATCACTCCCGGTCTCCCAATTCTTAAGGACATTAAGATATAATACAGAAACCGAAAAACGAAGAGCCCAATTGGAAGAAATGTGGGAGAGATTTCGTATGCGAGGTTATCGTCCACAAACTCTCCAAATAGCACAAACTAAAGCTTTGAATATATGGAATCAAGAAAGATTGAATGATAAAACTAAGAAGGTACCAAAAGAACCAAAAATTTATCTTCCCATGACTTTTCACACTGGAACATCGAAAATTAGACAATCTATCCAAAGACATTGGGATATATTACGTTCAGATAAATCACTACCTCATACATTCATGAGTTCCCCTGTTATCAGTTACAGAAGAAACAAAAACTTAAAGGACCTTCTGGTGAAGAGTGACCCAGAAATTTGTTACCGTAAACCGAGGAGTATTGTGAAGAAAGGTTGTTATAAATGCAGTGGATGTGTGACATGTAGTCACATGGTCAGTGGCACGACCTTTGCTCATCCCCATAGCGGTCAGAGAATTAAAATATCTCATTATATCACGTGTACCACTGACCATGTGATATACATGATCACATGTCCCTGCGGACTTTCGTACGTTGGCAAAACCGACTTGACGTTGAGAGACCGCATAAGGGGACATCGGTCGACCATAACAACAGCATTTAGAGATCAATATAGCGATAAGCCAGTCGCTAAACATTTCCTACATATGCAACATAGACTTCCTCTGTTACGTTTCACGGCTATTGATCATGTCCCCCCAATGTCCAGAGGGGGTGACAGATCAAAGAAACTACTTCAACGTGAGGCACAATGGATCCATCGGCTGGACACAGTGACACCAAGAGGACTCAACGAGAATATTGTGCTCTCTATGTTTCTTTAATAATAATGTTCTTTGAATAATCATATGGTTTCCCTTTTTCTCTAAGTATATTTGTGATCCTTATTGGTTTTTTGGAGCCTTTATTCTAATGGCTTTTTTTTCTTTTTATGTTATAGATTGCTTCAGCTAAATGCCTTCTAAACTTGACATGGTTGGTGAAATGTTTTTAACATAACATTCTTTATTTTTTTGATCACTTCTTTAGATATATGGTGACACTTTACACAGTATATTTGATCTTATGATCTTTGCTTATTTTTTTATATTAGGCTGCATTTTTGCGGATTTATGCACTCTGCACTTTAATCAGATTTCATCAATAGATTGATATTAGACATTTCACTTGCACATCTATGAGATATTTACCGATCTTATAATTAATTGTTTTCCTATCGGTATCTTAGCAACACCACATGATCACTTATGCATGGATCATGTGATCGTGGGTTCTATTTCCGGTTTCACTTCCGGGTGTGCACGGAGGGATTCAGGGGGTTCTTCACAGATTGGTGAGTACTTCTTTTTATGTCCTATATAAATGGCTTGTAAGCACAGGTACATTGACCTTGAGAAAGACCCGAATGGGTCGAAACGTCGGCAAACTTTGATGTTATACCTGCTGGAATAAATTAACTATTTTTTTCAAAGTCCTGAGAGTGCATCTCTTTATCCTCTATATATTTTATCTACATGGGATTGCACCCAGGCGATATTAAGCTACACATTTGAAAGGGTGAGTGCCAAGAAAAACATTGTTTTATATATATATATATATATATATATATATAAAAGAGACATAATATATATATAACTATACATTGTTTTGGGGGGTAGGGTTGCAGTCATTAACTTGTTTTTCTAAGTTTACACTATGCTAAAAGCAGCAGAATTTTGAGTGAGATAAAATGTGCATATAATCTGCTTGTGATTTTTACTGTGTAGCATTAAAAAAGTGGGATTGCTAAGCGATTCTCCTAATATTGTGTATTGGGGACATTAAAATTAAAGCAGGGGGCGGGGCTTGGGAGCAGAGCTGAGCGGACGCCATCTCCATCAGCTTCCGACCTCGCAACGATAAACTTGAGAATATCACGGGCATCTTAACCCATCCGCAGACATCAACCCCACCCCGAACACGGGGTAACTGAGAGGAGCCGACTAATGCCCTTCTTTCACCAAACGAAGCCCAGAAAGGTGAAACAAAAACACCGGGCCTACCTCACTCCCACGAGCTACGGCCTGGAGACTCTCCTAGACAACATCGGGACGGAATACCGCCCAGACTCGGAGGGGACGGCTACCGCAACACACAGCAGCCCCACTGCAACCATGGGGCGTCGCACGCAAAAGCAGTACCCGGCATTGGCAGCAGACCAGCCGAACATCGGGGAAATGCTGCAACGACAAGCACCTTCCAAAATGGCCGCCACGAGATCCTCCACAGTAGGCCCCCCGCCACCACTATTGGAGCGGGCACACGCACTGGAGCTAGGGCCTGAGGATAAGCGACCCAACTCACCCCTGGCTGGCACAGAGCTGAACGAGAATACCTATGCTACAAAACAAGACCTGCAAACATGGATGCAGGAAATTCAAACCCTGCTAGCCGCGGATATTGGCACTATCAAGACGTACGTGGGTGAGTGCCATAGAAGGGGACATACAATCACTAACCAGTGGGACAACAAATCTCACCGCAGCCCTGCAGTCCCTGCAGACAGCCCACCAGGCACTGGCGACGCAGGTGGCCACCCAGGAGGACCGCCTGCGTCGCAACCACATTAAGCTCAGAGGAGTCCCAAAAGAAATCACCACAGAGGAGTTGCCCCACTTTGTGAGGAGGCTTCTTGCCTCCATACTACCGCCAACTACTGCCAGAAAACTCGCCCTAGAAGGCATATTTCGGCTGCAAACTGGGAACACCACACCAGCCGCGGAGGCTAAGGACGTTATATTAAAGTGTGCCACAACACAAGATAAAGCAGCAATACTGGCGGCAATCAGAGGCAAGACTCCCCTGCCATTCGAAAACGCCAACCTACTTTTTTTCCAAGACCTCACCCGAGCGACACTACTCTGGCGGAGATCAATAAAACACTTAACTAGCCGCCTGAGAACCGCAGGCATACAGTACAGATGGGGCACGCCACGGACCTTGCTGATTCCGCACAAGGGGACTATCCACAGAGCCACATCGGAGGCAGACATACTCGCAGTCCTCACACTTTTGGGACCATCGGACGCTCTCCAGATAACAGCCCAAACAGGACCAGCCCGGATGGGAGATCCAGCCACCACGAGACCATTCATCGCCCGATCCCCAAGCACAGACTCGGAAACCTGACACGGTCTGCAAGCAAGCCTGGCCATTCTGGCTAAAGTAGACTTTCTTAAACTCGCATACTGACTGTTGCTCGTTTCATATAATTGTTTAGTTATACTAGTTATTACCTCTGTTATTGACCCACACATTCCGTGCCAATCAATCATTCACCCACATACACTAAGAGATACCCACATGCTTAGTGACTATCACATGACACCACACTAATGCAGGGAGGCTCCGGACAAGCTCTCTGCTCCCTCTCCCCCTACCCCCCGCAGCCCCCCTAGGTTAGGGGCCCCCCACTACCGTGGTAAAAGCCGTGACCCCACAACGACGCTACATCACAGACGACCGGCCCACAAAGAGTGACCACAGCTAAAATAGCACCACGGGTAGACCACCCTTGACTCCTCATGAACGCCATAAACTAGTGCACTTACACATAGTGATCCAAAACCTCATCAAGAGTACAAACATGTGACCCAAACCATACAGAGCAGAAAGAGGGGCTAACACTACTACAGGAAGGGTTATATACCCAGATACATATGTAAGCACTAATGCAAGCAACCGTTATGCAACCTGTTGTAAAAAAGAAAAATGTGTGCTGTACAAATTGACTAATCTACCGTGTAATGCATATTCTAAACTCCTGTATCTGTCAATATAATACATGAAACCAAATAACGCACAAACAAAATAAAGAATAAAAAAAAAAAAAAAAAAAATTAAAGCAGTACTATCACTTTTTTCCTTCTCCTTTTCCTTCCTTTTGCTCCTGTGCAACTTGTCTTTCTTTACATTATCGTTTTGTCGATGTATTGGATCTCAATATCTGGGAGCAGCCATTTTGTTCTCCTTCGTTAATGATCTCTGCAGTTTCCCTTCTCTGGTATTTCTTTTACTGATAGATTGTGGGTAGATTTGATTGACAACTGAAACAGAGCCTTGCTTTAAGCTATTTGCATTGTTTAGTTTTGTCATCCTGGCTGCTATACAGGAGGAAAAGTAGTCCCTACTTTCATGTATTTTATGAAAGTTAAAGTACTCAGGGAAAATATGAAGACTTTTACACATTCTGAGCAGATTAGATAAATCATAACTTTGGTGAACAGCAGCCTCTTGTTATCAGTTGATAAGATAAATTATGTAAGTATGGGTACAGCCACAAGAGTCTAAATCAACAGTTTGGTACATTCTGAGAAAAAATGCAAAAAGGCCTGAACGTCCACGGAAAACAACAGTGGTGAATGATCGTGAAAGATACATTGCATGGTAAAAAAATAAATTTAAAAAAATGAAACATTCACAACATCCAGCCAAGCAAATAACACTCTCTTGGAGGTAGGCATATCATTATCCAAGTCTATCAGAAAGATAAGATTTCATGAAAGCACATACAGAGAGTTCACCACAATCTGCAAACCATTCATGGGCCTCAAGAATAGAAAGGCCAGATCGGAGATGTTCACACGTTCCAGACTCAAGAAGCCATTGCCTGCAAAGGATTCTCGACAAAGTATTAAAAAATTAACATTTTACTTATGATGTGTTATTTGTCCAACTACATTTTAGTCACTGAAGTCAGGGGACTGTGTATTAAAATGGTTGCAATTCCTAAAGGATAGTTTTGCAATTTCATACAACAGTTTTGGATGCAATTTCATACGATAGTTTCGTTCAGCCCCTTGAATTAAAGCTGAAAGTCTGGATTTCAAGTTCATCTCGTTTTTTTTTCATTTCAAATCTATTGTAGTTGCGTACAGAGTCAAAATTATGAAAATGGGTTCAGTGTCCAAATTTTTAATAGTATTAAAAATAATATTTGCCAATGTCTACCTCCTACTTAGAAAGAATTGAATATACAATCCCGATGTACACACAAGTCCATCTCAGCTAGAATAAAACTTAAAGAGTCGAAAGGAGAATTCCCTGCATTAAGCAAAATGTTAGTGGTTAAGCATTCAAAAGCAGTGAATGTCTAAGTATTAAACTGAGCTTCGAATCACACCTATAAATAATCCCTGGGGTTACATCATCCCTATCTTCAGAATCCACAAGGAATCTATTTATATAACAGTCATGCGCAGACACATTTATAGAAAGAAAGAGAAAAAAAATTAATAAATAAACCCACTTAAATAGCTACTGATAAAGGTGATCCTATCATATATAAAATCAAACACTAATGAGACCAAAGCAAAATATCCAAAAAGTAACTGACAATATAAGCAAGCATTAAAAAATGGATTGCTGTATTTTTACCTGCACTACTTAAAGTACATCTACAAACATACAGGAATGTATGTAGGATCCGTGTTGCCCTGGGCTTCTTTTCCAGTTTATTTTACTTAAATCCCCCATTATGGATCCTACATCCCCTAATTATATAATCAGTGTTCCCTTTTCTGACTTTCAGACCAACTTTTAGATGTCCTATTCATTCTCTCCTTTAAAATCTGCCTACGCCAATGGGTGTATGAACAGTGTTAGCAGCACCTGTCGGGTCCAATGACAGCTCTCTTCTGGAAAGGTGAAAGGATGTATGACATGATATTTTGTGTTTACTACTTTACACTTATTATTTAATATGGTAATGACAAGGCCAGCACCAAGAGAAAAACCCATGGCAATAGAGTGTTCTACTCCTCCTGTATTTGTTTGTCAAACAAATAATAAATATTCTGCTGTTGTATTACTAATTGAGATAATTCTAAACCCACCAAAATGTGTCTATTTGTGTTTTTGTTTCCCCCTTCCTTCAAACCCTATGCCAAATATGACAAGGAAGCAGAAATCTCTTCTCATCTACCCAAAGTTCATCATTCTTCCAGATAATAATTTCATCTTTTTTTGTGTGGAAATTTGAGATATTGCTCACCTCAATGAGTCTCTGCTGAGAAGCTAAACCTGGATAAAACGTCAAAGAGGTTATATTGTTTATAGCATACCACAGCACCAAGTAATGCAATGATGCTGACAACAAGCCAATAAAGGGACCAGCCACGTATAACAGGTGATCTAACCTTACGAAAATTATAGTGAACACCTGTGGGGATCAATTGCAAATAATTTAGCCAACTATCTATTCAGCAAAAAAGGACATTCATAAATTAAAACAACAATTAGGCATTTGTTTTCATATACATATTTCCACCTTACATTTACTTGATGTCAAGAATGAATATCCTATTTCTATTGTTGGGGGATATATGCATTTCTTCCACTTCTGGAATTTAGTGAATTAACCTATATTTATGTATACTGTATTGTGATACAATCTATAACACTAAGATGAGTGCTTCATCTCCCAATGTTCATCGCCACAAACATTTATTAAAAATACAAAAAAAAAAAAAAGCCAAACTACAATTATGACCCAACTAATTTTATTGTGGGCACTAGCCAACATACGGTCGAATGAATTTCAGTTGCCTGCATGGCTCTTCATTCCAGGTAGCCCCAAACACTTCTACTGAAGGATGCTAAAAAAATTAAAAACCCCAAAAATCTTCATTGTCATCAGTATGGGCTTATATCCAGCAGCCTACAGGTAGCATAGCAAGTGATGTAGTCTGCAATGATTTGTACTTGGCTTTGACTTCAGAACTGCATAATATCTGCCAATTTAAAAACAGATTTTCCAGTTTTCTATTTTAAGCATAAAAAAAAAAAAATCTTCAGCAAAATCTGGCAGCATGTTGTATTAGCTTTTTCAAAATGTGACCTGTTTCAAATTATTATATATTTTTGTAAATGCATGAACTACGTAATAATGCCTAAAGCCTAAATTTCTTCTTATTTGAAATGGCTAACAATGCTGTAAGAAAAAAAAAAAAAACACCAACAACAAAAGGGAAAAAAAAAGCTGGATCCAAAACATATGACACATGAATTGTCAAGGATTCTCCGTTAAGGATTATAGAGGTGATAGAACATGAAAAGCTGATGTTTAAAAACCAGATTGCACCATTGCATTGATCTAGTGAACAAATTGAGGTTTCTGCCCATGGGATAACGAGCACAGTGCCATAGTCCTCCTTCTGACTGCACTTAGGTACAGGAAGAACACTGGATAGTTAGATTTATGAAGTGTAACTAACATTTTTTCAAGTACAGCTTGCTTGAAACAAAATGTTATTTTCTACAATCATGTGTTGATAAAATCTCTTAATGGGCTCAGTCTACCACACTGAGCACATTTGGGCAGGCTTCAATATTTCTATTAGCCACTAGTCTGGCT
>OW240912.1:236293795-236390210 GCA_933207985.1 Pelobates cultripes | reverse complement strand
GTGCTGGATGATGTGTGTGTGTGTGTGCTGGATGATGTGTGTGAGTGAGTGCTGGATGATGTGTGTGTGTGTGTGCTGGATGATGTGTGTGTGTGTGCTGGATGATGTGTGTGTGTGAGTGCTGGATGATGGGTGTGTGTGTGCTGGATGATGGGTGTGTGTGAGTGCTGGATGATGGGTGTGTGAGTGCTGGATGATGGGTGTATGTGTGCTGGATGATGGGTGTGTGGAGTGCTGGATGATGGGTGTGTGTGTGTGGATGATGGGTGTGTGAGTGCTGGATGATGGTGTGTGAGTGCTGGATGATGGGTGTGTGTGTGTGCTGGATGATGGGTGTGTGAGTGATGGATGATGGGTGTGTGAGTGATGGATGATGGGTGTGTGTGTGTGCTGGATGATGGGTGTGTGTGTGCTGGATGATGGGTGTGTGAGTGATGGATGATGGGTGTGTGTGTGTGCTGGATGATAGGTGTGTGTGTGCTGGATGATGGGTGTGTGTGCTGGATGATGGGTGTGTGAGTGCTGGATGATGGGTGTGTGAGTGCTGGATGATGTTGGGGGGGGAGGAGCATTTTTTTTAACTTTATGTGTATGTATATATTTTTATTTTATTCCCCCCTCCCTGCTTCTTACCTTGTCAGGGAGGGGGGAGATCGCCTGGTGGTCCGGTGGAGGGAGCCAGCCGCTGCACACAGGGGCCATCACACGCAGTGTTCCCTCTCCAGCTCTAACTCTCGCGAGACTCGCCTGTGCGGAGCGTTGCCATGGTAACAGCCGCGGGTCTCGCGAGAGTTAGAGCTGGAGGGGGAACACAGCGTGTGCTGGCCCCTCAGTGCAGGTAGCAGGGCCGGTCCTGCAGGACAGGTAACGGGAACGGCGTTCCTGCTTTGGAAAAAGTGCAGGAACGCCGTTCCCATGCGTTCCTGCAGGACTCGAGCCCTGTCCTAGAGGAAGAAATGTGTAGTTCTACCTCTAAAAGCTATCTGCGCTAATAAAGAGTCTTCGCATTGCAAGGCTCGGATTCATGTGCGTGTCCTCCGCTACCTGCACTAGATTTAATTATTTTATCTTTTCCATGTTTATTACAACTGTGACCGTCCCACGTATCACTGTGTTTGAAGGGTAAGATAACCCTGTTTTAGCGCTCCACTATCACATAAGTGGTTTGCCTATTGGTTTATTGTTCATTATACTAGTGAGGAGAGTAGGGTTAATCCTACATGTGGGTTGAAGGCTGCTGCTATTAGTCATTTGTTAATTTAAATGTATTTTTTTTTTTACAGTCTACATTACAATTCAAGTATTTTTTTTTTTTACACTTGAGATTCAAGCATGAATTCAAGCATGAACTTTGCAAATATGTACATAGGCAGATATCTTGCTTATCTCCTTGTCTGCATTTTTGTAAAGACCAAAACTTCATCCACTGATAAAAGACTGAAAAAGTAAAAAACAAAAAAAAAAAAACACCTGTTTGAGATGACAACTTACCAGCTGGTAAAAAGAAACTTGAGGTCCATCTTCATCATACAAAAACCACCATGTCGCAGCTCCAACTGTAGCCAGACCTACATAGACTGCAAGCAGCCAAACAAAACTAGAGTTACAGCAAAGACAATAAAAAATATATATACTCAAAATATATAGCTGTATGCTAAAGTATATTACCTATAAAATAGAAAATAGGGTTAATAACCATACTGTCCATTCCATTACAGATACTTGTAAGAGATTCATCTTACAATCTATACCTGGTTTTAACAGATTCCTGCAGCATTTATTTTCCTTTGGGGGGAAAACAACAGCTAATTAGGCTTAATGTTAATGTTGATAATGATGTTCTTGCATTTCTGGTGACATTAATATTTAATTTAGATATATAACCTGTACCTGTACCTGAAAACATCACACAAAACATCTATAATACCTCAATCCATGGTTAGAAGCAAAATAAAATTATATTATTAAGCTGTAGATTTGATATATATTTATATTTATTTCCTGGCCATAGACTATGGCAGCACAACAATGGGTAGCTCCTCCCTATCCATTGTTATGCTGCCATGGCCTATGACCAGGAAAAGTAATAAATTTTCCTTTATATACACATATACACAAACACACACAAATAACAAAATTACTCCACATTATATTCTACAATATTCCAATGCACATACAGATATGTTTGTCTCATTAGTATGATTTAAGAGACTTTATAAACTTTTTTGCATAATGTGATAAAGCAAACATTTATGTAGTATATAAGGCAATACCTCCAACAGCGATATATCTGAAAAAGAGCCATCCACTAATAAGAGGTTCCCTTGGATTACGAGGCAGTTTATCCATGATGTCTAGGTCAGGAGGGTTGAATCCCAGAGCAGTGGCAGGAAGGCCATCAGTGACAAGGTTCACCCAAAGCAACTGAACTGGAATAAGAGCTTCAGGCAGACCAAGTATAGCAGTCAGGAAGATGCTACAAGCAAACACAAAATCACCATCCAATATTTAACTTTTAACATCAATTCGAAATTAGTATGCTCAGCTTTGGAACTAACCACTAGTGCTAAACAGAAAGGCACCTAAAAAGTAGGTGAATTTGAGGGGAAAATTAGCCTATATGTTGAATAGTATGTCATCTTTAAAAACGTAATACCAAGTTGAGTCCCACTGAACTTTAATGGCACAGTACTCAGGAACTAGGTTCTGGCAATAAAAAAACAAAATAAAAAACAAACCACAAACAATGTTGCCAAGGATATCACAGGGAATTGCAGAACTCTATGAACGTAAGTATATGGGAACTTAACATTGGACTAATCATCACTCATAGAAGTACATAATCCATACAAATACATAATCCCAGAGTGTTTAACTTTTAGGCACTCATCTTTAAATACCCTTTTAAAGTAAATTATAATTCTACATCATTGCCGCCTTGCCGTCAATTTGCAGATTTGTAATTAAAGGTTGTTTCTTTGGTCTTTGATGTTGAGAACTAGGGTGCCGGCTAATAGCAGTAAGAAAATGTGCAAACCGCTGCAATTATAAGTAAATCTCAGAGTTGAAAATAAGTGCAGGGCAATCTCTGCACCATAAACTTTTTAATTATGCAAAGACATTACGGTGCTTAGAAGGACTCTTTATTTTCTATAGACCAAAAAATGTTGCATAGCGTAATACCACATTTACAATATACTTGCACAAACACACAAAAAAAATACTGTTTATTTTTATCAGAAAATCTCACCAGACAACCTCTCCAACATTGGAAGAGATAAGATAGCGAATGAACTGCTTCATATTGTTGTAAATTGCTCTTCCCTCTTCAACCGCAGACACTATGGTAGAGAAGTTGTCATCAGACAGAACCATCTCTGCAGCAGACTTTGCCACTGCAGTACCTGAGCCCATAGCAATGCCAATCTCAGCTTTCTTCAATGCTGGGGCATCATTCACCCCATCACCTGTCTAAATAAATTGGGGGGGAAAATGCATTTGTCAAACCACTGAAACTAATTTGGCCCTAATTTTGATTACTAGTCTACCAGAGTCTTACCATGGCTGTAATTTCATTTAATGACTGCAAATACTCCACTATTTTGGACTTGTGAGCTGGTTCCACACGAGCAAAACAACGGGCACTTCTGCATGCTTCACGCTGCTTCTCTAAGGGAAGATCATCAAATTCCCTTCCAGTGTATGCTCTGTCTGTTATATCCTCTGAGTCTGAAAAGATACCAATCTTCCGGCAGATCGCCACTGCCGTACCTTTATTGTCTCCAGTTATCATGATGACCTTGATGCCAGCTTTCTTACACATCTCAATTGATGTAGTGACCTCTTTACGAGGTGGATCCAACATTCCAACGCACCCAACAAAGGTCAGATTTGTCTAAAAAACAAACCACATCCAATTATTTGCTTTTATTAATGCTAACTATGTATGATGCCAAATCTCTTTCTGGAGCTCTGGTCTAACCTCATAATTTATGAACTTTGTAGAATCCTCCAGCTGCATGTCTTCCATTTTGGGTGGCGAGTCTCGTGTCGCCAATGCCAGGCATCTAAGCGTATCCATACCAGTACCCCAATCACGAATCTTTGACAGTATTTTTTCTCTTGCCGATGGGGTCAGTGGTTGCTTTGTTGTACCCACTCGCACATAGTTACATCGCTCAATTACTGTTTCTGGAGCACCCTGTGGTCAAAAGAAAAGTGTCAAACATACGAATACTTTTAATCATTTTTAAGTGGAAAACATACTAAGAACAGAATTGATTAAAGTCAGTTTCCTATAAATATTTTTAGACAAATCTAAAAAGCTACATAATAGCTTTGCAACAAATTGTTGTTACTACTACTTATTGTAAAATTAAAAAATGGGGATCACAATAGAGCATATTACACTGCTAAGGAAAATCAAAGTAGATAATATACTATTGTTCCAAATATTAAACCTTATCATCCAAGTAACATTAATGACCGAGCTTAGAGTATGCATGGAAATTATGTAAAAACATACTATCACTGGGGAGAGACCCATGGAAAACTGATTATTTATATCTTTATATCACGATAAACATTCCTCAGTGAACAACTAAAAGTAAAAATATTAGCACATTTATTATTACACATAATGCAGTGGTGTATATTAAAAAAATGGAATGGAATCGTGTTTCATGACAAGAGTAAGTAGGTAATGATTAGTTAGATATAGACAAGCTGCTGTGGTTCTCAACAGATTACTGAATGTGTTAGACAATTTTCTCCTTTAGGTGGTGCTACACAATAACATTTTAGCATTTTCTGTACAGGTGCCATTTATTTGGGACCAACATCTTGCTGCAGGTTTTCATACATGAGAAGTTTATTTTTTGCATATATATATATATATATATATATATATATATAAATAAAAGAGAAATAATATATATAGAACTATACATTGTTTTGGGGGGTAGGGTTGCAGTCATTAACTTGTTTTTCTAAGTTTACACCATGCTAAAAGCAGCAGAATTGTGAGTGAGATAAAATGTGCATATAATCTGCTTGTGATTTTTACTGTGTAGCATTAAAAAAGTGGGATTGCTAAGCGATTCTCCTAATATTGTGTATTGGGGACATTAAAATTAAAGCAGTACTATCACTTTTTTCCTTCTCCTTTTCCTTCCTTTTGCTCCTGTGCAACTTGTCTTTCTTTACATTATCGTTTTGTCGATGTATTGGATCTCAATATCTGGGAGCAGCCATTTTGTTCTCCTTCGTTAATGATCTCTGCAGTTTCCCTTCTCTGGTATTTCTTTTACTGATAGATTGTGGGTAGATTTGATTGACAACTGAAACAGAGCCTTGCTTTAAGCTATTTGCATTGTTTAGTTTTGTCATCCTGACTGCTATACAGGAGGAAAAGTAGTCCCTACTTTCATGTATTTTATGAAAGTTAAAGTACTCAGGGAAAATATGAAGACTTTTACACATTCTGAGCAGATTAGATAAATCATAACTTTGGTGAACAGCAGCCTCTTGTTATCAGTTGATAAGATAAATTATGTAAGTATGGGTACAGCCACAAGAGTCTAAATCAACAGTTTGGTACATTCTGAGAAAAAATACAAAAAGGCCTGAACGTCCACGGAAAACAACAGTGGTGAATGATCGTGAAAGATACATTGCATGGTAAAAAAATAAATTTAAAAAAATGAAACATTCACAACATCCAGCCAAGCAAATAACACTCTCTGGGAGGTAGGCATATCATTATCCAAGTCTATCAGAAAGATAAGATTTCATGAAAGCACATACAGAGAGTTCACCACAATCTGCAAACCATTCATGGGCCTCAAGAATAGAAAGGCCAGATCGGAGATGTTCACACGTTCCAGACTCAAGCAGCCATTGCCTGCAAAGGATTCTCGACAAAGTATTAAAAAATTAACATTTTACTTATGATGTGTTATTTGTCCAACTACATTTTAGTCACTGAAGTCAGGGGACTGTGTATTAAAATGGTTGCAATTCCTAAAGGATAGTTTTGCAATTTCATACAACAGTTTTGGATGCAATTTCATACGATAGTTTCGTTCAGCCCCTTGAATTAAAGCTGAAAGTCTGGATTTCAAGTTCATCTAGTTTTTTTTCATTTCAAATCTATTGTAGTTGCGTACAGAGTCAAAATTATGAAAATGGGTTCAGTGTCCAAATTTTTAATAGTATTAAAAATAATATTTGCCAATGTCTACCTCCTACTTAGAAAGAATTGAATATACAATCCCGATGTACACACAAGTCCATCTCAGCTAGAATAAAACTTAAAGAGTCGAAAGGAGAATTCCCTGCATTAATCAAAATGTTAGTGGTTAAGCATTCAAAAGCAGTGAATGTCTAAGTATTAAACTGAGCTTCGAATCACACCTATAAATAATCCCTGGGGTTACATCATCCCTATCTTCAGAATCCACAAGGAATCTATTTATATAACAGTCATGCGCAGACACATTTATAGAAAGAAAGAGAAAAAAAATTAATAAATAAACCCACTTAAATAGCTACTGATAAAGGTGATCCTATCATATATAAAATCAAACACTAATGAGACCAAAGCAAAATATCCAAAAAGTAACTGACAATATAAGCAAGCATTAAAAAATGGATTGCTGTATTTTTACCTGCACTACTTAAAGTACATCTACAAACATACAGGAATGTATGTAGGATCCGTGTTGCCCTGGGCTTCTTTTCCAGTTTATTTTACTTAAATCCCCCATTATGGATCCTACATCCCCTAATTATATAATCAGTGTTCCCTTTTCTGACTTTCAGACCAACTTTTAGATGTCCTATTCATTCTCTCCTTTAAAATCTGCCTACGCCAATGGGTGTATGAACAGTGTTAGCAGCACCTGTCGGGTCCAATGACAGCTCTCTTCTGGAAAGGTGAAAGGATGTATGACATGATATTTTGTGTTTACTACTTTACACTTATTATTTAATATGGTAATGACAAGGCCAGCACCAAGAGAAAAACCCATGGCAATAGAGTGTTCTACTCCTCCTGTATTTGTTTGTCAAACAAATAATAAATATTCTGCTGTTGTATTACTAATTGAGATAATTCTAAACCCACCAAAATGTGTCTATATGTGTTTTTGTTTCCCCCTTCCTTCAAACCCTATGCCAAATATGACAAGGAAGCAGAAATCTCTTCTCATCTACCCAAAGTTCATCATTCTTCCAGATAATAATTTCATCTTTTTTTGTGTGGAAATTTGAGATATTGCTCACCTCAATGAGTCTCTGCTGAGAAGCTAAACCTGGATAAAACGTCAAAGAGGTTATATTGTTTATAGCATACCACAGCACCAAGTAATGCAATGATGCTGACAACAAGCCAATAAAGGGACCAGCCACGTTTAACAGGTGATCTAACCTTACGAAAATTATAGTGAACACCTGTGGGGATCAATTGCAAATAATTTAGCCAACTATCTATTCAGCAAAAAAGGACATTCATAAATTAAAACAACAATTAGGCATTTGTTTTCATATACATATTTCCACCTTACATTTACTTGATGTCAAGAATGAATATCCTATTTCTATTGTTGGGGGATATATGCATTTCTTCCACTTCTGGAATTTAGTGAATTAACCTATATTTATGTATACTGTATTGTGATACAATCTATAACACTAAGATGAGTGCTTCATCTCCCAATGTTCATCGCCACAAACATTTATTAAAAATACAAAAAAAAAAAAAAAGCCAAACTACAATTATGACCCAACTAATTTTATTGTGGGCACTAGCCAACATACGGTCGAATGAATTTCAGTTGCCTGCATGGCTCTTCATTCCAGGTAGCCCCAAACACTTCTACTGAAGGATGCTAAAAAAATTAAAAACCCCCCAAATCTTCATTGTCATCAGTATGGGCTTATATCCAGCAGCCTACAGGTAGCATAGCAAGTGATGTAGTCTGCAATGATTTGTACTTGGCTTTGACTTCAGAACTGCATAATATCTGCCAATAGGACCAGCATCTCTTTCTTATATTGTTTTTATGTATTTTTATACACCTCTTGAATTTTAAAAGTGAATAAATCGCCTTTCAAGTATTCCTTTGGCTGCAATTGTTTGGATCTTCTTGCTGACCTGGATACTCTATCGGCTAACACTTGAGGAGGGAGAATTAAAGGAGAATAAACCCCCCCATTCATATTTAGGGGGAGGCACCCTGAATACGCTTATATTCTTTGGAATATGTGAGTGCATATTTTTCATCAATGGTTTTATAGTGTGTAGCAATACTTGCACTATGTTTTGTCCTCTATTGTAGGTACATCAGCAGAATCCCAAATATCCTATCCATTACAAAGTGATGTAGTCTGCAATGATTTGTACTTGGCTTTGACTTCAGAACTGCATAATATCTGCCAATTTAAAAACAGATTTTCCAGTTTTCTATTTTAAGCATAAAAAAAAAAAACTTCAGCAAAATCTGGCAGCATGTTGTATTAGCTTTTTCAAAATGTGACCTGTTTCAAATTATTATATATTTTTGTAAATGCATGAACTACGTAATAATGCCTAAAGCCTAAATTTCTTCTTATTTGAAATGGCTAACAATGCTGTAAGAAAAAAAAAAAAAACACCAACAACAAAAGGGAAAAAAAAAGCTGGATCCAAAACATATGACACATGAATTGTCAAGGATTCTCCGTTAAGGATTATAGAGGTGATAGAACATGAAAAGCTGATGTTTAAAAACCAGATTGCACCATTGCATTGATCTAGTGAACAAATTGAGGTTTCTGCCCATGGGATAACGAGCACAGTGCCATAGTCCTCCTTCTGACTGCACTTAGGTACAGGAAGAACACTGGGTAGTTAGATTTATGAAGTGTAACTAACGTTTTTTCAAGTACAGCTTGCTTGAAACAAAATGTTATTTTCTACAATCCTGTGTTGATAAAATCTCTTAATGGGCTCAGTCTACCACACTGAGCACATTTGGGCAGGCTTCAATATTTCTATTAGCCACTAGTCTGGCTAAGGAAAAGCACACTGTTGGTATGGTAACTTTTTCCCTCTTAATACTGAACCAGTAACAATGTTCCAGTACTGCCAATGTGGAGCTTAGTTTCTCGTGTAAGATAATTTATTACAGATGTTTCCAATTAAAAGCTGAAATAGTTTATCCAGCATTGCTGTGAAGTCAGGTACACACAGGATTGGCAGATAACTTTGGTTTCCCAACTATTTAATCAAGTAATTATGACTCAAAATCTTAGACCCATGATTAAGTATGATCTATCATTTAAATCATTTGAGTATGATTGAACGATTAGGAAAATTATAAATATCTATGCTAAGATACATGCCACAAAAACCCCCTTTCTTACTATGGCGCTCGATGGAGAGAAAGCATTTGACCGGGTCAATTGGAATTACATGAAATCAACTCTAGAGGCCTTTATGGCTCTTTATTCTTCTCCATCGGGTAGGATAGTGGGAGGGGGAATTAGGTTGGACTGGTTTGAGATCTCAAATGGCACGCGTCAGGGATGTCCACTCTCCCCACTTCTTTATATAATAGTGGCAGAACCATTGGCTCATGATATACGCCTGATGTGAATATAACAGGCTTCCAAAATTGAGGTAAAGATTTAAAGATAAGCCAGTACGCTGATGATATTTTATTAACACTATCAAATCCAGCAGTAATGGAAGAAATAAAGCAGTTTAGCTTTCTTACAAATTATAAACTTAACATTCAAAAAACATTAGTATTGCCTCTATATATAGACGTGGCTGATTATAATTTCTTAAATAAACTATATGATTTCAGATGGTAGAGGAAAGGCTTTGTATACTTGGGGATAAATATAGTTCATGATCCTGAAAATATTATGAGAGCTAATTTAATCCCTTTAATAAAAGAAACTACCCATCTCAAACAGGGCCGGTGGAAGGATTTTTGCCGCCCCCCCCCCAGTGACATCACAATGCCCCACCCATATGACCTGCCATGTTAACTAACGCTAGTGCTGCAGTGCCGCTGTGTTTACATTAAAAGGCCTGCAGAGACAGGCTATAGACACCAGAACCACTACATTAAGCTGCAGTGTTTCTGGGGACTATAGTGTTTCTTTAATGTGAGGTAAATTAGAGATTAGTGCCACGAATAATATACTAGATTGCCTACTTACAACCAGATGAGGATGATGATGGGCTCTAGCTGCAGTCTGGCTCCACTGGTCTGGTGTAGAACAGGATCTCTGGAGGCTGTTTGTAACTGTGGTCACAAAATCAATGTTCTGGGAGAACGGGAAGCAGCTCCATTTTTTGGGGGCCCTTTACACAGCTCAAGGTCTGGGTACCAGGGTCCACCTTCATGTTCCACCAATGAGTTTGTTCACAGGGGGTGGAGTGTGTAGGGGATGTCCTGATATGTGTGTAAGGAATGCATTGTGTGAAATTGTGTTTGTATGTGTAAGGGCTGCAAGGTGTGTTTCTGTGTATGTAAGGGATGAAGTGTGTGAGTCTGTAAGGGGTGCATTGAGTGTGTGTAAGGAATGCATTGTGTGTTTCTGTGTGTGCAAGGGATGCATTGTGTGTAAGGTTTGCATTGCGTGTGTGTGTGTAATGCATTGTGTGTTTTTCTGTATGCAAGGGGTTCATTGTCTTTGTGTGTAAGGGGTGCATTGTGTGTGATTGTGTGTGTGTGTGTGTGTGTGATGGATGTCAATCTCTCCCCCCTCCCTTGTCACTCTCTTCTCCCCCCTCCCTTGTTACTCTCATTCCCCCTACCTTCCCTGTCACTCCCCCCTCCCTGTCAATGTCTCCCCCCCGTTAGTTTCTTCCCCCCACCTGCCCTGTTCTTCCCCCTCCCTGTTTCTTTCTTTCTCCTCCCTCCATGTTTCTTTCCCCCTCTCTTTCTTCCCCCCCTTTTTCTTCCCCTCCTCCCATGCTTTCCCTCCCTGTTTCAGCCTCCCCCTCCCTCCTGTTTCCTTCTCCCCCTCCTCTTTCTTCCCCCTCGGCTTCCTTCTTCCCCTCCCTCCCTGTTTCCGCCCCTAGCTTCCCCCTCCTCCCTGTTTCTTCTCCCCCCCTCCCTCTTTCTTCCCCCCTCCCTCTTTCTTCCCCCCTCCCTGTTCTTTCTTCCCTCCTGTTTCTTTCTTCCCCCCTCCCTGTTTCTTTCTCCCCTCCCTGTTTCTTTCTCCCCTCCCTGTGTTTCTTTCTTCCCCCTCCCTCCCTGTTTCCTTCTCCCCCCTCCCTGTTTCCTTCTCCCCTCTCCTCCTGTTTCCTTCTTCCCCTCCCTCCCCTGTTTCCTTCTCCTCCCTCTTTCTTCCCCCTCCTGTTTCTTCCCCCTCCTCCCTGTTTCTCTTCCCCCTCCCTGTTTCTTTCTTTCCCTCCCTCCTGTTTCCTTCCCCCCTCCCTCCCTGTTTCCTTCTCCCCCCTCCCTCCCTGTTTCCTTCCCCTCCCCTACCTGTGTTGTAGCGTGGCCGAGCCCTGTATGGTCCGTGGGTACAGGGAGCTTTTGTTTCCTGTACCCGGCCGGACTAACAGGAAGTGAACACTCAGTGTGCACTTCCTGTTAGTCCGGCCGGGTACAGGAGACAGTTGCTCCCTGTACCCGCCGACTATACAGGGCTCGGCCACGCTACTACAGAGGGAGTGACAGGAGGGAGCGCTGAGCGACTCCCTCCTGACAGCCCCTCTCCTCAGGCAGCGCCCGGGCGGTGCGGTCCGCCCTCATGGACGCACCGCCCGGGCAAAGCTGCAGCCGCCTGAGGCTCTCTATAGAGCGCTCGGGCGGCTGCAGCATGGGGGGGGGGCGGCGCTCCTGGCGGCGCCCCCTCCCAAGGGGCGCCCTAGGCGGCTGCCTAGTCCCGGCCCTGATCTCAAACTATGGAGTAAACTTGAGATATTTTGGTGGGGCAGAATTAACTCTATAAGGGCTTATATCTTTCCTAAGTTTATTTATTTATTAAGGATGATTCCATTACCGATTCAACCTCATTGGCTTACAAATATTAATACGATTTTTAGAAATTATATTTGGCTTAATAAGAAGCCTAGAATAGGACAAGACCTGATGTATTTAAAATATAAACGAGGGGGAACAGGATTTCCTAATATTTTTTTGTATCATCAAGCTGCTCAGCTGTTGCATACAGTAACTACAATTAATCAAGACACACACTCACAGTATTGGTATGAATTAGAGGGAAAGGATATTTCGGAACCATATAATATAGTTAAACTGATGTGGCCTATAAAAATCTTAGCCCGTAATAAATATAAGTCATGTGAGACAGATAACATAATATTAAATCCTCAGGTTAAATATTGGATTCATCTTAAAAAACAAATGGATTTGAAAGACAAGATTTTGCCGGCATTACCATTCAGGTATTTGGAGAAATGGATAGAAAATATAGACGTTAGTCAGTGGTCTAGATATGGTATTAAAATAATTTTAGATCTATATGATGAAAATAATATTATGTCCTTTAATGATCTTTGTACTGTTATCCCAATATCCCAATATCCCAGAACTTTAATTATAGAAGAATAACAAGATTTTTACATAGAGTCGTACCTCGTTTGAAAGAGCACTCTTCAGTTTTTAAACTGAATAAATGGATACATTCGTGAAAAAATACAAAGTTACTAACAAATTGCGTGGAGATAATGAATTTAATTAAAGTACAGATCCATCCTCCAGCTAAGACTAAGTGGGAAAGGGATTTGAAAATCAAAATTGGCCTAAGAGAATGGAACATGGCCCTTCAGTCGGTATACTCCACAGTGCATTGTTTAAACGTTATGGAGGCACACTACAAATTATTAAATAGATGGTATATGACACCGGCAAAGGTAAGAAAGTTTTCAAATTCAGAAAGTTTGAGGTGTTGGAGATGTGATGCAGATGAAATGCATATATGGTGGAACTGCAAACCGCTTAAGAGAGCATAGTAGTTTATTAGCTGAAATTAATAAAATATTGGGCATTACACAAAAAGGGGCTCCAGAAATGGTACTGTTACATTTAGAATTACCACAATTAACGAAAGGTGAGAAATGTTTCTTAATTCACGCATTGATGGTTTTTAAAGTGTCTATTGCCAGGAATTGGAAAAAGATGAAAATAGATTCTTGGCAACAATGTAAATAAGCTATTATTCATCAATGTAAAATGGAAAGAGAAATATCCTCCAATTCTTGTATTAGTACGGAGAAGTATAGGATTTGGGATAAATGGATAAAGATTCTTGAAAGACCTTTATCATATATCTGACTGACAAGTATTAAACCAGGATAGGATAGAAGCTATAACTTAAAATTGCGCTGTCCTAAATGTTTTTGTATGTCTGTAACAAAGTATGATATGTGATAATCCTTCTTTGTTTGAATAATTTTGTCTGTATTATTGTGTATTTTTTTATACTGTCATTGAAAAAAAAAAAAAAGAAAAAATTATAATTAACAAAAAAAAATTGTTTAACTATTGCATATGCTATATTGTGATGTTGTGTTTGGTTAATGATTGTCATTTATTGCAAATCTGGTAAAATGAATAAAATTGCATATGTAAAAAAAAAAAAATAATAATAATAATTTGAGTATTTATATGAATCTCTGAAGAGCCAGCAATGGTCTATGCTTATGCTATCATAAAAATCGGTTCTTTAAGGGTCCAAATGGAAAGACCTATTTGTTTAAGCTCTGCAGGGCTGCTCATATTTGCTAAATAAGAATGTATGTCATATCTTTAGGGACCAAGCTTTTAAATGACAGCAAAATGTGGTTAATGAATATTTGTGTTATTTTTATGCAAAGTGAACATATTTTAAGCTTTGTAAATATAGTTTTTTGTAATTTCTGTATGTAGATGACATGGTTTTACATGTACGTATGTAACCTCAGCTCTCTCCATCTTTTTTAAATGCAGTTGGGAGAACAGTGTAGCCCTCCAAATCTAGACTTGCGGCGAGGTGTGCTTTGATAGAACTTCTTCTATCTACGAACATTTTCCAGAGTTCTGGTAAATTGTTTTTGCAAACCTGTAATAATGATCGCTATATGCGATTTTTTTTTTTTTTTTTAGGATTCTGACTTTTCATTCAAATGCCTGAAAAGCAAAATACTTTAGAACAGGAATCTCAAACTCTGCGACCCCAGTTGTTGATTTCCTTCAATTCCCAGAATTATTTGCATATAATAAATAGCCAATCATGGCAGCTGTAGTTCAGCAACATCTAGGGAGGCATAGTTTAAAATGCCTGATTTAGGCATGCTAAAATGAACATGTAATATAGCAATTAAGCTTTGGTGAATGTGTTGTAGTGGCAACAACTTGTTATCATGAGTATGGATACCTGCTTGTGCAAGAAGACCCATAAAAGAGTCCGACACACTTTGCAGCCAAATCAGTCCTCATGCCCATCTGGGGGAAATGCCACTGTGTCTTCAATTGTCATGTTTATTTTTCTTGGTAAAGGCCTGCAAGAAGAGTTTTGTTCTTCCATTAATGAATCTTACTAACCTTGACAAACATTCTGCTACCAGACGTGGTAGGATTAACAGAAGTACAGTACACTGACATAGATTTGCGATCCCGCGAGAACTCTAACGTACATTCCTTCTTCATAAGCTTCTTTATTACCTACAAAAAAACAAAATAACATTAACTGTTTGAAATTGTAATAGGATAACAAGATATTGGAGAATAGCTATTAGATATATATTTATTAAATAAGCAAAAAAGGTTTATTTACAGAGGAACTTACTCTTTAACCATATTCAAACAACTTAATTAAAGGGAAAGTTCAAGTTTAAAAGAAGTTGTACAATGCTTCAAATATGTGGTGGATTTTGGTGAATAATAAAAAAAAAAATAGTTCTTTAAGAATTTGGTTAGCTTTGTATTTTTACTTGCACCTTGATGACGACACTGGTAGTTAGAATTTCTGACACATAAAACTCCAAAATCTGAACACTGAACTTAAACACTCTATTTTGTCATGCCAGAGAAAGGGGTACATTTTTGTCTTAAAGGGTTCCTCCAACCACCATGACATCTTCTGCTTTTTGAAGTGGTCATGGTGGTAGGATTCTGGATGTGCAGTGTTTTAGCTAGAAACACTGCACATCCAAAGTTAATTTTAATTGTGTGCCAGGGGCTAGTTGTACCCCCAGCACATGTGATTTAGGAAGACAATAACTCTCAATTACCATATGTCTGTCCTGTGCATATTTCTTGTCAGCCATACACTTCTCCCTCTGTTCTCATTCTTTAGCTCCCTCCCTTTCCCCCTTCTTTGCTAGTTTAGAGTACATGTATGTGCTCTGGCCGGTTAAATGGGTCAAGCAAAGGCTTCTCATTGGACCCCCACACATGTCCCGTTATGTCATACATTATATTTATCAGTTAATACATTAATATAAAAATATACTCACCGAATTGCAAGCATTTGCTCTCTCAACTTTGGAAAGTTTGCTCAAGTCTGTATTAAATACGTTCATTTTTTCCACTAGGCAGGTTAAAGCAGTTTCTGTTGCTTCCCCAACCTTTTCATAAACACCCTTAGACTGTAAAATTAAGCAATGAACATGAACATTAAAATTAAAAAGACTGGTCATTACTATATATATATATATATATATATATATATATATATTTTTTTTTTTTTAATTTTTTTTATTCTGTTGAACAGATATATATTTATCAAAATTGCAGTTTGTGATGAACTGGCAACTGAGATGCAAATGTATACCAAAATAGCAAACTTGTGGATATTTTTTTTTTTTTTACCATTTGTATCCCAAGGAACAGGATAATACACTTGCCGTGCACATATTGTTGTCACTCCTCTAAAGGTAAAAATGTGCCTAAGCATACTTCGTGATATAGTGAAAAACTCATATTTACATTAAATACATCTATATCGATTTGATGTTTCCATCAACCTTAGGTAAGAAAGCTCATAAATACCAATATACAGGGATAAGTGCTTTGAGCATTTAAAAAAAAAAAAAAATATAGAACCTGTAGGAATGCTCTAAAGGTGTATTCTAAAGAATCTCTGAACACAATAAAAAAAAGCCATGGTAAGAATACATGTTGTATTTTAATAGAATTTTAACACCGCAAGATCTATAGTGATTTGTGAGTTCACTTACCTCATTGAAGTCCAGGGAGGAATCATTACACAGGGCACAGATTGTAGCCAATTCAACCAAACCATCATACAGTCCACAAACAATAGGTTTATCTCCTTTTAGGCTGTGATTACAAAAAGAAAAGGCAATGTTTTCTGAAAAATTCCCATCAGTGACATAAATACAGGGAGTGCAGAATTATTAGGCAAATGAGTATTTTGACCACATCATCCTCTTTATGCATGTTGTCTTACTCCAAGTTGTATAGGCTCGAAAGCCTACTACCAATTAAGCATATTAGGTGATGTGCATCTCTGTAATGAGAAGGGGTGTGGTCTAATGACATCAACACCCTATATCAGGTGTGCATAATTATTAGGCAACTTCCTTTCCTTTGGCAAAATGGGTCAAAAGAAGGACTTGACAGGCTCAGAAAAGTCAAAAATAGTGAGATATCTTGCAGAGGGATGCAGCACTCTTAAAATTGCAAAGCTTCTGAAGCGTGATCATCGAACAATCAAGCGTTTCATTCAAAATAGTCAACAGGGTCGCAAGAAGCGTGTGGAAAAACCAAGGCGCAAAATAACTGCCCATGAACTGAGAAAAGTCAAGCGTGCAGCTGCCACGATGCCACTTGCCACCAGTTTGGCCATATTTCAGAGCTGCAACATCACTGGAGTGCCCAAAAGCACAAGGTGTGCAATACTCAGAGACATGGCCAAGGTAAGAAAGGCTGAAAGACGACCACCACTGAACAAGACACACAAGCTGAAACGTCAAGACTGGGCCAAGAAATATCTCAAGACTGATTTTTCTAAGGTTTTATGGACTGATGAAATGAGAGTGAGTCTTGATGGGCCAGATGGATGGGCCCGTGGCTGGATTGGTAAAGGGCAGAGAGCTCCAGTCCGACTCAGACGCCAGCAAGGTGGAGGTGGAGTACTGGTTTGGGCTGGTATCATCAAAGATGAGCTTGTGGGGCCTTTTCGGGTTGAGGATGGAGTCAAGCTCAACTCCCAGTCCTACTGCCAGTTCCTGGAAGACACCTTCTTCAAGCAGTGGTACAGGAAGAAGTCTGCATCCTTCAAGAAAAACATGATTTTCATGCAGGACAATGCTCCATCACACGCGTCCAAGTACTCCACAGCGTGGCTGGCAAGAAAGGGTATAAAAGAAGAAAATCTAATGACATGGCCTCCTTGTTCACCTGATCTGAACCCCATTGAGAACCTGTGGTCCATCATCAAATGTGAGATTTACAAGGAGGGAAAACAGTACACCTCTCTGAACAGTGTCTGGGAGGCTGTGGTTGCTGCTGCACGCAATGTTGATGGTGAACAGATCAAAACACTGACAGAATCCATGGATGGCAGGCTTTTGAGTGTCCTTGCAAAGAAAGGTGGCTATATTGGTCACTGATTTGTTTTTGTTTTGTTTTTGAATGTCAGAAATGTATATTTGTGAATGTTGAGATGTTATATTGGTTTCACTGGTAATAATAAATAATTGAAATGGGTATATATTTGTTTTTTGTTAAGTTGCCTAATAATTATGCACAGTAATAGTCACCTGCACACACAGATATCCCCCTAACATAGCTATAACTAAAAACAAACTAAAAACTTCTTCCAAAAATATTCAGCTTTGATATTAATGAGTTTTTTGGGTTCATTGAGAACATGGTTGTTGTTCAATAATAAAATTAATCCTCAAAAATACAACTTGCCTAATAATTCTGCACTCCCTGTAGAAAACAGGAGACAACACTGTGGTGTATTTTTTGCTTTGAGATTTAATTTTCTTATAACTGGTTGCTTTGTGAGAAATTCATAAGTATCTACATTGAGGGAATTCCTGTTATTATTTAGGACTTTTGCACATATGCTTATAGAATTATTTGTAATTGTTTGGTGCTGGCACTGGATGTTGAAAGGCTGTAAGGAACAGATGAAATAAAGTTTATAAATGTTAATATCTAAAAAGTGCAAGGAAACAGGATAAGTAGGAATAGTATTTTAATAATTCAGTGCATTACTGTATGTATGTTGCATGGCTTATTTGTCTTACTGCCTCAGGATTCACTGTGCTTGCCCACTTTATTTTGGCATTTACATTTTCTGTAATTTTATGCTTAAAAGGTTAATCTAACACTTTTTAATAAATGCTTTTATTTAATGCAGCATGTCCTATTGGATATTGTTGGCTATCACCTCCCCCTTTAAACACTTCAAATAAATAAATAAAAATTAAAGAAAGAAATCCTATGAAATCCAGAGCTGGCAGAGCTCCCGGTGCTGCATTTCACAATACTATCCAATGTCACCAAGAGCCTTGCACAGTCCAATCAAGTGCTTCTCACAGAGAAACCTTTGATTGGACCATGTCACCAGCTCACAGAGATGCACCATGCCAATAGGGTGATACGGAGTGTGAAGATGCTGCACGCCGGTCCTGCAAAGATTGCAAGACTGTAAAAGTGAGATATCCACTATATGTGTCCTTAACCCCTTAAGGACCAAACTTCTGGAACAAAAAGGGAATCATGACATGTCACACATGTCATGTGTCCTTAAGGGGTTGAAGAACATTGCTGAATTGCAGGAACAGTGTCTTTGCACAAACACCATTAAGCTGTATCGTAAATGGTGCTAAGTGTGTCTCTTTTTATAATATGCCATAGAATACCTCTTGATACATAATTCCCAATATGTCTGACAAAACAGATTTGTATTTACAGTTAAACACTGTAGGATACCTCCCGATACTTTCACAATAGCTACACATAGAGTGGGCTAAAAAATGGAAGCTGGCCAAGAGAAATGTAATCCTTTGAAGACTTGAGGAGCCCTTTGCTTTAGTGTGCCATGTATTTGGGCTAATTTTCAAACAAAGAGGTATAAATGATCCATTAACCCTACTTTATTTGGCTAATAATCTTTGAATTAAAGTTCAAAACTTTGTTATATCTACAAATAAATAACACGCTGTTTCACCAGCAGTGTTTTGTTTAATGCCTTTTTAAAGATTGTCTGTTTCTTTCTTTCCAGTGATAACCTTCTGCTGGTTAAATAAAGGCAATCAGGAAGCACAAAAACCACAAGGTTTACAAAATTCACCAGGAACTCTCCAACATCATTTACATGTAGTGAGCCTCTACCACACTAATCACTCTCTATTAGTGCAAGATATGCATTATTATACCCAGTCTAATGTTAATGTAAAAAATTTAGAAAAAAGAAAAAATATTTAATAATTTATTTCTGCTCTAAGGGAACTATATTTCTATTACAAAAGCTGGTCAAATTGCAGCACCACCCCTGAATGTAATAGTGTAATACATGGTATTTTAATTCAATTGATATCATGATAAGCAACAATTCTTCCCTCTCTACCAACCTACTTCTGATTTTCACCTGTAACCTTTACATACACACGAGCAAATGGGTAAGACACACTCACGCTATAGTGATAAGCTTGTATCTTGTCAGGGACCAGTCAGTGAGATCATAGAAAGACAGCACTATAGTCACCTCGTTCGCGCCTATCACGGATTCCACCAATGACTTATGGACACACGCAAACCCTTAAAGGGCGGGATAGCTGGGGCGGACAGACCCATGAAAGGCCTTGTAATCACTGGCAACACACACAGGTCTATATTTATATGTAGTGAGCGGCCTTAGTAGCCGGTGTGGTTGAGACCCCACCATAGCGTAGCACCTCTTTAGACACTTAGCACGGAGTGCCATGGGTTGCAGGGTACACACAAAAAGCATGACACTCCAAGGGATGGCCTACAGCTACACACATTGGTGCCAGGTGGAGAAGGGAAGTACTGTACCATACCATGTGCTGATTGTTGTTGTGCGCTTGCTTAAAAGTAACTGCCCTCTATGGGCCTGATATAGCCCTACATGATGAACACTTCACCTACTATGTACGCGAACTTACTGTGCTATGTGCAACCAGGACCTGCGAGTCCTCACTGTTGAAAATGTTTGTATTGACAAAGCTCTGTTTCTATACACACAAAATCTTAATAAAAAGATTTTCAAAAAAAAAAAAAAAAACAACAAGCAACAATTAAAGTCATATTACAACAGTGGGCTCTCTGGCATACTGTTCAGTCCATTTATGGGACAAACAGTTTGGTAGTGGTAGGTTAAAAGAGATGCAAGGGCATAGCAAAACATTTGAAGTAAAACTGCAAAAAATTGCATTCTGTGATGGTAGTTACCTTAGCATTACTCACTAGCTTGAGCAGTGTGTAATAATGCATTTCAAGTCAGTAAACAAAATATTATCTTGTTCTCAGTGCTGGATAATCACAAAACAGATTTAAGTAAAAAATAAACCAATGCATTTGTATAAAATGTAAATCCAACCCCTATATCACAGGGGTAACTACAAGCGAGACGCACCATAAGATCGCAGCATATGTGGATGACCTCCCGAATCTGGTGCAGGCATTTCGGACCTTTGGAAAGGTGTCGGGTCTAAAGATCCATTTCTCTAAATCTTATATCTTAAACATCAATATACCCACACAGAGGGCCGCTCAGCTCCGCCAGAGTCATGTGTTCCAATGGGCCGACAATAAAATAAGATATTTGGGGACTTGGTTGACGGCAAAGGGGCCGGAGCTATATGCAGCAAACTTCACCCCGATGCTGTCCAAGTTCCAGACAAAAATGAGTGAGTGGTCTCTCCCACACATATCCTGGCTGGGTAGGATACAAGTTGTAAAGATTAACTTTCTGCCAAGACTGTTCTACCGCTTTCAGGCTTTGCCCATCACAATCCCGATCTCCTCCTTCACCTCCCTTTGTAGGGCACTATGGACCTTTGTGTGGGATGGGAAGAGACCCAGACTGAAATACACACTGCTCATGCAACCTAAGGATAAAGGCAGCCTGGCTTTGCCAGACTTCGCGCTATACTATAAAGCATGTCACCTACAGCGCATTGTAGAATAGTCCTAATTGAGGGTCACCAAACCATGGAAGACGGCAGAGGAGGTGGAGGCGGGTATCCCCGCCGGTCTTCTCCCGTGGCTCCCCGCGCTGGGGGGAGAGGGGGAGCAGTCCTATTCCGTATACACTTTACAGGTGTGGAGTAGAAACCCTGTCCACATCCCCATCCCCATTACTCCCCCTCACTCACAACACGGACTTTCCGCCAGGGCTAGACCCCAAGGCACTTAGGGCCCTAGTTAGAGATCCACTACCAAGACTGAGACATGTATGCTCCAGACAGGGACTGAGGGAATTGACGGACACGTGTGGGGACTCGGGACAATCTCTTTTGAACAGACTCAAGTACGAACAGCTGTGCAGCTTTATCAAAACCCTCCCAAAGGGAAGAGCCCTGAACAGGGACCTCACCACTTTCAAACACATATGCGCAGACCCACTACCACATGGCGTTTCCCTACTGTACTCCATGCTACAATCACAAACACCGCTAGCAACACCGAGATTCATGGGGAAGTGGGAGGAGGCTCTCGCCCAGACATTCAGTAAGGCGGAATGGGAAAAGATATGCCATCTCACACACCACTGCTCAGTCTTTAGCAAAAGTCAGGAGACAGCATACAAACTGCTCACTCATTGGTACCGCACACCTGACACGACACATCACCTACACACAGAGAGGTCACGCCTCTGTTGGAGATGCGACATGGAGATAGGCACACCCTTGCACATATGGTGAGAATGTGAGTAGATACGGAACTACTGGTGGGACATACTCGACATACTATCTCGATTCTCTGATGACCCACCACCACCAGACCCAGCAGCTATGCTGCTACATCACACAAAGATCCTCACATCTAAATACAAAAAATCTCTCACAATCCGGATTCTTAACATAGCTACACAGATCATTCCACAGTATTGGAAGACCCCAATCGCTGCTCAAGTGGTTCACCCAGATGGAGGAACTACGAGTGGTCGAAGAACTCACTATGCATGCGGCTGGCCCGCAGCAGCCGACATATATGACAATCTGGACACACTGGATACGGACAACAACAAAACCTGACTTTCTGACGCTATTACACGGCCTTCCAACATGAGCAAAACACCACAGACCAATACATGGACAGGTAACCAACCCCTCCCCCGACCGTATTTCAACCCTTTACACCTATCCCTACCTGCCCTCTTTTAATCACCTAACTCTTGATCAACGAGAAATGCAGACACTTGAACAAAGGCAGAACGGTCCACCATATTGGGAGAGCTAACGCCCAAACATACTCATCCTACCCTTACACGGGGACAACCATTCGAACCATACCACAGAGACCCGCAAATCTGGCGACACGCACAGAAAGACGAAACATTAGACACAGGACTATTGCACCACGAACTATACTCCACACACGCACAGAACCATCATGCCAAATTTATCACAACAATGCGAGAATCTCCAGTGCGCAGAAAGGCAATGGCTGCGGGCCGGAATACCAACACTAATATTAGACACTAGCAAAAGCACAACACACAGGGAACATGCTCTCACAACTAACAATCAAAAGTACCAGGGACATGCGAGTCCATCCAAAATGTGGGCCTGCGAGCCCAAATGATTGTTCTTTTTTTTCTTCAAACAAAGCTTCACAGTTTCTAACACCAATTTTCGCACATGTTATGCACCTGTTATCGTACTTAATATGCCAAAAGAGACCTGCACGTCTCAATGTTCTCTATTCCCTTCTATCTATAAAACAAATAAAATTATATTTACCAAAAAAAATAAAAATAAAATATGTAAATCCAAATGGAAAAAAATAGGCAAAAATAGCTCCTCTGGAAACATTATCTAACTCCAATATTGTTAAAGGACCACTCTAGGCACCCAGACCACTTCAGCTTAATGAAGTGGTCTGGGTGCCAGGTCCTTCTAGGGTTAACCCATTTTTTTATAAACATAGCAGTTTCAGAGAAACTGCTATGTTTATTAATGGGTTAAGCCTTCCCCATAATCCTCTAGTGGCTGTCTCATTGACAGCCACTAGAGGCGCTTGCGTGCTTCTCACTGTGATTTTCACAGTGAGAGCACGCAAGCGTCCATAGGAAAGCATTGTAAATGCTTTCCTATGCGACGGGCTGAATGCGCAGCTTTGCGCGTGCATTCAGCCCAGGAGGAGGATCGGAGGAGGAGAGGAGGCAGAGAGCTCCCCGCCCAGCGCTGGAAAAAGGTAAGTTTTAACCCCTTTCCAGAGCCGGGCGGGAGGGGGTCCCTGAGGGTGAGGGCACCCTCAGGGCACTATAGTGCCAGGAAAACGAGTATGTTTTCCTGGCACTATAGTGGTCCTTTAAGGCTTGATTTTTTTAAATTCTGATTACAAGCTATTGCAATACAGAACTTTGAAAAATAAACTGCAAAAGACAAGACTTTTCTTTTTGTCTGTTCCCATCTCCCCCCTACCCCCCTCACTCCTTCCCTCCCCCTTAGTCTATACTGCCTGTTTTTGATGTGCTGTGTAAAAAAATACATACATTGGATTATTGATTAAATTCTAGATTGAAGAAAGTGAATCAAAATGGAAAAATTAAAGCAGATTAAGAATTTCTTAAAATCATCCACTTTCCCTAAACATTACCATTCAGATTTTAATCTACTACTATTATTAGCTTACTGAATAACCACGAAAGTGACCATATCTACATTGGCTAATTGTGATAGGACTCCAGACATCATCTGTTTTGAAAAAGCACGGGCAGGCCAGTTAACTTCCCTTCTATCCCATAATGTTACTACTAGAAAGCTTGGCTAACTTCCCTTGTAGTCCATCATTAAGCAGGGTATCAGAGAATGTCTACGACTGGCATAGGTAATCTTTGGCACTACAGATGTTTTGGACCACACCTCCAATGATGCTTTGTCAGCATTATGTGTGTAAGAGCATTATGGGGGATGTAGTCCACAACTTCTGGATTCCTGATGGTTGCCGATCCCTGGTCTAGGATCTCTGCTTTAGAGAATTGCAGTGTGCTTGGTTGTGAGACAAAATGATACTATGATCTTATTGTGGATAAAAATTTTGTTTATGTTTTAAAATGTTGGCACCTATGCGGAAGTATTTTTTTCTCCAGTTTTTTTACAAGGAGATTAGTTTAGTCTCCAAGAGAAATGAATACATGGTGCCAGATGATATCTGAAGATGCAGCATAATATAACATTTCAAAGAATATACACAGACAGCATTCATATTGTAAAATTTGACGCATGTTCAATCCATAAAAAAACATGAATATTTAACTATTTTGGAAGGAATACTCTAAGCCACTGGTTCCCAAACTAGTCCCCACGGCCCACCAACAATCCAGGATTTATGTATTTCACTATTTACTTCTAATGGAGATACTGACAAAACCTGGACTGTTGGTGGATCATGAGGACTGGTTTGGGAACCATTGCTCTAAGCAACATAAACACTGCTATAATGGTTGTGGTGCTAGACATCCCCTGGCTCAGTCAGCTGTCAATCCATTTATGTTTATTCTAACACTTTTTTGAATTTTTGTATACGCTGGAAAAACCAGTTAGGTAAGTGTCAAACTGTTTGTAAATTGATTCATTACTTACTGTGAGATAGTGCCAGAGCATGACTAGCACCATAACCCATACAGTATGCTGTATTGGTTATGGTATTTAGAGTTCTACTTTAAGTACTACCATAATACTATTCTAAACAATATGTGTACCGATGAGAAAGCTCAGTGGCTAAAGCATTATCAGCAACATCTGGGCGACACTTGATTCCTAGCAAAGTCATCTCAGCTCATATTAATTTCCAGAATAACGAAAAAGCCAGACCAGGCACATACAGGTGGTGTTAGGTGGATTTTATTGTAAATCCATACAACCCTGATCAGGAGGTACTACAGAGGGGGAATTAGAGCCGGGAAACCGGCCATCGGGCTAACCGTGCAATTGCCTGGTGGGCCACGATGGCCATGCGCCGACAGGGGAGATATCTGAGCGCCGGCCCTGCTGTGTGTGCCTTCATGGGCCGGTGGGGAGATCTAAGATCTCCCTCACCGACCCACAGGCACTGACAGGCAGGCTGCAGGAGAGGGAGTGAGGGAGGAGCCAGATGGACTGAACTCTGCCTGCAGCCATAGGAGCTGCAGGCAGACTAGTGCTGCTCATCTCCACCGGACCACCAGGGCAATGTCCCCCCTCCTTCAAGAAAAGGTAAGCAGAGGGGAAAGGGGACATAAAGGTTATTTATGTTTTTTTGTTTTTTTAAATGTTTTTTACTCCTGCTCTGTTGTGAAGGTTGCAATGTGTTTGTGAAGGGTACTGTGTGTGTGTGTGTGTGTGTGTGTGTGTGAAGGGTACTGTGTGTGTTTGTGAAGGGTGTGGTGTGTGTGAAGTTTGCTCTGTGTGTTTGTGAAGGGTGCTCTGTGTGTTTGTGAGGTTTGCAGTGTGTGAGTGATAGATAGTGTGTGGGCCAACTGACCCCCCCCCCATATGTAGGCCCACACACAGATGTACACTACCCTTTACCCACAAACTGAACCCCTCACAAACACACAGAGTACCCCACACAAACACAACACCCTTCACAAACACAGAGCACCCCACATGCACAGCACCCTTCACAGACACACCAGCCCACAGACACACACACACACTCACTCACACATCACCCCTTTAGACAGAGCACCCCTCAGACACACAGCACTCCTCACACACAAACACCGCACAGAGAACCCCTCACACACACACCACACCCCTCACACACAGAGCACCCCTCACATACAGATAGGGCACCCTTCACACACAGCACCCATCAGACAGTGCACCCCTTACACACAAACCACCCCTCACACACAAACAGATCATCCCTCGCGAATACAGTGTGATGGCTAGATGACTGGGTAAGAGCATCTCCAAAACGGCAATGCAGTGATTAGTATCTGGTATGCAGTGGTTAGTATCTACCAAAAGTGATGCAAGGAAGGACAGCCAGTGAACTGACATCAGGGTCAAGGGTGCCCATGGCTTATAGATGTGCGTGGGAAGCAAAGGCTAGCCCATCTAGTCCAATCACCCGAAACAGTTACTGTAACTCACATTGCTGAACAGAATATAAACGTGTCAGAACCCACAGTGCATCACACTTTGCAATATTTGGGGCTTTGTAGCCGAAGACTGGTCAGAGTGCCCTTGATGACCCTTGTCCACCACCAAGAGCACCTTAAATGGAGATGTATGTTTTAGAACTGAACCACGGAGCAAAGGAAGTGAATTGCCTGGTCTAATGAATCACTTTCTTTTAGAGCAGGTCGATGGTGCATGCGCTTTGTTTACCTGGGGAAGAGATGGCAGCAGGATGCATTATGGGAAGAAGGCAGGTTGGGGGAGCAGTGTTATGCTTTGGGCAATGCTCTGCTGGGAAACCTTGGGTCCTGGCATTAATGTGGATGTGACTTTGACATGTACCACGCATAAAGGTATTGCTGCAGACCACGTACACCCCAAAAAGTGTTCAGGAATGGTCTGAAGAGTTCATGTTGTTACCTTGGCCACCAAATTCCCAGATCTTCATCTGAGTGAGCAACTGTGGGATGTGATAGAAGAAATCCAATCCACGGACGCCCCATCATGGCTTAAAGGATCTGTTGCTAATGTCTTGGTGCCATATACCACAGGACACGTTTAGAGGTCTTGTGGGTTCTATGCCTTGATGTATCTGAGTTGTTTTGGCACCACAAGAGGGACCTACATGTTATTAGGCAGGTGGTTTTATTGTTGTGGCAGATCAGTGTGTGTATGTATATATATTAATAGCTAGACAACTGGGTCAGAGCATCTCCAAAACAGATTTATATATTTATTTATTCTTTTATGGTCCGTAACAAAAAATAAATCCTTAAAATAGCACTGAAAATTAAAGATAAGGGAAATAAAAATGTAGAAAAGATTACTAGGACTACTTACATTTGACCTTCTGGGGCATAGGTTGATCCAGTGATGCTGAATTCATGAAGACTGCAATTTATTCCTTCAATCTTTTCAACAACGAACATCTATCAAGAAAAGGACATGGTTAAGAGCTGAGTGTACTTTTAGTTATTCAAATCTGAAAATGTCCAAACTAGGTAATACAACTCATAAAACAACTGAAGGTTGGCACACTACCAATAGCAATTCACTGCTTTGTGTTCTACATGATTACCTTTGGATCATGTAAAAGGATTTTTTTAAATTCACCTCAATAACACCACAATTTAGGTTTTGTTTAACTCTGGAATTAGTGGATGATCATCTTATGAACAATACAGAAAGCACTGTGTCTTCTGAAGCCCAGAAGCCAATATATATTTAAACTTATGGGAATGGCAACCTCTCTGCCTGCCTCAATCACAATGTGCTCATTCAAACAAAGAAGATGGTGCTAAAATAAGTATTCAACTACTAAAATAAAAGAGACATCACAATTTTCAAGGGACACCATAGTCATCAGAACCACTATAGTTTAATATAGTGGTTCTGGTGTGTATAGCCTACCCTTGCAGGCTTTTCAATGTATACCCTCCCTTTTCAGAGAAAAAAAAAACCAAAACATCCAGATTGATATACAAAATGTTATCGAATATTTATAATAGAAGTTGAGTTGGACAATGTAGTGGTGCTCATTACATCATATGTATATTGAGAAATTTGTAGAAATTTGTAGCATTTAAAGCAATCACATTTATGGAGTTATTCATTAAACACCAGATTTTGTCCGATTTTACAAAATCTGGTGATAAGGAACAAATTCTGCTCACAATGCCAATTCTTTTATTTACTAAAGCTAAATGAGATCAGGATTTGGTCATTCTGACTGATTCTATAACATTCATTCAGATGAGTTCAGAAAATTAGGGAACAATAAACAGGACCAGAATCTGAGATTTATCAACAACTGCATGGCAGCTGGTGATAAACCGTATGCATCTGGCAAGATGCACATTCGCAAATGATCATCCACTTTCTTTTTGCAAGTGAATTGATCATTTGAAGAACAATATCTTCTAATTCCTATGTTCCTCAGCCCCAAAAAAGGGCAAATAAAAATTCAGAATTTCCAACACCACTAAAAAGAATATCACAAAAACCAAAAGTACTGCAATCATAAAACCTGAGCCGCAATAAAAAATAATCCATCTTCATTCATTAAGGGCTCACTGAAGAATGAGCAGCCCTAGCAGGAAAAGCTTTTTTATAGTCTTATAGACCAAAAGCACTTGGCTAGTAAGCCAATCCGAGCGCTCTGACATCCAAGTCTCACTTCTCTCGAGACGTCCTAGCTCATGGTCATATCGCAAAATGTGGGGCATTTTTCCATGCTTAGAATGAGCGGTCATAGCGTGGGAACACCTATAATGGCAGCATCTACTCAGTCAGGATGACTCTTTTCTGAAAATCTTTTACCTCTTCCAGCCTCATACTCTTTTGATTATTAAGAAGGAACTTCTACAGAAAACAATACATAACTTTGTTTGGCTGAGAGGGAGAGAGAGACACTTGTCTCACTCCTTTCTACACACATATATTCTTATTACAAATGTGGGTACATAACAATGCTCACCTACCACACCACTGACAGACTCCTTATCCCACAATCACACATTCTTTGACGCTATGTAATTCCATTACTTACAGGAAAGGACTTTCCTTCCCTGGTACTGGAATTCTCTAATAGGGCCTAAGGACTTTAGAGTGGCCGAGTCTTTGAAACAATTCAACTGCTGGGCACAGAAATGCTCATGGAAAGTGAGCAACCCCAAACAAAAGTCAAACCGGACTCTAGTTAATCCTTTTGGACATTCACAAGATGCCAATCACGGACATTGAGAACCTTCATACCAACTAATTGCTAATTGATGTATTTCTTTAGATGTTCTGTACCATCACCATCTGACCTTTTTACTTACAGAATTGGGAGAGTCCCTAGACCCTGAACATTGGGCCACAATCTTTAAAATTTCTACAAGATCTGTGTACCTTAATATTCATACAAAACCATGGTACTGATATGTATTTATCTGGCCCATTTCCTATGTTTTAAGGATTGTGGAGCAGAAAGCAACTATCTCCATGTTGTGCACTTTCAGCCACTCTGGAGACAATTTTGCAAAAACACCGGTGCAACACTCTCAGATACTTCGACACATACTCCTGGACTGGACTTCCTATCCTCCCCTTTCCTTAAAAAAAAACTAAACAAAAAAACCCTGGCTGATTCTGCTAACAAATTACTTTTAAGAATTTGCTGGGCTGCTAGTCTTTACATGGTTAAGAACTGAACAATACCCCTCCCACATATATTGAAATATTTCATAAATTCTTCATACACTCACAATGTTATGGTCAATCATCATGACTAGTGACATTTCTCTAGATATTTGAGAACTGTTTGCCATAATGGCCTTTTTTGAGAAAGGGTTAGGGCATATAAAAGGAGCAGACGTATAAAGGGAGAAATGTGGAAAGGGAAGAACAACTTAACTGCATACATATACGGCACTAAAATGTCTTACACACAGGTATCAGTTCAACCCTACGGCTTTAACTTATTATTCATGTAGAGTTTCCTTGACTACAAATTCGAATGCACCTTTTAAAAATAGAAAATGTTATGTTCCCACAATTATCTAGTGAGTTATATAAAACATTTAGAATAGAATGATGATTTGAAAGAACTGAGGTATCATAACAGCGCTGTCCAGTAATACAGGTGGCAATATAGAACGATATTAAAAGATACACAGCAGATGGAAAGAAAGCCAATACAGGAAAAGGCATTAATTAACTTCGCAACACAAGTAACCTTGAGAGCAGAACATTCAATAAACAGAGAGCAAGGTTCATATAAGGTGTACTGTGTGACCTATTCAACGCTTTATAGGCTTTGGAGTCATTATTTGTATAGAGTTTCCTTGACTACAAATTCTAATGCACCTTTTAAAAATAGAAAATAAGTTCTCACAATTGAGTTTATATATATATATATATATATAGATAGATATGTGATATTCTTTAAATATGGAGCAATACACTTCACTATAATGGAAAAAAGACCAAATGGGAACATGATAAATTATATAAAGCTACATACACAAGCTCTTTAAAACATTGAAATAATCCTAATTTATAAGGCCCTCCATTACATTCACTCATGATCCACTGGTGGTTATTTGACAGCACAGCTGTGATAGAGGCAGCAGCCTTCCAGTACCTGTTAGGGCTCCCCATCCTGTGCCTCTTTTTGCCATGTATTCCAGTGGCCCACGTCATTTTGGATGCTAGTCACTGCAAAGTAACATCATTTTTGGTCACCGGACTTTCTGGCATTAATTTTAATGCGTATATACTGGTGTCATCTGTGTGGCATCACAGAAATGACGTCAACTCATTTTGCAGTTTATACTGTGCCCTTTTGTGCTTTTCCCTTGCAGTGATCCAAGAGTGTGTTCTGTTTCTTGGTATTTCGACTCCAGCTAGTTCAATCACCATTATCACCCATTTACATAAATATCTGTAATCATAGACCTAGGGTTATTAAGGGCTAATAAGTTTGAATGGGTTTAGATAAATACCCCTTTCTGTCTCACTAGAGCTTTTACCGATCAGCTTAAAGCAGCAAGGTAGCGTGTTAGTTCAGTACTAAGAGGATTTACCTTGATGTGTCGGGTGAGCTTACAATTTAATGGCCATTGGAGTGATGCTAAAAACCTCCAGTTATTTTAATGTCCTACATCCTACACGACAATATGGAGGTGTACATGCAAAGATGGTATGCCTGAATGCAGAAATATCCTACATTGCCAACATCTCAAATCACTGTTGCCTGTTCTATTCTTATTGATTTACTTTAGTCACTAGTCGGACACTGTTTATTGAATCAAATATATATGGTTGGTACATTGAATGGTTTAACCCAAAAGTTTACCTCCAGTGCCCGTCTGCAGGTCCCCCAGACGGCATCCGGCTTCTGAATCTCGGTTGCTGGAAGTGTGGAGACACTGGACGCCACTGATTGGCCTAAATGAAGTTTTATGGTCACCGGAGTGTCCCTTTAACAGAAAACTATAATATTAGGAATACAAAACTGTATTCCTAACACTATAGTGCCTAGTACCCTCTGCCATCCACCAGTGGCAAACAAACGATTAAAATCTCCAACACCTCCCCCAGAGGAGAGCAAGGTCTCAATGCTTTGCTATGCTGGACAACCTCAAGAAAAGTGCGACATTGTCCAGCGCCGTCTCACGCAGTCAAACTCTGAATTTCCAGGAAGTGCCTCTAGTGTCTGCCTAGTAGAGAGCCACTAGTCTTACCCCTTTAATGTAAACATACTATTTCTCAAAAACTGCAATGTTTTGTGAGTGTATGTGTGTGAGTGAGGGGGCAGTGTGTGTTTGTGTGAGGGGTACATAGGGTCTATGCTGTGTGTAGGTCGGTGAGATGTGAAAATCTATCTTAATATCTCCCCCTCCCTTTCTCCTTACCTTTTACCAGGGAGGGGTGATATAATGCCGCAAGTCCTGGTGGTCCAGTGGTGGCATGTTCAGCTCCTCCAGCTGAAGGATGACTCTCCTGTCCTCCTGTGAGCACAGCACTGTATTGGAGCGTTGCCATGGTAACGTGCGGCAACGCTCTGACCAGCCTGCTCGTGGGAGGAACACAGAACCTCCCAGGCCCTTCCCTCTCTATGCTGGAACTAAGTGCCAGTGGGCTAGTGAGGGAGATCTTTGATCTCCTCACCAGCCCGAGAGCTTACAGCAAGGCATGGGCCGGAAGGGGAGATGAAAGGATCTCCCCTGCGGGCCTGGTCGAGGCCCACAAGGCGTTTTCTGCTGAACCCACCACCGCGCACCTAAAATCTCAAACCGCCCACTAGTGGGCTGTAGGGACCAGGTTAGCTACCCATGGTTTAGATAAAGCTGAATGTAGATCAGAAGTGCAAGAAATGGTTGATGACCTTTGGCCTGGGTAACCAGAAGGATTCAGTCACCTTATTTTTACACATCAAAAACTCGTAGATCTCAGTGTAGATTTTCTTACGCATGTTGTGCATTCAGTGTATGAATATAACAAATGAAGGTTGCAAGAGGTGCACAGCGTAACTTCATACATGCAACCACGAGTATAACCTGTTTCACGTGAGAGAGCAGACTCCTGCGACTCCTAGGTTACTAATGACAACATTTTTTTCTTTATAAAATTGCATTTGTAGATCCCTTAGTCTTCCAGCATGGTTAAAACAGATATCGCAATCCACAAATCTACATATGCCGGGCTAGTAACAAAAATACATGAATTGTTCTAAGGACTAGACAACCTAGAAACGTTTCAATCCACACCATCCAGGTTATTTACTAAAGTGAGAATTCACAGTGTATTTAAAATTTTAGACCAGAGTAGCTGAATGGAAAGTGTAGCCGACTTAGAGAACGTTTGCAATTCAGATATTTTTACTTTAAATCAGAAATTTACTATGAATTTTTCTTTGGAATTTCACTCTAGTAAAAACCCTGCATACTTTTTTCAGAAAGAAACATATGCAAGTATTCAAGTGTGACACACTAAAAATATTTTACGTTCACAAAAGAAGCATGTGATTCTTATGTTTTGGTTAATCTAATCCATTTCTTATGTTACAGACAGTCTTTCCTAAACAGTTCTTGAGTTCCTAGAATTGTCCTTAAACAGAACCTTGTACAATGGATAGTGAATATAATAAACACACAATATACATTCAGCACAGACTTGTAGACACTGATTACCAGAGGTATGAGTGCAGGAACATAGAGAGGATAGTATGACAGGAAAGAAACAACAGTACTTACGGGATTTGTTTAAACAGACCATGCAGTGCAGAATTAAAAAGTAATACAAATCCCACAGACTGACACATTGCAACATCTAGGTAACTTTTGGTAGTTGGCTTCAGCCACTGGTGCCTACTAATATCAAATGTTCCTAGTGCTTGATCCTGCAGAAAAATTATTAAAAAAACTTTCAAAGAACGATGGCACTCTCGGATATCTTAAAAAAAACACTTTACTTTTATTTACTCTATCAACATTTTTGCGGGAAAAGTACGATATAAATCAACGAGTCACATGCACAACAGATTTTGTAATCTATGAATTGCTGTGTCCCTGTGGGTTGGCTTATATTGACAAGACTGATCTGCTCCTTTGTGAAAGGATAAGAAACCATAGGTCTTCAATCGCGGCACCCTACAGTGACCGGCGGACCGCACAACAGAGTTACCGGTTACAAAACATTTCCTGGAGTTGGGACATACATAATTTACCTATGCTTAAATTCCCACCTAGTGCCACGTTCCAGTACTGAAAAGAGGATGTGATTTTAAAAAAATGTTGCTCCAGCAAGAAATTTACTGGATTAAAACATTGGACACAGTTTCCCCAAATCTTTTACACAGACTTCTAGTAAATACAACATGGAAGAGGGACTTTCCCCACTTTAAATTACCACTTGTTTTATTAGATTTTTGGGCTGCTATAAAGTTTTCAAAAACTTGTTACACACAACTACTAATTTTAGGTGTAGTTGTTTTTTGCCTATTGGTTTCATGTATGAGGAAATGACTCTACAAAGCCCTTTAATTCAGCAACATAGGAGGCTCATTAACTTACACATAAGAAATGTATCTGAATTATTATGTGGCATGAAACCTGAACATATTGCCTTAGATACCATTGTTGGGAGTATTTTACTTAAAGGTCCTCTAAAAAGAAAACGTTACAGTGCAGTGCTAGCCTGGTCACACAGGTGATTTGAGCACTTATGTGCAGTTGAACATTATAATATTTTATAACCATGTCATCATGGCATCTTATAATTTTGCAGAATAGTGAAAAATGAGCTGGGGCTACCCATATTTAATTCATTTATTACTCTGATCATTAAGGACTTTGGTCGAAGCAGCCTAAGATTTGTAAATGACACGATGCCTATAAAAATCATAACAAGGTTTAATTTGTGTGTCTGTTAGTGTGTGTGTCTGTTAGTGAGTGAGTGTGTCTGTTAGTGAGTGAGTGTGTCTGCCTGTTAGTGTTGGGGGGTGCCTGAGTTTTGTCCTGCCTAGGGCAGCACAAAACCAGGATACACCACTGCTCACGAACACAGTTCCAGTGAATTCCAAAGGTATTTGATGGGGTTGAGGTCAGGGCACTCTGCTGGCCAATCAAGTTTTTCCACACCAAACTCATCCAACCATAAAGGTCTTTATGGACCATACTTTGTGCACTAAGGCACAGTCATCCTGGCATAGAAAAGGGTCTCCCCAAACCGTTCCCACAAAGTTGGAAGCATAGCATTTTCCAAAATGTCTTGGGATGCTGAAACATTAAGATTCCCCTCCGCTGGAAGAAAAGGGTGTAGTACAACCCCTGAAAAACAGCCCCATACTATTATCCCTCCTCCACCAAACTTTACAGTTGACACAAAGCAGTCTGGCAGGTAACATTCTCCTGGCATCCGCCAAACCCAGACTAGCCCATCAGACTGCCGAACAAAGATGCGGGTATTCGTCACTCTACAGAACATGTATCCACTGCTCCAGAGTCGAGTGGTGGTGTACTTCACAGCACACGATCCAACAGTTGGCATTGTACTTGGTGATGTGAGGATTGCACGCATCTACTCTGTCTTGGAAACCTATTGCATGAAGCTCCCGCCGCACAGTTTTCGCGCTGATATTAATGCCAGTGGACATTGGAATGCTTCAATTATGAAATGTTTAGAGCCGTGGCGACTTTTATGGGCCTCAGGGCTCATTGATTCCACTCTGTGACTTAACACAATGAAAGTTCAGGAATGGACTTGTAGCAAAGGTGGCATCCTATCACAGTACTACGTTTGAATTCACTGAGCTCTTCAGAATGACTTGATTTTATACACCTGTGGCAATGGTTCGGTTTGAAATACCTGAATTAAAAAATGAAGAGGTTTGTCCCAATACTTTATATATATATATATATATATATATATATATATATATATATATATATATATATATAATGTATGGGATATATTTACAAATCCAGTTTGCACTGTTAAGCAAATTGTTTTAGATATGTTATCATACTCATAATGAAAGCTGTTCAAAACTATAACACTATAAAAAAAAACAGTAAGCAAACCAGGAACCTCTAAGCAGCATTCTTGAGGCACCAAAAGTTTATATACTGCAGCAGCTGTGTTACCAGTGTCATTGTTGTAACTTGGCGTGATCACTACCATGAAGCAAAAATCTGGTTTTGTGCACGTTATACCTGCAACGTTGGAGAACACAGCTCTCTATATGACAAAACAAACACGTTTTTATGTGATTGGGGCACTACATTCTGTTCTGTTCTTTGATCGCCAAGAATAACTATTCTTTTTGCTGTCTCTCCTGGTTATACTATACAGTCCTGAAAGCTGCATTTTACTTTTTAATAAGCAGTACTCATTCAAATGGCAGTAACCGTCCAAGTTGTCCAACCCTGCTGGCACAGTTGCATGGCTATAACTATTACATTTCTATTACTGTTAAAGGAGCACTATAGGGTCAGGAACACAAACATGTATTCCTAACCCTATAGTGTTAAAGCCACCATCTTGCCCCCCTGGCCTTCTTTTGCCACCCTAAATATATTAAAGGTTACTAGTATTCAAGTCTCCAGTATTCTCCTGGCTCTGCCCCTGATTGCCTGTGAACTGCCTCTGTCTGCTGACATCATTAGAAGTGTGGGTTGAGCCAATCACAATGCTTCCCCATAGGATTGGCTGAGACTGACAAGGAGACAGATCAGGGGCAGAGCCAGCATGATTCAAACACAGCCCTTGCCAATCAGCATCTCCTCATAGAGATGAATTGAATTAATGAATCTCTATGAGGAAAGTTCAGTGTCTGCATGCAGAGGGAGGAGATACTGAATGTTTGGATGCATTTTAGGCAGCCATGACCCAGGAAGGATCTCTAACAGCCATCTGAGGAGTGGCCAGTGAAGTTATCACTAGGCTGTAATGTAAACACTGCATTTTCTCTGAAAAGACAGTGTTTACAGCAAAAATCCTGAAGGTAATGATTCTACTCACCAGAACAAATTCAATAAGCTGTAGTTGTTCTGGTGACTGTAGTGTCCATTTGATAATCCCTTTGTACAGGGCCTAGACAAGGCAAGGGATATTCCAAAATGTATAAATTCACATCATAATTAAACAATATAATTTCCAATTTGACAAAAACATGTATTCCTGATCCTATAGTGTTAAACTCACCATTTAGGTGGCTTGCCCCCCCCCCCCACCACACTCTCTATGAGAGAGTGGAGATGCTGAACGGCAGTGCTGCCTACTGAGCCAGGAAGCCCCTCCAGTGACCATCTGAGGAGTGGCCACTTGGAGGTGTCCCTAGAGGCAATGTAAACACTGCCTTTTCTCTAAAAAGGCAGTGTGTGCATGAAAATGCCTGCATTTAATGATCACACTCACCAAAACAATTATATTAAGCTGTAGTTGTTCTGGTGACTATAGTGTCCCTTTAAATGGATCTGTCACTTCGTTGGAATTTATCCCTCTGAATAAAATATTGAAAATCATCCATAACGTGCTGATCTTTTTATGAGATGCACCATATTCTTTTAAAGTTAAATATTAAGAAATTATGAAAAGAAAGTGCAATGTATAAAGTCTCATTTTTATTTTCTGTATACGTTCTCTACGCGGATTGCCAAGTAAAATGGACAGAGTTTATAACAATGATGAACAGGGAGCGAATATGGAGGTGTCCAGTTGAAGGACAAAGGTGAAATCTTCTACATTTAATTTTATTTTTCTAACTTCACAAATACATATTTGTTAAATATAGGAATAAGCAAACATAATATTCAAAATTCTGCAAAATGACAGTTTCCCTTTAAGTATAGCACTAATAACACTAAAAAGATGTTATTATGTATGATGTTCCCAAAAGTAGATCTTTCAAGAAAGTGTTTCTATTGCACTCCAGACAGAGGAAACCCATTCAACAATGTCAATCTCTTCTCACCTTCCTCTTCTTAAAAAAATAATAGATATATAGAAAAGAAAAACTTGTCATATGACTAATTCATTGCATTTCCTTTTTCAATAGCTATTTGTATAGACTATGTGTCAGAATTGGTCAAATCTGGATTATGTTATATACATTTATACACAGTCTCCAAACTCTCCATGAAACTACAGCTGCCAATTTGTACAACAGAAAAAATGGATAGACTAGTGAAAACCTTACAGAATAGCTGGCTTGGGACCTGTTCTAAAGCAACTCTAAATGGATACTAAGTAATATAACCCCTACAGCTCTTGTACTTATTCTGCTAATAGTCACTGGGTGATATCCCTGGACTTTTGTCATCAAACTGTTTTGACAAACACTAGTGTTCTCCACAGCACCTAGAGACAGCACCGTTCTTTGACACATTGATGATGAAGAATTCATGCTTCCACGCTATCAATGGCAATTTTGTCCTGCATGGACAGCAGTGATTGGTTGAGACTACTGGTGACCAACATGGTCAGTCTATAAATGGCATCTGTTAAATGCATGTAGTGACACCTTCATGTCATCAACTCCCCATGCAGTTCAATACAAATGTCTGTTTTGACCAAAGAAATTCCATAAATCCTACATGGCCCAGATTCACTGAGCCTAGCCAGTGATATGCAGCCAAGTCTTTAAGTCCACTGTGTGAACAAAAGCATCTATCACAAAAAGAAAAAAGGAAAATATGTAAATGTCATTCCAGAACTTCATATGGTAATGGTTGTTATGGCAGGTAAGGAGTTAATGTATATTGCTATACTTTGCAGACGGTGTGAATCATGGTTATGAATGTGCAAATTAATAAATTCCATTTGCATACCAGGCAAACACCCACTGCTGATATACATGAATTAACAAAGCATGTTCCTCTCAGAAAGAAGAAGAAAGAAATAAAAGACATTAGTGCTCAGTGACCAGTTCTTATGTGCCCTGTGTTCTCCACAGCTTAATCCCAAAGCTCATAATACTGTAAGCAGCAGTAAATGGATGGTGGAAAAAGTATAGTCTATTAAGCTTTTAAATACAGGCACAGGTTTAGTAACTGGGGAATATATGTCAGGTGAACGTGATTCTGGGGCACAGGAGCAAAGTCACTGACTATTCTCGGAAACATGGGACAGTTGAAAGCTATGAACTATCTACACTTGATGTAAGGATGAAAGTTGACTTGTGCGCATGTTATGGTTTGGGAAACGATACTGTAATTGCTATAGATTATGCAGACAAGAGAGAATGATGAGTCATACTCTATCTACGGTACGTCTCTTACACAGGATTTCTATCTAACCATGGAAACCGGTATCATCTTTATTTCACCCTCTGAAATCACTTAAAAGAGAAAAAAAAAAAGCTAGTCATTTTTTTTATTCCCAGCCAAATGACATACTGCTCAACGCGATAGTAGAACATGAACCAGAGTGAGCTTAGTACAATCTGGATGTAACGTCCAGACTCTACTAATCAAGTGAGTGGAGCGCTAAAGATATACACTTACCCTGAAATAGGGTTAAAGCTCAGATGTGCATTGGTACATATAAACTAAACAAGGAAATAAAACACAATATGATGTAAATCCACAAATGATGGTGTATTTTAGTGATGTTTTAAATAGTCAAACTCACATTGATTAGAGCAGGGGCCCTCAAACTTTTTAAACAGGGGGCCAGTTCACGGTCACTCAGACACTGCTGGTGGCCGGACTATAGTTTTACATTCTTTTTTTTAACAAATTCCTATAAATAGTGAAACAGACACATAGACCTATACAGGCACACATACACATACTAACATTACAGACACAAACACGCAAAAGGACATACACACACACTGACATAGACAGACAGACATATACATACTAACATACACATACATACAGAAATATATACTGATCTACATATACATACAAACACATACATACTGACATACATATACATACAAACACATACATACTGACATACATATACATACAAACACATACACACAGCCATACATACAGAGAGACAGACAGACACATACTGAAATACATACAAACACACTGACACACACTAAAATACATACACAGAGACAGACAGACAGACACACACACATACTGAAATACATACATAGACAGACATACATACAGCTAAATTTTCTTACTTTTTTCCAGGAGGGTGGCTGTGGCTGATGGGAGTCGGCCTGGCTGTGCCTCTCTTCCCTCCCGCGCGGAGGGAGCTGGGAGGAAGGGATGGCCCCTTCCTCACAGCACTACTTTGCGGCTGCAAAGGGGCCTGGTCGCGCTATTGCATGGCCGCAGTGCTGACCGGGCCCCTGAAGATACAGGGCCCATCGGGTGGCCCTGAGTGCTGGGGCCGGGTTCAGGACCCTGGTGGGAAAGACCCGGGCCGCGGGCCGTAGTTTGAGGATCCCTGGATTAGAGCCTCAAAAGGACAGGCTCAAATCATTTCAACAGTAGTGTCGTATGGAGACACTGCACCCTTTAGCCTGGAATGGATTTCCTCAAGAGAAAAAAAAACAAAAAAGGAGACTTCCTAGTGTATTAAGGTTTAACCAAAATGAAAAACACAGTGGTTATGTTTGTGCTCACCTTTTCCTGAGCCAATGAGAACCTGGCTCTGGATGATAGACCTGAGTGCCTCTAGAGTGGGGCACCTGCCCTTCTTTAGCAGCAAGAGGAAGTTGAAAGCTGATGGGACTTGGTTTAAAACACATCAATTTATTGCAACTTTAAATATAAAATCAAAAGAATAAAATCAAAATAAAAGTATAGTATTATAGTAGAACATGCAGATTTTCACTTAGAAAAACTGTGGCAGCACTTATAGTACATGGCTTCCTGTAAGGCAATGGTTTCATTAAAGGAAATGAAGACAATGTGACCTCAATAACACCTGGGTTCATCATTGAACCCAATCAGGTAGCAACCAACACCAACCATAAACAAGCCTGGAAGATGGGTTAAAGCACCCATGTTATAGAGAGGGTACAACTAGTGCAAAGCACGAAACAGAAAGGCATTCTGAATCATACATACTTTTTCAGCGTTTCATGTTATTTTTAAACACTATTTTATGTAAAAAATAAACTAAATCGACATACCAGCCTGCTCATGTTATATCTAATCAAAAGCAGTTTATGGGAAATATCATAGATATCAACCGTAACTAAGGAATCAGTAATATAAAAGTTTGCATAAAAATGGGCCTACAATGTTAGAAACAGCTACGGTTCTAGTCAAATATCTCTTAATGAGATTCTGGCTTCTTTCCCAACAAAAAGGCCTCTGCATAAACTTGCTACAATGTTTACCTTATAAGGGTGGAGGGCACTCACTAACTTCAGGATAAAACAAAGAAGGGAACTCTACTGGCAGAAAACCAATATCACATAGAGAGTTGTCTTATTAACACCATGTTTAACTCATTTAACACAAGGATTCTATAACATGTGGCATCCTTTCCTCTCACACAGTTAAATAATCTCCTGTTATGGTGCTTGGGTCTAATGAGACTGCATGACTTTTTGTATGTGTTACAGGAGTTTCATTATATCATTATTGCTATTTATAAAGTGTCGGCATATTCTGCATAACTGTATAGCTATTAAGTGGAATTACATATGGACTCATTCTGAATGATATACATAGTAGAAAGTCGTGATGTCGATGTAACGTGAAATAAATGAGGTTAAACGGTACTATAACAAGAGTAAATAATAGAACTACATAGGGGTTATTGGAGAATGATGGAGTTAGTGCCATCTATAAAGTTGGTAACAGAAAAGATGATGTTCTTGTATGTATGCGCATGTTTCTAATCAAATGTATTCCTTGTACCTTTAATTACTACATGCAACTTGTATATAAACATTTGGGTAATGTTACATGCAAGTATTACATAAAATACTTGAAGAATGATTACTAAAAAACATGCCTTTTATTCCCTCAATGTAATGCCTTTTAAATGCACTTTCCTCTCCAATCTCATATTTATTTAAAGGGGAACTCCACACACGTTAGCACTTTGCAGTTTCCAAAAAAATTTTATGTGTGAAGAGAACACCCTTTTCTCCCTTTGGCATTTTTTATAGAATGAAAAAATATTTCAAAGTAAATTGGCACTTTTATAAATTAACCTTGTAACACTCCCATGGCTGTCAATAAGATAGCCAGTCCTGTTACTTCCTGGTAGTTTAGCTTAATTTAGACTCCATTGAGAAGTCTGTGTTTGGACAGCCACAAGCATTAAAAGGGGAGGGCTTGCAAAGGCTGCAGACAAGAGAGCTACAGCTTTTGCAAGATGTTTTAGATATACTCCCAATGATACAATGCATAATTGTATTAAATTATAAATAAATAAAAATTTTAAAAGGATTCTGATCCTCTCCCTTTCATTCTTCCCCTGCACTAGAGAAGCTTCCACCATTCTATAGGGGTAATAGATCAATTAGGCAGGTCCAATTTTTAGGAAGATAGTATCCTCAGAGTCCCATAATAATATTTTAAGATGATTCCGAATCTCATTTTGGGCAGATCAGGCTGCAGAGAGAAGACTGTCCCAGTGCTGGATTTGAGGAAGGTTTATTTGCATTCTGATTTATTTTTTTAACCCCTTAAGGACACATGACATGTGTGACATGTCATGATTCCCTTTTATTCCAGAAGTTTGGTCCTTAAGGGGTTAAAGGTAGATGGCATTTATTTTGTTACAGTGTCCTTTATTAAGGATCAATGACAGAACAATTATGTTGTATCAAACCAGTGTTTCAATATGGGACATCCCTCTCAATTAGCAACAGCATGCTTGTATACAGTTTTTAGTAATTCATCCCGGAGTGCCTGAACGGTTATTTATTCTGCATATTTTAGAAAGTCAGGGCATTCTTACTTTGTACTGGGTGTCAAGAAGCCAGATAGTGGTGAAGGCATAGAATGTCATTAGTCATTCAAAATCTCTTTTCAGTTCAACACAGAACATGATTGCAGATGCCACAATTTGGTTGGATCATATCAGCTATGTTTTCACCTAATTTTTTTTTTTTTATTCTTTATTTTTGCAGGATTATGTATACAATTTTAGGTAAACATTGTAAAGGATAAAACAAGATAAAGCAATGGTGTAACATACAATATCAGGAAAAAGTGCACTGTTTTTTTATATTTATACATGGTGGATCAGTACGTGTCAAGCGATTTTCAGATGAGCTAGTTACAATTTAGTTAAGCCTAGTGACAACATTATAACGATTAATGATATGGTGTCCACCAGCATTATTAATCCTAAGATTTGGTCAGGCTAAGTAACTGGTGGAGTGTAAAGATTAGGTAAAACCAAGAAGTATGCATGCTGATTAGGTCAGGATATAATTATATGCGAGTAGTAATAGCAAGAGTTGTGGTTACTAGCGCTTAGGTAGTTGATCAGACTGGCTACAATGAATGCTTGCTTGTTTTTTTTTGTTTTTGTTTTTTAAAAGGTTGCACATTTTATTTTATATTGTTTAGAGTAAGCGAAAAATAGCCTTGGCATGGATGATGTTGGATGTCGTTCAGCATATGATCACCCTTAAACAACATTAAAACAATATGGGGATGACATGTTTCGGGTATGTAGCTGTAGTGCAGTGTGAGTGTAGCTGGGGTGGTTGTGGTGGGGGGGAGCGATAACTGGCGGCTTGGGCATAAGTACCACAGTTTCGTCTTAACCTATAATGTTTCACTGTGAATAAGTTAGCCAAAGAGTTTTCTATGCTGGTGTGAGTGGTGCTGTGTTGTGTGGTAGGCGGGTTTTGCCCTGTGAAGCTTTGTGTGGTGTGGACCTCGTTGTGTGTGCTGTTTGTATGGTGTCAGTCTATAACAAGTAAGTCAGTGCCCTCGTTGGTGTTGTTTAAAGATCCCCTGTTACCCGGGGGAGGGTGGGGAGATTTCGAATGGCTTTACATAAGTGGCTATAACGTGCCCTTGATTGCCGGCACTAGTGTGAGTTCTGCCATAAAATGTCGGCATTAACCTTTTAACATATATACATCGTAACTGGTTCGGGAGTCCAGGGGGTGCAGCGGGTGATGCTGCTTAAAGTAAACTGGTCTGGATACCAGGTAGCTTCAGGACTGCGTCAGGCATTGGTTGCCGCGGTGATCGCCGTTTCGGCTCTTCTAGGGACGAATGGGATCACTGTTGCGGGATTCCAAGCGGTGCTGTGTGCCAGCGTGGTTCTGTTCTCCGGTGGAGGATGAGCGAGCAGGGGAAGTCCCAGGGTCGGTAGCAGTTCATTTGCCTCTTGTAAGTCCCGGATGGTAGAGGTCGCATTCCCGTGGTGGATTAACAGTGTGCGCGAACCTCTCCAATGGTAGGTGATTTTATGTTGGCGTAGGAGGGCTGTAAAGGGTTGAAGTGTGCGTCTCCACGCCAGGGTGGGCCCCGACAAGTCCGCGTAAAAAGATAGCTGCATATTTTCAAACGGATACGGTGATTGGTTCTGCGTAGCCTGCATTACCGCCACCTTGTCTCCGTGATTTTGGAAGCAAGCCAGGAGGTCTCATGGGGCCTTTGGTGGGGCCTTGGCTGCTCGTGGTAGGCGAAATACATTTTCGATGGGTACCTGTCTGGCTTGCTTGTGAGGTAAAAGTGACTGCATTAGTCTCCGCAATGTGTGTGGGAGTTCAGACTCCGGTATCTCCTCTCCTATGCCTCGGATTTTTATGTTCCGGCAGCGACTCCGATCCTCTAAGGCTGCTATGCGTTGCTCATATGTGGATTGCTGTAATTTGATCTCCTGGACCGTTTGTTGTAGGGCTTGAGTGTGTTGTTTGGTGCACTGGGAGTCTGCCTCCAGTGTGCCCAGCCGGCCCGTTAGGCCTTGTAGGTCCTTGCGCAGTTGGGCCATGTCGGCCTGTATGGTTAGTCGGAGATCTGCTAGGAGGTCTTTCATGACAGTAACTGTCACTGGTGAGGAGTCTGCTTGCGGGGGTGACTTGTGAGGTGGTATTTCCTCATGTGGGTGCTCCATTTCAATCTCTGTGGTGAAATCATCAGAGATATCCGAGCTGTAGTCGTTGTAAGCGGCCATGTTGGGGCCTTGGGCGCTAAGCGCCTGCTTCCACATGTCGCCAATGCTGTGGTGCTGCCGCGGGTTGTTGGGCTTAGATTTTTTTAGTTTTGTGGCCCATATCGTTGGTGGATGCCTGCAGGTCGTTTTGGCACTGGTTTCGTTGGGCTGGGTTCGTGTTAGCTGGTCCAAACTACTCTTTTGCAGCGGAGCTCGCTTGGCATGCGGCCATTCAGGTCAGTTGCTGGGCTCCGCCCCCCCTGTTTTCACCTAATTTACTAAACTGTCAACAGCCACTTGTCATGGAACATTGCACTGCACAGTTTACGGTCAGTAAAAATAAAATATTATAAATTCTGTAACTCCTCATCTGACTTACTTGCAATAACATGATGCACACATACTTGACCATATTCTACAAGCTGAAACAGGAGCAATGTAACACAGTTAAAGAGACTACCTAGCACAAATATAACCCTATCCTATTTAAAGCATTATATATTCGTGCATTATATAGACAATGCAGAAAGAAGAATAAACACATGGCGCACTGCTTACCAAGCCTGCCCAATGCTGCAGGTAGAATCCTCCCACACCCACGGAGAGACATTTCAAAAAGGAATCTCATTGTGATATATTGGAAATAAAACATTCCTATAATCTTCTGTGCAGCAGACGATTGTGAGAAGAGTAGTATATACAAAATAAGTAGCCCCAACCATCACACAGGATGATTGGAAATGCTCTTTAAATTGATAGCGGTCATATTGCTATTATATGTTGTTCATGGTTTATTGAACATGACTGTGCTTCAGCCTCCCTGTCACAGGGACCTCTTTCAAGGGCTCTATTTAACCTTGACCTGCAGAGAGTGCCAGGAGGTAGAATTTCCCAAGTAAGTGGATTAATCTCATAAGGGTAAGCAGTAGGCTGCTAGAGTAGGATCTGCCAAGAATGGGGTACATTGACATTGTGGCAGGCTTATGCAATTTATGATTATATACTGTAACTAAATCCCCATTATTTTTTGCCTAGGTGAGGTGTTTTTAAATAAAACTACTACATTATGTGAGACCTGAAATTGCCAATTAGTGAATGAGCAAGTGCGCTGGATCTTGCATGTTGTGCTTCAGCATTGACTGAGTCCTTGACCTCATTCTGTGGGGAAAATAGACACCATTACCAAGAATTACGTTTTATGGGCTACCTGATTACTGCTGTCCACAGCCCACAGCTCTAAGCACCATTTACTGATGCAAAGTGCTAATGGTACTTAAATTGATCCTTTAATACAGTCATCAAGGATTCTCTAGGTGGACAGACAGAAGCCTTACAATATTAGCAAAATTGGTGCTTTGTGATGTTTGTTTATGCTTTCAAAATCTTAAGGAACAGGTTGACATACTTCAGCGGAACTTTTCCGATACTAGCAAACCCACACATTAGGAAAAATAACAACATAAAGGCAGTTTTGCCTTTGCTCATGTTCCCCTGGAACGATTTGTTCCATTTACTAATTCTGCCTTCTGGCAAGTTCTTCTCAACTTTGTTGATTCAAGACCCTGGCAAAAAGGGACCTAGACCACACAGTTTCTCAAGAGATGCAGAAATAAAAAAAATGTCCACGCTCATTACTTAAACAAGGATTAAATAAAATGGTTACAAGATGCAGGCAGATTTAAAACATCGTTTACATTTATACTCAGGACTTCCCAATGAAGTTCAATGAGGAGAAATTGCTGCAGAATCATGTTTATGATTAGAGTCAAAAGAACTGTATTTTTGCATTGTAATATTCCGTAGATAAACTGAATTTTCAGTTCGGTCCGTTCTAGAATCTAGCATTTTTTTTTTGCTGACTGATTTAAAAATGCTTTAAGTGCAAAAAAAAAAAAAAATCATAAAATATATCATAGTTTGTTTTTAATTGATGCAGCAAGCATTAATGAAAATGATTGCATGTAAATATTTATTCCATCAGAAAGCGCAACTTAAATAAATGGTCAATCGGTTCAAGAGGAGGTCTGCTTGAGTGTATGTGAATTAAATTTGTTGAACTGCTGCCATAGTATGTGCCTCTTACACATAATGACAAGGTAATTGTTGTGTGTAACTCCAGGGAACGCCTTCTGAGTTTGCATTGCTTGGCTGGCTGTTGGAGTGAGTTGAAGCATAAAATTGCAGGCCAGTGTTAGTAAAGATAAGCAAACTGCACCATGGAGAGGAGAACCCGGTTAATGTTTAATTGTTGGGAGTTTCCTGGGTAAATACAAGTAAAAGCTAATGGCAGGGATATGGATATTATTCATGGACGTCCAGGTCTGCAGAATTGTTAAATATTTACTTTATACAACAGTGGCATAAGTTCATTAAACAATTTCACATCTTGTGTTCGTTAATGGCATAAGCAGGCAATTTGAAGCAGGGTTAACTGGATAAAAGCTCTATACACCATGTATGATGATGAGTATTCAGTAAATGCCTATTAAGAATCTATCATAAAGTGAGGTGGGGATAAGTATATAATATATATTTAAACCAATGCCAATATTTAATGTATGGAAAATAGCATATTTTTAACAAGAGTGCTGGGCGACAATCTGACTCCAAGTGGGCTCCTGATAACTTCTTAACTTTTATAGTTCATCACTGAAGTTATGCATTTAGTGACCCATTTTCACTAGAAGAAAAGAGATTTATAAGGATGTGGAATTCTCTGCCTGAAGAGGTGGTGTTATCAGAGTCTAGCAGCACAGCATGTTTCAACTGTTAAACAGTCTTCCTCAAGTGCAAAAGAGAAGAAGACTGTTTAACAGTTGAAACATGTTGTGCTGCTATATTGTGCTTTATTCTAATTTGTTTTAAAGTATATATTAATAAATGTTATTTTCATAGGTGTGCGCAGCCCTATTGCATTAGGGTGTGCACCCTAAAGCACAAGCACACGCCGCGTATATGTTATATATATATATACACACACACACACACATATATATATATATATATATATATATATATATATATATATATATATATATATATATACACACACACATACACTGCTGTGTGTGTGTGCTGTGTGAGGGTGCTGTTAGTGTGATGTGTGTGTAAGGGTACTGGTAGTGTGCTATGTGGGTGAGGGTGTTTGTGTGCGCGCGCTTGTGAGGGTGCTGTTAATGTACTGTGTGTGTGTGCGCTTGTGAGGGTGCTGTTAATGTACTGTGTGTAAGGGTGCTGTTTGTGTGTGTGTTTGTTAGGGTCCAGTTTGTGTTTGTGAGGGTACTGTTAGTGTGCTGTGTGTGTGTGCTGTATGTGTGTGGTGTATGTGTGTAGGTGCTGTGTATATCTGTGGGTGCTGTGTATGTCTGTGGGTGCTGTATGTGTGTGGGTACATTACTTAATATCCCCCCTCCCTTCTTACTTTATGTAGGGAGGGGGGATTCTTGTTCCTTGCTGCCTTCCCTGGTGGTCCAGTGGAGGTGGGGACAGATTTCTTAATATCCCCCCTTCTTACCTTATGTAGGGACTGGGGATCCTTCCTTGCTGCCTTCCCTGGTGGTCCAGTGGTGAGTGAACTCTAGCCTGCGGGGCTAGAGTTCACTCTCGCGAGAGGAACCCGGCGGAGCTGCTGGCAATAGCTCCCCGGGTCCTCTCCTGCCTCCCTCCCTGCATGTGGGTCGGTGGGGAGGGAGGCTGAGAGCAGATGGTGCCGGATAGTGCCGGCTCTGCATGAACCGACAGGGGAGATCCTGAGATCTCCCCTGCCGGTCTCACTCCATAGGCGTGCCGCAGGGATTAGGTTGTGCCCAGGCACACCCCGTGCGCACACCTATGGTTATTTTAACTTTATTATTTTGGTTCCTGATATTTTATGCTGCTACCATCCAGCTACCTTTGAGACCTCAATTTACCTGAAGCAAGGTGTGACTGCAAGTCTCTTTTCTGGGTGATTTTCACAGTGAGAAGCATGGAAACGACTCTAGCAGTTGTCAATGAGACAGCCATTAGAGGCTGGATTAACCCTAGTGTAAAACATAGCAGTTGCAGCTGCAGGTTTACCCTAGATGGACCTGGCACCCCTGCCTATAGTGGTCCTTTAATTTTGCTGTGTGTTTATAAAAAAACTGCAAAATTACCTTTTCAGCATTAAGGGATCTGGGTATATGCACCCATTTTGCTCTATTGTGGTTTCTGTTACTGGAGAGTGTGTTTTGACTGGACTTTTTTTCCCTGACTACTCTGACCTCTGACTTTGCTCTGTTGTCCTGCTACTTTTGATCTTGACCTTTTCCTGAGTATTCTTGTCTGTTATTATTGCAGACTGTATTATAAATTTGAAAACATTAAGCCCGGCCACCATAGGGACTGGTAACATGTTTTCCTGTAGTATAGGATACTACTTTGCTTGAGGTTTGGGTACTTGACAAAAATTAGCTGGCATGTCTACTTGTTCATTCTTAGAACATTATATCATCTTGAATTGTATAGAAGCATAAAGGAAACATTTATTTTTCTTCTACATGTGTAATAGAAGTATAGTCTAAAATAAGTTTTCTTCCTAAATGTTTTGATGAACCTCCTAGTGCTAAATGTTTGATAGCTTGTGACTTTTAGTAGATGCACATACACAATCTAACTAGATATCCAAATCTATCTATTGTACGTTACCAATTCTAAGGCTGGGTACATGTATATTTACACACCATTATATTATTAAACTATCTAAAAGTTACAGATAAAATATAAACGGTTTCCTGCACAGTGGAAAAAAGCTACAAAACTATTTTGTTAGTTCCTCTTTATGTGCTCTTAGTGATTGATCAAATTGTTAAACTGTCTTTATATACTCAAAACAGTCTTATAACTGGAAATGCTGGTCTATCAAGAGATGAAAGGTAGGTAGTATCATATTGGAAAAAAAGGCTTTTCCCTGAAAAACAGCTGACCAAAATAACTTCTACTCAGTAAATGAGTTGCAATTTCTAACAATGTAGAAAGTTTGATTTTGGTGCTAAAATAGCGTGTGTTATGTGAATGATGTGCACATAAGATGCATTACTGAACAAACTGTATATCGTTCCAAGTGAATAGTTTTGAAATATATCATTAATTTCAATATATGGTACTCTGATCACCGACATCCCTTAAGAATTGTCCTCAAATTTATACGGAGTTAAACAAACCGATTATTTGTTTTGTTATATATTTGGTAGATGTGATGACTTAATCCTTCCTTTGTGGAGTGAGGACAGTAACACGTTGCCGACAGGTTAAATACTGTACACATGAATGAAACTATTTAATAAGAAATTGTACAAGCTGAACCCAGACTGCAATATTTTAATAAAATATATCACTACAAATAACGCAATTGTGTAGTTTATGGAGCATTCTCTTGTATTCAGGAGAGGTAGCAAAGTAACAAAATCATTTTGCATCTTCATTATAGAAGAATTAATTTTACAAAGTAATTAAAACCTACAATCCCAATTAAAAACAGACGGTCACATTTATAGCAAGTCTGTATAGGCACAAATATTAATGTGAATTCATGATTAACCATAATTTGCCAAAAGTACAGTTTTGGGTGCTGAATTTACAAAAAGAGGGCACACCAACACATGAAAACAACAAACTCCCCCCAAAAGTCAGGGAGAAACTAGTAAAATATGTTAGCAACTATTTGGTGTTTAACCTGTAAGAATTTTAAAACTCATAACTGGTGTTTTGACTGGCAAAATATGTTTATGTACACACACATTCTCCTTTGAAAACTATTGCAGAAACAATACCCAAAGTAATGTGCATTGCACGTGAGTTCTGTATGAAGAAAACTTTTGTGTACTTAGACACTCTAGAAATTAGCATCACAATTCACAGGACCACGACAAACAAACAAACCTGCAGTAATTGGTGTTGCGCAATAACAGTGTTCTATTGCAATAGAACTCCGTAATATGAGATAAGAATAAGGCTATATCTGGGCTCTGTGGAAATATAGGTTGTATTGCTGTGGAGTGCTAGGATATTCTCATTGAGACATGATGGTTATTACGAAGGAGTTCTGTCAGTTGCAATCTTTCACATTCCATTTCCATATATGCATTTTGTTTGCATAATAGGAGTGTCATTCTTTTAACTCTAACTGGCATATTCTGCATTGTGCAGGCTCTCACCAGGTTGATGAAGGAAACCATTGAGAAGTAGAACAATAAATTCCCACTGCGCTCACAGGATGAATACAAGAGCTATAGTGAGCCATGGGTTTGACATTCCTCTGCTAAAAGATGCACTTACCTGAAAGATCCTGCCGGTCTCTTCTAAGATAGTTTACGGAAAATTCATGTCGGTGATATGACATGCTGATGCCTGACCCTAGAAGATGGCATTTGCATGATTTAGGGGCAATAAGACATTCATTAACATCTATATTGTCCTTTTTTTCTCCATAGAGACAAGCACTCCATTCAGCACTGGAAGCTCAATGATAAAACAACATATTTATGGTTTTATTCCTTTCATTTGTATATATAGTTTTGTTTATTGTCATGAAAACCCTTGTGAATAAGAGTGGTGTGCCATGTGTATTCTGGATCATGCGCGTTCTTTTTATTTGAGATCATTTGTTTGTTTTTAATTTATGAAGTTATAATAAATGCCAATTGCTCAATAAATAAATAAATCCTTGTGAATAAAATAGAGAGGTTCCTCAGATTTTAACGCATTTCCTTGTAACTAAAAGTGCTATTTCACCTACTATTTGAAACACAATGATTCGTAACTATATAGTAATAAGAAAAACTCTCTCAAGTATGCTTTCGTGTCTAAACCCTGTCTAGAAATAATGCTGTAATAGCGCTGACACACAAAATAAATTTTTAAATGGTGATTATGTTTTCTGAATATTTTACACATTAGCCAAGTGAAGTTTTTAAAACAAATAATTTTAAGTGCACTAGTCTTATAGCTAGTTAAGTAATAATTAGATAATTATATATAACCATTTTCTTTTAACTAAAACTTCATCCCTGAATGTGTGGTTGGCTAATACGAATCCCAGAATGCCTATCATGGTCAATCACCTGTCATAGTAGCATGAAAGCTTCTTAAATATTTAAACTGTTTTCATGTGTAAAATTCTTGAGTGATCTGTCTAATATACTAGAGAACATAGTTGATTTTTTGTCTAGATGGTTTAGCATCTTTTAAAGTGAATCAGTTATGAAATAACAGCTCGTCTGTGACAAACTTTGAACATATAATTAGTTGTGATCAATATCACACAATGTGAAAGAATATTAGTTAAAATGTCAGTAATAGATTAAAGGACACTCGGGGCACAACATTTGTAGAAATGCACCCAGTTAAAGCACCATAACCCCTACAGCTTATTGATATCACGGTACTAAAAGTTGTGTCAGTTCTTACCGTTGTTTTATTTTTAACGGAATAGGCCTGGTTTTTATTTTTACCTTGTGCAATAAATAGCGTGTTTACTTTCCCCCTCTGACTTATTTATTCAATTAACCCCTTAAGGACCAAACTTCTGGAATAAAAGGAAATCATGACATGTAACACATGTCATGTGTCCTTAAGGGGTTAAAGGGACACTATAGTCACCAAAACAACGTTAGCTTAATGAAGCAGTTTTTGTGTATAGATCATGTCCCTTCCTCACTGCTCAATTTTCTGCCATTTAGGAGCTAAAACGCTTTGTTTATGCACCCTAGTCACACCTCCCTGCATGTGACTTACACAGCCTTCCTAAACACTTCCTGTAAAGAGTCATCTAATCTTCATACTTCCCTTATTGCAAATTGTGTTTACTTTAAAATGTCTTATCCCCTGCACTGTTAATAGCTTGCTAGACCCTGCCAGAGCCATGTGTGTGTGTGTGTGTGTGTGTGATTAAAGTTCAATTTAGAGAGGAGATAAAAATGTTTAAAGTAAGTTACAACTGAACTAAAAGTGAAACCATTTGTTTTTCATGCATGCTGTGTTAGTCACAGCCAGGGGAGGTGTGGCTAGGGCTTCATGGACAGAAACAAAAGTTATTTAACTCCTAAATGATCGAACACTGAAACTTCAGAGGCATGATCTATACACCAAAACGGCTTCATGAAGCTAAAGTTGTTTTGGTGACTACAGCGTCCCTTTAAGTTAAAGGTGGTTACTGCTAGACAGTTTGCCAGTATTCAGAACTTGGTCCAAGGTTGCTTTCTGGTCAAATAATATGTTGTGAAGCCTTTCATACATTCAGTTGGTTATAGTACAATACAATATACACACTACTAAAGATAGTAACTGTAGTAAAATGTATACAAATACTTAACTTAATTATTGCAGCCTCCCAAGATCGTTACCCAAAGAAGACGACCTTTTGTACATAGATAACCACAAGCAACACAAAACTTCGGGATACGGCTGAAAATTAGTCTAAATGGAACATAAGAATATACAAAATAGTGAAGTACAATTAACAAATTTTTATGCGCTGAATACAGATGCACTCACAGAATTGAGTAGAATATATAGCTCATAAGGTGCCTCCCCTGGTTGAAATGGGGGGTTGGTAATCCCTTGGCTCCTTGTAGGCTTCCTTAATAATGCTCAGGACTCCAAACGGGCAATGGTAGAAAAATATGTATTTATTGATAAAAAGTGAATAATCACCATCAATATAAAGTATGATAAAAGAAAAAACGGTATGGTCCTACGCGTTTCGTTCTGCAAAGAACTTCATCAGGGACCGTATATGAAAAATAAAATCAATATACAATTACAACATATAAAAAAAAACATCCTATTCCCCCCATCCCTGAGTCCTCTTTAAATAGGGCTAATCCCAATGTCCATTGGTGGTTCTGTGGGTGGTATCCAGTATCCGTTGTTTGATTGGTCCTGTGAGGGAGCTGTCCAGCTGTTTTCCATCCTCCTTGCATTGCTATAATCAAGTTTGGCGCGTTCAAACACCTGGAACCGGAAGTAGGGGTTGTATCACACTTCCGCATTCCACTTGCGTTCCATATGCGTTCCACCTTCGTTGTATTTCAACATTAATGTATAATTATTGTTTTTTTCGATTATACATTAATGTTGAAATACAACGAAGGTGGAACGCATTTGAGCCGTAGGCGGAACGCATATGGAACGCAAGTGGAACGCGGAAGTGTGATACAACCCCTACTTCCGGTTCCGGTTGTTTGAAAGCGCCAAGCTTGATTATAGCAATGCAAGGAGGATGGAAAACAGCTGGACAGCTCCCTCACAGGACCAAACAAACAACGGATACTGGATACCACCCACAGAACCACCAATGGACATTGGGATTAGCCCTATTTAAAGAGGACTCAGGGATGGGGGGAATAGGATGTTTTTTTTATATGTTGTAATTGTATATTGATTTTATTTTTCATATACGGTCCCTGATGAAGTTCTTTGCAGAACGAAACGCGTAGGACCATACCATTTTTTCTTTTATCATACTTTATATTGATGGTGATTATTCACTTTTTATCAATAAATACATCTTTTTCTACCATTGCCCGTTTGGAATCCTGAGCATTATTAAGGAAGCCTACAAGGAGCCAAGGGATTACCAACCCCCCATTTCAACCAGGGGAGGCACCTTATGAGCTATATATTCTACTCAATTCTGTGAGTGCATCTGTATTCAGCGCATAAAAATTTGTTAATTGTACTTCACTATTTTGTATATTCTTATGTTCCATTTAGACTAATTTTCAGCCGTATCCCGAAGTTTTGTGTTGCTTGTGGTTATTCAGTTGGTTATGCTTTTGTATTTTATTACACACACAATTCATGGCTTGATGTGCATCAGATCAACTGGGGCACAAATAAAAAATTTTTTTAAAATGGCAAGTTATAGTAAACCGTCCTGAAGTTATAACATCAACATGTCAATAACCATGCTCTACAATCCTAAAACGTACAGCATTTGTAAAAATCATTGTGCAGTTCAGGTCATACTGAATGTGGACACATCTTATTTTCACAAAAACATATGACCATGCACACATTGCATGTAACAAAAATGTCACATTATGTTACACTACACTGTTTTAATGAAGATTGAAGATATCTGTAGATATGCATTTCTCCAGGAATCATGTGCTCTTGGACACTGTATTTCACTATTTAGCACTCCTGTGCGATAAAATCCAAAGTATTTTGAGAGGAACGTGGAAACTATTTCATAATTACCACATTGGCTTTTGGGTCATTTACATGAGTTCTAATGAGGATTACTTTGGTTTTAACAGCCCAGATTAACCTCAGCTGCTCAAAAGGTTGCCATTCTCCATCAGAGTAAGTGCTGAGGCTGTAAGAAGGACAATTTTATGTATTTATTACCTAGGGTTTTCCAAACATAGCAGACCTGCTACAGAGTTCATAAGTATTATCAGTTTTGGGTTTAGGACTAAGGTGGACTGTATAGCGGCTTACATTGCGCCTATAAGGAATGATGAAGAGAGTATTTCAGCAATGCAACCAAGTAACTGTTAACTATGCATACAGCATCTAAAGTTTAGACTCTTACTACCAGCGATAAATGGAAAATATATATATATATATATAAATGAGTTGGCCATTAAATGAAAAGTGATTACTGTGGACTTTTAGGGGTTTTATGTGTTTGCAAACTGAAGGCAATACTTCAGGTGGATGGAGACAGGCCCGGACTGGCCATCGGGCACACCGGGCAAATGCCCGGTGGGCCGCGGTGGCCGTGGGCCGAGGCCGGCAGGGAGATCACAGGATCTCCCCTGCCGGTCTTTGCAGGGCCGGCACTGTCTGAACGCCGGCCCTGCAGTAGTCTACAGCGGGCCGGTGGGGAGATCAGAGATCTCCCTCACCGGCCCACATAGAGAATACTGCGGCCGCCGGGGGAGAGAGGGAGGGAGCCAGCCTGCCAGGAGAGGAACCCGGCGGAGCTTTAACTTACAGCTCCGCCGGGTTCCTCTCGCGAGATTCGGAGCGTTGCCATGGCAACGCTCCGGGTCTCGCGAGAGTGATCTCTAGCCCAACAGGCTAGAGTTCACTCACCACTTGGACCACCAGGGATGGATGGCGGCAGGAGTAGCAGGATCCCCCCTCCCAGGCATAAGGTAAGCAGGGAGGGGGGATATAATCAGGGCACAGCAGGGCACATAACACTCCCAGCACCCTCACTCACACACACACACTTCACCCCTGACACTCACACACACACACTGCACCCCTGACACTCACAGCACCCTCACACACACACTGCACCCCTGACACTCACAGCACCCTCACACACACACTGCACCCCTGACACTCACAGCACACACACACTGCACCCCTGACACTCACAGCACACACACACACTGCACCCTTGACACTCACAGCACCCTCACACACACACACTGCACCCCTGACACGCACTGCACCCCTGACACTCACAGCACACACACTGCACACACTCACAGCACCCTGACACTCACAGCACACACAAAATGCACCCCTAACACTCACAGCACCCTCACACACACACATTGCACCCCTGACACGCACAGCACACACACTGCACCCCTGACACTCACAGCACCCTCACACACACACTGCACCCCTGACACGCACATCACACACCCTCACTTACACACACTGCACCCCTGACACTCACAGCTTCCTCACATGCATACACTGCACCCTCACACACAGCTTCCTCACATGCACATAGCACCCTCATGCAAACACAGCACCCACTCACACACAGCACACTGCACCCATCACACACACAGCACCCTTACCCACAAAGCACCATCACGCAAACGCAGCACCCATCACTCACACACACACCGCACCCCTCTCTCACACACACTACACCCCTTACACACACACACACACAGAGCACCCTCACACACACTGCGCAATATGCTTTCCTGGCATTTTTGTCTCCTGGTATCCCAACTATGGAGACACCAGAGACAAATTTCAAGCAAACACAGTGCAAGTATGTTATTAAATTTGCTTGCGCTGTGCAGTACAAATACAGGGTATTTTTCTCATGCCAGAGCTCTTCAGCAGAGCTCTGCGCATAGTCTACCCTGGAAGAGCATTGAACCAACATGCTCACTTTGTGATGGGGCGTGCTTGTCATTGGTGATGACAAAACACACCCTATCTGGCCCCGCCCCCTTTTTAGTGGGCCGTTGTAATTAAAAAATGCCCGGGCCGAATTTTCTTCCCAGTCCGGCCCTGGATGGAGAGGAACTTAAAGGGACACTAGACACACCCAGACCACTTCATCTCATTGAGGTCTGGGTGCAGCATCTCGGTCCCTTCAACCCTGCAAGTAAAAACATTGCAGGGTAAGACAACCTTTGTCTTTCAGACAGCCACTCCTAACGCTTTGCATGAGGATGTGCAGTGTCTTCAAAATCCCGATAGGAAAGTATTGACTCAATGCTTTGCTATGGGGAAGCTTTAATGCGAGAACCCCTGCTCATGCACATTAAAGGGACACTCCAGGCACCCAGAGCATCTCTGCCCATTGGAGTGGTCTGGGTGCCAACTCCCACCACCCTTAACCCTGCAAGTGTAATTATTGCAGTTTTTATAAACTGCAATAATTACCTTGTAGGGTTAAGTCCTCCTCTACTGGCGGTCTATCAGACAGCCACTAGAGGGTCTTCCACGTTCTTAGAACACGAAAAGTTGTTTTAAACGACGCTCTATGCATGAGTACCTCCAGCATCGCCGGAATCCCAATAGGAAAGCATTGAATAATGCTTTCTTATGGGGAGGTCTAATGCGTGCGCACGGCCATTGCCACACATGCGCATTAGGTCTCCCCCACCGGCAGGGGGAGGAGCGTAGGCGGATTCAGGTAAGTGACTGAAGGCGTTTTAACCCCTTCAGCCACATGGGATGGGGTGACAGGGAGGGGGGCACTGCAGTGCCAGGAAAACGGATAAGTTTCCCTGGCATTGGAGTGTCCCTTTAAGTCCTCCATTAGCAGATTGATTTAGCGCAGACGGAACTTGCCGTTGGAATTGAGGCAAGTGTAAATAAAGACAATTGGAGATAACTGTGTGAACCCAATCAAGCTGGGATAAACACACAGTGGTCAGTGTGGTGGTACCAGATCCACCGGGAAGAGCTTGGACACAAAAGTACTAAATATAAGAATAGAAATAGGATGAGAGTATCACCCAAACAATGGGGAAGAGACTCTCTACTGGTTTTTAGAAATGGGGGAACAACCTATATAACAATATAAGCGCAACCTGTTAATGCTGAACTTAGAACAAAGTTCAGCATTAACAGGTTGCGCTTATATTGTTATAACACAAGAACCATCAGCATTAGCAATCATATGAATGCATATGGTAAAGAAAAACTGAGTGGATGCCCATACAGCCTGTAATACTTCTCTAAAAGCCACCGTCTTTCACAAAAAGGCAAGACATGCAGGGAGGGAATAGGTAACTGACATATAATACCCATTAATAAAGACTTGCAGTTACCTTCCTTGCTTGCACTATTGGAACATTATAACCATCTGACCAATATAACTTCAACTTAACATTCCATTCAATGTCTGATACATTGCTATTGGCAATCAAATGGCCTCCTGAAAGAGCAAAAACTATAATCTACATAAATCATATTTTTTTACATATTAACTATTTAAAATTGCAAACCTATGTAGCTTTAAAGAGAATGCCAAAGATATAAGCTAGTTTTTGTCAAAATGAGGAAGAATTGCATTACAACACATATACTAACCCCTTAAGGACGGAGCCAAATGTACACGTTGTGAACAAAACAAAATGTAAACAAAACCTGGCATTTGCGCTACATGTCTGTCCAACCATAATTCACCTCTTTCATAGTAAATGCACCCACCCTTATTATATATCATTTTATTCAGGGGAAACAGGGCTTTCATTTAATATCAAATATTTAGCTATGAAACATAATTTAATATGAAAAACATGGGAGAAAATAAGATTTTTTTTAAAATGTTTTAGATCTACATGACATTTTAACTGTCAATGTCATATTGTTTGGTTTTACTGCAATAAAATACACATATTTGTATTCAGCAAAGTCTCACGTGTAAGAGAGTACCCCCTATGTACAGGTTTTATGGCATTTTGGGAAGTTACAGGGTCAAATATAGCACGTTACATTTGAAATTGAAATTCGCCAGATTGGTTACGTTGCCTTTTAGACTGTATAGTAGCCCAGGAATGAAATTTACACCCATAATGGCATACCATTTGCAATAGTAGACAACCCAAGGTATTGCAAATGGGGTATGTCCAGTATTTTTTAGTAGCCATTTGGTCACAAACACTGGCCAAAGTTAGCGTTAGTATTTGTTTGTGTGTGAAAAATGCAAAAAACGCCAATTTTGGCCAGTGTTTGTGACTAAGTGGCTACTAAAAAAGACTGGACATACCCCGTTTGCAATACCTTGGGTTGTCTTCTTTTGCAAATGGTATGCCATCATAGGGGTAATTTCCATTCTTGGGCTACCATAGGGTCTCAAAGGCAACCTAACCAATGTGGCAAATTTTAATGTGAAAAAAATGAAACACAAGCCTTATATTTGACACTGTAACTTTTGAAAACACCATAAAACCTGTACATGAGTGGTACTGTTGTACTCAGGAGACTTCGCTGAACACACATATTTGTGTTTCAAAACAGTAAAAAGTATCGCAGCAATAATATCATCCATGTAAGTGCTGTTTGTGCGTGAAAAATGCAAAAAACTTCACTTTTACTGGCGAAATCATCGCTGTCATACATTTTACTGTTTTGAAACACTAATATTTGTGTTCATCGAAGTCTCCCGAGTAGAACAGTACCCCCCATGTGCAGGTTTTATGGTGTCTTGGAAAGTTATAGGGTTAAATATAGTGCTAGCAAATTAAATTCCTTTTACTTTCGGCATGGGTTGTCAGGCAGGTCCCGCTAATTGTAATTAATTAAGATACCTAATTATGTAAAAATATTACATAAATATAAATGTAGAATTAATATATGTATATATATATATATACACGTATGTGAATCTATATGTGTATATATATATAATTAATTAAGATACCTAATTATGTAAAAATATTACATAAATATATATGTAGAATTAATATATGTATATATACATATATATATATATAATTAATTAAGATACCTAATTATGTAAAAATATTACATAAATATATATGTAGAATTAATATATATATATATATATACGTATGTGAATCTATATGTGTGTATATATATAATTTTTGTAAAATATTTTTATTTATATATAGGTATCTCTATAGTGATATATACGTATATATGTATGTATATGTCAGGGTACCTGTTGGTGATGTATCCAGGGAGGACATCCTCTCTGCTTAGGGGCTCCCTTCCCCTAGCATTTCGGCATATTTCGGCCGTTTTCGCGCCGGCCGCGCTAGCTCCTTCCCCTTTTATGACGCGACGGCTAGCGTCGACGTCATGACGTCGGCATTTGCATAAAGTGCCGGGAACCGCTATTCCGGACCTTTTGGGGGCGTGGTCTCTATTTAGGTAACAGGGTATTTAAAGGAAACCTTTACTACTGCTCATTGCCCTGTCGTGGTTCTAGCTTGCTAGTCACTCAGCGCGTTCTTTATCTTGTGTTTCCGGTTTTGACCCTTGCTTGTCTTTTGTCCCGTTGTCCTCTCCTCTCCTTTGACTCGGCTTGTATCTCGCTTACCTGTCCTCCGGCTCCCTTGACCTCGGCTTACCTTTTGACTATTCTTGCTTTGTCCTTACGTTAGTCCGGCCATTCTAAGGTCCGGTATACGTACCTCCTTCTGTGCGCACTCTGCGTATTGGATCCCTGTCAGTTTCCTGACATTTTATGCAAATGCCGACGTCATGACGTCGACGCTAGCCGTCGCGTCATAAAAAGGGGGAGGAGCTAGCGCGGCCGGCGCGAAAACGGCCGAAATATGCCGAAATGCTAGGGGAAGGGAGCCCCTAAGCAGAGAGGATGTCCTCCCTGGATACATCACCAACAGGTACCCTGACAGTATATAGATATATATATTATTTCGTTCTACATGTATTTTGAGATATATATATATATTAATATCACAATACAGTTAGAACGAAATAACACATCTATATATATTTTAATTATTTATTTTTAATTATTTTTTGTAATTTAATTTTTTATATTATATATAAATATATATATATATATAACAATAATTATATATAGATGTCATCAGTATCAGTCTACGTGTAATTTGATAATATATATATATATATATATATATATATATATATATATATATATATATATATATATAAAACTAAAAACAAAAATAGTAATGCACTCCACCGTCCTTGATGTACTTGCCCAGTGCTTATCAGCAAACAGATACAGCCAAAAGTACAAGATAGCACTCCCTGGGTAAGTTAAGGGAATATTGAGGGTATATATTCTTATGGATTTGATTTGCAAGCTCATCCTGATGAAAGTCTGTGATACAGACTGAAACGTTGATTTTTATTTTGAGCTAATAAAAGCTAACTTTTATTCATTCAACTTGGAAGTCCCTGAAGTGCTATCTTGTACTTTTGGATATATATATATATATATATATATATATAATTATATATATATATATATATATATATATATATATATATATATATATATATATATATATATATATATATATATATATATATTAATAGTAAAATACACCTAAACAGTGTGTGTGTGTGTGTGTGTGTATGTATATGTGTATGTATATTATATATATATATATATATAATCTAAGTATATAATAATTTTTTTTTTTTTACACTTTTAACATTATTTTTTTTTTTTTTTTTTTTTATATAATTCTTTATTTTTGCGTGCACAAGAGTTAGACATGTTGCATCTTATGCATCGTTTGAGTAGGTAACAGGTTTAAACATTTGTCAGATAATGCATGTGATCAGTTTTAGCACATTTTTTCATTAAGTTTAACAGGCGTAACATCCTAGGTAGAGGTTGTGTCGTATAGGGGTTTAGTCGTGTTACTCGTCTGTGGGTGCAGTACCTAGGTCATGGGTTGGTGTCGATGACGTGACCCTATTGGTGCTAGGAAGTATGTGTGGAGATGCGGAGTGGTGCTAGGGTCCATGTGGGTGCAGTAGGTGTAGTTTCGTCGGTCATGTAGTCTGGTGAGTGGTACACGTGTTCCGAAGTGGCTTGGTCATCTAGTTCCGCTGGGGACCTCTCATGAGGGGTGGTAGCCCTAACCTAGGGGCTGTCGGGGGGGTAGGTTTTGGCTTAGGGTATAGCTTATGGTCTGGTAATGCGGCAGCTCGTCAGCTAAGTCATCTAGCTAGCGATAAACAGATAAGAACTTCAACATCAGAAATGTATTGCGCGGAGGGTGGTGGGAATACAGATTGTAGTAGACAAGACATATGGATATCGCCGTTAAGCGGGCAGGGTTAAGAGACCTCTCTCCCCCTGTCCGTCAGGTGGCTTGCGTGTCCATTCTCTGTCTTCTCGGCACAAACGTATCCGAGGTATCTGGATTCCATACGTGGGGAGTGCCCAGGTTGGGCAAGTTTTGCAGGCCCAATTTTGTGAGTAGTGTAGGGGCCTCAGTCCCTGAGGTGATTTTATGGGTGGTCCCCTGGTGGGTGATGAGCAGAGAGCGGGGGTTCCCCCATCTATATGGTATCCCCGCTGTACGCAGATGGCCTGTGAGTTCCGTAAGCGACTTTCTCCACTGGAGGGTGGCCTTGGATAAGTCCTGATAAAAGGTCAGTTGGGTTTCCTCGAAATCAAGCGGGATCTTACCCCTGATGGCGCTCATGATGTGCCCCTTGTCTTGCGGTAGGGCGCACCGGACAATGACATCTCCGGCTAGCGTTGCGGCGGCTCTAGGAGGGGTGGGTAGGCGGTAAATCCCTGCAAAGGCGAGTTTCTTTGTTACTGCGGGAGGGAGTAGTGATTGTGTGAGTCGCCTCACGTAATGCGGTAGGTCTTCTTTGCTCACCGATGCCGGGATGCCTCTGATTTTGATGTGGTTGCGCCGGTTTTTGTCCTCCTGCGTCGCCAGTTGTATTGCTAAGCGTTGCTGGTCTTGTTGTAGTTGGTGGAGCGAATCTTGTAGCGTAGAGACTTCTCCCTGTATTGTTTTGACTTGGTTTTCAGTAGTGGTCACTTTTTCTGTGATCTGTTGCATGCTCGTTTTGAGCGCTGGTAGGTCTGCTGCCAGCAGGTGTTGTATATCCTGCAGCATAGTTTGCAACTGCTGCAGGTCCTGCTTTGTGGCTGGGTCTGTTGATCCCTGTGGGGGTATGGGTTTGGTGATTGGGGTCTGTGTGAGCTGTGGAGATCTCTGTGTGTCCCCCTGAGTGGTTTGTGCAGGTGGGGTGTCTGCCTGTGGGGGGTCTGGGCCCTGGTCGGACGCCATTTTGGCTGGGGTTTGTTTCTGCAGCAATGCCCCTATGTCAGGCTGTGCTGTGACAGTACCTTGGTGTGGCCGTTGTGATCTGCGCCCCATCTCTTTGTGGGACTGGTCGGGGTCCTGTAGATGGACTTCGCTTGGGTCTCCCAGGCTCTCTCCGCCCCACAAGTACTCCAGGCCGCGGCTGTTCGGTGTGTAGTAGGCCCGGATTTTCGTTTTGGGCTTTACCTGCCTCGAATTGTACCGGAATGGCATCGGGCGGTGCAGGATGGACTCCCTCGGGCAATGCTGGTAATTGTTTGCGTGGATGGCAAGTACTTTTGGTGATGCTGACGGATTCAGTTTCAGTTAGCTCAGAGCTGTCAGAAATGGCGTCCGGCTCGTTCCGCCGCTAAGCCCCGCCCCCCAACATTATTTTATTTTATTTCCAGCCAGGGGGACCATCTGTCATTACTGGCAATACAGAAGCCAGCTATCCTGGCCATGTGATTGTGAGGACCTCGCAAGGACCTCACTCTCACATGGCCGGGGGGGGGGGGGCTTCAGGACGTCAGATGTGCCACGGGGGGCTCCCTGGGAGTCCCCCCAACCGCGATCGCGGGCGTGGGATCGCCAGCGACCGGGTAAGTACAAAAAAAACGGAGGGCGTACTATTATGCCCGGCGGCGTTTAGAGCTGCTTAAAATAGGACGTAATAGTACGCCCTCCGGCGTTAAGGGGTTAATGAAAGGGAAAGCATGGTCAATGACACCAGGTGTCACAAGCAATTTGTTGGTCCTCGACAGGCTCCTTTGAATTAAAAGTCACAACTAAGCCAGAAAAAAGCGGAACAGGCCAACCATGCTCGATCCACTTAATAACAAACAAAAAGAAAGTGTAATTTCATGCTATATTCTTCACACTATGCTGTAGTCTTATCGGCCAAATTGTTTCAGTTGAGGCAAACTCAATGATTATATGCATGCTATGAAGTCTACAAAAAGCATTGTTTCCTGCACTACTGTTGTCACAACTAAACAAGTAGCAATCTTTATCTATTAAGCAATACATGCACTTACCCTGGACACAGACATTTGATTGGTGGTCAAGGTTCCAGTCTTGTCTGAACAAATGACTGAGGTGCAACCCAGGGTCTCTACGGATGGCAGGCTCCTCACGATTGCATTCTTTTTAGCCATTCTTCTTGTTCCTAGGGCCAGGCAGGTGGTAATCACAGCAGGTAGGCCTTCTGGAATAGCTGCTACAGCCAAAGCAACAGCTATCTTAAAATAATAAATTGCTCCACGAAACCAAGACCCACCGTGTACTGGGTCATTGAAGTGGCCAATATTGATAACCCAAACAGCCACGCAGACAAGAGAAATTACTTTGGAGAGTTGTTGGCCAAATTCATCAAGTTTCTGCTGTAGAGGAGTCTTTTCTGGCTCTGTTGCCACCATCTGGTTCCTGATCTTTCCAATCTCTGTGAAGACGCCAGTTGCAATAACAATCCCGACAGCTTTACCAGCAGCTATATTTGTTCCCTGAGATAATTACAAACAACAAAAACAATCAACATATATTCAATTTAAAAAATTGCTTCTGTAAAACATTGTCAGTTATATAATTGCCACGCAGAGACATATTGCTTCTTCATGACCTGATATTTTATCATATCATATAAGGTTATCCATATTAGAGAAAACAAAACTCTCGTAGGTGTTCTGGAATGAGTGACCTGGGATAGCACTGAAATGTTTAGCAACATTCCCTTTGGCAGAAGCCAGAATCATAATGCATAATTTAACATAACAACGACTTGCCAAACTTCACAGGCTGTTACTAAACAGTATTAATTGTTTAAGAAAATACGTGCGGTAAATCAAAAATAGAGAATATTGTAAAAGCTAGCTTACGGAGAATCAGGAAAAAAATTATTTGAAATAAATCCATCAACACAGTTATTATTATCAACATGATTCTTCAACATGAATTTAATACATATTTTCCCACCAAGAGTGATTTGATAAACAGTATATTTGTAATTATGGACTTACTAGTTCACAATGTTACAATTAAAAATATTAATATTATTGTAGATAGGAAAAATGGCCAAATACACTGCTGTTTGAAGGACCCAGATGGCATTATTAGCAGTACAGCTTACTGAAAACTGCCAGAGAATGTATAAAGAATATCTGCATTTAAGCATAATGTACGCATACAGTAAGTACAGTTACAAACAAATTTTAACATACAGGTATTTAAAAAGTGTAATAGCAATTTGAATCCATCTCTGTAATGCTAAGAGTGATATAAATGAGCAGGGCCGGCCTTTGGGGTGTGCGAGCTGTGCGGTCGCACATTGCGCCATAACACAAGGGGCGCCATGGCAGCTGACACAGCTCGCAAGCTAAGTTACATGAAAAATGACTCCCTGATGGTCCAGTGGTGCACCTAGCAGGAGCTGCAGCCAGATCATCATAATTTCTCCCTCGCGGTTCTGGCACTCCATTAGTGAGTCAGAACGCAGTCTGAGAGATTCCCAGCCTGCGCTCTGACTCAACACAGTGCCAGAACCTCGAGGGAGAAGTTATGGTCATCACTCCCTGCTATTCACCTCTAGCCCACCAGAGGCCGGCACTGGAGACTTGTGCTCGGGTACCAGAGCACTGCATGGAAGCAGATGAAGCTTGGGACAGGGTAGGAGACTGAGTGGCTGCATTGAAATACAGCCTTGAGTTCCCAGCCACAGAAACTACCCCAGTCTGTGACAAGGAAATAAGCTTTCGTCTGCTGGTGTAACACTACCTTCCTATCCTGTCTGTCATATACCCTCATCTGTACCCCATTCCTATTAACTCACCCATGAACATGCTATATATAAATCAGTCTGTGTATGTGTGGGACCCTGAACCCACAATGGTGAGTCTATGTATTTATGTGATTGTTTGTGATTTTCTGACTATGTATGTGACTTTGTGTGTCTTTTAATATATGGGACTGTTTTTTTTGTGTCTAACTGTGTTAATGTGTGTATATCTGTGCCTGCGTTTTGTGATGTGTCTGTGTACATGATGATGTGTGTAGATGTGTTTCTGTGCATATATGAAACTGCCTGTGTGATGATTGTGATGGTGTCTTAGTTCATATCTGACAAGCTTCTTCACTAAAACACCAATTGTCAGGAAAGTGAATTTCAAAGTCAGCTATGCTTCGAATTCAGCTATTTTGGCGCCAAATGTGAAATCCGCTTAGAATTCCTGACAATCCTCATTTTGGTAAATAACCTGGTATGTATGTATGTGTGCCAATGTATGTGATGGCATGTGTCTGTATCTGTATGTGAATGTGTGTATCTATGTATGTGTGAGATGGGATCTATGGATTTGTATGTGTAATAATGTATAAGCGCTCTAATGTACTTTATAAAGGGGGTGCATACATCACAATACATATACAGCAAATTGAAATAAGGAAAATATTTTACATAGAAACTTTGAATTAAAAACTACACATTTTATACAAATTAATTTGTAGAGAAAACAGTCTAGAGTCGCCCGGTATACATGACTGTATGTGACTTCTTACTTATACTGTGTAAATGTGTGATTGATATGGTATGCATATGGCTGTGTGTATGTGTGTAACTGACTGTCTTGGTATGAACTGTGTACATAAGTGTGTGATTACTGTACGTGTGTTTGTGTCCGTGTTCAGTGTGTAGTTCACAAAACAAGAAACACCAGGCAATGAGCGTTTTAAATCTTGACAGCCCTTGACAGGAACATAACACAATGTTTCAGTTACAATCTGTTACCTTATCAATCCATGGAGTATAACACAACATTCCATTAGAAAGGATATCAAGATTTAGAACACTGAGTGCCTGGACTTTCTTGTTTTGTGTACTACGTATGTCTGGAGATGTGGCAGCCTCCATAATTTGAAGCACTGCATTCTTTGTCCTATATATATGTAATTCAAAAGAAATGTTCCTTACAGGTGTTTCTGTGATTGGAGTGCACTCCTGTTTATTTGATATTGATGTGTACAGTATGACTGTGTGTGTTTTGTGTCTATATATGTAACTGTACTTGTTTGTCTTTGCATGTGACTGTAATTATGTCCATATATGTATGTGATTGCATGTGTAGGCATTTATGCATGAGAATGTGTAGTTATATGGCGCAAGAGTATGCATCCAATCACCAAACAACTCCAAGCGGCAGGACTAGCCTATAGATGGGCGACCCCATAAACTCTCTGGATCTCTAAAGATGATAAGCACTACAAGGCCACCGACCACACGTAGGGTCCAGCACTGATGATTGCACTGGGACTACGGAACCTCGCATCGACCTCGACGACACAGCTAGACCATCAGCCAGGGACAACAAGCGCAGATACAACCGCAACTCCTGGAACAAGCAGGGGCACCAAACCCAAAACCTGAATGAACTGCCTCTGCCGACAGCCGCCTGGGCTTTAGTTTAAATATTTAGTTTAAATATTTAGTGTTAATTTATATATAGTTCTTTCTCATTCTAAAAGTTATTGCAGTGTGAAAAAGGTCCAATAGAGCCAACCACCCTTGCTCCGACGACGACCCCCCCCCCCGGGGTTAAAAGGAACTGACATCAAGGGCGACCTGGCAACCCTGACTTGCATCAAGCTCACCACCAAGTCTAATAACCCTAGCCTGAAGCCCCACAGGTACACTTTGATCCTGTAACACCATAGCGACTTATATACACCTAGACTTAAAAGCCATAGTTGTAAAATTGACCAGCAACCACGTGCAGCCACCACTAGGATGAAAAGACACCTTACGACTCCTAGAGCACTACACAGAAGGGTGCAAACCAATGGCCACAGTCAGGAACAAATAAGGGGGCGGACTTAGTCCTAGAAGGGAAACCTACGGAGGGACCTCGCGACCACCACAACCCACTCCTGGCCTATACGCAGAAGGGCCACGGGGCACACTTAACACCCACAACCTCAAGACACATGGCAGGGAACCAGAAATAATATCCAGACTTAGCCGTAACCACCCTCTCCCCTCCATTTAAGACCCCATAAAACAAGGGGTGACCTAAGCAGACAGGTGTCTTCCACCCTCACAGTTATAAGATTTAACTAACTCACTATAACAATGAGACCTATTGTAACTACAAAATGTGTGTGAAAAGAATCCAGCAATGCCTGTATTTACTATGTACTGACACTGATTGACGTGTAGAGGCTGTTGTGGCCATATATGTGTGTTTATCATCTTTCCACATGAAAAACAATGATTAAAAATAAAAAATTTTTATTTGATTAGAGACTGTATAATACTGCAGTGGTAAAATAAACTTAATTTCCAATTCAGAAGAAGGATAGCTCTAAGAATACAGTTATTACTCAGCTATGAAATATTCACACAAAAATACCACACTTATTAAAAGTGCAGTTTTCATAATTTGTAGGGCATTACAAAAACACATTTTTTTCCCCCCAAATTGATATATTGATCATTGTGATTTTGCATATGGGGGTTGCTCTACTTCAGTTTATGCATGTAAGAAGTATATTGCAAATAACAGACACATGTTCAGATACTTTTGGGTGAACATGCTTCCTATTAAACTTCAGGTTAATATAGAAGAAATCCAGGCAACAGTACATTTCTGATCTTCAGTTTTTTATACGTCAATCCAAAAGCCCTGAAATGCATCACTGACTCAGAACATAGTGACTAAGAATATAATACACCGGAGTAAAAAGATGTTTTGTTTTTTTCTCTAGGTACCAAATGCATAAAATCTCTCTTTTATTCCCTTTCTCTGACTTCTGTCAGTAGTTGATCCCATTCAAACAATCTTCTGCTGAAGTCATAGGAGGTTAGAGTAAATGCTCGTCAGACACAAAATGGTATTTTCAAAACAGCATTGTCAGAAAAAGTGTTAATGCAAGCCAATCCATAGCATGTTATTACCCACTACTTACTGAAAAAAGCATATTCTTCTTGTCCTGATTAACGGCCCTTGGATCTGGAATGGGATCTGTATGTTTTATGATCGAAACAGACTCTCCTATGGATTAACCAAACCAAAGCAATTATTAATGTTCAAATTCATCAAGTTCAATAAAAGACAACAATAGTTTATATATATTTTTTTTTAATTAAAGGGCCATTTAAGTGAGCAAGACCACTGAATCTCAATGATGTGGCCTGGGTGATTAGGTCCTGCCATTTTAATGAGTAAACTTTATTTAACATACTTTTACCAAGCAAAGGGGAATAAATAGTGATCACAAGGCTAAAAGGCAAGCTATAGTCCTGGAATGATGCTCACCTGTTAAAATAGACTGATCCACTCGTAGTGTTGTAGATCGAATCTCAATTATTCTGATATCGGCTGGAACCTTGTCACCAACTACCAATAAAAAATATCAACATCTTCACATTACTACAGAGAAAACTTCATATAAAGATAACTGCTTATTTTAAGTAAAAAAAAATATGATAAAATAAAGATAAAACTAAATTTCATACAGCATCTCATAAAACATTCTTTTGAACAACAAACAGCAATGTGGTACTGAGGAAAGGGAGTGCCAAAAGGGGCATGCTAATGATACAGTGTATAGTCCAGCAGCCACTCACATGGGACAATAGGTGGACCTGCCCACAAAGGAGCATATTAGCCACTATATCTGCACACCAGGCTGGTCAGACCAACCACACAATACTCTCTTAGCAACAAAAAGATTTTACATGGACTAAATACAGTTCACACGGCACAAGTGCGAGATCAGCATAATTTTTTTAATAAAAATAAAAGGGAAGCTACTAAACAAAACATATTCTACATTAAATGACCCCTTTAAATAGAACAGACAAAAAACCTATTTAATATCATAAACCTGTACTTAGAATAAATTTTTCTCTTAGGAAATATGTAACAAAAACAGAGCTAAAGTAGCAAATGGCACAGAATTCCACCGAATATGAAATGCGGGATGCAGCCAACTGTATAAATTCATATTTTTAAGAGGTTTATTTTTGCATGCTTATGTTATATGTTGATGCAATCACTTTCCATTTTGTATGATAGTGTGATACCTCAGTGGTTGTGGTAAGGAGAAACCTTGACCTTCATTTGCAGTCCACAAATTCAGTTAAAGAGATCTGTATTTTGTCATTTTTCATTCACTGAAACTGGATGATACTTTTTTCATCACATTTAGATTAATATTTATTTCACGAAACCCGACTGATATCTCACTTATGATTTGGTAAAAAATGTACCAACCAAGTGTCCCTATTTAGGAATGACAGTCCTTATTTAGGACCCAAATCCCTCTGTTCATCTTGTCCTTCCTAACGCACCTTTTTTTTTTTTTAGAACTCCATATTGTTGGTATGTCTGATTGTGTAACAGAGCTCCACAGCAATAAAACTCACACTCAAACTACATTGTTTTTGATTACATTTCAGTTGCATACATTATCATACATTGCTTTAGACCATCCCTACCCCTAGCCACACCTCCACTCATATCTCTAAAACTAAAGTGACCCTCTTTGTCCATTTGAAATGTTAGGAGGTATGGATAACTCATTATAGCATGTACGCAAAAGCCAAATAAAGGACTCTTAAACATGTGAGTTCAGACAAACCAACATACCATACTGTGTGTGAATTTTGTTATCTACTTTTAGAACATAAAAATAGTATATACCTTTTCACTTTTTTTTTTTTTTTCAGTGCTGCACCTTTGTTATATATTTTGTTATGTAACAAGTGAAGCAAGGAAGAAGCAAGAGTACCTCGGAAATAAAAAAGGGGAAGTTATAACTTTGTTAAAATTCTGATAAAATTTAAGGAAGATTAATTGCACAATCCGATAAGCAGCTAAAACCAAAATGTCCATCATTATTGCTGAGAAACAGCATAGGCTCTATTAAGCAAGATACAAGTAAGCTCAGGCATATAATACAAACTGAAATTTGGGGAATTGTCTTTTGGTATTCCTGCCTCAATTCAGTAGATGCCATGCCATGTTTAGTTCAAAATAATGGTTATTAAAACTTATATATACGCACGCACACACACACTACACACACACATATACATCCCTCCCCACACACACGCACAAGGCCTCAACTCCTCTTTGAAAGTCTGTTGTAGAACACACTAAAAAGGAACAGTTTTGGTGGGGAATGGCAGTTTTATCGCCCTGTTTAAAATCAATAGCTGTCCAACTTCTGCCTTTAAAAGATCAGTTGCAAGCAGGCAGGAAAATATTTGTTGTTGGTTTCCTTCTAAAGATTAGCTCTACTAAAATTAAGGGAACACTATAGTCGCCCAGACCACTTCTTCTCAATTAAGTGATCTGGGTTCATTGTTCCTGTCCTCTTAACCGTGCAATGTAAACACTGCAGTTTTTTAGGAAAAAGCAATGCTTACATTATAGGGTTAAGTCCTTCTCTAGCGGCTGTCAGTATGACAGCCGCAAGACGAGCTTTTTGCTGCACTGACAGTGCAGGTCACGTGACGAGGAAGTCCCATAGAAGAGCACTGAACGAATGCGCGTGCACTGCATTTGCTACACATTCCTGCTGTCCCTCTATGAGAAGCATTGAATTGGGCATTGATGGAGGAGGCTTTGTCTCCTCCGTAACGCCACAGGATGCTGAGAGGCACGCATCGTCAACAAACTCTAGCCGCTGACAAATGAGGAGTAAATCATTATTAAAATATTTTATTCCAGGGGGGCACCTGAAAAAGAGTAAGGACAAGGACACTATAGCGTTAGAAATACAGATTTCTATTCCCAACGCTATAGTGTTCCTTTAAGCTTTTACATAACCCAAATCAATTAGAAGTTATAAACATGATTGTTTGTAATTATGATGGCTGATAGCCTCACCAGCTGTCTGTATTAAATTATTTTATTTTTGTACAAGTAAGAGCAAAAAGAGGGTGCTGTTTTTCCTGATCATGTGCAAACCCACTTTTTCACAGTGTTCGTTACTCTGTCTGAGTGACCCATTGGCACTTTATATTTACCCTATTGGGTTCCACAGTTGCACTATGTTCTACCATTTTTGTCTCCCCTAGCTGGACTCGATGAGATCTTCAGGTTAATCCATTGCTAAAAGGGAAGTTAAGTGTTTTTAAATGCACTTTAGCATCTCACATTAGTGCAATTTCACTTGTATGCACTTTGATTGAAGCACTTTAAACTGTGTGATATTGTTAAAGATTTTGTATTTTTTATTATACACATCACACTCACCAGGTTTTTTTTGCCCATTTGGTGACCAGGTCATTGTGGAAATATGCTGGGAATGATTAATAAAGCCGTATGTACTGTTGGATGATAGGTGGTTGGAACATTGGCTATCAGAATAGCTGTGTACGAGCAACTGACTGACACAATAATTAACCACAGCTTTTGTAAAAGAGTAATGCAGGATGTTCCAATTTGTATACTAGTGGTTAAACCACCAGACACTATAAAATAAAAAATAAAAAAACATGTAAAACACACAATTGTAAATGCAAACTGTACATATGGATTCACAGACATACTGCAGCAACTCCACTAATACTAGATTCCAAGACGTATGGCACTACCATTTCAAACAGGCCGCCTACCAGTGGCAGAACTACCACGGTCGCAGCTGCAACCGGGGCAGTCACACCAGGGGGCCCGGCCTCCCTGTGGACCCCTACGACCGTGGTGCCCTCTGGCTATGTTACACAGCCCCAGCCCGCGTGGGATAACTGCCAGGTCCGCATTGAAGGGGCCCATCACACTACACACGACTCTTAGCAATTCCACCTGGCTTTTATTTTATTGTCACAACCAGTATTTGAGGCTGCCTGGCTGGTGCCAATATTGCAGTCATACTGGCAATACAAATGCTGGTATTTTTCTCAGTATAAACAGATTACGATGCAATACCAGCACTGGCTAGTAGGGGTCCCTTCCTGCCTATCTCTACTCACTGATCTGTAGGGGAGCAGCTACAGAGAGTCCAGGCAGCAACTCCCACCCTGCAGAGACAGCATACAGCTCAGGAAAGTGAGGGATGGTGTGGGAAAGGCTGCAAGGAGACATGGGGACACTGAGACACTAAGGGACATTGGGAGACATTATGACAGACACAGTGCCCCCATGTCTCCCAGTGCCCCCATGTCTCCCAGTGCCCCTATGTCCCCATGTCTCCAAGCCAGTGTCCCTAGTGTCTGTGGCCCTGGTGTCTCAGTATCCCCATGTCTCCCAGTGCCCCCATGTCTCAATGTCCCTATGTCCCCCAGCCAGTGCCTCTAGTGTCTGTGTCCCTGGTGTCTGTGTCCCCATGTCTTCAAGTGTCCCCTATTTTTCCAGTGTACCAGTGTCCCTGGTGTCTCCATTCCCCAGGTCTCCCCATGTTCCTAGTGTTCTAGTGGCATGGGGACCCTGTGAGACATGGGGACACTGTGATACATAGGGACACTGATAAATAGGGTCACTGGGAGACCTGGGGACATGACACTACGGGACACTGGGAGACATGGGGCACTGTGACACTGATACATAGGAACACTGAGACCTGGAGTAATCAAACTGAGTCATGGGGACACAGTCATGAGGTCACTGGGAGACATGGGGGGACTGGGAGACATGGGGACACTAGAAGCAATCTATCTATACAGCAGAATCAAACCAAGTAGTTTTTTGGTGATTTTACAGCATTTTCTCTTATGTTACTCCTTGTGATTTACATAATGTGATGTCACCCATACCAAATTAATTATGCAAATTAGCAAGACCGGTATGTTTTTCCAAGAAAGGTGGCAACCCTAACTACTTTTCACATACTCTTGCTTAAGTATGGAAACTTAGGAGGGATGTAAGGGAACAAAACTTGTGTGGACTGGCTGACAATGAAATTAGTTAAAGCAATGCTGAATTTGGTCTCTCTGTGGCATGTTCCCTTGATTCTACACTCACTACATACAGCTTTTCTCTGTCCCAGACTATATACCAGGAGCTTCTGCCTCTTAGTAAGAAGGTAAGGAGACAAATGGACCAGCAAGTGCAAGGGGACAGTCCTTAGCGAGCGTTGAGCGAGCGCATCATTAGACATTTATGCCAAGCTCAGAGTGCTTTCATGCCAGACTGGCCTTCCAATTCTTTGGGCAGACATGTCCTCTTTTTGGGCAAGTTCGCCCCTTTTGGCAGGTTACGTGATTTGTGTCAGTGGCACACCCTTTTACCGTGCCCATTGACTTACTGCTTGACTGGACACTGCTGTTAGTGGTTATGGATTTACTTGAAAGATGAAAACATAAATTAGAGAGAGATTAGCATAGGGTATGTGTTTTCTTATAGCTGCTGTTTTCTTTCTCTCCAGCACATCTCCATCAGATACATAACGCTTGGGAGTGTTTTAGTGTTTTTGGGCGATAAGATTCTGTAATTAGGCCCATCATAATTGTCAGCACCAGGCCCACTGGGCTCTTAATCTGGCCCTGCTAAAAGGTAGGACACAGGAGAGTGACTAAAACATTTTGTATGTGTGTGTGTGTGTCTGTATGTAAATGTATCTGTATGTGTGTGTGTATGTTTTTGTACGTCTGTGTCTATGTCTGTCTGTGTATGTCTGCATGTATATCGGTTTGTGAATGTGTGTGTGGGGAATGTATGGGAGGGTAGACACGTGGTGGGGGGTAGATGTATGGGGGAGGTGGCCCAGGGCAATTTTCACACCGGGGCCCTGTGGATCCTAGTTAAGCCTCTGCCGTCTACATTACATATACAAGTCAGACAATATTCCTCTCTTACTGTTTTTTTCTTTTTTAAACTTTTGTGCTCATTGCTGTAAGTGCTTTCAGCTCTTGCAAATTTATAAATCATGTATGTGATTACAGACTGCAAAAGGAGGGCAGACTTCAGCAGGTGCATCAACTGCTGTAGGAAAGAAAAAATGTGGTTTCCTAGGAGGATAATTCTATAGTAATCTGCACAGCTACGCAAAGCAGAATGAAAACAAGAAACCACTTTACCACACATCTGAAGGGGATAAAACGTGTACAGAAATAACATGTTCAATCTGGCTTGAAAACCTCATTTGTGACAAATTGATTGAGATACAAAAAAACATTTGAATGCTGGGCACTGTAAAACATAAGCACAGTTATTCACTTAAGTGAGAATTATGAGGAATTCAAAGTGAAGTTCACATTCAGTGCGGATTTCAATTAAGATTGGCACATTTACAAATTAGCCAACCAAACACCCTGCACACCAAGGATACTTATAAATGTGACATGACCTAGGTTAAATGCTGGAACCAAGGTTTTCTTTAGATGTGTTTTTGGTTTTGGGGCACAGATTTACATATTTTTGAAATGCAAAGATCTGCTGTGGTCATACTGATTAATAAGGAAAGCTTCTGGATGCTATGCATATGAATGAAACAAGTGAAAGTGAAACGAGAGAAAAGGTGGAAATGGAGACCCAGCAGGTTACACATAAATAGCTTTTGCTATATTTAATTGAGTAAGTTAAGCACTCTCTCCCCCCACATTATTGGAAGTATTTGGTCCAAAAATATCCAACACACTGTGCCTGTAAATATTATGAAGAGCAAAGGTAAAAACCTGGATGTGGACAGAATGTTGACCAAAATGTTGCTGGTGTCATTTCAGTGATGTACCATTTTGAATTCGGTTCCTCCAGTGTGTCATTTTTATGCAATTTACTAACTTTTCTGCAGATAAAAGCCTACATCAAATTGATAAGTTTACGTCAAGCATTACAATCTCTACGCCAGTGGTGTACGGCGGTGGAGTAACACCTCTGGCAGCAAAGGGGTTCAACTCAGTATGTGCAGCATTTCAAAGCGAAACACTACGCATACAGATGCCAGGCACCATAACGACTTTAAAACACTGACGTTATCTTGGTGCTTGAAATAACCATTTAAATCCTCCTTTTCTAACTATTTGTTCTCCAGCTGCTGTTGGGACTCCCATAAATATCTGCAGTAGTGCTAGACAGTTTTACAATGGGGATAAAAAAAACAAAACCAAAAAAAATTAATTCTAAAATACCCTCGAAAGTAGCAAAAAGTGAAGTGGATCCCACTCAAACAAGCTTGCAGTCTAAGATATAAATGGTAGCCAGAACTTTTATTATTATTATTATATTTAGTTAAAATATTCAGAGCATTGACGCTGATGTTTGAAAACTCATCGCTCAGGGGTGGGGGGACAATAGGTCCCCCACCCCTCTGAAGTAATTTAGTATTAGTAAATTTGACTGAAAGGCCAATTTAGGTCTTTCAGTCTTTTGGTAGATAGCTCCCTAATACCGTGGGAATTAGGGAGTTATCTACTAAGCGGCTGCAAGAGAACATCCGAAGTCCCTAAATTCCGAAGCGCCGAATTTTGGAAAAGAAAAACACAGTATGAATATAAGGCCATAACCTATAAAAAGCACACAACTTTAAAAGTAGTCTAGGTGGAACATACAGGAGAGAAGAATAGAAACTTGCCAAGATGGGTTAGTGATAGGTTTATGTGCATGTAACCAAAAAACATTAACATCAAGAGTTACGCAAGTTAATTTGAGGATTTTGTAGCAGTTCACAAAGTTATCACAAGCTATTGATCTACTTTTAAAGCAGTTTTTAAAAATTCTAGTAATGCAATAAATTAAGTATAAATCTCAGGGTTAATTTATGCTTGGTACAGATACATACCATGTTGTAGAAATGTAACTCTTAGTTCAGACGTTTAATGCTATATATTCAGTTCTCCTACATGTTTCCATTCATTAACATAAACTAATACTACTGTTTTTACAGAGTGCTTTTGAAAGCTGAGTAATTTATCTAGCAGTAAAGTACTCATTCTGGATTTGTCTATTTGTGTGGTCAGAATACCCTAAGGTGTACTACTGGAAAGTTATATGTAGACAGAACCAGTTTCTAAATGAAAGGAACAAAATACAACTCTGGGAAAAAATAATACAGTTTTCCACATATTAAAGCAGATTCAGCAATTAAATAGAAATAGAGAGCATCTAGCAAAGACTCTACAATTCACTCAGATCTATAGCAGGGATGACCAACAATTTATAATAGAGACAGATGCAGCTATATTTCTATTGCATCCAGGCTAACTGAAACATATGCCCTTATACATTACATCAATGATTTAGCAGCGCCTGCAGACCTGGCAGATCACGGATTGTGACTGAGAGTTATTGAAGATTATGTTTCCCTGATATGCAGCCAAGTTGCTGACTGAGCATCATGAAATATAGTCTACAATAGATGTTGCACAGAAGATTAGTCATCACTGCCTTAGAACAGGTTTCCGAAAGGTATACTGTACATTTGTAAATTTCAAATAAAAAAAAAAAAAATGGACAACACATGTATGCATTAATAATCCTATTATGTGTTTCAATTAAACAGATATAATTTTTTTTGCAGTAAACACTTTTTTCAGAGAAAAGGCAGTTTTTTACCTTACAGCCTAGGGATAACTCAACTGGCCACTCCTCAGATGGCTACTAGAGGTGCTTCCTAGGGCAGTGCTGCACTGCCATTCAGTGTATCTACCCTCTGCAGGGAGACACTGAATGTTCCTCATAGAGAAGCATTGATTCAATGCATTTCTATGAGGAGATGCTGATTGGCTAGGGCTGTGTTTGGCTTGTGCTGGCCCTGGCCCTGATCTGCCTGCTAGACATTCTCTGATTGCCCCAGAGAATCACTTCTGATGTCAGCCAAGCAGGCAGATCAGGGGCAGAGCCAGCAGCAGCAGACTAGAAAAAAAGTAAGATTTTACTATAGTTAGGGGGGAACCAGGGGGCTAGATGGTGGCTTTTACAATATATAAGCAGGAATACAGGTTTGTGTTATTGACCATACAGTGTTCCTTTAATTCTAAGACTTCTGACCACAGGCTCCCTGCTGCAGAAAATGAAGGCACATGTATCTAATAGAGAAACCTATAGAGGCGGCCATGAGTACCGCTTTACACATATCACAACCAGGAACGTCTGTATCTCCACTGCTGGTGAACCGATAGCATAGTCATTACCCTGCACTGTGCATTAGCCCTGGGTCCACTCCCTGACTCGAGGGATCATAACCACTTAAAGTCGTGCTAAAAGTGCTAGCATTTTATATGTAGAGCGATATGTCTGATTGTCATCCCCTGTTTTTTCTCACATTAGCATGGAGTGCTTTGATACATCAAAAAGTTGTCAGCCAAAGTACACTGATAAAGCAAAAAAAAAAAAAAGTTTCCAAATTATCAGTGTGGCTGGGGAAGGGGATAGCTATGTTTTTTGTCAAACCACTTTAAAATTATTTGACAAAAAAAAAAGAGAAATGTTACCCACAGACTTACAGCTTCATAACCACTGCAATGACATGTAGCATTTAGAGTGCCCCTTTAATGGTGCTTTTTACCTAGGCAAACCATTAAAGGGATGTCCAAGGACGGGTGTTTCTACCTTTTATCAATACCTGTCTTTGCACATCTTTTTAACTACAGGACTCATGACTCAAAGGCCTCTGGTACACAACACAATGCATATCCTTTTTATTTATTTATTAAAATTCGGTTATTCCATCTGGATGACTTCTAAGTTTACAGTTTGCAGTCCACACGTTTCCATCATCACTGTATCTTAGGACAACATAGTAAAACCCCCCAAAATTTGACTCTGTCCCAAAGTAGATCAAAGCAGACGGTCCTGTACCTGCCACCTCTACAATGTCTCCAGGAACGATATCTCGGGCCCTGATGCGCTGCACTCCACTTCGGTCTCCACGAATCACCTTTCCCATTTCAGGCTCATACTCTTTTAAGGCTTCAATAGCACTTTCTGCATTTCTCTCCTGCAATGATAAGTGACACATTAAAAGAGAGTTGTTCAGGAGTATCCACATATATACTGTATCCAACAGTATTTCCACATATTAACAAAACATAAGACATTAGAATCAAAATACATAATGCTTCAGTTGTCCTTTCCTTTGCACATTTTGCTTTTGCATATGAATGATTTATTCAAATAAATCTACTGCACTACACAGTGAGAAACTGTAGCAAACCACATGAGCTCTGCTCATCCCATGTTGCCAAAAACCAAACCCCTGTTAATTAAATGTGCGTAGGGATTTGGGATAGTACGCAGGTAACTTCTTTGTGTTGTTCTGTGTATTTTGGCTGAGAAGTATTATAGCCATTGCTGCCCACCCATGAGAAGTTAGAGTTTGAGTGATTATTTGCTTTTATCGGTTTTCAATTTGCCTTTCAGCTGAAAGCAGCACAGGTGAGTTCACACTTTAATAGCCATAGCAAAAGTACTAAAAACCTTTATTATTTAAAAAAAGATAATTTGTGCTGGCACTCAATCACATAGGTGGTGCAGGTATTCGAGGTTAACCCTAAAAAGCCCCATAAATATCATACAAAAAATATATATGAATACCGCACTCAATGTAGTAAGATCATCAACCGTTGGTAAAAAGGTACTGTAATTGGATTTATTATTTTTTAAATTCTGCAATTCATAGGTATATAACTTAATATAAGAGATTATGATTTAATCAAAAGAATATATTACATCATATAATCAATCGCTGTTTACAAAAATAACCTCCATAGGTGTTATATAGATTAGTAATAAGTATGTATACACAGTTATAAGTGTTCCTGTTTACAAATCTAAGGAAAACATATCCATATGGATAATAGTTGAACCTGTAGTAATCTGTGTACATAGAAAAAAGAAAAAAGAAGAAAAAATGAAAAAAATAGGCACAAAATGTGAAAAAATTTAAAAAATAAGGAAAAGAGAAAAAAAGAAAAAAAAAAAAAGAAAAAGAAAAAATGAAAAATAATAAAAATTGAAAAATGTACAGATAATAAACGTCCTGATGTACAATAGTCCAGAAAATAGTGCACTTAGGTAATAAATAGGTGGATCTCACCCAATTGAATATCCAGATGGATTGTAGCCTTAGAAGCAACTGGAAAAAAAGGTGAAGATTCTGTGATGTACAGTCATCACATCTGTGATGACTATTGTACATCAGGACGTTTATTATCTGTACATTTTTCAATTTTTATTATTTTTCATTTTTTCTTTTTTCTCTTTTCCTTATTTTTTTCATTTTTTCACATTTTGTGCCTACTATTTTTTCATTTTTTCTTTTTTCTTTTTTCTATGTACATAGATTACTACAGATTCAACTATTATCCATATGGATATGTTTTCCTTAGATTTGTAAACAGGAACACTTATAACTGTGTATACATACTTATTACTAATCTATATAACACCTATGGAGGTTATTTTTGTAAATAGCGATTGATTATATGATGTAATATATTCTTTTGATTAAATCATAATCTCTTATATTAAGTTATATACCTATGAATTGCAGAATTTAAAAAATAATAAATCCAATTACAGTACCTTTTTACCAACGGTTGATTATCTTACTACATTGAGTGCGGTATTCATATATATTCTTTATTATTTAAATGCCATATACATATACATTTGGAATAGTGTGCAAGTAACTTTTTGTTTTGTTAATTAGATTTGGGTTGATGAATACTATAGGAATTGCAATAATATAGAGTAATCTGGTGTGATACTCCTACATATACAGTTTATTGTAGTCATGAGCAAGAGGTAAGCCAGGTGTGCCTAATACTGGGTCTTCTTTCCTATTTAGATACGAATTTACACTGGACAACTGTATCAACGTGAGATTACTAATTATAAGTTTAAAATAAAAATCATAAAAATTGGCATATAATTAAATAACGCAAAAATTCTTACATTTTGTGTCTCAATATTTGCATTTTGTAATTTTTACAGTTAGATGTGTTAAAAAAAATAATTAAAGGTGAACTTGGGTTTTTCATTATGCTTACCTATTCCTTACATATAACACATATGTATTTATGAAGTGTAAAATATGAAATTAAAACTTACAAACTACAAAACTACACCTCTATATTCGGGCTCCTCCATCTTTGCTCTCTTTCGCACATGGCAGACCGCATAGAGAATGTATGCAGAGAAGAGGTGAAATGAAACAATGATTCTCCTTGCCCTGCTCATTTGCAATGTGTGCCCTGGCTATGTCTGGCCTGAACTGAATTGTGATACCATTTGTTAAATCATTAAAAGAAATGGAACATCAAATGTTTACAATAATTATAGGTGATTTGGGATATTTTATTTAATTGTATAATTTCATGAGAGGTGACATTTTGCTCATTAATCAAAAAAACAAATACATAATAGTGGTTCGTTACATTTGGAAGGGGTGCAGGAAGTTTACTGGGGAGTTGGGAAAGGTTTAATTATAGTTAAATTGAGTGACTACCCATGTTTGTTACCAGAGAATTATTATAGCCAGCAGCTTATTTGGCACGTAGTTAAGAATACAGTTATTACAAATGGTTTTCCATTCAACATTAGCCTAACTACCAGCTAAGTGTTTAACACTTTCCTTTTTGTAGTGTTGCAAGAACCACAAATGTCTACACATAAATATATATTTTGATACTTTTTCCATTCCTGGCATTTAGCTGAAAGCTGGTTAGGTTTTCCATTTCCCTGTATCCTCTGTAATTGTGTGCCAGAAGGAAAACTTCTATGAATTCCATCGTAAAGAACCCTGCAGTTAAATTTCCTAAGCCACCCAGAAAGTTTTAACCCAAGGTCTATATTCTAGAAACAATCTGGTCCTTTAACACAGTTTAAACAGGACTTTACCACACTGATGGATATTTTAAGCTCCATAGATTTACACAATTGCATTGATTGGTATAAGCCATTAAGGGTTAAAACTGAAGGGAGTTGCGATTAATGCCAAATGTATCCCAATACAATTTTGACAGATTTGCTCACTCAAAATATACACACCCTCTCTTTTTCTCTCATAATATATACATATATATATATATATATATATATATATATATATATAAATATAAAATCACATTGAATAAAATAAATTAACAAACCATATTAAACTTAACTTTTAATATTGCCAAGTAGAAACATTACTATACAGTAACTATATTATTCCATTTAAAAGGATGTTCACTTTTTCCTGTCACTCAATTGGATACACTGTAGCGATAGTATGAGAGCTAATAAAAGTAAATTAGTGGTGCAAGAGATCTATACTACATAGTAGGAGATACTACATATCAGGCTTGATGAGCTGCTTGATTGGCAAAACGTTTTAATGGCTGGCATCTAGCCAGGTTAGCGACCACATAGTCATGGCAATCTGACCACTTTCAGTATCATTACCAATTGCCTGACTGACATTTATATCTACTCTTTACCTGTCACTGTCATTCCTGTATTGTTGCTTTATATGTCCAGGGATTACTAGCTCAGCTTAGTCTCTATATTGCAGTTTAGTTAAGGTGCCCTCAAAGGCACATTGAGGGAGAGACTGAGGAATAATATACCTTTTGGGAGAGATTTTCACTTTTTCCCTTCCTAGTATATCTCTTGTACCATTAATTTACATTTGATATCAGGGCCGGCGCAACAGTAAGCCGAATTAGGCATTCGCCTAGGGCACCGGCCTGTCGGGGGCGCCCACCAGGATGTTTCCTGGTGGGTTTCCCCTGTCTTGGGCCGAAGTGTTAGGCGAGCAGCCTAATGCCGGGTTGATCCTCTTGGCGCCCAGAGGGAGCCAGTGCGCGCGTCTTTCAGCGAGCGAGTGAGCGCGTCTCTCAGCAATCGAGTGAGCGCGTCTCTCAGCGAGCGAGTGAGCGCGTCTCTCAGCGAGCGAGTGAGCGCGTTTACATTGCAGCTCTAAGTCTGCCCTCACTGGCTGTCTACCAGACAGCCACTGGGGGCACCTCCGGAATCCAAACGGATTTTTGGTCCATTATCGGACGCTGAACGTCCTCCGTAGTACGTGTGTATGGATGCATGTATTAGGCAGTGTGTGTTTATGGATTTACACACTAAGCAGTATGTGTGTATAGATGCATGTATTGGGCAGACTTAACTGGAAACCAAATAAAATTTAGGCCAAAATAGCTGATCTAGAAGAATTCTCCAATTCAGCTACAGTCACAATTCAGCTGTTTTTGCTTAAACTTTGCACTTTGATTTTCAACTAACTTCAATTCAGAGTTTAGTGAGATTGTAGTTGCATTCATGAGGGGGGCGACAAAATGGATTGTTGCCTGGGGCGGCAAAGATCCTTGCACCAGCCCTGTTTGTTACCTCTCATAGTATTGCTACAGTGTATCCAATTGAAGCAACTTTGCAGTGATTGTATCATAGAGAGCCACTTGTGTATCTCTTTTGAGTTATTTTTATTTTACTGTGTTTACCTGATTGGATTGCCCAGCATTGATATTGAGTGACAGGAAAGAGTGAAAACACTTTTTAAAAATATATTTTTGTTACTTAGTAATATTAAAAAGTTAAGTTTTAAAATGAGTTGCTAGTTTATTTATTCAATGTAAATTACCCTATCTTTTCAAATATTTTATGTAGCTCTTGCAACATATATCAATCAATTTAGGGCCATCACCAATAGGTTTTTAAATGCTGGATAAAACTGCCAATTCAGCAAAATATTGGAAGTTCAGCAGTTTTGATGTAAAAGGGCACTCTAAAAAAAACTATTGCTCATTATAGTGGTAATGGTGCACAGAGTCTTTGGATGGCTCTTCATGTGCCCTGCCATATCATTGAAATGGTTTGAAAAAAAATGAATCCCCAGACACCCAAAAGCAAGCCCCTCTGCAGCTATTCGGAAATGCATAATTCTTCATGTATTATGAGCAAAGGCAACAATATAATGGCCTAAGACAGCAAAGATAAACAGCAAGTGCTGAAATGGTTTACTTTATCTTGTGCAAGATCTGAGCAGCAGCAGATCAGGCAAAGTTTTGGGTGCTGATGGGAACAGGATTTATTTTGGTGAAAACCACTTGTAAATAATTTCAGGGGAAAAACAGGAGCCTCACTCAAACACTTAGAAGAAGAAACAAACAGAAAACGAGCCAGTATTTTAGAATCAGAAACACTGAAAAAATGTGGGATAACCACTAAATCGTGAATGTTCAAAGGGAAAAAACAATAACAAAAAGAAGAAAAAAGAAAATGAGTGTGCCATTGATTTTCTTTTTCTCCTTTTCATTTCTTTCTTCTATTCCTTTTTCTTTTGCTATTGGTTTTCTCACTATTTATGGGTTATCCCCCATTTTTAAAGTGTTTTTAATCACTGATTTTCTTTTTCTTGTTTTTGATCACTCCAACACTTAAAACGCCAAAACCACCATTATAATCTATAGTGGCTGAATGCACATTTAACTGTAAAGGAACACTATAGGGTCAGAAATACAAAATGTGTATTCCTGACCCTATAGTGTTAAAAACACAGTTTAATTCTACAGCCCCCTTGGGAAAGCATTGGATTGGTTGAGATTCTCAATTCTAATTATCTCAGCAAAGGAGGGTATGGCAAGGGGTGGAGCCAAACACCAAGCTGGCCAATCAGCATTTCCTCATAGAGATGCCTTAAATCAATGCATCTCTATGGGGAAAGTTCAGTGCCCCCATGCAGAGTTTGGAGATGCTAAATGCCACTGCCGTATGTTGTGCAGCACTGACCCAGGCAGCACCTCTAGTGGCCGCCCGAGTGACTGTCACTGAGGGTGTTCCTAGATAGCAATGTAAACACTGCCATTACTCAGAAAAAGCAGTGTTTAAATGAAAATACCTGCTAGGACAGGCTATAGACAACAGAACAATTACATTAAGCTGTAGTTGTTCTGGTAACTATAGTGTCCCTTTAATATTTTTTTCATATACAACAATTCTCTCAGCAAATGCCAAACTCTTAAGACTAATGTAAGGAAAAATAAACAAGCTAAAGTCATTTAGTCAAGTAATACCTCTGTGAGGAGTGGTAGAGGAAAGGAACGGCTTGGTTAGCAACAAAACAAGCTATCATGGGTAGCGATTCCAGGGAATTAAGCCATATGTAAGAAGATTAATAATTCAAATGGTTTCTCTGGATTACTGGGTTATACATACATTTCAAAAGCAACAACCAATTACTTGTCATTGTGTATAAGCAATTTAAACACAAGCTAAAAAGTGTTTTTGTCTATTATAATAACTAAGCAAGCAAGCAAACATCCGTTTATTTACTGGAAATATGAAAAGTATTTGAATAGTCATTTGTAAACGTCATTTAGTACAGTCAAGGTTAGCACCAGGGAACAGACCGTACACTTGGGGATGAACTGGACCTCTTGTAATGAGCAGAGCCATTGCCCAATTCCACACAATATTCTAGTAACACAGATGAACGAAAACAAATGTACAGAGAGGAGGTGGGGGAAATGGAATCTGGACATGGTCAGATAGATAATAAAATGATATGAATAGGGGGGAAATATGTATTATATTTTTATTCATATTTTACTTAGCAAAATTTAGGGCTATTAAATATTTTGCATTGCCCCTTACCTGCCATACTCCCACAAATGCATTGATAATAAGGATCATACATATAACTATTGGTTCCACAAAGGCAGTTGTTGTTTCTTCACCCTCCTCAAACCAGGCCAATATCTGAAAAACAAAGCAACCCATTAGACAGTGGCCTAGCTTACTGATTGACATGAGGGCGACAGGAGCAGTGTCATCTAGTGACATAGGTCACAGTAAGAGATATTTAAGGTAGACAGAATAGAAAAACAATGTTTTTGCCTACTGACAAAAATTTTACAAAATTATAAAATGAGAAAAAATCCCATTGTGTTAATTTGATCTCTTGCCAATAATAACTTAATACTAAAGAGAGTCCATCTTCATCTTTTTATATGAATTTACAAAAATGAAAAAGCACCTAATAAACTCAATTTTACATTAAAGGGATACTCTATACACCGAAAACACCATCTTAAAAGGAACACTCCTACTATTGTTTACAGTAGTGGTTATGTTGTCAGGTGTTTTATAACTTTTAGGGAATTAATATAATCAACAAAATGAACATCTTAATTAGCTTTTTTTTAATGACCAGAGAAACAGACACTCTATATGTGGTAATAACAAATATTTAGTTCTATGGATATTATATATAATGTGTTTGTGTTTTGCATTGTATTTTCATATTTTGAATGAACAATAACAGATCTGTTAAAAAAAATAAAAAAATAACTGAATGATGAGCTGGAGTCTTTGTTCAGCCTGTATTATTACTATGTATCACAGTATATTCTCATCTGTGTGCAATATTTCCAGTTTTTGTAGATGACACATCATCTTGGTCTGTGCAGTGCAATTTTAGTTTCACACAGGTACCAATTTACATACAACTATATTTTAAATGTTTTAATACTGAAATAAACCTCTCCATTCTCAACCCTCTTGCTTTAATTAGTAAATGTTTCACCAGACTTGTACAAAGAGCCATTGATTTGAGACTGTCAGTGTTTACTCAATCTTGTTTGTTTATCTATAAATACATATACACGATATATATGAGGGTTGTAGAATATCCAGCAGGAAGCAAAATGTATTAGTATCAGACTTCTGTGTATAAACTATACACACATACATACACATATATTACATATATATATATATACATACATACATACACACACACACACACGAAGAAAGACATTTTCAGCAGGATAATATATATAATCTTTTGACAAATTTGCTTGGAATCTAGGAGCCAGCTAGAAAAGTTAGGAGTTAGGAGAAATCAATGCCAAAAATACAATTCTTAAAGGAACACTATAGTCACCAGAACCACTACAGCTTATATCCTGTCTATGTCAATAAGTCTATATCCTGTGAACGCTTTTCAATGTAAACACTGACCTTCCAGGCAAAAGGCAGTGTTTACATTGCTGCCAGGTAACACCTCTAGCGACAGTCACTCAGACGACCTCTAGAGGTGCTTCGTGGGTCAGTTCCTTATAGAGATGCTTCGATTCAATGCACCTCTATGAGAAGTTAAATTGGCGCGGTGGCATTTTGCCGTGCATGCGCAATAGTCTTCCAATGCTTTCAAGTTTGATAATCTCAGCCATGGAGGTGGGGCCAGCCACAGCGTAATCAGCACGGCGTGGGGGAAAAAAGGTGAGTAAAAACACCTTTCCCATGTGATTGGAGAGAAGAGACACTCATAGTAGACACACAGACAGACATACAGACACGCACACACACACTCAGACATACAGACACAGACTCACTCACAAGTAATTACCTTATTTAAATCCACCCAGCCTCCTTACTTCTGAAGAGCTGGAGTGGATAGGCTTTCCCTGGGGTCCAGTGGGCCTGCTGTCATCGCCCTGCTCACCTCCCTCTCACACACTGTTTAGTGAGCTGGGGCCAGAGTGACGTCATAACCCGGCTCCCGGCATCACTGCAAGCCACGCGAAGGAGGTGAGTAGGGAGATTACAGCTCTCTTGACGTGGCATTAAGTCATTTGTACGCCCCCCCCCACATACACACACAAAATATATATGAGCAAGAAGGAGCAAAGTAGTTTTTCAGATTATCTATAATTTTTTACAACTTGTGCTTCTATTAGAAACTACATCTATCTGGTTTTACATTTATTATTTGTGCTTGCAGAGTTTTTAGACTTAATTACAATGGATTTTTTTGTCCCTGTGTAGATAGTAGAGCTTAATGGAATTTTCAGAATCTTTTGGGTGAAATAACCAAATTTAATAAGGCAATAAGGCAAGAATAGTTGACTTGGAAAAATTCTCACCTCAGCTTTGTAGCCACATCTTTAGTCTGAATTTTGCAAGTCGGTAGACTTGTTTAGTTAATAAACCCAAGGTGAGGACTTGAATAGAAATGTTTTCTATGCATTTCCAAAATATTAATGCTTTTATTTTACATGGAACTGCACACTGCGTTGGGTATTTGCAAGCAGTCTGACAACTTACCTGGGGTTTGCTTGACACCAGTCACAGCCTTCAGGAGAGTGCCTGTTAACCTCGCTGAGGACCAGCTCATTGGCTAAGGGTGTCAGTTATCCATGCAGGATCATCAGGTTGTCCTGGGGACTGTAACCGGCATCCAGGGCCAGATTAAGAGCCCAGTGGGCCTGGTGCTGACAATTATGACGGGCCTAATTACAGAATCATATCGACCAAAAACAGTTATACCTCCCAAGCATCATGTATCTCATGGAGATGGTGCTGGAGAGAAAGAAAACAGCAGCTATAAGAAAACACGTACCCTAGGCTAATCTCTCTCTAATTTATGTTTTCATCTTTCAAGTAAATCCATAACCCCTAACAGCAGTGTCCAGTCAAGCAGGAAGTCAATGGGCATGGTAAAAGGGTGTGCCACTGACACAAATCACGTAACCTGCCAAAAGGGGTGAACATGCCCAAAAAGAGGACATGTCTGCCCAAAGAATTAGAAGGCCAGCCTGGCATGAATGCATGTCAGGCTGCCTGCCAATCATGCAGCTGGCCAACTAAGGGCATACTATGCAGACAGCACCCTGAGCTTGGCATAAATGCATCTAATGATGCGCTCACTCAACGCTTTCTAAGGACTGTCCCCTAGCACTCGCTGGTCCACTTGTCTCCTTACCTTCTTACTAGCAGGCAGAAGCTCCTGGTATATAGTCTGGGACAGAGAAAAGCTGTATGTAGTGAGTGTAGAAGAAAGGGAACATGCCACAGTGTTAGAGAGACCAAAGTCAGCATTACCTTAAAGGATCACTATAGGGTCAGGATCACAAACATGAATTCATGACCCTATAGTGTTAACACCACCATCTGGGCCCCTCATGCCTCCATAAATATAGCTAAATCCTAATATATTCAAGCCTGAAGCTGTAACTCTGCATGCTGTTAAACTCATAAAAACAAGCAGTCTGCTGACATCATTAGAAGTGGTGGCCTGATCCAATCACAGTGCTTCCCCATAGGATTGGCTGAGACTGACAAAGAGGCAGATCAGGGGCAGAGCCAGCATGATTCAAACACAGCCCTGGCCAGTCAGCATCTCCTCATAGAGATGAATTTAATCAATGAATCTCTATGAGGAAAGTTCAGTGTCTGCATGCAGAGGGAGGAGACACTGAATGTTTGGATGCATTTTAGGCAACCATGACCCAGGAAGGATCTCTAACAGCCATCTGAGGAGTGGCCAGTGAAGTTATCACTAGGATGTAATGTAAACACAGCATTTTCTCTGAAAAGACCATGCTTACAGCAAAAAGCCTGGTGGTAATGATTCTACTCACCAGAGCAAATTCAATAAGCTGTAGTTGTTCTGGTGACTATAGTGTCCCTTTTAACTATATTCATTGTCAGCCAGTCCACACAAGTTCTGTTCCCATAGATCCCTCTTAACTTTCCATACTTAAGTAAGAGTATGTGAAAAGTAGTTAGGGTTGCCACCTTTCTTGGAAAAACATACCGTCCTTACTAATTTGCATAATTAAATATGTATGGGTGACATCACGTGATGTAAATCACAAGGAGTGACATAAGAGAAAATGCTGTAAAATCACCAAAAAAACTACTTAGTTTAAATCTGCTGTATAGATGGATTCCTCCCAGTGCCCCCATGTCTCCCAGTGCCCTCATGACTCAGTGCCCCCATGTGTCGATTACTCCAGGTCTCAGTGTTCCTATGTATCAGTGTCTCAGTGCCCCATTGAGACATTGGGACATTGAGACATGGCGGCACTGGGAAACATGGGGACACTGAGACACCAGGGCCAGTAGCTTGGGGACATTGTGACACTTGAGGCACTAAGAGACATGGCGGCACTAGGATACATGGGGACAGTGAGACACTGGCAGACTGGGGGCACTGGGAGACTAGGGGTCACTGGGAGACTAGGGGGCACTGAGACACCATGGGGACACTGTGTGTCCATGTGTCATAATGTCTCCCAGCGTCCCTTAGTGTCCCAGTGTATGTCTCCTTGCAGCCTTTCCCCCCATCCCTTACTTCCCCGAGCTGTAGGCTGTCTCTGCAGGGTGGGAGTTGCTGTCTGGACTCTCTGTAGCTGCACCCCTGCTGGCATTTCCTATCCCTGCTTCTCTCCACACATACAGCGACCCCTACTGGCCAGTGCTGGTATTGCAGAGTAATCTCTATTTATACTGAGAAAAATACCAGCATTTATATTGCCAGTATCACTGCAATATTGGCACCAGCCAGGCAGCCTCAAATACTGGCTATGCCAATAAAATAAAAGCCAGGTGGAATCCCTAAGAGTAGTGTGTGAAAAAAGAAAAATGTAAAAAAAAAAAAAAAAAAATTTTTTTTTTTTAAAATCAATGGGCCTATTCCATGGGCCTGGGCCTGGGCCTGGAGCTGCAGCTCCACCAGCCCCTATGTTAATCCGGCCCTGCCGGCATCCAGCAAACCCCAGATAAGTTGTCAAACCATTTGCAGGAGGGTGTTTAACCCCTTAAGGACTGGACTGTTTTTGCGATGTTGTACATTTGCGACCAGGCATATTTTTACACTTTTGTGGTGTTTGTATTTGGCTGTAATTTTCCGCTCTCTCATTTACTGTTCCCATACAAATTATATATTGTTATTTTCAGGACAAAAGGGGCTTTCTTTACATACCATTATTTATATAATCTCTTGTATTTTAATTTAAAAAAATCAAAAAAAAATTATGAAAAATTGAAAAAAATACATGTTTTTTTTACTTTTACTTGAAAAATCTTTTACTCATCTACATAAGCGAATTCAAAAAAATGCTAAATAGATTCAAAATTTTGTCCTGAGTTTAAAAATACCCAGTGTTTACGTGCTTTTTTTTGCATGTTATAGGGCTATAGGTACAAGTAGGATATTGCGGTTTCAAAACATACATTTTTAAAATTTATCAATAGTGACATTGTAACACTATTATCTGTCATAAATCTCTGAATAACACCCCACATGTACATATTTTTTTTTAAGTAGACAACCCAGGGTATTCAATATGGGGTATGTCCAGTCTTTTTTAGTAGCCACTTAGTCGAAAAACACTGGCCAAAGTAAGCATTCATATTTGTTTGTGTGTGAAAAAAGTAAAAAAACTAAATTGAACGCTAATTTTGGCCAGTGTTTGTGACCAAGTGGTTACTAAAAAAGACTGGACATACCCCATTTGTAATACCTTGGGTTGTCTTCTTTTGCAAATGGTATGCCATCATGGGGTAATTCTCATTCCTGGGCTACCATACGCTCTCAAAGGCAACGTAACCAACCTGGCCATTTTCAATGTAAAAATATTTGACCCATATATTTGACCTTGTAACTTTCAAAAATGCTATAAATCCTGTACATGGGGGGTACTGTTTTACTCGGGAGACATCGCTAAACACAAATATTAGTGTTTAAAAACTGGAAAACGTATCACAACAATATCATCAGTAAAAGTGAGGTTTGTGTGTGAAAAATGCAAAAAAAGTCACTTTCACTGACAATATCATCGCTGTGATATGTTTTACTGTTTTGAATCACTAATATAGAATGTAGAATGTAGAATATTTGTAGAATATTTTAATGAAACGTTCAGCGAAGTCTCCCGAGTAAAACAGTACCCCCCATGTACAGGTTTTAGGGTGTCGTAGAACGTTACAGGGTAAAATACAGTGCTAGCAAATTAAATTCTCTGGAATTTCGGCCTGGGTTGGCAGGCAGGTCCCTCAAATTGTAATCAATAAAATTACTGAATTATGTAAAAATATTACATAAATACGCACGTAGAATTTAAATATATATGCATATTTATATATTTGAAGTCTACGTGTATATTTATATAATTATTTGTGTAATTTTGTATATGGACGTATGTATATTTCTTATTATTTTTATTTATTTTTATATACATAGATATATATACAAATTCATTCTAAGTGTATTTTGATATAAATATATTAATTTTAAAATACAGTTAGAATAAAATTTCATATAGCTATATAATTTTAAAAAAAAATTTTATTTAAAATTTTTTTATTTAATTTAAATTACTTATTTATATTTTATAATATATATATACAATATATATAGTTATTATATATATTATATATATATACGTGTGTAATTTAATTATAAGTGTATTTTTATATTAATATAAGTACATATTAATATAAAAATACACTTAGTATGGCATTATATATATGATATATAGACATATATTATATACATATAATATATGTCTATATATCATATATACACATATATAATTATTTTATTTTTTTATTAACATTAACTTTATTTTTTTTTTTGATTTTACACTAGCAGGGAGACTGCCTGTCAGCACAGACAGTCCCCCTGCAGGCAGACACATGGACACCTATTGTGACCATGTGATCGCTGTGTTAAGCGATCACATGGCCACAGGGGTCCTAATTCAGTGTGGGGAGACTTTCTGGGCTGCAGGCAGTCTCCCCACACCGGGAGCCACGCTGATCACCGCCGGGGGAACGACGGCGATCAGGTAAGTAACTCAGACCTTTAGGACGGTTCAGGACCTGAGTTTCATGGCGGCTGGATGAGTTCTCTGCACCAACGTGGATCTATATTTTCTTATCTGATAAGATACAGCCAAGCATACACACAAAAAATCTCAAGCAGAGTTTTAACCCTCAGCAAGGGCCAAGGGCCAACAGGGGTAGAGCCCCACGGCATCATCCACACTGACTGAGGACCAACCGCCACCAGCGGTCACGTACCACCAAGGCCCTATGTTTATCTCCTATGATGAATGACTTGGACTCTAGGAGCCTCCAACTTTGTGGCTCGAAGATGCTAGCCTGTCCACTGGTTTGGGGCTAGAGGGACGCCCCACATCGCCAACAGGGTACCGTAGCCTCTACAGCCCTCCGCATGCAGGACTCACACTTCCCATCTTCAGGCATAGGCTGGGTGCAGGTTTACTACCCAGAGTTGTGTCACCATTCGCATAATGGGACTACCCATAAACAGCAGCTATCATTATTGGAATTTCCCCACCTAACCCTTACAAACTAGCCTAATTGTGCCTAAATGCATGCATATATCTTTTGTTTTATTTTTATCTTTACTTGTTTTTGTTTTTTTCTTACTGCCTTACACATTTATCAGATCTATGCTTTATTCAATATGATGTTTCATAGATTCAAAGCCAGTGGTTTCTACCTCTACCTATCATCTTATGTCTAGAAGCAACCTGTAAAAAAAAATTTTTCTCCCAAAAACTAAACTTGGAATAAAGTGTTGCTTTAAAATAATGTATTTTTGTTCTGATGATTTATTAATTTATTTTCCAATCAATAATGCATTCACAAGACACAGGGAGCATGCTTCAATTTGTGAGCAGAAATAGTAGTTAATGGTAATTTGTCAAACCCAAATCCTGCTTTTCTATAAGAATGTTTTGGCAGGATAAGCATGAAGTGAATGTCCTACTTATCATGTCATTGCCAGCAATTGGTGAACTGTTGTTTTTTTTCTTGAACCTGTGATGCATGTGTTCATTGTTACAGATAATTTTGAAAGTTAGCATTGGCCTTGACACATAAATTTACTTTCAAATAAATTTTATTTTAGCTTTGGCTTTCCAGCTATGTGTCCTTAAGTATCTGTTTTATCTGCCAAAGTAGAGCTCATAATTTTTCTACTCCCATGTTTATCTTTGAGGAGGTTACATGTCTACACCTAAAAGTACACACAAGAAAAGGAGTCTCACCTAAGCAGATGGCAAACGTCAAATACATATGGCAGTCAGGGATAGGTGATTAAACGATCTTCCCAGGCCCTAACAGCATATTAAGTACAATAATAATGAGTGGCGATGGCTTTCACACTGTCATGTAAAGAGAATATGCCATTTGTGGTTTATTGCAGACCAAGAGCTAGATGGCATTCCCATTAAAGCATCAGCCATACGTTTTTTTCCATTTTCAAATTATGCTTTGTTTTATTTCCTATTCATCTGTTTATATCATAAACAGAGCAAGTTCTAGTCTGTTTGAGCTCTGAGAGAGACACACTGCCAGAGTACTTAGGCAGTTCAGTAAATACATTGCTTCATCTCAAGCCATGGCAAGAGAGGAAATACACAGGCGTGTGCATAACTGCACATTTAAGGGGAGATTAAGGCATAGCAGGTGCCATTTTGATGCTAAGTGTTAAGACATTCTATTGGTTCCCAAGGTGTTTGTTCCTTATCTAGCTCTTTGTCCCAGAATAACAACTAGTTTTGCCTTGATGGATCTCTCCCACTGGAGTCAACATTGAATATGTGAATGACTATGCCTACTTTATGCCTCATTTATTGTTTTTACTTAACTTTACCGTTAAGTGACAAGCAGAGGTAATTCAATACATTTTGCTAGATAAATAAGCAATCTCAAACCTTTTGAAGTAATACAACCTCTTTATATAAATAATATTTTTAAAATAAAACTATCCAGATCAGTTATTGTGCTGCCCCTGTTATAAGTCAAGTATCAGCTCACTACAACTTCCTGTTTAAAAATAATAAACCCATAAGTGTTGGTTCATTTTCATGCTGGTCTGTAAAAGGCAGCTGTTAGTATTTTTTAGCCACAAACCTCCACCAGCTGTTGATATTAATGAGGTCTGAGAGCTCTCCACCCCGGCCTATAACATCTGAATAGGGCACACATCTGCTTCCATGGATAACCACTGAATTTTGTGGTTTTCCATGTTGGTTTGCAGTTTAATGAATAAACCCATACAAACTGCAAACATTTAGGATAAAATGGCTGATGTGAAAGGATTCCCAAACTCATCTAGTTACAGCTTGACTGTTTTAGCCCAACAGTTGCAATTGGTAAGAGCTAGCAATTGCTTTGGCACACAATGAGCCACAGCGCCGTTCATCAATCTTAAAGAGGAATCCGTGCAGAAAAACAGCAGCCAGTGTCTTGTCAGCTGGGTTCCACTGGAACCCAGGGAACCTCCTGCTGCTAAATATTAAGAAAAATGTGCTTTGTTTGTGCGTGTGTGTAGCAATGTGTGTATGTGTAGCCTTTGTGAGTAGCAATGTAGAGGTTGATGTCTGATAGTGTGTATTAGGGTATTGTGTGTATGGCAGTGTGTATTGGTGCCCATTTGTGTGCATCCCATGAACGTATCTGAGTAAGTTTGAATATCTTTGTCACACACACACACACACACTACTACAAAGGGCCAACATACAGTTTTACAGGCAGTCCTTACAAACAACCCCATTGACAGCCCCCAGACACAACCCCACTGGTCACACAACATCACACACACACACACACACACACACAATAGATACATCCCTGTTACAGCCCACACACATTCATTACACACATACACAATAACACAAACACACATATAGAACCATCAAAACAGCCAACGCACCCATACACACCACAAACAAAATATGGCAACATAAAAATCTTTAAAAGAAAAATGGAATTCGCACTCCAGTGCACTTCCATGTCTTATTTTGGCACAGTGCTGCTTAAACGTTGCCTACTCCATTCCTAGTGTACTCCCACCTAGCTGTCACAGACTGCTTTGTGCCTTGACACAGCACAGAGCAGAAACAAATGCTTCATAGAGAAGCATCACCAAGGGATTAGAGGTAAATTAATCCTTTATTTTACATGTATTAAAGGTGAAAGGTATTGCTATTGTTTTATAAACCTTTATTATTAGCTTTTTTTTTTTTTTATAGTGACAACATAATCCACAGCGCTTTATAATAAGGAGATGTTTGAAGGTGATGCATGAATGTATAATCTATGAGTATTTGAGGTAGGCGAGAATATATTGTTATATCGTGATCTTACTGGTTTATTTAAAATATTAGCAGAAAACAACCTACCAAGATACCTATATCTGCGGTCTGGCTCTTTTAGCTTAAATGTGAAATTAACTTTGAATTCTCAGCAAGTCTCACTTTTATTAATAACTATACAACAAATAAGCTCCCTTTGCATATTACCCTGGATGTCTTACTGATGTGCTCACACACATTAATAGGTCTGCCATTTCAACTTCACTCTGCACATAGTTCGTGCCTGCCAGCACAACACTGTTCTTTCCATTTTTATTAAAATACATTTTAGCAATATTTACTGAAGACATTTAAAATCAGGAGAACCCAAGGTTTATTCCTTGTATATATGCCTAAATTGTCTGACATGATGTCAGGAACTGGGTCACATCTAACAGTTTGACTTGCCATAGCAGACACCCCTACAGCCGCCAGCCTGATTGCAATATGTAGACAGTATAAGAGACAAAAAGCAAAAGTAATCCAAAATAAGGCAAGTATAGCAGCACAACAAAAAACAGGTTCTCACATCATACGTACAAAACAAAAAAAAAAATGTAATCCAGTCCATTGGTATTTGTTTTATAAGCGGATGTCTTAGTTAATTGTGAAATAAAATATCCACTGATATTTTTTCCTATGTTCTTCTTTGCCAAATAAAGTACACATTCATCCCGCAACAAATAAAACACACAGACTTCTGAACAGTGGCGTACTAAGGGGGGGGGGGGGCGGTCCGCCCCGGGGGCCACCAAGGTGGGGGGGGCCATGACCAGCCCCGCC
>OW240912.1:236255127-236286248 GCA_933207985.1 Pelobates cultripes | reverse complement strand
GGGAGGGAGAGATATTAGGAGGGGGAAAGAGAAATTAGGGGGGGACAGAAATTGAAATTAGGAGGGAGAGAAATTGAAATTAGGAGGGGGGAAGAGATATTAGGAGGGGGAAAGAGAAATTAGGGGGGGAGAGAAATTAGGAGGGGGGTGAGAAAGAGAAATTGGGAGGAGGAGAAGGAAATTGGAGCGGGAGGAGAGATTGGCATTCATCACATACACACAATGCACCCCTTGCACACAGAAAAACACACAGACACACATACACAAGCAATGCAACCGTTACACACAATGCATCCCTTACACACACAGAAACACACAATGCATTCATTACACACACTCAATGCACCCCTTACACACATTCAATGCATCCCATACATACACAGAAACACACCTTGCAGCCCTTACACATACAAACACAATTTCACACAATGCATTCCTTACACACATATCAGGACATCCCCTACACACTCCACCCCTGTGAACAAACTCATTGGTGGAACATGAAGGTGGACCCTGGGACCCAGACCTTGAGCTGTGTAAAGGACCCCCAAAAAATGGAGCTGCTTCCCGTTCTCCCAGAACATTGATTTTTGTGACCACAGTTACAAACCGCCTCCAGAGAGCCTGTTCTTCACCAGACCAGTGGAGCCAGACTGCAGCTAGAGCCCATCATCATCCTCATCTGGTTGTAAGTAGGCAATCTAGTATATTATTCGTGGCACTAAGCTCTAATTTACCTCACATTAAAGAAACACTAGTCCCCAGAACCACTTCAGCTTAATGTAGTGGTTCTGGTGTCTATAGCCTGTCCCTGCAGCCTTTTAATGTAAACACGGCGGCACTGCAGCACTGGCGTTGGATAACATGGCAAATCATATGGGTGGGGCATTGTGATGTCACATGGGGGGGCGGCAAACTTTACTTTTGCCTAGGGCGGCAAATATCCTTGCACCGGCCCTGGCTGGAGGGGGCTGTGTGAGCTGTGGCCGCACAGTGTCCCATGGTAGTTAGGGTGCCGTACAGCTCACACAAGCAAACAGCTGATAAACTGGCCGCACAGAGGAAATGTATATGTGTGACTGTCTGCCTGTAATAGTGTGTGACTGTCTGTCTGTAACTGAGTGTGTGACTGTCTGCCTGTAAATGTGTGTGTGGGGCTGCAGGGATTTTGTAGAAGGGGGCGGGGGTTTTGTATTGGGACAGGAGTCTTTATAAGGGGGGATAAGCAGGGAATTTGTGGAAGGGGTTGCGGGGGTTTTGTAGACGGGGCAGTACAGGATTTGTAGAAGGGGCAGGACAGAGGTTTTGTTGGAGGGGCAGGGCAGGACAAGGGTTTTGTAGGAGGGGCTGACAGCGGTTTTGCAAAGTTTACAAATTGTAAAAAAAAGAAAGAAAACCTTTAACATTTTTTACGTTTTTTTTTTTTTTTTTTTGGGTGAGCCAAGCACAGGATCCGCCCCGGGTGCCAAATGCTCTAGGTACGCCCCTGCTTCTGAATCTACATTTACTAAAACTACTAACAAGCTGTTCCACTTGGTAGAGAACCAATTTACTTACCAATGGGGCCATCCTTTGGAAAAAAAAAGTGACAGTTTACAATCATCCCTAAATACTCTAAATGTGATGACATTTACACTGCCAACAGTCCTTAACCTACTTTCACACACATTTATCTACAGTCAATATTGTTGTGGCAAAGAAAAGAAGCAAAATAATGTTTGTTTTTTAAATTTATTTAAAATACCTTATTCTAAGGCTTTTTAAGGGACTAATCCTACTAGTTTTAACTGAGAATTGGAGATCCTAATGGCGTTTTCAAGTCAGAGAGGCTCCAACAGATTATGAATAGTGTGTATATACACACATTCAGAGGCATTAGATCACTAAATTAGTTAAAATAAATTGTTCAAGCTCTTACATATGCCATGACCCTAAATAAAAAGTGTACTGAATACTTTTTAAAGGTACAAAGTGCAAAAGCATTTTTAAGACTCCCTTGTAAACACTGGCGAATTAACCAACTTAACGCACCAAAAAGGGTCATGTACATTAACAGATACTTACTTGTCTAATTTGAAAAAAAAAATGTCTCCCCCGCCGGCCCCCACTCATGAGCGGCAGGTGGGGGCCCTAATTTACAATAGGGGGGGAACCTATTGTCTTCTCCCGGCCCCCAACCGTGAGCGGTGGATGGGGGGCCTAAATAACAATAAGGGGGACACCTATTGTCCTTCCCCCTCGGCCCCCACCTCTTAGTGGTGTGTGGGGGCCCTAAATGAAAATGGGGGGGGCCTACTGTCCTCTCCCCAGCCCGCACCAATGAGCAGCTGGGGCCCTAGATTACAATAAGGGGGGACGGGACCCCTCCACATTTTCATTTAGGGTCCCCACCCGCCGCTCCGGTGTGGAGACAATAGGTTCCCCCCTCACTACTCATGGGTGGGGACGACAATAGGTACCCCCCTATTATAATTTAGGGCCCCCACCAGTCGCTCATGGGGGGCGCCAGGGGGAGGACAATAGGTCGTCCCCCCATTTTCAATTAGGCCCCAACATGCCGCACATGGATGGGGGCTGCGGGAAGGACAATAGGAAGACAATAGGGGGGCCCCTCAGGAGGGGGGGGAATACTAGTTTTTTTTTTTGTTTTAACAGTGAGCACTGGCTGCCCACTGTTTAGTAGACATTCCCCTACTCGCGATATAGCAAGTATGGGGCAGAATTTACTAATACTAAGTAATCTTTTGGTAGATAACTCCCTAATTCCCACAGTATTGGGAAGCTATCTACTAAGCGGCTGCAAGATACAGCCACGGCACGAACAGGATCGGAGTTTCATTCATTCGAATGAAATTCCGATCCGAACATAGTCCCGAATTGCATCCTAACACGGATGGAGAAACTGTTCTCATTCTGCTAGGACGAAATTCAGTAGTTTCGCCTGTGTTCTATCTAAGTGACAGGACGTTCAGGAATAATGACATCGCAAGATCACGGAGGAAACGTAAGAATTGTGGGGAAATTTCTATGACCACAGGAAATGGAGCACATTTTGCTCCTCCGCTGGTCAGAGATGGTCTGGTGAAAGAAACCTTAGTCCCTACTTTCTCTTATGTTTTAAAGAAAACTAGAGCAGACAGGAAGAAACGGAGAACAGATCCTTAGAGAGGGAGAGAAGAGGAAGCGATAAAAGAAAGGTAAGTTTGGCATGACAGTGCCGCTTTAAGTGACAGAAGCATGAGATATCCTCATCTACCCATCCGCGTGACTTTCTCAGCACATTAATATGTACAGATTTGACTCAAGCATGCCAATAACAGCAGGAATCAAATCCTGGATCCCACGCAAAAAGCTAGAAACCTATTCAGCACCAACCATATTTAAAAGTGAAATAGAAATATTCTTGTTAACTATTAACTACTTTCTAATTGCAAAATAGTCCTCTCTTATTGGTGTTTGATTTCCACACCATAAACAACGCATTCCTATTTTACCCCAGAATTATGGAAACATTTTATTTTCTACGCCTTGAGGAATTAATTCCCCTGTAAGATCATGAATACAAAAAGTCATAGGCAGCAGATGTAACTAGAGATAAGAAGCTCACAAACCCTGTGACGAAGATGGGATGTCAATATTAAAATGCACTGGAATAACACGGTCTTGAGGCTATTTGTCCAGTTCTAGGAAATTCTGTGCTGCGTTTACATTAACCAATAGCTTGTGGCACCATTGTATTTTATTTTCCGAAAATATGAGCATGTGTTTATCATATATGTTAACAAACGGCTTTTGTTGTTTTAAGTGTGAAGAAAAAAAAACTTGGAATTCCAGTTGGTTTTAAAAGAAAACTACAAAATGCATATGCATATTAAAACAATGGAATTTTAATATTGTCACAGCATCTCCTGGAATACACAATGAGTAGGTTATCCATTTTTAATTAAAGCCAGATATAATGACCTATTGATAATCAAATGACAATAATTCTTTTTCCTGAGGGCAGCTGCACAAACAGGCAATCCTCTGCACACCCTCATGTTATAGAACCAGATATCTTACTCTATACCACTTACGCTTCTAACAATTGTTAAAAAAGAATCATGTACAGTATTCCCAATCCAACTGAGTTAGAAATGTCGAGAACCGTTCGCGAACTTCTCGCGAATGGCTCGCCACGAACCGTTCGCGGCGAGCTCCGGTCAGCTGACACATCCCGGCCAATCTCCAGCAGACCCTCCCTCCCAGACCCTCCCACCTCCTGGACAGCATCCATGTGAACCGCGGCGAGCCGTTCACGGGAAGTTCGCGAACGGTTCGCGACATCTCTACTGAGCATTAGTTTGAGGTAGCAGTTTTCTGACAAAGATCTGTTTACTGCTTTTATTTGCCGAATGATTGGAGTGAGTATGTTATTACAATGTCTCTGAATTTATATGCTATGAATTATTTATTAGAAATGATACACCAGTTAACTTTGATTGATCAATAAAAACTAGATCATTGCTTTTAAAGGTTTTAATTAAAGCAACAGGCAAACAGACACCATGCGAATGTATTGTTTGCTGAACTTTAAGTATGGTGAAACAAACAAAAAAAACATTAAGGGAAAAAAAAGGCACTTATATTATTGTTAATAGGAACTCTAAGCACCAAAACTACAGCTTAAAGCAATAAAGGGACACTATAGTCACCAAAACAACTACAGCTTCATGTGGTGGTTCAGGTGTCGATAGTCTGTCCCTGCAAACTTTTCAATGTCCAGAGAAAAGGCAGTGTTTACATTTCTTTCTAGGGACACTTCCAGAGGCAGTCACTCTGACTGCTACTAAAGGTGCTTCCTGGGTCAGTACTGCACACTATGAGCAGTGGGTTCAGTGTCTCCACTCTCTGCATGGAGGCAGTGAATGTTCCTCATAAAAATATATTTATTAATGTATCTCTGTGAGGAGATGCTTATTGATGCAGCACAGCATATTGCCTCACATGCGCAATAGCCTCCCAATGCTTTCCTATGAAGAGTCTGTGAGGCCATCCATGGCGAGAACCATGCGGCACTGAAAAAGGGTGAGTAAACTACTTTTTTCATATGGGTAATGGGTTGGCCACCTAAACAGTGTTTTCACAACTATAGCGTCAGGCAGGGACAGATTGACAGTGGCCTGGGCCCCCAGACAAAATTAGGACCTGGGCCCCCTGCAGACCTGTATCCATGCTGGTGTAGATGTACCGTGTATTTGATTTAAATTGAATGTATGTTTGTGTGTACATTCACTGTGAGCGCTAGTGTAAGTGAATATATGTATTTCTTTGTGTGTAGTGTCTAGATATGTGGATTCAGAGTATATTTAAATACGTGGATTTTTTATTTTATTTTATTTTTATTTTAATAGGGTAGTATTTTTATGTGTGTTTGTGTAACAGGGCAGTGTGTATAAGAGGGTATTTGAGAATATATTTACCATACCCTAGACATTTCCCTTTAAATAAATCAGTGGCATATCTCTTCCAAGGTCTATAATTTGCTATAAATTCACACTTTTGCATAAACCAGGATGTGTCTGAGCTTTTCTGTAGCCCATCATAGTACCATTGTTTTCAAAGAAATCATCGTATTCCATAAAGCACTGTCTATATGAAGTTCAGTAGCCATATGGAGTAGTTTCATTAATTTTGTTCTGCAAGAATCCAGCTAACAGAAAAATGTATTTGCACATGGAATATATTTCTCAAATGTAACTGCAGCATGATTTACATATTTTCCACAAGGCCCTTAGGAATACTAGCCCACACAATCCTCCTTTAAAAGGTAGTTTTTATAATAATGCGGGTGGCTAATTGGTGGGAGATGAAAATAAACTTCCAGATTACCCACGGCAAATGTTGCTCAAGGAAGCAGCATTCTTTGTCTTATAGGAAATTATATTGCCTAATCCCTAATATTAACAATGGATTCCTTTGCAGAAGTGTACAGTATGTGCCCTATTCAATTTTGCTTATGTTACAACTATAGCTTAACAATACCACTTGTTTTTGCAATGGGAACAGTAAAAATCTGAAAAGCCTGCTGGGTTGAGTACTATAACTGCTTGGGAGTAAGAGAAAGGGACCATTGCATGCTTACTGTTTACAAGTGAGTTTCAAGAAATGGCACATATTTGACAAATTACATATATAAAATGAATGAATGGTGAAAAGAAACACACACATACACGTCTGACACAGACATTATCCAAGATTTGCATTGGGATATGTAGAAGAAAACAGAGAAATTACACACCATATATTTCAGAATGTACTTAAAGGAACATTTTAAGCACCATAACCACTTTAGCCCACTGTAGTGGTTATGCCTGGCCCTCTAGGAGTAAGTAGTCAAACCATTCAAGAATGTGGACGCGTTACGCAGCATCTGAAGTGGTAAGTTGTCAATTTAAACAATTTGACTACATTAATTTGGAAGAGTATCAGGGCAATCTTGGCTCTATATTTTCATCACATCTTCTAATAATGCATCAACACATACATTCACAATTTATTTATTAAACTTACAAATGAAACAAATGCAGCAAGGAGAAGTATTCGAACTAAGAGGTCTTCAAACTGCTCTATTACAAGTTCCCAAAGAGACTTCCCTGCAATGCAAGCAAAAAGGGTTCACTTATTATTGTAAAAAAACACCTGGTCATTTTCATTTGATAAAAATATGTATAGATTGTAGCATTTGGGTAATAAAACTGAATGTACATGCACACACACACACACACCACACTCTCCAAGACAAAAAAAATTGGAGAAATTTCACATAGGTTCCTGGATCAGCCACATGTTACTCCTTAGAAGCACCCATCCTCAATGCCCATCCGTCTAATCCGTCCTGTAAATCCAGATGCGGCGAAGGTGCCCAGGGGACCAAGGTAAGGTGTCAGACTATATTAAAACAGTATGATTACTTGATGTGGGATGGTGACAGAGCACTCCTGGCATAATCAGGTTCAATTATTTAAGTTTATTTCCAGGCATGGGGACATCAGTTAACACCTCTTTCTATACTTTATAGAACTGTTCTAAAGGGTCAGCACCATCTAGACTTTGCAAGATTTCAGAGGTGATGGAATACAGAGCACCCTGAGTACCTTTAGCAAAAGTCCATCACAGCTGTCAATCAGGCATCCAGAAGGCTCAGTTCCTGCTGCCTGATGTTAAATGTCTCCATCTTGGGTGTGCAGCATGCAGATTTCAGATATAAGTATACAGAGCAGATCCACTCATCTTATGTAACAAGTGGAATGGATGCTGTGGGGGACATACACCCCATTTGCCTACCCTAGAGTACCACTTTTAATAAGTACCTGATATTTATCTTCCGTTGTCTATAATTTCAATGAAAATATTTACAGATTGTAACATTTGGGTGTTATAACCAGTGAATTACATGTGTGCACACGCAGACATCTAAAGGCAGAACGCATGGTAGGTAGATATTTCACATGAATATAAAAATAAAAAAATAAATAAAACATGTAAAAATGATAGCCCACATGTCCCTCTTTTGAAACACAATCTCATTTGGAACCAAGTGTCACTTTTTTTTTTTTTTATAAGTTCATAAAGTTTGGTATTAATGGGTGTATCAGAGCTTCGCAATATGCGTTCATGAACTACAGTACATATGCATCTCTATACAAGACATATTACTGTACTCTTTATTTGGCTCTATTTGAGATATATATATATATATATATATATATATATATATTTTACTTAAAAAGTTGGTTCTAGACACTCATGTTAAAATAAAAGTACGGTAATATGTCTCATATAGAGACTAACGTTTAGAGTATAATTTCCATACACACCTCACATCACATTGGTTTAATGGCAATGCTCTTTAATTACAATAAATTAATAAACTGATGGCATTTGTGATTACATTTACCATACTTCTAAACACTGGGATTTAAAAAAACGGGACGGAGCCAATGAAGGCGAGTGCCAATGTAATAATGAATGTTATTGTTGATGCCCAGCATAAGGCATGCCTAAAAAGGTGTGTGTAGGGTTTATGACAATGCGCACAAGTGTGACGAGCAGCAGCTCTATAAAACAGCAAATTAGAGATGCACATGTGCCGAGCTCTGCAGAAGGGCCCTTGCATGGACAGATCTGCCCTGCTCGCTCTGTGTTTTGTGGGACCTATTTATGTTTGACTTTTCGAAATCTGGATTTTTGGAAGGTATTATCCAAGCGGTATTATGGTGTAATGGACATTTTTAACCAAATGAACAAATTAAATATTTGGCAACAGGTTTGGCAGCAGTAGGCAGTACTGTCCTGTATAAAAGAAGTATGAGTTCTCAAGATGAAAACATCAATGTGTCTGTTTACAAATCAATAATAAGGTGCCACCTAGGGTATGCAGTGCTGTTTTGGGAAGAATTCAGACACCTTCAGGATAATAAATAAAAAGGAACTGTGTTCTAAAGAAAGGGCAAGAACACTGCAGGTGGAGAAAAATCTAGATGATAAAAAAAAGTGAGAAGATATGATAGAATTATACAAACACACAAAGCTGGTGCAAACAGCTGCCTGATGACCTGTATTTAGTTTTTTTTGTTTTGTTGTTATTTTTTAAACGTTAAATAAGCACATTTCACCTAAAGGAAAAAGCACAATAAAATACTCTACCTGGAAAATGTTGTGTTGCAAAAATCAACAGATGCCTTTAAAAAGAGCTTTGGTTTTGTTTTGTTTTTAGCAATGTGTGTTAAACAATGTAAAAAATAATAAAATACAATATTGATTATTACTAGAAATCAGACTAACATTTCTTCATGGGGGACAAGGTCCTTGAAAGGGATCAAGAATATACATGAAAAGAAGGTTAAGAATGTTTAGTAAGTGCTACTTTTCACTTATTTCTAACCTTTTTGGAGCCTAAAATTTTCTTAATAGGACTTGTCCAGACCTCTTACAACACTTGTGTCTTATATTACATACCCATCTACTTTGGTAAACATTCTATGTTGCTTTAAATAAAACAAATAATTAATTAAGCAATTTGAGTGAACAGGTGCAGTAACTAGGGACATGCTTAGACAAACCTTTTAGTATAGTATATGTTCGGAACAATACAATAAAATAAACACAAGTAATAAAAGTAACATACCTTCTTCAGCAGGTAACTCTGTTGAGCCAACATGAAAAAGAAGAAAGGGCAGGGGTGGAAATACATACATTAGTTAAAGTGTAAAACTATGCAACAAAAACATTACTGAGCACAACGTAGCATGACATTTTTAAGGCAAAATAAGAGTTAATGGGAGAAACTGAGGAGCAATGGATTTTATTTTATTTTTTTTAATTATTATTATTACTCTCACTCTAATAAAAAATTTTTTAAAGGTTTTGTTTTTTTGCTGTGTTGCTTTATCAGTTTACTTCCATGGGCTACTTTGTGTGTGTAAATCATTAAAAATAAATATTCCTTTATTCCAGACAAATAATCACAGATAATCCTTAATTCAAGAGTTTGGATGGATTCTTCACTGAAGACAGATCCTCTTACTGTGTGATCATCAAGATTCATGACCTGTGTTTAATAAAATGCTTCTGGCAATCACCATAATCTGCAAATTCAATGCATCTCTGTGAAATGCATTAAATCCAACTGGGAAACATCAGTTCTCACTTCTGGGAGGGGTGCATCATGTATCCTTTGTGCAGAGTCTCGCACCGATGCAAGCCTCAGCACAGGACCATTGTAACCTGTTAGCATGTCCAAGAAAAGGAATAGAAATATACAGGAGATGTTCCTACACTCCAACATATAAATAATTGTATTTTTTTTTTTATGCTGTAATGTTCCTTTAACAAAAAACAAACAAAAAACAACAACAACAACAACAAAAAAAGTATTTCTCTCTTTCTAGAAAACTATTGAAATATTTAGCCTATGACACGGAGTAATCATAAAGCACTAATGGAGGTAATCACATGTAATCTATATGATTTATGAAACTAGTCTTATAATTATTCATGCCTTTAAACTTCAAATCTCATAATCAGAGTTAAGGAAGGTATGGGAAACACGTCATGCGGTAAATAGGTTTCTGAGCCACGCAATACCGTGTATAAGTGGATGGAGTAGTGATATAGCGGCCTTGTCATCCCATAAATACATCTCCAATATTAAGAAGCATAATAAAACGTAAAAAAAAAAAAAATTATATATATATATATATATATATATATATATATCAAATGTCAAATCGATGTAGTCAAATTCTGGTCCCTAAAAGCCATAATGTCCGGCTTATTCAGTCTGTAGCCCTAGCTTAGACAATATCCCTTTTTAGGTAATCTCCTTACTTGCCTTTGACTGTGAGGGCAGCGATCTTTAGTCCTCTGGGGGTATCTGCTAATATTTTACATAATTTGAATAGCTTGAAATTCCCATATGGCACGTTTGAGATACTAGGCACTTGCTGGCCATTCATTGACTAAGACTGTCAGATGGCCATTCAGCCAATAAATCCAATTCTGTGCATTGGAATATGCACAAAATTGACATTAGTCAGCCTGGAACTCTTGTTTAAAGCTGCTGGCTGATGATACCAGTTATGATGCTGTAAGTGGAGTTGTACCTCTGGCAGCAGTGGGGCTAAACTGCATTTGTGCAGCATCTCATAGCGAAACACTGCACATATAGCCTTGAGGCACCATAACCACTTAAAATCATTGAAGAGGTCATGTTGCTTGAAGTTACTATTTAACTTAAATTTTTAGCATGCTAGGTAGGTTTTTTTTAGATAAACCCTTTATACAAACATGAGAGCAACTCATTCTATAATATGCTTTGGTCAGAAATGAGAGGTTGACTCAGGCAGGCATTCAGTATGTAGGAGGTGAACAAGGCCATGAAACAGCTGCCGCTCATTAGCAGTGTTACTGAGCCTATTAATTGTTAAAGACTCAAAGCAGCAGCAAATTAATAAGCTGCACAAACACCATAGCGGTGTAACACCTTCTGTGTTATCAATACATGTGTATTACTGTTATAAAGAACATGTATATTCATTCCGACTGAACAAACGGAGTAAAAAGCAAGGCTTTTACCCAGAGCCGAATATGTTGAAAATTGGAGTTTGGAAACTATAACCAGCGTCAGCTAACATGCACACACATTCATAAACATACAAATATATACATGCATACACACATATATACATGTATAAAAATATATATATTTACTTCAAGTATCACGAGAGTCGTAACCCAACACGAAGGAAAGAAAACCACAAAAGGTGTATCCGAAAGATATATTACCGAGCCTTAGAATAGTAACTAAACAACAAGAATAAATCAAGGACAGGAATAATAGGAATACTCAGAGTCAAGACAAAGTCAGGGTCAGGATACCAGAAATCACGAGTCAAATACGAAGCCAGGGTCAGGATACCAGAAATCACGAGTCAAATACGAAGCCAGGGTCAGGATACCAGAAATCACGAGTCAAATACGAAGCCGGGGTCAAGCACAGGAAATCACAAGAGAATTACTAGGAGCTCATAATTAACATTCCCAGCATTAGTGTATATAAACTGCTGGATTTAATGGAAATCACAAGCCTCTGATGAAGTAGGGTTCTCCTACGAAACGCGTAAGGCAGCTGAAACTGAGAGGCGGAGTAACAAGTGGATACATTCTTGCGATCATCCCTGCAGACTGAAAGATCTCGGACCCAGCATCTGTACATTTCCGTGAGACTACAGCTCACCCCTGATGTGAGGTCAGAGGCGGAGCATAAAAGAACTCACAAGCCGTCCTCACCGGCTATCTGGATACAGAGACAACAAACTCCAAGCACAATCCACATCCATCCTGGTCTGGACAGCAGGTTTTATTGCTTATTCCACTTGATACTTAACAGACTGTTTACCTACCTCAGATTTTCATCAATATTTTTTTTATTTATTTCATATGTTTATTAATTTTTAAGATTTCAATAAATTCATTGTTTTACTAAGTAACTCTTTCTTCAAGTGACCTATTTTTAAAGGATTGTGATATCATCACTAATCATATATTGAGCAATTAGTTCCTTATACTAGCCTGCTCTGGTTTATTTCTCTGGGCTACTACTCAATCTTTTGTTCACAAAAGTAGATTAAGCCATAAGTACTATTAACCCTATGTTGTCTTTACAAGCAGGGTCTAGACTACTTATGCTATAAGTTCTGTTTCTATGTTTGAGGATTTGAGACTATTCTGATTTAAAGTGGAATTATTGGACTGATTTTCTGGACCTGTCTAATATATGTTGCAGTATCTCCACTATTTTGGATCTATTTATTGGACTTTTTAATATATGTCTGAGCACCTATAACATCAGACAGCATCCATTTGTGTGTATCTATCTATTTTACCATTTATGGTCATATTCATTTCTGCTTTATACTTATCATAGCAGACAGTGCAATTTTATATTCTTAATTTTAATATTATTTAAGGTCATATCCATTTTCAGTTTTATTACTATACCTACTCTCTCTGTTCTAGCTCCTGGAAACTCACACTCTACTAGTGTATGTTTTACTTTATCTGTAGGTTATGATTATATTATATAGACAGGATGTTATTGAACGGAATATATATCCCTCACTTAAGCATAGTTAAGCATAACCATACCAATGTTTTGACACTACAGCGATGATACTCAATATACATATTAACCCTAAGCTACTGTTACCAAACGACCAAGTAACTCATTATGACTAACTAGCATGTACCTAGCCTTTTGTATTAACCTAAAAATGTGTGCGTTTCATCTAAATGCTATATAACAGTAAACAAATCTGTATGTTCAAACTGTCTGAGCATGCCGTTGTGGCATTGCTGACACACGAATGTTATTCATGCACAACAAAAACTAAAGAACTAAAAAAAAAAAAAATAATAATAATACTGGAGAATAAAAACAAGTGTATTTTACCATTATTTTTAACGCGTTTTGCCAATACAGCAGGCTTTTTCAAAACAGTTTTCACCAATCACCAGAAACAAGAAACTCTTTTGTGTGACTTGGAAAGGAAAGTTTGTCATGAATATCTCTATATACATCCAGTTGTTGGAGGAGCAAAATAAAGTATTTTTCCCCCCCGGTATTGTTATTTTTTAACATACAGACAAATAAAGGATAAAAAAAAAATAAAAAATAAAAAAAAATCGGTCCAGCCTGTGACACTAAGAATACCGATAGCGTCCAGGTTGAACCGGTTATTCTTGGCACCTAACAGAGACTCCAGGGGTCTCTCAGGGCTTAACCCAAATATAAACTAAACAGAAAAAACACACACACACACACACACACACACTCACACACACATTATATATATATATATATATATATATATATATATATATACACATACATACATACATATACATATACACACATATATACACACACACAGTTGCAAGAGAAAGTATGTGAACCCTTTGGACTGATATGGATTTCTGCAGAAATTGGTCATAAAATGTGATCTGATCATCATCTAAGTCACAACAATAGACAATCACAGTCTGCTTAAACTAATAACACACAGAATGAAATGTTGCCATGTTTTTATTGAACACACCATGTAAACAGTGCAGAGCTCTCACACTTAGAGTCAGTTTAATAAAGCTACTTTTTATATATTTGAACTCTGTCTGGATACAGTTATCTTGAGCTGCTACATATATGTAGACATAGGAGCATACCTTACTAGGTTGTTATTTGCATTTCCTTTTTGGTGTATACTATTCTATGCCAAGATCTTACTTGGTATTGGACATTTAACTAGCTGCAGTACTCCTGTTATCACATATTATCACTACGACTACTTCTATATCAAGGCGATACAGTGATTTTCATATATATTTTAATTTTTTTTATTTTATTTTTTTTAAAGTATAGTTTAGATCAGACAAAGGCAACCGTAAGCACTCCATATCTTGTGGACTTCATTTCCCCTCATGCTTTGCCACCATTATGTGAGATGTAGTCCACAACACCTGGCATGCTAAATGTTGCCTAATCCTGGTTTAGATGGTAATTTTAATGGAGTTCTCACCATAATGTACACTTTTTTGCCGGTCTCCTAAGTGGCCAGACAAAACCCCCCAAAAATGAACTATGGTTGGCAACCTCTAGATTTCAAAATCTCAGAAAGACCTAAACCCCCTTTATAAATATATTATAATTAATCACATGAACAGCTGTGCTTTCGATGTAATTATAAATACCAAAGCAGAAAATGTTTTAAAGGGCAAATGTCTGTTATACATGCAATAACTCACAAATATTAACTAAGCATACTGAAATATACTATACAAAGACACAGGGTTATAGTGAGCTTTTGAACTTTACAATTCAAGCATACACAAAGTTTTTTCAAAGTTTAATATGGCTTTACAAACTACAGAGCTAGTTTAACAAGGGGCTACTGTTTAATACTACATTGCATCCTGAGCTTTACTAAATCCAGGTTCTGTCAGCCAACTTGCAAAAAGTTGTATTGTTAAAGATAAGAGACACCTGCTGGATAGCAAAGAAGGAAAACATAAGTGTGACATTTTGATTAGAAAAGAATATGAAAAAGAACAGGATGCATCTTTTAAAATAACACAGAATAGTTAATGTAAGGATATGATGCACTGTAAAGCACTTTTGCAACCTGTTAGAATTTAAATAAACCAGTTCCACTTAAAAAGATGCAGTGATAATCATTGCAGAAAGCATTTCTACACTATCCATGTACAATTTTGTGCCTGTAACTTAAATTTGTATCATGTCGCTTCACACAAGACATATTTAACAGATAGAGGTTTTGTGTTTTTTTTTTTTATAATCTCTCTTGTACAGTTCCTCAGCAGGATAGCAAATACAGGAAACTGACATTATGGGTAGTGTTTTATTAGCTAATGTAACCACATTTCAACACTAGTACGTCAGAGAGCCACTAAACTGCTAAATATCACTGGTTTTAGTGTAGTGTGTACTATCTATATTGTATTGTATTTTTTCATTGAGCGATGCGTTATCACTGTAGCTCTAGTTTCAAAATAAATAAAACAAACAAATTATTGAAAAAGCACAAAATAAAACTGTGGCGAAACCGACCTCGCCACTGGGCATTGGAGAAGACTGATTGCCAGCCTCCTGCCATGTGACTATGGCCCCTGGGATGTATTGCCCTTTAAAGACGTGATTTGTGTTGTGCTGCTGCTGGCCCTTTAAATACCATCTGGGGACATACTGTGGAGTTACTGGGTGGCCACCATTTCCTGTATCAGAGGCACATAGTGAGAACAATGGATGGCGGCCATTTTAACTCACAGACACTGTTTTGACTTTTCTACACGGTGCCATCTCGCTGGTATTTGGTGCACAAAGACATCGTTCAATAGTTTTAAACTACTGAACAGGGGACACATTATACAGTAATTATTTTTCATATAGCCTGTATTTGTTCTGCGGAATCTGCATTAAACTGTATCTTCCAAACTCCTGAACAGATCTGGGTGAATTTTGGATATGTGGTATATATTTTTTATGGGGTTATTGCATGTTTTGGGGTCCCTGTGATATGTTTTATAATACTGTATTTCTATGCCTGTGATAATTATATATTAACCATTGTGTTCAGTAATCATATCACAGGCAGAGGGGAGGATTTTGTGTGGGAGTGTCTGTGTGTATTGTACGGATTGATTGGTTGTATTTCAAAACCCTGTGGGCAGTACTATGTTTGTAGAATGTGAATAAAAAGAGGCTGTATGTGCCAGTACAGTCAGTTCTATTTCACCCTCAATTTGGAGTGCCGTCTCTTCTTGGGGGAATCTGCTACAAGGGATTGCTATGCTTGTCATACTCCCTTGCTAAATCACTACTAAGCTCTTGTAAGAGCTTGTTCCTGTTTTGCTCGCTGAAGGAGTCTACGGTGGTTATGGTGTCTGCTGCAGTGCTTGGAGTCCTCAGGAAGCGCTAGGAGCATCCTTCAACGGAGGTACCCAGTCGGGGTGCCAGGTGATCCGTAACAAAAACAATTTGACATGTGAAAGCATGAGAGCGGACGGTACTAACTTTATTAGGTTGAACCGTAATTACATTGCTACATGTTTCCTACACCTTATTAAATTATGTTCTCAAAGTAAGACAAGGATAATCAACCCTCTTGCTCACAAAGGATTAGATGGTTCCATTAGTACTCGGTCATTGCAGGTATAACTGTATGCATTTCATATAAATAGATACACATGTATAAGCAAACATCTAAATAAACTGGGTGCTAAGCTGCACTCCTGATCGGCCTAGGCTAGAAGAAAGGCAATGCTATCTTTGTCAGTCAGAGTGTTTATTCCAACTTCCTGGAATTCACTAGACAGGTATTTTTCTGGGCTACATTCCAAGATATTTGTAAGAGATCTGGTCCTGGAAAAACTCCTCCACTTGGGTGATGTCACAATGGGAGATGAGATGGGGTTGAGTACTTTATATTTAAGTCTCAAGATGTAAACAATGTTTTACAAACATGCATAAGGAAAAAAAGAAGGAAAAAAAACAACAGACTTTCCTGCACAGGAAGCACTTTAAAAGCAAAGGTTTAGTTGCCTCTGTAACCTAGCTTTGGTTTATAAGTTAATTCTGGATAGAAACAAACAAACTATATTCATAACTGACTTAAATGGATACGCCACAACCCAAATACAAAATAAATAAAAATCACTTTGTAGTAAGAACAAAGTATATAAAAAAGTGCATGCATTTAATTATGCATTTTTTTCCATTGGGGATATATGCAGATCTCTTGCCTGCTGCCGTTGCAAGTCCTCTCCTTCTAACCCCACTCAGACTTTCTGTGACTGTTCAATCACAGACTTCCCGACGTAGCTCAATGTCTTTACAAAGCTCAATGTCTTTACAAGGTAAGTGTTCTGGGCAAATCGCTGCCTCTTGAGTTCAGTGCAACTAAGCTACCCAAACCATGAACTAACAGGACCTGTTGTCCGCTTGAAAAGCTGGCGGAGGTGGGGGGTGAGAGGGATGTAACCAGTATAATTTATAAAAGTGCCAATTTCTATTGAAATCTGCACTATTTCCAAAATGAAAAAAAAAAAAAGCTGATATTTAAGCACTAAAATAAGTTTTCAAATAGAAGACATAGTTTGATAAAGAATGCCACAATACAAACAATTCTGCATGTTATAGGGTAGGGTAAGAAGTGCTGCTTGGCATAACCAGCCATGACTTCCCAATGCATGTAGTAAATATATTCAATAGGGAGTCATGGGTGAGCCTTAGCAGCATACTCACCATCAGGCCCTGGGGCCCAGACCTAGAGCTGTGTAAGGGGTCCCAAAACATGGAGCTGCTTCACATTCCCCAGAACACTGAATTTTGTGAACACAGTTACAAACAGCCTCCAGAGATCCTGTTCTACACCAGACCTGTGGAGCCAGATTGCAGCCAGAGCCCATCATCATCATCCTCATCTGGTTGTAAGTATACAATCTAGTATATTATTAGTGACACTAATCTCTAATTTACCTCACATTAAAGGGACACTATAGTCCCCAGAACCACTGCAGCTTAATGAAGTGTTACTGGTGTCTATAGCCTGTCTCTGCAGGCTTTTTTAAGTAAACACATACCGTGTGCAGCACTGGTATTCGTTCATATGGCAGATCATATGGGTGGGGCATTGTGATGTCACATGGGGGGAAAGAGGGGCAGCAAAAACCCTTGCACCAGCCCTGGTTCTGAGGCAAAGCGTCCCTTTAAATCAGGTTGGTGCAGTTAACATAATTGCAATGGGAGCACTGACATCTGAGGGCAGAGGGTATTTTTATTTCCGAAGTATATTTTTGAAAATGCAGACACCAAGATCAGAGAAAAAAAAAGCAAAAAAAAAAAACACACTAACAACTTTAAGGAAGTTCCGATTGTGTGCACCAAACCAATAACTATGCAGATTGAATTTCAATGTGTATAGTGGAAAATGTTGCAAAGCAAGTTTCTTCCCTTTCCTGCAAACTCAATTAATATGTATATTTTGCTGTCTGTGGAAGTGCGGGTTCATCCAATCTTTCTGGGCTGAACTCAACTCATACTTAGAGAAGGGTGGCATGCCCAGTTTGCCACTTTACTGTGAATATTGGGACCCAGGTTTTCTTTTTTTGTGAGGGGCTGATATGGCAGGCTGGGAACTAGTTTACTGTGTTATATGCTCTTTTAAGTTAGTCTCTAACTTCCCCACTTATGTTGGTGGCTTTACCAAGCACGTGCAGTTCAACTACCTTTCAAAGTATTTCTTTTACTTCTGTTAGAATACATTTAAAATGGTGAATGTAAGTGATTGAGTGCCTTTTGCCATTATCGATAATTCATTACTACTTTCTTGCTGTTGACATTATAAATGTCACATCTATTGTCTATTGCAGTCACAATAAAAAGTGGCCTGAAAATATGTATAATTTGATTGAGAGGCATCTTTTGTAGATTTCCAATATCAGTTGGGGCAATTTCTTTGTTTTGATGCAGCTGAAATTAACTAGATTTCTTATCACCCAAATTGACGAGGAAAGGAATTGGATTGTTTAAAATGAATTTTAAATAAACTGAAACCCTCCCAAACTATGCTCAAATTGGGAACAAATACCAGTAGAATGAAATCCAGAAATAACTTAAAACATAAACTGTGTTAAATTATTATTGTCATTATAATTTACTACAGCCTTTTTTTCAAGAGAAGGCTTCTTTTATTCTCAGGAAGGATAAAAGTGGACCATATGGTTAAAAGTGACACCCTGTTTATCTTTTGGCTTTTGTAGTTGGTGAAAGGCATTGCAATCGTGATTTCAAATTAGAGCAATTTAGTTGTACATAGGGTTAAAGAGTCAGTAATAGAAAGAAAACCAAGTTTGCAAAAGAAAAGTTGAAAATGTAACAGAGGTTGTTGAGGTGACATGAGGATGATGAGAAACTATATCTGGCTATGCTACTTTAACTCTCAAAACTTCAATTCAATCTCTCAATGTGTTTGAAATTCCTGAATTTGCTGCTAAATTCACCATGTTTCACAAGTGAAATGCAATTATTTTATATTTCAGCAACTGTGCAAACAGTCATATTGCTTTAACTCTAATGGTATTTCTTTAAATTTCATTTTGTTTTCCCAGGAATCATAATTTGCTCTGAATTTCCTATGGAAATGAATGGACAATAGATCCAAATTCCGTTTAAGTAAAAAAAAAAAAAAAATCCCCCTCTGAAATGTGACGTGTAGCACGTTTAATAACAAAATTGCAAACATGACTGAGCAAATCTGTACATCATACCACCTACTATTCTGCAACCTGACTTACTCCTGCTCTGGTTGCCAGACCTTCAAAATACTGGATAGTTGAGGGCATGGGTTCCCAATTAATTTTTCCCGTGGAACCCCCCAAAAAATTTTGGGTGCCATAGCGCATATAGTAAACAGATCTTAGTACTTAGGAGCAGGTGTGCTTTTGTGTGTGCAGTTGGTGTTTGTATGTAATGTTTGCATTTGAGTGCAGGGGTGTGTTTGTATGTAATTTTTGCATTTGCATGCAGGGATGTGCTTGGATGTAGTGAGCTTTTAAATGTGGATGTACATTTGTGTGTAGTATTAGTGTTTGAGTGAAGGATGTGTGAGTGTTTGTATATAAATTTAAATCCAGGGGTTTTGTATGTAATGTTTGTGCTTGTAGGAGTGTGTTTGCATGCTGTATTGGTGTTTGATTGCTGGGATGTATGCACATATGACTGCTGTACGTATGCCACGTACATACAGACAACAAACAAATTAACACACATATAAAAACATTGACACATGCACACACATTCATGTACACACTGACATATACACACACACACACAGATCCACACTGGCACATACACACATACTGATACACACAATCCTTGGCACACATACAAGCACACTCACACACTCACTGACAAACAAACACACATACAAACTCCTTAACAGACACACACACACAATTTTTTAAAAATTTTTTACTCCGCCCAGCCTCCCTAGTGCTGGCATGGAGTTTATTTCCTTGGGATCATGTTGGGCTGCTAGGCTGAGTGCTCCCTCGCCGCCTGCCTGAATTATCCACGGAACACCAATTGGGCAAGACATTTTATATATATATATTTACAAAAGGAAAACATTCTGTGGTCTTCTGTACAACTTGTATCAGGAAAAAAACAAATGTAAAACTCAGAAGTTGACAAAATAAAAAGTGAAGTTTTTTTATTTACAAAGAGAGAGCGAGCGCGCGAGAATATGAATATTTTTCTCGGCTCTTGATTAACAGGAAGGGACTCAGGATAATTATAGAAAAGCAAATGAAAAGTGTAAGGGAAAAAAATTGAGCCTACCATTTTTGATCAGTTAAAAATATTTAATAAAACTCACAGCAATGTGTGGTATGTTTAAACTGGCGGGTGCAGACCAGAGTAAATGCTATTCCAGTCCAGCACTCATTGGAGGAGTCACAGCTTTGCCATGGTAACCTGGCAAAGATCTCTGACTCATTCACTGAACACTGGCAGCTCGAGGCACAGGCGAATCCCGAGTCCAATCTCAGGGGTGGGGGGGAGGGGACAGAGGTCCATTTTCTATCAAAGAAAAAATTATGTTTATGAATTTGATAAGAATGTTCTCAACTTGCAAACAAACTAATGCACACTTGCTCACTTACACATTAATATAACATCATATGTCCTTTACATATATGTAGTTACATAGTTACATATGTGAAAAGAAACATGCATTCATCACGTTCAGCCTCTCACATTTGTTTTTGCGGTTAATCCAAAAGTAGGTAACAAAACCCCAGTTTGAAAGTCTTCCAATTTTGCCACAAACCTCAGAATGGTAGTCGGGTATCTCTTTGGATAAAGACGTTATTACCTCACTAATTAAAAATGATATCTATGAATATTATGTTTTTGCAAGCGTCTGTACAGCCCCTGATGAAACCACCTCTTCAGGCAGAGAATTCCACATTCTTATTGTTCTTACGGTAACAAACCCTTTCTCCCGGTCTAAATGCTTGACCTTGTGTTCTGTGTATATTCTTGTTAATTAATAGATTTCTAGACAATGGTTTGTATTGGCCTTGAATATATTTGTATAATATGCTATCACACCCCCTCTGAGGCGCTGTTTTTCCATACTAAAGATATTTAAGTTTGTTAACCTTTCTTCACAACTAAAATGCTCCATTCTTTTTATTAATTTTGTAGTCTATCACTGCACTTTTTCTAGAATCATAATATCCTTCTTTAAAGCTGGTGCCCAAAATTGCACAGTATATTCAAGGTATGGTCTTACCCAGGGCCAGATTAAGAGCCCAGTGGGCCTGGTGCTGACAATTATGAGGGGCCTAAGTACAGAATCTTATCAACCAAAAACACTAAAAACAGTCATACCTCTCAAGCGTTATGTATCTGGTGGAGATGTTGCTGGAGGGAAACACATAGGATACAGCTATAAGAAAACTCAAATTCTCTTAAAATATGCTAATCTCTCTCGAATTCATGCTTTTATCTTTCAAGTAAATCCATACCCCCTAACAGCAGTGTCCACTGAAGCAGGAAGTCAATGGGCAGTGTAAAAGGGTGAGCCACTGACGCGGATCGTGTAACCAGAACTCCCGAAAGGGACGAACATGCCTGAAAACAAGGCGTGTCTGCCCAAAGAATTAAGAGGCTATCCTGGTATGAATGCATTTCAGTCAGCCTGCCAATCATGCATGATGGCAAACAGCATCCTGAGTTTGGCAGAAATGCGTCTAATGATGCGCTCACCCCATGCTTTCTAAGGACTGTCCCCTAGTCTCCTTACCTTCTTACTAGCAGACAGAAGCTCCTGGTATATAGTCTGAGAGAGAGAAAAGGTGGATGTAGTGAGTGTAGAAGAAAGGGAACATGCCACAGAGAGACCAAAGTCAGCATTGCTTTAACTAATTTCATTGTCAGCCAGTCCACACAAGTTTTGTTTCCATATATCCCGCTTAGGTTTCCATACTTAAGCAAGAGTATGTGAAGAGTAGTTAGGGTTACCACCTTTCTTGGAATAAAATACAGGCCTTACTAATTTGCATAACTAAATATGTATACTTGACATTACATGATGTAAATCAGAAGGAGTGACAAAAGAGAAAATTCTGTAAAATCACAAAAAAAAAAACTACTTACAGTTTGATTCTGCTGTATAGATGGATTGCTCACGGTGTCTCCCTGTCTCCCAGTGTCCATGTCCCCATGTCGCCCAATGTCCCCATGTTACTAGGGGACACAGAGACATGGGGACACTGGGAGACATGGGGACACAGACACTCGGTACACTGGGAGACATGGGGACACAGACACTAGGAAAACTGGGAGACATGGGGACACAGACACTAGGAAAACTGGGAGACATGGGGACACAGACACTAGGAGACATGGGGACACAGACACAAGTGTCCCAATGTCTCCCAGTGTCCCCAAGTCTCCCAGTATCCCAATGTCTCCCAGTGTCCCCTAGTGTCTGTGTTCCCAGGTCTCAGTTTCTCTAGTGTCTCAGTGTCCCCATGTTTGTCTCTGTCCCAGTGTCTCCAAGTGCCTCAGTGTCCCCATGTTTGTCTCTGTCCCAGTGTCTCCAAGTGCCTCAGCATCTCCAGAGGTCTCCCTGTGTCCCCATGTCTTACAGTGTCCCCTTGTCTTCCTGCAGCCTTTACCCCATCCCTCACTTCCCTGAGCTGTAGGCTGTCTCTGCAGGCTGGGAGCTGCTGTCTGGACTCTCTGTGCTGTGTAGCTGCTCCCCCGCAGATGAGTGAGTAGAGAGATCAGGTATACACTGTAACTTCTTATACCTGTCTCTCTCCACAAACACACAGTGACCCTTACTGGCCAGTGCTGGTACTGCAGAGTAATCTCATTTGTATTGCCGGCATTACTGCAATATCGGCACCGATATTTTTTTAAATTAATGGGCCTATTCCATAGACATAGGCCTGGAGCTGCAGCTCCATCAGTCACTATGTTAATCCGGCCCTAGTTTTACCAGTGATTTATAAAGAGGCAAATTATATTTTCATCCTGAGAATTAATGCCCCTTTTTAAATGACAATCCCTTACTGGCCTTGGCCACTGCCAATTGACAATGCACGTTGTTTCCTAGTTTCCTGCAGGTTCCTAATTTCTTCTCGAGTGTTGTTATCCCTAATTCACTATTGAGGTATAAGCTGCTTGTGCATGCTTTACCGCGAAGTGCATAATTGCCTTTTTCTACATTCAATTTCATCTGCCATTTGAGTGCCCAGTACCCCAATCTATCGAAATCCTTCTGCAACAAATTAATATCCTGCTGTAGAAACACTTTTCCTTAAAAGAAGACACTCCCAACCTTTGAAAACTGTTTTTTATTTGAAATAACCCTTTAAAAGAAAGGTTTCATAACATAGTATTTAATATGCTTTCAGCTCAGATTGTCTGTCCATGTGTCAGTCTCTGAGCAATCTAGGTTTTGTAGATATGCTGTCACAAAACAAACTTACAACAACAAAAAAACATTTCCAACACTGTTGGCAAAATAGACAAGGTGCACCACACAGTCTGCCTCAAACATAAAAGAATGATTTCTAAACCTAGGGTTGTTCTGTGTGCTGCACTAGCAAAAGGAGTCAAGATGCACATACCACAGAGCTACCACCCACTCAAAATTATTGTTTTAACACTAAATTCAAATACCAGTCACATAGCCTCCTGTTGGTCAAATGCTAAAGCCCAGAATGATTTATTTGCACCACACAAATCATGCTAGAATTGTGTAAAAGAAAAGAAAGAAAGAAATAGGGTCAAACCTAGTATTTGTATTTTTGTTAGTGGTGCCACTGTAAAGACCTACATTTATACAAAATACATTACAAGAGTACAGTACACAAAGCATTTACAAGGCTAATTAAAAGTGGAGATTTCAAATAATAATAAACTAATAATTGTTTATATATATATATATATATATACATACATACACACACACACACACACATATATATATATACACATACACACACACACACACACATATATATATATATATATATATATACACACACACCTCAAAACAGAATGCACGTGTCATGGTTGATTAAATATTTCCTATCAGTTCTATGTTAAATTTTGTATATATTGTGTATTAATATTGTTTTTGTATTTTATTGTACCCTAATGTATCAATTCAATGTATTGTGGACCCAGGACATATTTGCAAACAAGAGAAATCTCAATGTATCTTTCCTGGTAAAATATTTTATAAATAAATAATATATATATATATATATATTATATATATATATATATACACACACACACATATCCACACTATGTGTCACTAGATTACAATATTGGTGTGCCATACTCTCAAATCTCTTGCTTTTTCAGAGGGATAGTTCCTATTTCAGGGTCCTGTCCTACTGTACCCTATTTTGTCCCATGATGTCCCACATACATGGATACCTTTCAGTGATATTTGCCAGCGCAACAATGTGGTGGCACAAGAACGGTGGTGGGGTATGTTTGTATGTCAACCTTGAGTTAAAGCCAAATCTTAAGCAAATGGAATGTGATGAGGAAAATGTGGAAGCTTTATGGGTAGATATCTGCTTGGGGGAAAAGAAGGGAAACCAACTATTGGTTGGGATATGTTATAAACCACCTAATGTTAATATTGACAACAGTGGCGTACACATGACCCATGGGGCCCCAGTGCGAAAATTGATCCAGGGGCACCCCCCCACGCTTACTCGGCGCGGGTCGGGGCCGCGACACATGGCGGCGGGCACCTGGTCGCAGGGCTGCGACCCCGCAACCGCGGTATGCACACACACTTAAAGGACCACTACAGACACCCAGATCACATCAGCTCAATGAAGTGGTCTGGGTGCCAGGTCCCTCTAGTTTTAACCCTGCAGCTGAAAACATAGCCGTTTCAGAGAAACGGCTATGTTTCACTGAGGGTTAATCCAACCTCTGGTGGCTGTCTCATTGACAGCTGCTAGAGGAGCTTCCGCGATTCTCACTGTGAAAATCACAGTGAGAAGACACTGAACGTCCATAGGAAAGCATTGAGTAATGCTTTCCTATGGGCGGTTTAAATGCGCGCGCGCCTCTTGCCGCGCATGTGCATTTCGGAGCTAAGTGGCAGACACTGGGGAGTCCGACGCTGGAGAAAGGTAAATGCTGAAGACACACACTCTCACGAACAGACACATACACACTAGCTAACAGACACACATTTACTGACAGAGACACACTCAGCGACAGACATACATACACACTCACTTACAAAACATACACTTTCACTGACAAACACACACTCACTAACAGACCTCAAACACACTCAGTAACACACACAGTAACACACTCACTAGCAGACACACACCCAATAACAGACACACTCACTGACACACACAGACACATTCACTAACACACACACATACACACTAACACACATACACTAACATACACAAACACACTAACACACATACACTAACACACACACATATACACTAACACACACACTAACACACACACACATACACTAACATACACATACACTCACACAGTAACACACACACACACTAACACATACACTCACACATACACTAACACACTAACACACAAACACACACTTTTTTTTAAAATTTAATCCCCCCAGCCTCCTTACCTTTTGGAGTGCTGGGGGGATTCCTTGGGGTCCAGTGGTGCTGCTGGGCTCCTGGTCACTGGGTGGGCGGCCGGCGCGCGAGGGAGCACTTTACACTGTGTGCTTCCTCTTCAGCTCCCTCGCGCGCCGCGTCATCTTCCGACTCCGGCATCAGTGCGGTGCGCGAGGGAGCTGAAGAGGAAGCACACAGTGTAAAGTGCTCCCTCGCGCGCCGGCCGCCCAGACAGCCCGCCCGCCGGGGCCAGCCTCGGGGGGCCTCGGGGGGCCTGGGGTGGCCGCCTCCTGGGCCCCCCAGGAGAAGAGGCTGGCCCTGTGGCTACATACCGGGTCGCAGAGCCGGCCGGGCCCCCTGGTGGGCCGGGCCCGGTCGCAGCCGCGACCCCTGCGACCCTGGTATGTACGCCACTGATTGACAAGGAACAACAGCTGTTTAAGCAAATTGAGAAAGCTGCAAATCTGGGTAACACTTTAATTATTGGAGATTTTAAATTACCCGGACATAAATTGGGACAGAGGGACTAGTAGCTCAGCAAAGGGAATTAGGTTTTTAAACTTGTTAAATGACACCTTCATGTCACAACTTGTACAAGCACCAACTAGAATGGACGCTTGTCTGGACCTGGTTTTAACAAACACCGTTGATCTTTTGACCAACATTCAAGTAGGTGAGCACTTGGGAAATAGTGATCACAATATAGTGTCCTTTGAAATAAACTCAAAAAAACAAAAGCACATGGGGTATACTAAAACATATAATTTAAAAAGGCCAATTACAATAAGTTAAGGAAAGCTTTACAATATATTGACTAGCATAAACTCTTTAGTGAAAAGAATGATAAATGGATCATCTTCCAACAAATATTAGAAAGGTACATTTCTCAGTATGTACCATTGGGAAATAAATATAAAAGAAACAAATTAAAACCAATGTGGCTTAGTAGAGAAGTAAAACAAGAGATTAAAAATAAGAAAAGGGCATTAAAGCATTTAAATCGGACAAATCAGATACATCTTATAAAAGATATAAGGATGCAAATAATGCGTGCAAAAAGGCAGTGGAGCTTGCTAAACTTCAAAAATAGAAATAATGATAGCTGAAAGAGCAAAACAACCCCCAAAAGCATTTTAGAGTACAAATTCTAAAAAAACAAAAATGAAAGTGTAGAGGTACACACTACTAAAAGCAAGCAGGGTGTTGTATTGAGTAATGAAGACCAGGAAAAGGCAGGAATTTTAAATAACTTTTTCTCCTCAGTATAACATATTAGGAAGAACCCATGTAATAGATGTACAAAATGAATTTGCTACTAAAAAACTTTAAAATAGTACTTAATTGGTTGTAACTCCAAGACAAGACAGCAACTAAAGAAAGTTAATATAAACAAAGCTCCAGGGCCTGACGGTATCCATCCACGTGTACTTAAAGAACTAAGTGTAGAAATAAGTGAACCTCTGTTTTTAATCTTTCAAGATTCTTTTCTTTCAGGAAGTGTTCTGGAGGATTGGAGGAAGGCAGATGTGGTTCCTTTATTCAAAAAGAGTTTAAAATCCTTGCCTGGAAATTATAGACCTGTGAGCTTAACTTCTGTGGCTGGTAAAATATTTAAAAAAGGTTATTAAGGGATAATATTCAAGAATTCCTTGAGAAGAACATGGTTATCAGCACAAATCAGCACGGTTTTATGAAGCGTTCTACGAAGAAGTAAGTAGAAGTATAGATGTGGATGTGATCTATTTGGATTTTGCCAAGGCATTTGATACAGTTCCACACAATAGATTAGTGTTTAAACTCAAGGAAATCGGTCTAGATGAAAATGCTTGTTCTTGGGTGTCTTAAAAACAGAGTACAAAGAGTTGATGAAAATGCTTGTTCTTGGGTAGAACATTGGCTTAAAAACAGAGTACAAAGAGTTGTCATTAATGGTAAATTTTCAAGCTGGGCAGAGGTGGTAAGTGGTGTCCCTCAGGGGTCTGTTCTGTGACCCCTTCTATTTAACATGTTTATAAATGATCTTGAAGACAGCATTGAAAGTCATGTTTCAGTGTTTGCAGATGCACACAAAACTCTGTAAAATAATACAATGTGAGCAAGATATTACTTTGCTGCAGAGGGATTTAGATAGACTGGGGGACTGGGCACTCAAATAGCAGATGAAATTTAATGTTGAAAAATGCAAAGTTATGCACTTCGGCGTAAAGAATACACAAGCAACGTATACCCTTAATGGAATCGAATTAGGGATAACAACACACGAAAAGGACTTGGGAATTGTTATAGACAACAAACTATGCAACAATGTGTAATGTCAATCAGCAGTGGCCAAGGCCAGTAAGGTATTGTCATGCATGAAAAAGGGCATTCATTCTCGGGACGAGAATATCATTTTGCCTCTTTATAAATCACTGGTAAGACCACATATTGAATATAGTTACATAGTTACATAGCTGAAAAGAGACTTCCATCAAGTTCAGCCTTCCTCACATTTGTTTTTTGCTGTTGATCCAAAAGAAGGCAAAAAAAACCAGTTTGAAGCACAATTTTGCAACAAGCTAGGAAAAAAATTCCTTCTTGACCCCAGAATGGCAGTCAGATTTATCCTTTGATCAAGCAGTTATTACCCTACATTGAAAGATTATATCCTTGAATATTCTGTTTTTGCAAGTATGCATCTAGTAGCTGTTTGAACATCTGTATGGACTCTGATAAAACCACTTCTTCAGGCAGAGAATTCCACATCCTGATTGTTCTTACGGTAAAAAAACCTTTCCTTTGCCTTAGATGAAATCTTCTTTCTTGCAGTCTAAACGCATGGCCTCGTGTCCTATGTAAAGTCCGGTTTGTGAATAGATTTCCACACAATGGTTTGTATTGGCCCCGAATATATTTGTATAATGTTATCATATCCCCTCTCAGGCGACGTTTTTCTAAGCTAAATAGGTTTAAATTTGTTAACCTTTCTTCATAGCCGATATGTTCCATTCCTTTTATTAATTTTGTAGCCGCCTCTGCACTTTTTCTAGTGCCATAATATCCTTCTTTAGAACAGGTGCCCAAAATTGCACAGCATATTCAATATGGGGTCTTACCAGTGATTTATAAAGAGGCAAAATGATATTCTCATCCTGAGAATGAATGCCTTTTTTCATGCATGACAATACCTTACTGGCCTTAGCCACTGCTGATTGACATTGCACATTGTTGCATGGTTTGTTGTCTATAACAATTCCCAAGTCCTTTTCATGTGTTGTTATCCCTAATTTGCTTCCATTAAGGGTATACGTTGTTGTGCCTTACCAAGTGTACAACTTTGCATTTTTCAATATTAAATTTCATCTGCCATTTGAGTGCCCAGTCTATATATCTAAATCCCTCTGCAGCAAAGTAATATCTTGCTCCCATTGTATTGTTTTACAAAGTTTGGTGTCATCTGCAAACACTGAAACATGACTTTCAATGCGGTCTTCAAGATCATTTATAAACATGTTAAATAGAAGAGGTCCCAGAACAGACCCCTGAGGGACACCACTTGCCACCTCTGTCCAGCTTGAAAATTTACCATTAATGACAACTCTTTGTACTCTGTTTTTAAGCCAATGTTCTACCCAAGAACAAGCATTTTCATCTAGACCCATTTCCTTGAGTTTGAACACTAATCTATTGTGTGGAACTGTATCAAATGCCTTGGCAAAATCCAAAAAGATCACATCCACGGCAACACACTGATCTATACTTCTACTTACTTCTTCGTAGAACGCAATCAAGTTAGTTTGACATGACCTGTGCTTCATAAAACCATGCTGATTTTTGTTGATAACCATGTTCTTCTCAAGGAATTCTTGAATATTATCCCTTAATAACCTTTCAAATATTTTCCCAGCCACAGAAATTAAGCTCACAGGTCTATAATTTCCAGGCAAGGATTTTGAACCCTTTTTGAATATAGGAACCACATCTGCCTTCCTCCAATCCTCCTGAACACTTCCTGAAAGAAAAGAATCTTGAAAGATTAAAAACAGAGGTTCACTTATTTCTGCACTTAGTTCCTTAAGTACACGTGGATGGATACCATCAGGCCCTGGAGCTTTGTTTATATTAACTTTCTTTAGTTGCTGCAGCACCTTGTCTTGAGTTAACCAATTACAATTATTCTGCAAGTCTTTAGTAGCAATCATTTGAACATCTATTGCCATGGGTTCTTCCTTAATATATACGGAGGAGAAAAAGTTATTTAAAATTCCTGCCTTTTCCTGGTCTTCATTAACTAACACCCCCGTTTCAGTTTTTAGTGTACTTACACTTTCATTTTGTTTTTTAGAATTTATGTAATTAAAAAATGCTTTGGGGTTGGTTTTGCTCTCTTCAGCTATCATTATTTCATTTTGAAGTTTAGTAAGTCTAATTGCCTTTTTGCACGCGTTATTTTCATCCTTATATCTTTTATAAGATGAATCTGATTTGTCCGATTTTTAAATGCCCTTTTCTTAGTTGAAATCTCTTGTTTTACTTCTCTACTAAGCCACATTGGTTTTAATTTGTTTCTTTTATATTTATTTCCCAGTGGTACATACTGAGAAATGTACCTTTTTAATATTTGTTGGAAGATGATCCATTTATCCTCAGTGTTCTTTTCACTAAAGAGTTTATGCCAGTCAATATATTGTAAAGCTTCCCTTAACTTATTGAAATTGGCCTTTTTAAAATTATATGTTTTAGTATACCCCATGTGCTTTTGTTTTTTTTGAGTTTATTTCAAAGGACACCATATTGTGATCACTATTTCCCAAGTGCTCACCTACTTGAATATTGGTCAAAAGATCAACGTTGTTTGTTAAAACCAGGTCCAGACAAGCGTCCATTCTAGTTGGTGCTTGTACAAGTTGTGACATGAAGGTGTCATTTAACAAGTTTAAAAACCTAATTCCTTTTGCTGAGGCACTAGTCCCTCTGTCCCAATTTATATCCGGGTAATTAAAATCTCCAATAATTAAAGTGTTACCCAGATTTGCAGCTTTCTCAATTTGCTCAAACAGCTGTTGTTCCTCATCAATATTAACATTAGGTGGTTTATAACATATCCCAACCAATAGTTGGTTTCCCTTTTTTTTCCCCAAGCAGATATTTACCCATAAAGCTTCCACATTATCCTCCTCACATTCCATTTGCTTAACATTTGGCTTTAAATCATGTTTGACATACAAACATACCCCACCACCCTTCTTGTTTTTCCTATCCTTCCTAAATAACATGTACCCATTTAAGTTAGCTGCCCAGTCATGTGTCTCATCCTACCATGTTTCAGTTATGCCTATTATATCATATTGTTTAGT
>OW240912.1:236188903-236253903 GCA_933207985.1 Pelobates cultripes | reverse complement strand
CTTTACAATTCAAGCATACACAAAGTTTTTTCAAAGTTTAATATGGCTTTACAAACTACAGAGCTAGTTTAACAAGGGGCTACTGTTTAATACTACATTGCATCCTGAGCTTTACTAAATCCAGGTTCTGTCAGCCAACTTGCAAAAAGTTGTATTGTTAAAGATAAGAGACACCTGCTGGATAGCAAAGAAGGAAAACATAAGTGTGACATTTTGATTAGAAAAGAATATGAAAAAGAACAGGATGCATCTTTTAAAATAACACAGAATAGTTAATGTAAGGATATGATGCACTGTAAAGCACTTTTGCAACCTGTTAGAATTTAAATAAACCAGTTCCACTTAAAAAGATGCAGTGATAATCATTGCAGAAAGCATTTCTACACTATCCATGTACAATTTTGTGCCTGTAACTTAAATTTGTATCATGTCGCTTCACACAAGACATATTTAACAGATAGAGGTTTTGTGTTTTTTTTTTTTATAATCTCTCTTGTACAGTTCCTCAGCAGGATAGCAAATACAGGAAACTGACATTATGGGTAGTGTTTTATTAGCTAATGTAACCACATTTCAACACTAGTACGTTAGAGAGCCACTAAACTGCTAAATATCACTGGTTTTGGTGTAGTGTGTACTATCTATATTGTATTGTATTTTTTCATTGAGCGATGCGTTATCACTGTAGCTCTAGTTTCAAAATAAATAAAACAAACAAATTATTGAAAAAGCACAAAATAAAACTGTGGCGAAACCGACCTCGCCACTGGGCATTGGAGAAGACTGATTGCCAGCCTCCTGCCATGTGACTATGGCCCCTGGGATGTATTGCCCTTTAAAGACGTGATTTGTGTTGTGCTGCTGCTGGCCCTTTAAATACCATCTGGGGACATACTGTGGAGTTACTGGGTGGCCACCATTTCCTGTATCAGAGGCACATAGTGAGAACAATGGATGGCGGCCATTTTAACTCACAGACACTGTTTTGACTTTTCTACACGGTGCCATCTCGCTGGTATTTGGTGCACAAAGACATCGTTCAATAGTTTTAAACTACTGAACAGGGGACACATTATACAGTAATTATTTTTCATATAGCCTGTATATGTTCTGCAGAATCTGCATTAAACTGTATCTTCCAAACTCCTGAACGGATCTGGGTGAATTTTGGATATGTGGTATATATTTTTTATGGGGTTATTGCATGTTTTGGGGTCCCTGTGATATGTTTTATAATACTGTATTTCTATGCCTGTGATAATTATATATTAACCATTGTGTTCAGTAATCATATCACAGGCAGAGGGGAGGATTTTGTGTGGGAGTGTCTGTGTGTATTGTACGGATTGATTGGTTGTATTTCAAAACCCTGTGGGCAGTACTATGTTTGTAGAATGTGAATAAAAAGAGGCTGTATGTGCCAGTACAGTCAGTTCTATTTCACCCTCAATTTGGAGTGCCGTCTCTTCTTGGGGGAATCTGCTACAAGGGATTGCTATGCTTGTCATACTCCCTTGCTAAATCACTACTAAGCTCTTGTAAGAGCTTGTTCCTGTTTTGCTCGCTGAAGGAGTCTACGGTGGTTATGGTGTCTGCTGCAGTGCTTGGAGTCCTCAGGAAGCGCTAGGAGCATCCTTCAACGGAGGTACCCAGTCGGGGTGCCAGGTGATCCGTAACAAAAACAATTTGACATGTGAAAGCATGAGAGCGGACGGTACTAACTTTATTAGGTTGAACCGTAATTACATTGCTACATGTTTCCTACACCTTATTAAATTATGTTCTCAAAGTAAGACAAGGATAATCAACCCTCTTTCTCACAAAGGATTAGATGGTTCCATTAGTACTCGGTCATTGCAGGTATAACTGTATGCATTTCATATAAATAGATACACATGTATAAGCAAACATCTAAATAAACTGGGTGCTAAGCTGCACTCCTGATCGGCCTAGGCTAGAAGAAAGGCAATGCTATCTTTGTCAGTCAGAGTGTTGATTCCAACTTCCTGGAATTCACTAGACAGGTATTTTTCTGGGCTACATTCCAAGATATTTGTAAGAGATCTGGTCCTGGAAAAACTCCTCCACTTGGGTGATGTCACAATGGGAGATGAGATGGGGTTGAGTACTTTATATTTAAGTCTCAAGATGTAAACAATGTTTTACAAACATGCATAAGGAAAAAAAGAAGGAAAAAAAACAACTTAGACTTTCCTGCACAGGAAGCACTTTAAAAGCAAAGGTTTAGTTGCCTCTGTAACCTAGCTTTGGTTTATAAGTTAATTCTGGATAGAAACAAACAAACTATATTCATAACTGACTTAAATGGATACGCCACAACCCAAATACAAAATAAATAAAAATCACTTTGTAGTAAGAACAAAGTATATAAAAAAGTGCATGCATTTAATTATGCATTTTTTTCCATTGGGGATATATGCAGATCTCTTGCCTGCTGCCGTTGCAAGTCCTCTCCTTCTAACCCCACTCAGACTTTCTGTGACTGTTCAATCACAGACTTCCCGACGTAGCTCAATGTCTTTACAAAGCTCAATGTCTTTACAAGGTAAGTGTTCTGGGCAAATCGCTGCCTCTTGAGTTCAGTGCAACTAAGCTACCCAAACCATGAACTAACAGGACCTGTTGTCCGCTTGAAAAGCTGGCGGAGGTGAGGGGAGAGGTGTAACCAGTATAATTTATAAAAGTGCCAATTTCTATTGAAATCTGCACTATTTCCAAAATGAAAAAAAAAAAAAAGCTGATATTTAAGCACTAAAATAAGTTTTCAAATAGAAGACATAGTTTGATAAAGAATGCCACAATACAAACAATTCTGCATGTTATAGGGTAGGGTAAGAAGTGCTGCTTGGCATAACCAGCCATGACTTCCCAATGCATGTAGTAAATATATTCAATAGGGAGTCATGGGTGAGCCTTAGCAGCATACTCACCATCAGGCCCTGGGGCCCAGACCTAGAGCTGTGTAAGGGGTCCCAAAACATGGAGCTGCTTCACATTCCCCAGAACACTGAATTTTGTGAACACAGTTACAAACAGCCTCCAGAGATCCTGTTCTACACCAGACCTGTGGAGCCAGATTGCAGCCAGAGCCCATCATCATCATCCTCATCTGGTTGTAAGTATACAATCTAGTATATTATTAGTGACACTAATCTCTAATTTACCTCACATTAAAGGGACACTATAGTCCCCAGAACCACTGCAGCTTAATGAAGTGTTACTGGTGTCTATAGCCTGTCTCTGCAGGCTTTTTTAAGTAAACACATACCGTGTGCAGCACTGGTATTCGTTCATATGGCAGATCATATGGGTGGGGCATTGTGATGTCACATGGGGGGAAAGAGGGGCAGCAAAAACCCTTGCACCAGCCCTGGTTCTGAGGCAAAGCGTCCCTTTAAATCAGGTTGGTGCAGTTAACATAATTGCAATGGGAGCACTGACATCTGAGGGCAGAGGGTATTTTTATTTCCGAAGTATATTTTTGAAAATGCAGACACCAAGATCAGAGAAAAAAAAAGCAAAAAAAAAAAACACACTAACAACTTTAAGGAAGTTCCGATTGTGTGCACCAAACCAATAACTATGCAGATTGAATTTCAATGTGTATAGTGGAAAATGTTGCAAAGCAAGTTTCTTCCCTTTCCTGCAAACTCAATTAATATGTATATTTTGCTGTCTGTGGAAGTGCGGGTTCATCCAATCTTTCTGGGCTGAACTCAACTCATACTTAGAGAAGGGTGGCATGCCCAGTTTGCCACTTTACTGTGAATATTGGGACCCAGGTTTTCTTTTTTTGTGAGGGGCTGATATGGCAGGCTGGGAACTAGTTTACTGTGTTATATGCTCTTTTAAGTTAGTCTCTAACTTCCCCACTTATGTTGGTGGCTTTACCAAGCACGTGCAGTTCAACTACCTTTCAAAGTATTTCTTTTACTTCTGTTAGAATACATTTAAAATGGTGAATGTAAGTGATTGAGTGCCTTTTGCCATTATCGATAATTCATTACTACTTTCTTGCTGTTGACATTATAAATGTCACATCTATTGTCTATTGCAGTCACAATAAAAAGTGGCCTGAAAATATGTATAATTTGATTGAGAGGCATCTTTTGTAGATTTCCAATATCAGTTGGGGCAATTTCTTTGTTTTGATGCAGCTGAAATTAACTAGATTTCTTATCACCCAAATTGACGAGGAAAGGAATTGGATTGTTTAAAATGAATTTTAAATAAACTGAAACCCTCCCAAACTATGCTCAAATTGGGAACAAATACCAGTAGAATGAAATCCAGAAATAACTTAAAACATAAACTGTGTTAAATTATTATTGTCATTATAATTTACTACAGCCTTTTTTTCAAGAGAAGGCTTCTTTTATTCTCAGGAAGGATAAAAGTGGACCATATGGTTAAAAGTGACACCCTGTTTATCTTTTGGCTTTTGTAGTTGGTGAAAGGCATTGCAATCGTGATTTCAAATTAGAGCAATTTAGTTGTACATAGGGTTAAAGAGTCAGTAATAGAAAGAAAACCAAGTTTGCAAAAGAAAAGTTGAAAATGTAACAGAGGTTGTTGAGGTGACATGAGGATGATGAGAAACTATATCTGGCTATGCTACTTTAACTCTCAAAACTTCAATTCAATCTCTCAATGTGTTTGAAATTCCTGAATTTGCTGCTAAATTCACCATGTTTCACAAGTGAAATGCAATTATTTTATATTTCAGCAACTGTGCAAACAGTCATATTGCTTTAACTCTAATGGTATTTCTTTAAATTTCATTTTGTTTTCCCAGGAATCATAATTTGCTCTGAATTTCCTATGGAAATGAATGGACAATAGATCCAAATTCCGTTTAAGTAAAAAAAAAAAAAAAATCCCCCTCTGAAATGTGACGTGTAGCACGTTTAATAACAAAATTGCAAACATGACTGAGCAAATCTGTACATCATACCACCTACTATTCTGCAACCTGACTTACTCCTGCTCTGGTTGCCAGACCTTCAAAATACTGGATAGTTGAGGGCATGGGTTCCCAATTAATTTTTCCCGTGGAACCCCCCAAAAATTTTTGGGTGCCATAGCGCATATAGTAAACAGATCTTAGTACTTAGGAGCAGGTGTGCTTTTGTGTGTGCAGTTGGTGTTTGTATGTAATGTTTGCATTTGAGTGCAGGGGTGTGTTTGTATGTAATTTTTGCATTTGCATGCAGGGATGTGCTTGGATGTAGTGAGCTTTTAAATGTGGATGTACATTTGTGTGTAGTATTAGTGTTTGAGTGAAGGATGTGTGAGTGTTTGTATATAAATTTAAATCCAGGGGTTTTGTATGTAATGTTTGTGCTTGTAGGAGTGTGTTTGCATGCTGTATTGGTGTTTGATTGCTGGGATGTATGCACATATGACTGCTGTACGTATGCCACGTACATACAGACAACAAACAAATTAACACACATATAAAAACATTGACACATGCACACACATTCATGTACACACTGACATATACACACACACACACAGATCCACACTGGCACATACACACATACTGATACACACAATCCTTGGCACACATACAAGCACACTCACACACTCACTGACAAACAAACACACATACAAACTCCTTAACAGACACACACACACAATTTTTTAAAAATTTTTTACTCCGCCCAGCCTCCCTAGTGCTGGCATGGAGTTTATTTCCTTGGGATCATGTTGGGCTGCTAGGCTGAGTGCTCCCTCGCCGCCTGCCTGAATTATCCACGGAACACCAATTGGGCAAGACATTTTATATATATATATTTACAAAAGGAAAACATTCTGTGGTCTTCTGTACAACTTGTATCAGGAAAAAAACAAATGTAAAACTCAGAAGTTGACAAAATAAAAAGTGAAGTTTTTTTATTTACAAAGAGAGAGCGAGCGCGCGAGAATATGAATATTTTTCTCGGCTCTTGATTAACAGGAAGGGACTCAGGATAATTATAGAAAAGCAAATGAAAAGTGTAAGGGAAAAAAATTGAGCCTACCATTTTTGATCAGTTAAAAATATTTAATAAAACTCACAGCAATGTGTGGTATGTTTAAACTGGCGGGTGCAGACCAGAGTAAATGCTATTCCAGTCCAGCACTCATTGGAGGAGTCACAGCTTTGCCATGGTAACCTGGCAAAGATCTCTGACTCATTCACTGAACACTGGCAGCTCGAGGCACAGGCGAATCCCGAGTCCAATCTCAGGGGTGGGGGGGAGGGGACAGAGGTCCATTTTCTATCAAAGAAAAAATTATGTTTATGAATTTGATAAGAATGTTCTCAACTTGCAAACAAACTAATGCACACTTGCTCACTTACACATTAATATAACATCATATGTCCTTTACATATATGTAGTTACATAGTTACATATGTGAAAAGAAACATGCATTCATCACGTTCAGCCTCTCACATTTGTTTTTGCGGTTAATCCAAAAGTAGGTAACAAAACCCCAGTTTGAAAGTCTTCCAATTTTGCCACAAACCTCAGAATGGTAGTCGGGTATCTCTTTGGATAAAGACGTTATTACCTCACTAATTAAAAATGATATCTATGAATATTATGTTTTTGCAAGCGTCTGTACAGCCCCTGATGAAACCACCTCTTCAGGCAGAGAATTCCACATTCTTATTGTTCTTACGGTAACAAACCCTTTCTCCCGGTCTAAATGCTTGACCTTGTGTTCTGTGTATATTCTTGTTAATTAATAGATTTCTAGACAATGGTTTGTATTGGCCTTGAATATATTTGTATAATATGCTATCACACCCCCTCTGAGGCGCTGTTTTTCCATACTAAAGATATTTAAGTTTGTTAACCTTTCTTCACAACTAAAATGCTCCATTCTTTTTATTAATTTTGTAGTCTATCACTGCACTTTTTCTAGAATCATAATATCCTTCTTTAAAGCTGGTGCCCAAAATTGCACAGTATATTCAAGGTATGGTCTTACCCAGGGCCAGATTAAGAGCCCAGTGGGCCTGGTGCTGACAATTATGAGGGGCCTAAGTACAGAATCTTATCAACCAAAAACACTAAAAACAGTCATACCTCTCAAGCGTTATGTATCTGGTGGAGATGTTGCTGGAGGGAAACACATAGGATACAGCTATAAGAAAACTCAAATTCTCTTAAAATATGCTAATCTCTCTCGAATTCATGCTTTTATCTTTCAAGTAAATCCATACCCCCTAACAGCAGTGTCCACTGAAGCAGGAAGTCAATGGGCAGTGTAAAAGGGTGAGCCACTGACGCGGATCGTGTAACCAGAACTCCCGAAAGGGACGAACATGCCTGAAAACAAGGCGTGTCTGCCCAAAGAATTAAGAGGCTATCCTGGTATGAATGCATTTCAGTCAGCCTGCCAATCATGCATGATGGCAAACAGCATCCTGAGTTTGGCAGAAATGCGTCTAATGATGCGCTCACCCCATGCTTTCTAAGGACTGTCCCCTAGTCTCCTTACCTTCTTACTAGCAGACAGAAGCTCCTGGTATATAGTCTGAGAGAGAGAAAAGGTGGATGTAGTGAGTGTAGAAGAAAGGGAACATGCCACAGAGAGACCAAAGTCAGCATTGCTTTAACTAATTTCATTGTCAGCCAGTCCACACAAGTTTTGTTTCCATATATCCCGCTTAGGTTTCCATACTTAAGCAAGAGTATGTGAAGAGTAGTTAGGGTTACCACCTTTCTTGGAATAAAATACAGGCCTTACTAATTTGCATAACTAAATATGTATACTTGACATTACATGATGTAAATCAGAAGGAGTGACAAAAGAGAAAATTCTGTAAAATCACAAAAAAAAAAACTACTTACAGTTTGATTCTGCTGTATAGATGGATTGCTCACGGTGTCTCCCTGTCTCCCAGTGTCCATGTCCCCATGTCGCCCAATGTCCCCATGTTACTAGGGGACACAGAGACATGGGGACACTGGGAGACATGGGGACACAGACACTCGGTACACTGGGAGACATGGGGACACAGACACTAGGAAAACTGGGAGACATGGGGACACAGACACTAGGAAAACTGGGAGACATGGGGACACAGACACTAGGAGACATGGGGACACAGACACAAGTGTCCCAATGTCTCCCAGTGTCCCCAAGTCTCCCAGTATCCCAATGTCTCCCAGTGTCCCCTAGTGTCTGTGTTCCCAGGTCTCAGTTTCTCTAGTGTCTCAGTGTCCCCATGTTTGTCTCTGTCCCAGTGTCTCCAAGTGCCTCAGCATCTCCAGAGGTCTCCCTGTGTCCCCATGTCTTACAGTGTCCCCTTGTCTTCCTGCAGCCTTTACCCCATCCCTCACTTCCCTGAGCTGTACGCTGTCTCTGCAGGCTGGGAGCTGCTGTCTGGACTCTCTGTGCTGTGTAGCTGCTCCCCCGCAGATGAGTGAGTAGAGAGATCAGGTATACACTGTAACTTCTTATACCTGTCTCTCTCCACAAACACACAGTGACCCTTACTGGCCAGTGCTGGTACTGCAGAGTAATCTCATTTGTATTGCCGGCATTACTGCAATATCGGCACCGATATTTATTTTTTTAAATTAATGGGCCTATTCCATAGACATAGGCCTGGAGCTGCAGCTCCATCAGTCACTATGTTAATCCGGCCCTAGTTTTACCAGTGATTTATAAAGAGGCAAATTATATTTTCATCCTGAGAATTAATGCCCCTTTTTAAATGACAATCCCTTACTGGCCTTGGCCACTGCCAATTGACAATGCACGTTGTTTCCTAGTTTCCTGCAGGTTCCTAATTTCTTCTCGAGTGTTGTTATCCCTAATTCACTATTGAGGTATAAGCTGCTTGTGCATGCTTTACCGCGAAGTGCATAATTGCCTTTTACTACATTCAATTTCATCTGCCATTTGAGTGCCCAGTACCCCAATCTATCGAAATCCTTCTGCAACAAATTAATATCCTGCTGTAGAAACACTTTTCCTTAAAAGAAGACACTCCCAACCTTTGCATACACACATAGAACCCCTAAAACCAATGTCTTATGAAAACTGTTTTTTATTTGAAATAACCCTTTAAAAGAAAGGTTTCATAACATAGTATTTAATATGCTTTCAGCTCAGATTGTCTGTCCATGTGTCAGTCTCTGAGCAATCTAGGTTTTGTAGATATGCTGTCACAAAACAAACTTACAACAACAAAAAAACATTTCCAACACTGTTGGCAAAATAGACAAGGTGCACCACACAGTCTGCCTCAAACATAAAAGAATGATTTCTAAACCTAGGGTTGTTCTGTGTGCTGCACTAGCAAAAGGAGTCAAGATGTACATACCACAGAGCTACCACCCACTCAAAATTATTGTTTTAACACTAAATTCAAATACCAGTCACATAGCCTCCTGTTGGTCAAATGCTAAAGCCCAGAATGATTTATTTGCACCACACAAATCATGCTAGAATTGTGTAAAAGAAAAGAAAGAAAGAAAGAAATAGGGTCAAACCTAGTATTTGTATTTTTGTTAGTGGTGCCACTGTAAAGACCTACATTTATACAAAATACATTACAAGAGTACAGTACACAAAGCATTTACAAGGCTAATTAAAAGTGGAGATTTCAAATAATAATAAACTAATAATTGTTTATATATATATATATATATATACATACATACACACACACACACACACATATATATATATACACATACACACACACACACACACATATATATATATATATATATATATACACACACACCTCAAAACAGAATGCACGTGTCATGGTTGATTAAATATTTCCTATCAGTTCTATGTTAAATTTTGTATATATTGTGTATTAATATTGTTTTTGTATTTTATTGTACCCTAATGTATCAATTCAATGTATTGTGGACCCAGGACATATTTGCAAACAAGAGAAATCTCAATGTATCTTTCCTGGTAAAATATTTTATAAATAAATAATATATATATATATATATATTATATATATATATATATACACACACACACATATCCACACTATGTGTCACTAGATTACAATATTGGTGTGCCATACTCTCAAATCTCTTGCTTTTTCAGAGGGATAGTTCCTATTTCAGGGTCCTGTCCTACTGTACCCTATTTTGTCCCATGATGTCCCACATACATGGATACCTTTCAGTGATATTTGCCAGCGCAACAATGTGGTGGCACAAGAACGGTGGTGGGGTATGTTTGTATGTCAACCTTGAGTTAAAGCCAAATCTTAAGCAAATGGAATGTGATGAGGAAAATGTGGAAGCTTTATGGGTAGATATCTGCTTGGGGGAAAAGAAGGGAAACCAACTATTGGTTGGGATATGTTATAAACCACCTAATGTTAATATTGACAACAGTGGCGTACACATGACCCATGGGGCCCCAGTGCGAAAATTGATCCAGGGGCACCCCCCCACGCTTACTCGGCGCGGGTCGGGGCCGCGACACATGGCGGCGGGCACCTGGTCGCAGGGCTGCGACCCCGCAACCGCGGTATGCACACACACTTAAAGGACCACTACAGACACCCAGATCACATCAGCTCAATGAAGTGGTCTGGGTGCCAGGTCCCTCTAGTTTTAACCCTGCAGCTGAAAACATAGCCGTTTCAGAGAAACGGCTATGTTTCACTGAGGGTTAATCCAGCCTCTGGTGGCTGTCTCATTGACAGCTGCTAGAGGAGCTTCCGCGATTCTCACTGTGAAAATCACAGTGAGAAGACACTGAACGTCCATAGGAAAGCATTGAGTAATGCTTTCCTATGGGCGGTTTAAATGCGCGCGCGCTCTTGCCGCGCATGTGCATTTCGGAGCTGAGAGGCGGACACTGGGGAGTCCGACGCTGGAGAAAGGTAAATGCTGAAGACACACACACACACACACTCTCACGAACAGACACATACACACTAGCTAACAGACACACACATTTACTGACAGAGACACACTCAGCGACAGACATACATACACACTCACTTACAAAACATACACTTTCACTGACAAACACACACTCACTAACAGACCTCAAACACACTCAGTAACACACACAGTAACACACTCACTAGCAGACACACACCCAATAACAGACACACTCACTGACACACACAGACACATTCACTAACACACACACACACTAACACATACACACACATACACACACTAACACACAAACACACACATACACTAACATACACATACACAAACACACACTAATACATACACTAACACACATACACTAACACACACACATATACACTAACACACACACACACACACACTAACATACACATACACTAACACACAAACACACACACAGTAACACACACTAACACATACACTCACACATACACTAACACACACACACTTTTTTTAAAAATTTAATCCCCCCAGCCTCCTTACCTTTTGGAGTGCTGGGGGGATTCCCTGGGGTCCAGTGGTGCTGCTGGGCTCCTGGTCACTGGGTGGGCGGCCGGCGCGCGAGGGAGCACTTTACACTGTGTGCTTCCTCTTCAGCTCCCTCGCGCGCCGCGTCATCTTCCGACTCCGGCATCAGTGCGGTGCGCGAGGGAGCTGAAGAGGAAGCACACAGTGTAAAGTGCTCCCTCGCGCGCCGGCCGCCCAGACAGCCCGCCCGCCGGGGCCAGCCTCGGGGGGCCTCGGGGGGCCTGGGGTGGCCGCCTCCTGGGCCCCCCAGGAGAAGAGGCTGGCCCTGTGGCTACATACCGGGTCGCAGAGCCGGCCGGGCCCCCTGGTGGGCCGGGCCCGGTCGCAGCCGCGACCCCTGCGACCCTGGTATGTACGCCACTGATTGACAAGGAACAACAGCTGTTTAAGCAAATTGAGAAAGCTGCAAATCTGGGTAACACTTTAATTATTGGAGATTTTAAATTACCCGGACATAAATTGGGACAGAGGGACTAGTAGCTCAGCAAAGGGAATTAGGTTTTTAAACTTGTTAAATGACACCTTCATGTCACAACTTGTACAAGCACCAACTAGAATGGACGCTTGTCTGGACCTGGTTTTAACAAACACCGTTGATCTTTTGACCAACATTCAAGTAGGTGAGCACTTGGGAAATAGTGATCACAATATAGTGTCCTTTGAAATAAACTCAAAAAAACAAAAGCACATGGGGTATACTAAAACATATAATTTAAAAAGGCCAATTACAATAAGTTAAGGAAAGCTTTACAATATATTGACTAGCATAAACTCTTTAGTGAAAAGAATGATAAATGGATCATCTTCCAACAAATATTAGAAAGGTACATTTCTCAGTATGTACCATTGGGAAATAAATATAAAAGAAACAAATTAAAACCAATGTGGCTTAGTAGAGAAGTAAAACAAGAGATTAAAAATAAGAAAAGGGCATTTAAATCAGACAAATCAGATGCATCTTATAAAAGCTATAATGAAGCAAATAATGCATGCAAAAAGGCAATTAGACTTGCTAAACTTCAAAATGAAAAATTGATAGCTAAAGAGAGCAAAACCAATCCCAAAGCATTTTTTAAGTACATAAATTCTAAAAAAAAAATAAAAAAATTAAAGTGTAGGTACACTAAAAAATGAAACAGGGGTGTTAGTTAATGAAGATCAGGAAAAGGCAGAAATTTTAAATAACTATTTCTCCTCCGTATATATTAAGGAAGAACCCATGGCAATAGATGTGCAAATGATTGCTACTAAAAACTTGCAGAATATTTGTAATTGGTTAACTCAAGACAAGATGCTGCAACAACTAAAGAAAGTTAATATAAACAAAGCTCCAGGGCCTGATGGTATCCATCCACGTGTACTTAAGGAACTAAGTGTAGAAAGAAGTGAACCTCTGTTTTTAATCTTTCAAGATTCTTTTCTTGGATTGGAGGAAGGCAGATGTGGTTCCTATAGTCAAAAAGGGTTCGAAATCCTTGCCTGGAAATTATAGACCTGGGAGCTTAACTTCTGTGGCTGGTAAAATATTTGAAAGGTTATTAAAGGATAATATTCAAGAATTCCTTGAGAAGAACATGGTTATAAGCAAAAATCAGCACGGTTTTATGAAGCACAGGTCATGTCAAACTAACTTGATTGCTTTCTACGAAGAAGTAAGTAGAAGTATAGATCAGGGTGTTGCAGTGGATGATCTATTTGGATTTTGCCAAGGCATTTGATACAGTTCCACACAATAGATTAGTGTTCAAACTCAAAGAAATCTGTCTAGATGAAAATGCTTGTTCTTGGGTAGAACATTGGCTTAAAAACAGAGTACAAAGAGTTGTCATTAATGGTAAATTTTCAAGCTGGACAGTGGTGTCCCCCATGGATCTGTTTTGAGACCCCTTCTATTTAACATGTTTATAAATGATCTTGAAGACAGCATTGAAAGTCATGTTTCAGTGTTTGCAGATGAAACAAAACTTTGTAAAATAATACAATGTGAGCAAGATATTACTATGCTGCAGAGGGATTTAGATAGACTGGGGGACTGGGCACTCAAATGGCAGATGAAATTTAATGTTGAAAAATGCAAAGTTATGCACTTCGGCGTAAAGAATACACAAGCAACGTATACCCTTAATGGAAGCGAATTAGGGATAACAACACACGAAAAGGACTTGGGAATTGTTGTAGACAACAAACTATGCAACAATGTGCAATGTCAATCGGCAGTGGCCAAGGCCAGTAAGGTATTGTCATGCATGAAAAAGGGCATTCATTCTCGGGACGAGAATATCATTTTGACTCTTTATTAATCACTGGTAAGACCACATATTGAATATGCTGTGCAATTTTGGGCCCCTGTTCTTAAGAAGGATATTATGGCACTAGAAAAAGTGCAGAGGCAGGCTACAAAATTAATAAAAGGAATGGAACATATCAGCTATGAAGAAAGGTTAACAAATTTAAAACTAGTTTAGAAAAACGTCGCCTGAGAGGGCATATGATAACATTATACAAATATATTCGGGGCCAATACAAACCATTGTGTGGAAATCTATTCACAAACCGGACTTTACATAGGACACGAGGCCATGCGTTTAGACTGGAAGAAAGAAGATTTCATCTAAGGCAAAGGAAAGGTTTTTTTACTGTAAGAAGAATCAGGATGTGGAATTCTCTGCCTGAAGAAGTGGTTTTATCAGAGCAAAAAAATGGGTTGCAAGAGTATTCTGAGAACCGACAGCAGCTAAAATAGCCTGCCCTTCGGTGGGTCCCCGCTCTGAACTCAAGCTGGTTTTAGCTCAACTTGTGCCATTACAGAGAGAACATATCTGAAGCATTTCAGACTGGTCCCACCCATACGGGCAGTCCAGATCTGAAATGCCAGCAAGTTCTCTCTGCACGAGAGATACAGCAACCCCAGACGATCGTTTCAGCCTTGTTAGACATCATCGGTGAGGCATAGCTGATCTCTCTCTAGGCACCGTGAGCAAGTGGTTTTATCAGAGTCCATACAGATGTTCAAACAGCTACTAGATGCATACTTGCAAAAACAGAATATTCAAGGATATAATCTTTCAATGTAGGGTAATAACTGCTTGATCCAAGGATAAATCTGCTGCCATTCTGGGGTCAAGAAGGAATTTTTTTCCTAGCTTGTTGCAAAATTATGCTTCAAACTGTTTTTTTTTGCCTTCTTTTGGATCAACAGCAAAAAATAAATGTGAGGAAGGCTGAACTTGATGGATGCAAGTCTCTTTTCAGCTACGTAACTATGTAATGTGCAAAGAGCACTAGAACTATATAGCACTAGAACTTCATCAGCGCTCTCTGCAGGCCTGGGGAGCTTGATGCCAGGTTAACAAACCGTCAGTGGACGTGCCTTTTTTCACCACCTATTATTAACATTGCCAGTGACAAAAGCTCTGTCATTTGTGATGCTTCCTTAATGCCCACCAGCCTTTCCCAAATCCATAAAGCACAGTTCACAGTCTGACGGTAAAGAGGTCTTCGCCCTTATCTTGGCAAGTCCAGCCTGTTCCACATGATTTTTTTTAATAACCAGACACTTTGGGATGAGCACTGCCTCACTCACAAATTAGCACCTCAGTAAAGTATAAATTTGACCTACCTGAAGGGTCGGATTAACATAGGAGCTGATGGAGCTGCAGCTCCAGACCCAAGCCCATGGAATAGGCACATTGATTTAAATAATAAATAAAAAAATATTTGAATTTTTTTTTTTTTTTTAACACAGTACTCTTAGAATTGCCAGGTATTTCTCAGGTATATGAGGCTGCTTAGCCGGTGCTGGTATTGCAGTAATACCAGGAATACAAATGTCAGTCTCAGTATAAATAGAGATTATTCTGCAATACCAGCGCCGGGCAGTAGGGGCTGCTGTTTGTGTGGAGAGAGGCAGAGATAAGAAGCCAACAGCCAACAGATCAGGAAAGTGAGGGATGGGGGATTAAGTGACGAATGAGGGTAAAGGCTGCAGGGAGACATTAGGGGGCACTGGGAGACCTGGGGATATTGAGACACTAGGGAAAACTGTGAGAGATGGGGGCGGTGAGAGACTTTGGGACACAGATATTGGGACACAGAGACATGGGGATCCTGAGACACTAGGAACACAGTGGCCTCACGTCTCCCAGTGGCCCCTAGTCTCCCAGTGTCCCCATGTCTCCCAGTGTCCCTGGTGTCTCAAGGGTCCCCTAGTGTCATGGGGACACTGGGAGACATGGGGACACTGGGAGACATGGGGATACAAACCTTAGTCTCCCAGTGTCCCTCGCAATGTCTCCCAGAGTCTCAATGTCCCCTAGTATAAAAGAAAACATATCAGGCACTCACTGTGATAGATTTAAACAGGTTTATTGGACACTGCAGCGTTTTGACCTGTACCCAGGTCTTTATCAAGTCTCCAGTGTCCCCTATGTATCACAGTGTCTCAGTGCCCCATGTCTCCCAGTGTCTCAAAGTCACCCAGTGTCCCCATGTCTCAGTGTCCCCATGTCTCTCATTGTCCCCTAGTGTCCTAGTGACATGGGGACACTGGGAGCCATGGGGACACAGACATGCCCCCTTTTTGGCTATGTTCGCTCCTTTCGGCAGTTCTAGTTGTGTGATTTGCGTCAGTGGCCCACCCTTTTACCCTGTCCATAGACTTCCTGCTTTACTGGACACTGCGGTTAGGGTGTATGGATTTACTTGAAAGATGAAAGCGTGAGATTAGCATAGTGTATGTGTTTTCTCATAGATGCATCCTATGAGTTTCCCTCCAGGACCATCTCCATCAGATACATGACGCTTGGGAGGTACGACTGCTTTAGTGTTTTTGGTCGATATGATTTTGTAATTAGGCCCATCATAATTGTCAGCACCTAGCCCACTGGGCTCTTAATCTGGCCCTGTGTCTGATCCCTGCTTGAACAGGCCATACTACCATAAAAACAACACTCAAGGGGTTAAGCCAAAATGAAATGTTGTTGGTGGTCTTCAGCAGTGGCGTAACCCCTGATATTTGCGGCCAGGCAGCTGCACAGTCTGACCCCTTATAGTTATGCCACTGGTCTTCTGTTTTCTTTTCTGAAAAAAGGAGGCAACAGGGTGTTACTAAACTCACTTCCCTACCTTTTTGTTGCATTAGCTGCAGAGCTAATTTTAGAACTCACTCTTCAGAGCAGGTGAAAATGCATTTTAAAAAGAATGTGTCTGCTCCAGCTTGGAGTGTCGTCCCTTTATGTTTTAGTTACAATACAAATTTTCAAGGAAATTTGTAAAACGACAGCATGAGCATGCTTTGTTTTGCTGTGTATTTGGAAACTATACACTCATGCAAAAGGTTGGGAGTGCCAGCTTTCAGTTAATAGCTGCATAAAGAGAGTACGAAAAAAAAAAAAAAATACTAGGAAAAATGCCTGGTATGTGTTTAAACAAAACAAAATACACATGCCCTAAAGCAAATTCTATAAGTCTAAGCAGTTCACAGAATACATAACCAAAGAAACTGAGCAACTAGTGACTTCATATAGATGGCCCCTCTCTAAATATTTGTATGCGTTAATCTACATTTTAGGATTGTCATTATGCTTTAATGCCTGTGAAAAAGTGCCAGAGATCTATTTATTGATTCAATTTGCATTTATTGCCCAGATTAGTATTTGTTCCACATGCTCTGTTGCATCCAATAATTTATGACTTTACTAAAATGTCAGGCCTTCTTTAAAAAATAAATAAAATAAAAAAATCACTAGGAATAGGCTAAAAACAATGAGCCATTTCCTCAGGATTCCCTGCTTTATTGTCCCCATGCACAGAGTTCTGTACAGAGGAAGGGAGGTGGGGCGAGTATGACTGAAGTCTGGGGTTTCCTTCCATGGCAGGCAAAGGGATTTCCCAGGCTGCTGTCCAGATCTGACTTCAGCAAAGCCTGCCCAGCCACATTCCGACACAGACAGATTACCGCAGAGCGAACACAGTACATTCACAGCAACACACACAGCACTAATGGCTGGCAGCTCTTACAGGAAACACTCTTTGCCTGGACTAGGTTTTTATTTTCCCTTGGAAAGTCAGATTTCTGACAGCGTGACTGTTTATCCCTCTTTTCAACAACTGGTTTGGCTGAGGCTAGTGGAAAAATTTCAAAAGCCTTCTCAAGCTTATTGCAGCATGAGATGAACTGTCCCTTAGTCAAATAAGAAAAAAAAACAAAAAAAAAAAAACTGAAGGAGTGCTTTGTTTTTCCTCTAAGAGATTGACATGGAAAGATATTTCCACACAGTCCCCCGGGGAGATGTCTAAAATGGGTAAAAGTGGTGGTTTGGGATGTAAAAACCCACACAATTGGGAGTTAGCTTCTCCTGTGTTCCAAACTGCTTGTTTTATACAAAATAAAGTTTGAATAACACTTCGAGCATTCCAACCAGGACAGCAGATACAATGTATAATGAAAATGCACAGCATCTCAATATAAAGGCTGTAGGTTTTACTGCTGGCCATGGATCAGCAACGTTAAATATGTTTGTTACAATCTAAAACCGCATATATTAGCGTTCTTGTTACTGTAAACAATAAGGTATATTTCAACACAATAAACAGGACAATATTTATTTTGTTTCCCCAAAAAAGAGGCTCAATTAAGGAGCTTAACTCAACACTACTATAATGCTACATTCCTAGCCCACCCAACACCCTGTGCTCTATTTCAGGCCTTGTATGTCCCTTGCCGTCATGTTCCTCTCACCAGCCATCCATAGCCATGTTCCTGCACATCTCTTATAGCCATGTTTGACTCCTAATGAGTTTTAGACTTTAAAGGACCACTCTAGGCACCCAGACCACTTCAGCTTAATGAAGTGGTCTGGGTGCCTGGTCCAGCTAGGGTTAACCCATTTTTTAATAAACATAGCAGTTTCAGAGAAACTGCTATGTTTATCAATGGGTTAAGCCTTCCCCCTAATCCTCTAGTGGCTGTCTCATTGACAGCCACTAGAGGCGCTTGCGTGCTTCTCACTGTGATTTTTCACAGTGAGAGCACGCAAGCGTCCATAGGAAAGCATTGTAAATGCTTTCCTATGCGACGGGCTGAATGCGCGCGCAGCTCTTGCCGCGCGTGCGCATTCAGCCCAGGAGGAGGATCGGAGGAGGAGAGGAGGCAGAGAGCTCCCCGCCCAGCGCTGGAAAAAAGGTAAGTTTTTAACCCTTTCCCTTTCCAGAGCCGGGCGGGAGGGGGTCCCTGAGGGTGGGGGCACCCTCAGGGCACTATAGTGCCTGGAAAACGAGTATGTTTTCCTGGCACTATAGTGGTCCTTTAAGAAAACAGATTTTTCTAAACTTAGAATATGTGTAAAATAGTCGCCATCAGACTGGAGCAATTTAAATCGAGTCCAAAAGAAATGGGGTTATTTAAAAGTTGGACTGTTGAAGGCAACAGAAAATTGCATTAGGCTTGTCAGTAAAAGCAAAAAAATAAAGAAACCACTGTGGTACTCCGCAGATGTGGCCAAAATAGTAAAAAACTAAAAGTTAGCATTTAGTAACTATAAAAAATTATCTATAAGATTAGGCAGAAAGAAGCTAAGTTATAAGCGCTACGGAATCTGTTGGCGCAATATAAATGGCAATAATAATAATAAGAGCTTCTAAATCACACACAAGAGAAAATAGCACAGTCAGTAAAAAAAAAAAAAAAAAAAGGGACAAATGTTTTTTAGATACATAAATGAGAAAGCGAAAGTAAAACCAGGATTAGTAGATTAAAAAACAAAAGAAGGAAGGTATGTAGAAGAGGATAAAGGTCTAGCTGACTGCCTCAATGAATACTTTTGTACAGTATTTACAGATGAAAATGAAGGAAAGGGGCCTCATGTAGGAAAAAGGTGTCACGTATTCATCTGCATTAAAAAATGTGATTAATGACATTTACTGTTCTGACAGGAAAAGTTGTGCCGAGCAACATTACTGTCCTGACAGGAAAAGTTGTGCCGAGCAGCGATCAAATCCACAGGAGAGTTTGTGCTGAGCAGCAATTATGCAAATGGAAACCTGGTAACTGCCTTTGGGGTCAAAGGCCGATTACAGCCTATCAGACCTAGAGTGTAGCGGAGATCTAGTATTCCACAAGTTATCTCCACTTAAGATCCCAGTGAGGCTCAGGAACAAGTATTTATAAATCCATAAGGCAAGGTTTCCAGCAGGTAAAATAAAATAGCAATATCCCAACAGCAATCCCAATGACTGGACGACACACAGCATCAGGAGCAGAACTAAACTTTTATTCACACAGTGGCCTTATAAAGCATGCTCCCATGCAAGGCAGGGATTTACAATAATTACTACAGTGCCCAATCATACTCGAGTACCCTCCCACACATCTCCTCCCCTTAGCCTGACTCATAATCCCCTTATACAGTACACAAATTCCCCAAGTTTCTGGATGTACCCCTGAACCTAGGGGTACTCCTTTAAATGTCACATCCCCTGGTAGCCCTGATCGGGGTGAGAGACATATCCAAAAATCACCCATATCGGAAATCTGTCGAGGTAATAAAAAGACCAGCCGAATTTGGTTCCAGGAGCTAGGGCCCTGCGGTCGGTCACCGTATAAGGGAACAAATTGCATGAAAGGCTAATGCTACAGAGATTAGGGAGGGTTCGCATTAATCCCCTCGTTCGGTTGTTTCTTTCTACCGAACGAGGGGCCGTTCGGTAGTTTGGAAGCGAACATACCGTTAGTATGGAGGTCTCAGCGGTGTTCGCCTAGCCGAGGTTCTGATTTGGATTCCAGACACTCGACGACAAAACACCGCTGTTCGGGAGTTTTAAAATGGCCGCCGTCACGTGTTCGTTTCCCGAATGGCGGCCACCCCGAGAACAAAGGACCCACTGCACAGCTTGGCAATAACCAGTTCGCAACATTGTTGCAACTGGTAATTGAAGACACATTTCACACTGGGGAGGTCTGACTGTTCAGTAGTTTCATTCCCATAATTGCTAGAATGATTCTACTGAACAATCAGACGAATACAACATACATTTCCACATATAACATTGCAATTTTAACCGAAGGCATTAAAACACATGAAATTTCCAGCCCAGTGCCATCCGCTTCACAGAGGAGGGTATTTAGGCCCACTTCTCATCCTGCTCAGTGCCCTGTCGTGGTTTCCCTTGTGGTTGTCCGAGAGCGCGTTATTGATTCTGGTTATTCTGTTTTTTTGACTTCCCTGTTTTCTGGCATCCCTTACCCCTGGCTTTTCCTTATCGTTGTGTCTCTTTCTGTGTTCCTTGACCTCGGCTATTCTTGACTGTTCTTTGGTACGTTAGTCCGGCCATTCTAAGGTCCGGTATATGTTACCTATTAGTCCTCTGTGTTACACAATTCTATGTGCTGGATCATACTGTAATCCTGACAAAAGGACAAATTAGTCATTTGTTACATGTGAGTTTACAGAGGAAGAGGTTCTATTTCAACTGTCAAAAGTAAAAGACAAATAAGTCAATCTGACCTGATGGAATACACCCAAAGTTATTAAAAAAGAGCTTAGTGGTGTACAAGCAAAACCATTATCAGATTTATTTAACCAATCACTGTTAACAGAAGATTGGAAGTTAGCGAATGTTGTGCGTATTCACAAGAAAAGTAGTAGGGAGGAGTTGGGCAACTATAGGTCAGTAAGCCCTGCTTCAGTAGTTGGGAACGTAATGGAAACCATGTTAAAGGATAGGACTGTTGAACATCTAAAAACATATGGATTTCAAGATCAGAGACAACATGGGTTTACTTCAAGGAGATCATGCCAAACTAATCTTGTTGATTTTTTGATTGGGTAACTAAAATAATAGATCAGGGTGGTGCAGGAGACATTGCTTACCTAGATTTCAGTAAGGCTGTTGACACTGTTGCACATAGAAGGCTTATCAATAATCTTTAAATTTGGATTCCAATATTGTTGAATGGGTAAGGCAGTGTCTGAGTGACAGGCAACAGAGGGTTGTAGTCAATAGAGTATATTCGAAGCATGGGCTTGTCACCAGTGGGGTACCTCAGTGATCTGTACTTGGACCCATTCTCTTTAATATTTTTATTAGTGATATTGCAGTAGGTCTTGATGGTAAGGTATGTCTTTTTGTTGATGATACCAAGATAAGTAACAGGGTTGATGTTCCAGGAGGGACAAGCCAAATGGCAAATAATTTAAGTAAACTAGAAAAATGGTCAGAGTTGTGGCAACTGACATTTAATGTGGATAAGTGCAAGATAATGCATCTTGGACTTAAAAACCCAAGGACAGAGTACAGAATATTTGATAGAGTCCTAACCTTAACATCTGAGGATTTAGGGGTAATTATTTCAGATGACTTAAAGGTAGGCAGACAATAGAGCAGCAGGAAATGCTAGCAGAATGCTTGGTTGTATAGGGAGGGGTATTAGCAGTAGAAAGAGGGAAGAGCTCATGCCATTGTACAGAATACTGGTGAGACCTCACTTGGTTAACATGTATAGCTTGGAGGAAAGAAGAGACAGGGAGGCTATGATAGAAACATTTAAATACATAAATGGAATCAACACAGTAAAGGAGGAGACTATATTTAAAAGAAGAAAAACTACCACAACAAGAGGACATAGTCTTAAATTAGAGGGGCAAAGTTTTAAAAATAATATCAGGAAGTATTACTTTACTGAGAGGGTAATGGATGCATGGAATAGCCTTCCAGCTGAAGTGGTAGAGGTTAACACAGTAAAGGAGTTTAAGCATGCGTGGGATATGCATAAGGCTATCCTAACTATAAGATAAGGCCAGGGACTAATGAAAGTATTTAAAAATTGGGCAGACTAGATGGGCCGAATGGTTCTTATCTGCCGTCACATTCTATGTTTCTATAACGTTCATATTCCCTGCCTTGGCAGCTATTTTTCAGCATACATTTGCGCTGGTCTCATTAGCCATTCATATATGCATTATTATCACCTCTGCCCAGCTATCTATAGTCCTTGTGCTCTCTTCACTCTCCTCCACTTCCATCCATATCATACTCATTCCCAAGCCACCCATGACCAAGATTACATATAACTATTGATAAAGGTTTTCTGCTGGTTTTCTTCTCCCCTCTGTCTTTCTTTTCTCTAAAACACTCTAGATGGACTCGCACTATTCTCAGGGCATTAGAAGCATGCCAAGAAGACAAAATTTCAGGCTGCCGAGTGTCAATTCTGTGCATATTTTGTGTCAGTGCACGGTGGTCACAAACATAAAAATATTCTTCTTGCTGGCCGAGCACCTGTAAGGCGAAGCTAGCTCTGCGCTCCTGCCATCTCTCTCTAGCAGCGCTCTCTCCCTTGGATCACATTTAAGAAAAATGTGAGAAATCCTCCCTCCATCCTCCCCTCTGCCACTTCCCCACTTGATGCCTCGGAGCGCACACATGGGCTTTGAGCCAGCAAATTGGTCAAATCTCTGTCAGAAGCCTGTGATTAGTCCAAGATAGTGATGGGTAATGTCACTACAGGGCATGGACGGGCAGCAACAAGAGATTCACACCGACGCTGGATTAAAGGTAGGTTAAACTAATTTTGCAGGTTAATGCAGGGAGAGAACACAATCGGTATGCCCCACATAGCATTTAGAATGTATATTAATTATTTTTAAATCAGGGTTGGAGTAGCCATTTAATGCATGTTGCATATACATCGGTAATTTGTGTAACTATTTGCAAATGCAATCTTCTATTTTTCACTTGAGAGACATAAAAAGACAGCAAACACCCTGCCTTGTCACAGGCCTTCATTGTATTAAAGTTTATTTACAGAAGCAAACACTAAGGCACAATGATCTCCACCCTACTGGTAAACAGAATTAAAATGACGTGTGAAACGGGCTATGCAAGAGGCATTGACAATCAATACTACAAGACAGCACTGTGCAAGTTGGGTTTAGATCGCTCTTAAAAAAAAAAAAAAAACAGAAAAACTTTACTAAGTTTCCAATAACTTTTTTCAAATCTGTGATTGCAAATTACAAAGCTTTTTTTCTCTGTATACAAAGCAGGATTCTGTAAATAGAGCCTTAATTATTAAAAAGCAATTATTACATTTCATTTGTACGTCAAAGCTTTGCAATTCTTGAAGGAGTGACCTTCAGAAACGGCCATTGTTATTTTTCAAACAGTGGTAAAAGCTTTGGAGAAATTCTTTTTTTTTTTTTAGTAGTTATTTTACCTTTGCAAGTGAGATTTAAAAATACATTTCTCTGAAAAAACTGCCTTTTGCCTTGTTGTATAAAATGAAAAACCTATTTTGATACACATTCTCACCTGTCCTGAGGTCACCTTGTTTCCTTTCCCTCGTTACCCAAGCTGTCAGGGTGTTCTCAAGGAGTAGTACAAAGTGACAAAGAGGAATAGTCAGTGTAATTTGTTTAACACAAGGTTTTTACACTTAAGGCTCTGTAGGCACCCAGACCACTTCAGCTCATTTAAAGTGGTCTGGGTGCGGTGACCCTTTTGCACTTAGTGCTGCAATGTAAAACAAAGTTTACATTGCAGCTCTAAGTCTGCCCTCTGTGGCTGTCTATCAGACAGCCACTGGTGGGCTTCCGGAATCCACTTTTAGTCTGTAATTGTCTGTTTGGTCTGTTATCTTAAGCTGGACGTCCTCACGCTCGGCATGAGGACCTCCAGTGTCAGATTTTCCCCTAGGAAAGCATTGAATAATGCTTTCCTTTGGGGAGGTCTTATGCACGTGCTGGCATCCATAGGGGAGGTGCGTGGGAGGGACATCGGCGCTGGATTCAGGTAAGTGGCTGAAGGGATTTTAACCCCTTCAGTCCTGTGGGAGGGGACCTATTAAACCTATAGTGCCAGGAAAACTGCTTTGTTTTCCTGGCACTATAGATTCCCTTTAAATGTAAAGTACTACCAAGCATTCTACATCCCATTTCCTTTCATTGACATCATTATAGCTGTAAAGTTTTGCAAAAATAAAGATTTATAATAAAACAGTACTTACACACCCCCCAGCTAAAATATACCACAGGGGAAAGCTATATTTCTCCTTACCCACATACAATTTTACATAGTGTGCATGCACAATGCAGGTGTGCAAATACTAAACAACTCCTGCATGCCCTCACAATTATATTATTATAGGCTATGGACAGCCATATCATTCCTCAAGAAAGCTGCATCAAAGAAAGCTGCAGCAAAGGAATGTATTTGTTTCTCAATGCATCTTCTCAAAGGCTTGAAAAGGGAGGTCAACTACAGCCCCGCTAAGAAAACAGCACCTGATAAAAGAAAAATAATCATGCTATTTGACACAGAATGTATGATGATTTCAAAGTCTTGTATTTGTTTCAACACCAGTCTCTGTCTTCGTCTTGAGGTTACTCATCTTTGTAGACTAAAGAAAAAATCCACTTTGCTTGTTCTCCAGTTTTTAAAACCTGGTTCAATGGGAACTGTAATAATATATCTATCTTTTATTCTTGTTGCTAATGACTCATTTTTATTCCAGGACCTCTCAAACATTTTCATTCTTTAGCTGTACTTTAGAATAAAATATATATATGGATTTTCATGGGTTTTAAATGTTTAGCTCAAAAAATTGATGGATAAAAATCACAGACGCTTTGTTGGTTTTGTAAGTAAAAAGAAAGGTTGATACTGAACTTCAAAGCAAACATGGCAAGATTCTACAAAATATACTATGTTTTTGATATTTACATGAAGACTTTTGGAATTATCCAACTATGCACAACCTTGACTACATCATCGTGACCTTACAGAGGGCCAAATATGCCTTTGTTTGCAAACACATTCTACCTTTAACGTCTACAATGGACCATCACAAAAATAGTGGTTTGAGTGGGAAAGAAAAACTATCAACCCATTTAAATGACTCAAAAGTTGGACTCTTGTTTTGTTATAAAACAGGTATAGCGGTCATGCAAAATGTCATAAAACCTGCATATTGTACTAATGAAAACATGTATTTTTAGAATTGAACTGTGAGACTGCAGGAGCATGATCTATGGAAAGTCTATTCAAAGACTTTGGATTTTGATAAACATCAAGAGTTTCTGGACTAGTTTTACTTCGAAGGCTGGGAGTACCAAAGTTTACATTATATAAATGCTTTCTTTATTCTACAGTTGCACTGTATATATAGACAGGTAACAGACAAGATACAATCTGGGAAAAAGTTATGAAATCATAGATTTAAACTCTTAACACAATGTTATGATATATTAAAAGGTATTCTTTTATTTTCTTGATTAATAAAATGAATGAATACATTAAAATTCTAAAAGACACAAAGCATCTTCTGTTTCCTCTGCTGCACATGTCATCCAAGGGTGTAAAGTGCATGCAGGATACAGACTAAAGCACATTATTTGCATTCAGAACACCCAGGAAAATCAAACATAAGCACAGTCTTCTCATCTGACCTGGTTCCCACCACACCCTGTTCCACTTAGCTTTCATTAAGAAGCAAAGAAGCTATCTGAATAACTGTGGACATCTTTGCATTCAGTGCTGCAAGTCTAACAAGGCCTTTGCACGAACACTGTTCGCCCAGCCGCACATCCGTAGTAACATTTACATGTGTATTTGCAAGGCAATTTTAATCAAGGTCTTGCTTTCGAACTCTATGCACTGGCTGAGATATATACGAGTTTGAATGTGCTGGTTGAGGCCAATAGCTATTCTAGTGGTGCAAATGGTTCTTGGTTGGATGGGGGCTGATGAGTGCATAGAATTTTTTAAGATACCAGAACTTGAAGAGGAAGCAGTTTGTTTGTTTTTTAATAAGGATCCATTCATACAGCGATTAGTCTTCAGTCCTCAATGTAGAAACACCTGAAACTGGAGATGAGTACTGCTTGACATTTACTCTTTGGTACTTCTACACTCTATCCCCTATCCCAAAGTATATTCTAACCTCAAACAACAAAATAGTTTAAGGAACCAGGAGAATGCTTTACCCCATGCTTCATATTGCATTTATTACCAGATCCTTCACTTGGTCACAGTGTGGGGACATTGCATTCAGTGCTGCCCTTGATTGGTTTAGGAGAATATTAGAAAAGGCAATTATTTGCTTGGACAAGTAAGAAGCATCTACTGTTGCATGACATCAATTACCACCTTTTTGTTTCCTGCTCACTTGATGCTATTCTTGGATCAGAGTACACATTGTTTTCTAAAATAAACAAAAACAATAATTCAAAGCTGTGTAAAAATAACCAGCAAAGGTTATTTATAAAAATGTTCTGACTCTAGCATACAGCAGTGCCTTATTCAGTACAGCTCATGGATCTATTTTGTGAAATCTGAAATACAGAATAGTTGATAAGATATGATATACAAAACTCACTAATTATGAAATTGAGGATAATATCATATGGCTTGGTATTTGAAGAGTTAATTTTCTATAATCCAGTCCACTACGCTTAACTTTTCATTACAACGAACATACCAGCAGTGTCATGCTATCATAGGATTTGCTGAATACCTAATAATGAAAGAGTTAAAGTACATCTGGCTTGTATGTGTAACAAAATTCTTCTTCAGTTTATAGCAATACATTATGCAGTCTAATTTTTCAAGTTTTCAATGTATTGTGATCCTTGTCACCAGGTAGCACGGCCCTCTAGGGTAAAAACATGCACAGTCCTTGTAATTGCAAATACTCCAGGCACTTTATTTGTAAGTTCACACAGGATACAGTAGTAAATGAAAAACAAAAGTAACAGAAAACCCTATAAACAAAAACCTAGCTCGTCTGAGCACTAACTGACATAAGTTTCCCTATCTCTCAGGGTTACACTAAACAATATTGCACCAACCTTTTAGATAGCAACACTCTGCTATCTAACCTGTTGCTTTCCTTTCTGCACTCCCAGTGCTCCAAGCCAGCTTTGCCCTGACTGCTTTGCTTTCTGCACTCCCAGTGCTCCAAGCCAGCCTTGCCCTGACTGCTTTCCTTTCTGCACTCCCAGTGCTCCAAGCCAGTCTTGCCCTGACTGCTTCCTTTCTGCACTCCAAGTGCCTAGTCACCTTGACTATCTGGAGAGAACAGCCTCTCTCTCCTACCTGCTTCCTGGGAGGAAGCCAGCAATCCCTCTCCTTTTCCTGCCTAGCCGGGAGGAGTTTATTCCCACTGCAACAGCTGATTACCTGCAGCTGAGCAGTGGGTTGGAGACAGTCCAAAAAACCCTGGCCTGGATCTAGGTCTCCCCAGAACACCACTAAACTGTGGAGTGGAGCATTGGCCCACCCTTCTCTCCAAATGCTCCACCCCAGGGGCCCATAACTAAACAATGCGTTGTGTTGTGCAACACACAAACTACACATACTCCCCCTGGGGTTAGAAGGCCTATCTGCCTTCACTTTATCACATATCCTCCTCCCCAGCTCAGACCCATCGGGTCGAGCGGCCTTAGAACACAAACCGTGAACTTTCATAACTTTAACTTGTTCACTTGGGTGAACATCAGCGGCTTCTGCTTCACTTTTTACACAAACCGGCTTGACACTGCTGGCCTCAGCCACAGTCTTTTTTTCTCCTTTCTGATTCTTCTGACCTTTCTTATTTTGGCGCATGTCATCAGTGTCGCCATCACTGCCTCTTGGCAATTCCGCTTTTTCCTTCAGCTTTGCTGGACTCTTTACTAACTTTTTTTCTTTTTGTTCCTTTGAGGATCCAGCTGGCTTTTCACCCTCTTCCATTTTATCACTTCTTTCAGGCTCAATTTCATCCTTCTTGCCTTTTAATTCCTGTTCTTTCTCTCCTGCGTGTTTCTCAACAGCACGCTTTGCTGCCTCCATGCTTTTCAGCTTGCTGAAGACTTCTTCTACTGCCTCTGTCATCCCATGCAGGATGTCAGTAGCTTGGTTACAGGGTCCCTTGTCCCCACGCTCCCTGCAGGGGGCAATCTGCAAAACCTCAGTAAGGGCAGCTCTATGCTCCTGCTGAGCATCTCTCAGGTTCTTAACCTGTGCAGCCAGGAAACTGTTTGTGCCTTGTTGTTTAGCGGTTGCCTGTACCACAGCTCTCAGCAGGTCCTCCATTATAGCACCAAGCAGGTAACAGTCTTAAAGGTGCAGTGCTACTTATTTTTTAAACAGGTCTGCAAAAATAAAAGTCCTCAAGCAGACTACTGAATGACTGGCACACCCACAGACCCTCACTGTGCTACTTTGCCCGCATTCTCCACCATATTGTGATCCTTGTCACCAGGTAGCACGGCCTCTAGGGCAAAAACATGCACAGTCCTTGTAATTGCAAATACTCCAGGCACTTTATTTGTAAGTTCACACAGGATACAGTAGTAAATGAAAAACAAAAGTAACAGAAAACCCTATAAACAAAAACCTAGCTCGTCTGAGCACTAACTGACATAAGTTTCCCTATCTCTCAGGGTTAAACTAAACTATTGCACCAACCTTTTAGATACAAAAATTGGTTCAGAGCTAGATACAAAGAAAACTTAAGGGAACTTTATCTCTCTCCTACCTGCTTCCTGGGAGGAAGCCAGCAATCCCTCTCCTTTTCCTGCCTAGCCGGGAGGAGTTTATTCCCACTGCAACAGCTGATTACCTGCAGCTGAGCAGTGGGATGGAGACAGTCCAAAAAACCCTGGCCTGGATCTAGGTCTCCCCAGAACACCACTAAACTGTGGAGTGGAGCATTGGCCCACCCTTCTCTCCAAATGCTCCACCCCAGGGGCCCATAACTAAACAATGCGTTGTGTTGTGCAACACACAAACTACACATACTCCCCCTGGGGTTAGAAGGCCTATCTGCCTTCACTTTATCACAGTATTTTACTGCAGGTCATTTTATCGTATGGACTTCTTATCTCAGTTATATAGAAAGGCATTATTTGATTTTGTAACTTAATTGACTAATAGGCATGTTCCTTACATGTTAACTAACTTCAGGTTTGAATCAAGGAAACACTGTAAATTACATTCTGAAATTACTACCAAGAAGTGAAGCCCTTGATTATAAATAGTATCTATATTTATACAAAAATTGGTTCAGAGCTAGATACAAAGAAAACTTAAGGGAACTTTATTAAACCAAAACGTATGTCAGATCTACATTAGGATTAAAATTGTTATTCATGGTTCCTGACAGAGAATGTAGAGCCCTGGGTGTAGTCCTTTACATTACAAAGACAAATAATGAAAGTCAACAAAACATTAAGTCTACCACGCTTTGCTGGTGGAGAAAAGTAAAATATTACATATTACTTTGATAACTATAACTATATAATCATTAGTAGCAGAAGGTAATAGGTTATAAAAATGCAATAAAAGCATGTGGTGTCATACTATAGATTGAAAATCATGAACACATCATAAGCTGAGAGATCTGGATTGTGACCAGAGGCAGAGCTAAACAAAATTCCACTAGTTTTGTGCAAAGAAAAAAATCCCAAAAAACTAAAGCTGTAACTGTTGGTATCACTATAAATAATTACTGGTTTCAAAATATTCTGGACAAACACCCATTGTTTAAAGTTCCACTTAAGTCATCCAGAACACTTCATCTTAAAGGGACACTCTGGCCACCATAACAACTTACTCTACAAAATGTTATGTGCCAGGAGGCCCCCAGGCACACTCTTACCTTAAGGGGTTAAACTGTTTTTGAATGGTTTTACCCCAAAGTATGCCTCCAGTGTTAATCTGCAGATGTCCCAGGTGGCATCCGGCTTCTGAATATCAGTTTCAGGAGGAGCAGAGTGCTACCGAGCAGGGGCACCGTTGATTGACTTTGAGCGATCAGCTGATGCTCTAAGCCAGGATTTGCCAACTCAGTCCACAAGTACCCCCTTTCAGTCCAGGATTTATAGATTACCCAGTTGTGTCTCAAGTGTTTTTTTTATTTTCTAAAAACACAACTTGGTGATCCCTAAATCCTGGACTGGCAGAGGGTACTTTAACCCCTTAAGGACATGTGACATGTCATGATTCCCTTTTATTCCAGAAGTTTGGTCCTCAAAGGGTTAACACTGGGTTGGGAACCGCTGCTCTCCGTCTTATTAGAGATATCTTTGCCAGAAGCTCAAGGAAGCAAGGTGAATGGTTAGTGTAGGACCCACCTAAGAGGTTTGCCTTGACGTGGCAGGTGGGCATTCCCTCTAATGGCCATTGGAGTAAGTAAATAAGCTACATTTAAAAAAATATATATATACATAGGGATTTGGGAAAGAGCGCAGGTAACTTTTTTTCTTTGGTTTTTACTGTATGTATTTGGGTTGATGTGTATTATGGTCGTTGCTGCCGCCCAAGTGTAGTGGGAGTTTGAGCGCATGACTTTTTTTGTATTTGTAACCACTGCTTTAAGACAATCAGTAGCTCCCCATTGATTAAAAAAAAGGCACTTTTTATTTTTTTATTTTTAAATCAATGGGGAGTTACTGATTGACTTGGAACATCAGCTGACCACTGGGTACTGCTAATTTAACCATTGAAGATAAAATATGGTTTACCTTAAAGGGTTAAATACATCTCAAGTGGCTGTTACACTGACACCCACTAGAGGTGCTAACGCTGCAAGTCAGTCATGGGACATTGCTGACACGATAGGAAAGCATAGATTCAATGCTTTCCTCTAGGGAAGCTTGGATGCACTTGTGTTGCTATGAGGAGCATGGGACTGGCCATCTCCGGAGGAGGCCATGCTTCCTCCATGACATCTTGTGAACCGAAGATTTGAGCAGCGGCAAGAATGCTTCGGTCCTGGAAAAAGGACATAAAAAGTTTTTTTTAACATTTTATGGCACGCACGGAAAGGCGGGGAAACTTCTAAATTCCTAATGCTTTAGTATTAATGTCTTATTTATAGGTTTGTATTTTCTAATGTTTTAGTATTTCTTTAAAGACGTAGAGGCAGAATTTGACTTTTGCATATATTTGAAAAATGTTGATAAAACTCTGCAGTGAAAACCATCCTTGCCAATATAAATTATTGAATAAAATTATTTTTACATTTTTAATGATTAAAAAATATTTTAGAAACGTTACTCCTGGTTTTATTACTTAACATAGTGTAATGTATTGTAAAGAGGAACGTTTGCGAAACCCCGGGAATGTATCAAGTGAACAGCGAGTGCATTACCAACCTGACCACGTAAATCGTTAGCGTTACCTATTTGGGCAGGTTTTTTTTTCTCGATGCATTTCTTTCCCAACTATAACAAAAGTAATCACCTTTAACAACAATTAAAATGAATGTGAATTACTGCTTTAGACAAGTCAATGTTTCTATCCAAAGAAAATATTTTATTCTAAAAAAAAAAAAAAAACTATGCCATCCACTTATTTGACATTTAAGTCAACCACTTCAAAAATAACGTCTGTTAAAAACATTTTGATCCCCACTCTGGTCCATGTATGTAGCAAGATTTATTTGTATGCCCTTTGCCTTGCTCATAAAATATCTAGTGTCAGTTTTCTTGCATCAAATTATGGGGTCAAACACATTTTCAAATCAACACGTTTACTTTTAACAGGGCTATGTTTTAAGCGTTAGGAAGTTACTTTAGATTTGAGTTATATAATGAAATGTAATTTTCCTTTTAACATGTATTTAGAAGTCATGGCTTGATGTATCTTGTTAGAATCTCACCCTGTATATTATATTTGTCCAATCTGTTTTCACACATGGTTAGTGTATATTTCAGACACGGGCAAGGAAACACATTACTAAACCGGAAGAATGTTCTGTTGCCTTGTAAAACATAGCTGGCAAGTACAGCACTCTTTTTTTTTTTTCTTGTTTAACTTCCTTTAGCTGCACATATTAAACCACCCGGTTTATCTTTTGTACAAAAGGCTTAATATGTTTACATCTCTGGCCTAAGATTGCCTTGTTATATAAGGGTGACATAGCCAGAGAAAGCTGTTAAAAAATAAATAAAAAAATTATATATATCAGAAAGAAGGTTTGTGTACAGTTTGTGCTCATGCTAAATACATTATGGACTAACAAGCAGATGGTAAGTTATTATGCAAAGCATACTGCCCATTTGTGCTCTGTTAACTCTTCTGCATGATATAATTTACTTCCACTGTATAATGGTAATTTTATGTCACCACTTCGATGCTTTGTACTTGGTAATGCTGGGTTGGAGGTGATTGTAGTTTTTCTTCATATAGTAGGGCTGACACTGCCTGTAGAAAAAGCACTTTCCTCTAATATATAATATATTTATGTTCTTTCTTCTTATTACTGGGTGGGTCGCCGTGATGTTAATTTTAGATCTATATTATAATTTGTCTCATCATTACATCAATACGAATCAGACCTATGTTTTCTGCAGGTTTATTCATACTATGGAATGCCTGAGAGCTTCTGAAAACCTTGCTGAACGTCTCATTTTAAAACCATGGCAATTAATAAATAATTAGCACCTTCCTTTCTCCTAGAACATATTTTCCAATTCTTCTGTTATGAGTTTAAATTTGATATTGGGACACTGCTGCTAGGTTCTAAAGCTATAAAGGACAACTGTCACACCGAAACTCTATATTTAAATAGAGAAAATAGAGAGAGGCAGCACTAACCTATAGAGTGATGCGTTGTTGACTACATTTGTAACAAAAGACAATGAGGCAGAGGTAAATTGTGTATTTGCCAATACTCCACTGGTTATTTATATAAACTGCCGTTACATACACTTCAAGAGTTAATGAACAGATGAAATGCCAGCCGGCAGGCAGTCTAAAAGACACAGATGGCATGAGATCAGGACAGTTTCTGTCGTTAACTAGGTTTTGAACCTTGTCATGATTAGACTGAGTATTCAGTGTAACTAGAATCCACCCTATAAGTGGCTAAGTGACAAACTATCTATAGAAAACTGGTTGGTGTTGAAGAAAAAAAGGATTAGCTGTAGAAGATGACAAACACAGATTTTCCATTTCCATAGAAACACTCAAGGTTCAGACTGGTGTGGAAAGAGGTTTATATCATTCTCATTTATCACACACAAAACAAAAAACACTACTCGTTTACCATAAATCAAGAATTGTGACAATTAGTTATGTGTTCTATTTATAGAAATTCTAATTTAATAACATTTAATAAATATTGTGTTTAAGATCCTAGATTATATACAATCGGGAAACTCCAAGTGAGGTTGGGGAGGATTTTTTTTTTCTTGCTCTTAATAGAAGAAAAACTCTTTCACGAGTTGCAAAAAACAAAACAAAACAAACAACCATTTTAAGTGCACCTGAAACACATAAAACCAGATATATTGGAGAACGGATAATGTATTTTTACATTTTAGGCCAAAAGAGAATTGTAAAGATTTTTCAACTCCACTGTTTTTCCAGCTTGGCAATTATTGACTCAATTTTAAAATTCACTTCTCATATACAATCCATAACTAGTTTAGTGAATAACCATAACAGATGCGAACCCTTTAAAAATACATTACATATTCACCATTGTATGTGCCATCCATGTATTTGAAGAGGAGTTGTCCATTTTCATTTTTTTCTGATTCAAAACACTAGGTTCATATTATTCAATTATAGTAAAGGGACACTCAGCTTGCTGAAAAATTTGGTGTGTCAAGAGTGTGTCCTTTTTCATTTGGGAAATAGTGAAGATTTCAATAGCAATTGACACTTATTAATTAACCTGGTTAACCTCCCCCCTCCCCTGGCCTTTCAAGCAGACAACCACTCCTCTTACTTCCTGGTTTGGTTAACTCAGTGGAGCTAAACTCAGGAGACAGCAATTGCTCAAAGCACCTGCCTTGTAAAGACTTCTCATTGAGCCGCATTGGAAAGTCTGTGATTGGACAGCCACAGATATTATGGGCGGGGTTGGAAGAGGAGGGCTTGCAAACTGCACTGCCACTGCAGATACAGATGGGATCTGTTTTTACATATACCCAAATGAAAAAATACATAATTAAATGCATGCAAATATTCCTTTTTATTTATTTTGTATTTGGGCAGGGAATTGTCCATAGGCATTGCTAGTATTCCTATCTCCCTGCATGCATGATTCTTATTAAAACAAAACTTCTTATGTAGCCTCACACAAATGTCTTTTATGTCTATGCAATGTAATTTTCCAATGATTTTCCAAGCACATCAATGCATTCTCATGTATCTCATCTATAGAATACGTTCTACATGTGCCAGGAAAGCCATTAAAAAAAAAAAATAAAAAAAAAAAGTAATTCTTTAAACTTTTTTTTCCTAAAAAAAAATAGCACAACTCACACTCAACTTATAGTTAACTAATAGCTTGTGTCAAACTTCACATGCGACCGTTACTCTTCAAAATGTTAAAAAAATTTTTTTTTAAAAAGCATTAATCAGAAAAAAAAGCGGGTTAAACACAATACATCCGTAAGTCAGGGACAATCATGTTAATCTATTCTTCTTATTTATGGAAGGATGCTTCCTTTTCAGTGTCTTTTCTGCACTTATTCCAGGCCTTCTACAATAATTCTGCAGCTACAGTACTTCTATCCTGCGGCAGTGTAGACCCTGGTCCCATACCATCCCCAACCATACTCACCAAAGCAAGCTAAGAAACATTTACTGTATTTGTATTACTGTAAATTCTTTTAAGGAATGAAACTGGATGCTGTTTGTGATTTCAACCTTAGACTGTGGTTTAAAAAGGAGACCACAGGAATACTTTTCATATTCCGTCAAACACAGAGAAGGAAGCACACCTTTTAAACACATACTGCTCTTTTCCCTAGCTGTTTAATGGATTAGAATGGAACCTGGATATTAACATATTAGAATCTAATCCTTACTAAACCACCAGATTCCATTAAAGTATTGTGGTTTATTTTAAGGTTGGTATATTTGTCAGCACTATATTAGAGACCCTATTATATAGAATTTCACCAAAGCCACAACTTAATATTTATCTAGCTGCCATTAAAGGCAGACCCAATGTAATATAGCTGGTCTTGGTCGTTTTCTGCATAGGATTTCACAGGTATACATAGTCAAAGCTTTTGTCAAGAAAATTTAAGAAATGTAACTTTATTTTTCTCTCATTTCAACAAATATACATTTAGAATACTGAAGAAATGTATGTGAACTTTTAAAGATACTAATGTTAACTTTGTATCATTTTCCCAAGGTTCGCTGCGAGAAAAGCTTCAGGCAAGTGGAATCACTTTGTTTCACATAGAATATATACTGATTTTTAGTGAAACAGACAGATTCTCACTTCAGAAGCAATGATAATTATCACCAACAGGAACCCTAGACACGTTAAAATAAAACAGATTTATTAAAAGATGGCATGCTCAGAACAGGAGTAGGGGGAAATAGAAGTCACACAAAAAAATGCTACTAGAGATGATAGTGGACAGGGAACCAATTAAAACAATATGATTCAATTAAGTTGTTATGGGTGCCGTCATACCTTCAGTTTTTAAAGGAGCAGTATAGCATTAGGTATGCAAAACTGCGTTTATAACATTATAGGGTCCCTCTGCTCTAAAGCTATCCCACCACCACGCCCTCCCGCCCAGTGATTAAAGGTTAAAACAACTCTTTTGACACTTACCTCTTTCCAGCACTAGAGGCAATCTTAGCCGTGCAATGAAACGGCAACGTCTTACATTGTAGAAATAAAGGGACAGGGACACTGCACCCAGACCACTTTAATGAGATCAGGTGGTCTGTGTGCAATTAATGTCTTCTTTGAAAGGTATTTTTAAAGTTGTATTATTTAAATAAAAGGAAAAAAAATTGTTGTCATGGCCCCTGCCCAGCACGAGTATCGCAGACGTGTCCTTAAGTGCTTGCTATCCTGCTTGCAAGCGCTGCCTCCATCCCTCTCCTATGAGAGCACTCCTCCTGGCATCCTGCACGATGTCCGCCGCTGCATATCAGAGCCTTTTTATGGCTCTGCCTCCGGCCAGGTTGATGATGCCGATGTGTGCGCCATCACGCCGATGACATGCACATGTGTCATGATGTCATAAGTGTCAAATCAACCAACCTCTGCTAACTTAAAGCTATATATACCCCCTCATCAACTGTTGTACTGTACCCTGTTGTGGTTCTGTTTAGAGATTACTCGAGAGTTTGTTTTCCCTTGTTATACTCAAAGGCTTTTCTGACCTTGACTTGTTCTTTAAATATTCTCCATTCTACTGTCTCTGACCTTTTGCCCATCGATGGCATTTGCGGTTTTCGATCTCCATGACCTTGGCTTGTTCTATACCACTCTATATTTGCGTTAATCTAGCCATTCCAAGGCCCCGTCGTAGGCATGGTTTTCTTGTCTCCGTCGATTCATAGTTTAGTTAACTTTGCGTGCTGAGTCATAGTAATCCTGGCAATTATATTAACATTGTGTTTATATTAAGTGGCTGATTTCTCTAACTGCATTGGGTATTCACAAGTACCAAGAAATAAACATTTAGATTTACCAAAAGTTACAAGATTTACCAAAAGTTACAAGTTACCGGTACTTAACACTTTGGCCACGTTCTCCGATAAAGCCATAAGTTTGCATACATTTTGGGGATCTGCTTGGAAAGTGCTAACCAACAGAAGTTGGAATTGACGTATTCCCAGAAGAGATTAATTACTTAATCACAGTAGGGATTGTCAAAGAACTTCAGTCATTAGTTAATTGATTTCTTTGGCAACATGTGAATTTATTTCATATTGACGGGCAGAACAATTGAAAAAAAAATGTTGTCAATCTTTTTTATTGAGGTATTTTTATGAGAAGTAGATTAGGTAATATAGGATTTGACAATAAAACAATTGAGAGTAATAAACATGCAGTCAGATTAGCAAAACCTGATTTTATAATTATAGGTAAATTAAAGTAAAATAAACAAACAGGTAAAACCAGAGTTTGATATATTCAATCAAATAATGAGCATGCATATCTCATATTACAGTTAAAGGACCACTATAGTGCCAGGAAAACATACTCGTTTTCCTGGCACTATAGTGCCCTGAGGGTGCCCCCACATGGGTGAGAAGGTTAAATATTTTTTTATTTTTTTTATTTTTTTTTAGTTTCCAGGTCATTTTACTTAAATGGAAAGCAGAATAAAAAGATATAGTATAACCCTACGAATTATAATCCTTTGCATTGGCTCCTGCTGGAGTCTGGCTTGATTCCATCATGTCTGAATCAAAGTTTTTTCTTTTGAGGAGCATATCTAGCAACAACTATTAAATTATAATATGATTATAAAGTAAGAGGTTTGCCGATGAGAACAGCTTAAATATTGAAATGCTGGAGATTGTTATATGTGTATTTGGAAGGTACACAGACTTTCATGTCCAAAGCAGATAAATATATTTTTTTGTTCAACTCTAGACTTACATTCTTGGAAAACAAAATTACACACATGGAAACATGATATTAAAGATGCACCTGGTGCCATACCTCTGTGTATTAAAACCAGTTTCATATAAACCAAAATATAGCGCCCCCATCTCAACCACTTTTAAAAGACGGAATTTAAACTCCCTGTTCATTTTGGAAAACCAGGACATCACAGGTGTAACTCGTTCCCACGCTCTCTCAGAGAGTCTGACAAAGTTAAGTTTGGGCAAAATGGGCATTGCTAATAGGAAACATTTACTTTCCCATTATTTCAAAGGCAGTTTAAAAGGACAATTGAACATTTACATTTTTATTTAATGATCTAGGTCCTTTTTTTTTTTTTTTTTTTGAAAGTCTGGGTCAGATTTTACTTTTAGGTTGACCACTGCTGCTCTGCCTAACTTGCTTGCTGCTGCAGTTTCACAAAGAATAATCATAACAGAAGGCAAGTTAGGTTGAGCAATTGATCAGATAACAGTTTTTTGTTTTTTTAATTTATATACACGATTAAAAGAAATCATTAACTTTCTTTAAATTTAATTAACTGTTAAAAAAAAATAATAACAATGACTGCTAGGGAGCAAAATAGAAGCACAGGTATGGATTTAAAATTTTATTTTAGATTTAAAACTATACAGACACATTCGTTAAATATAGGAATATTTAAACATACAATTAAAAATCCTGGGTGATGCTTATGGGACCTGCCTCCCCCACCATTGTAAGTAGTCAAATCATTTTGAAAGATTTTGACTGCTTACCTGGGGTACTTCGGGTGACACTCCCCGCCTCTTTTCAGCTACCAGGAGAGCTAGATGCTCCTACTTAGTTTCTTCTGTTAGCTCTAAAGAGCTAAGTGGCTAACTCATTGGCTGAAAGTGTTCATTAAGGACAGGAAAAAGTTTCCATAACCCAATTCTGGAGACAACATCTTCTGATGGTGGAGTGGGAAAAAATGTGGGGAAAAAAATGGAGTGGAAAAAAAAAATGTATTAACAAATAATATGGCTGTACAGTGTTTCTGCTTTAAACACTACCCATCCAGAGTTATTTGCACATGTGTGCTGGAGGCTGGTAACATCCTCCGCATAAGTGAATTTGGCAACCTGGAAATGCCAAATGTCAATTCTGTGCATATTTGACACCTGTCATCAGGATAGATAGATAGATAGATAGACAGATAGATAGATACGACAAGATAAGAGCAGCACTCTAGGTAAGATTTTTACTTCATTTTTAATCAAAAATATCTGCATGGGAGTTATTAAAGAGTAAGTGTAGGAGAGTAACAAGCATTCCCACACATGTAATGGTAATGTGTGGCACCAGAGAATATAAAATGGGATTAATTGAAAATGAAGAAAATATAGCTAAAAAAAACAAACATTCATTATGGCAAAAAGCTTGGATTGGAGAAAGAAAGCGAGAGAGGGTGAGAGAGGATACTTGCTCTGTAGTAAAATGCCATTGAAGGGATCTGGAGACTCACTTCACTGTCAAAATACTTTTAGGCTTTGGTTAGTTAGAGTTAATATTAGGGTTCAGGTAAGTGTTAATGTAATGTTATGGGCATTGCAGGGGTGTTTAATGTTAGATTAGTATTTTTGATGTATATCATAATCTATGTACCTTTTAGAATGGTAACATTTAGGTATCCAAAACTGCAGAACTAAGAAATCTCACAAATTCTAAACACAGATCACTATTCTACAGCATGTATTTACAAAGAGGGTAGTGAACGCATGGAATAGCCGTCCATCTAAAGTGTTAGAGGTTAATACAGTGAGGGAGTTTAACCATGGGTGGGATAGGCATAAGGCCAGGAATTTATTAAAGTATTTCTAGATGGGCCAAACGGTTCTGATCAGCCATAACATTCTATGTATTTCAATGTCTGTACAAGATGCTGATTCATAATAATGCTATCACTCTGCCTCCACCACATGAAATCCACCTTGTGTGGTCAAGATTGGCAAGATCATCAATTGAGAGTTTCCTACCCCGAAGGGTTGAACAAATAGAAAAAGGACAGGACAATTATTGCACAATTTGCGATGTTTCATCCAAATTAAAGCATGCCCTGCTCTGAGATATGATATTGCATGTGTCATACACTGTCTTATGTTGTTAGGGTAACTTAAAGGGATACTATAGTCACCAGAACAACTACAGCTTATTGTATTTTTGTGTAGGGAGTATAATCAGTGTTTACATTACAGTCTAGTGAAAACTCCACTGGCCACTCCTCAGATGGCTGCTAAAGGTGCTTCCTGGGGCAGTGCTACATACTGTGAGGCACTGACATTCAGTATATCCACCCTCTGCATGGAGACCCTGAACTTTTCTCATAGAGATGCATTGATTCAGAGGAGATGCTGATTGACCAGGGCTGTAAATTGACTTGTTCTGGCTCTGCCCTTGATCTGCCTCCTTTACAGTCTCAACCAATCCAATGCTTTCCTATGTAAAAATGTTGTGATTGGCTGAGAGAATAACTTCCGGTGATGTCAACCAAGCAGGCAGATCAGGGACAGAGCCAGTAGGAAACAGGAAGAACAGTAAGATTTGGCTGTATTTGAGGGAGCTAGATGGTAGTTTTAACACTGTAGGGTCAGGAATACAGGTTTATGTTCCTGACCCTATAGTCTTCCTTTAAATAATAAAAAACAGCAGTAAAATTGTACACCACCAATTAAAGATCCACTAAACAATGAAGAAAACATATGTATCCAATTAATGTAGATTACCTCATTTTCATGTTTGTATTCCTGACACTAGTGCTCCTTTAAGACAGCTTTTAAACTGCAAAATGTTTATTTCAATGCCATATTACTCATTTAAATAATGACTATTACATAATCTAGCAGTGAATTGGATATATGCAGTAGCTGTTTTATTCAACTATGAGCCCTTTGTCCATCAGTTCTATTGTACCAACTAAACTCAAACAGCAGCCTATGTCTGAAAAAAAAAAAAAAAGTTAAATAAATAAATCTATGAATCAGACATTTTATGTTTGAGTGTAGGCTCTGGAGGTGGATGCTGTGGGCTACAGAGCGGTATGAGTCAGGATTTTAATTTTTTTTATTAGGAAATACTATTTTCAAGATATTTTTTTTTAAGCAGCAACAAAGCCAACAGCCTGGTTGCTATATAAACAAGTATACAAATTTAAATATACACTTTCAATGTCAAAACCGTTTCACATAGACAAGAATTTAACATATGGAAGTGAAGAGTGCAGCCACCTGACTGTATCCACAACCTCAACCAACACATTTATTCTACGATCACATGTCATATTAAAGACTCTTCACAGATATTACAGAAATGGTACTAATTATGAGAAGCACAAGTGCAGCCTGATATGAGGCCTGCTGTGTGGGCTCTGCAAGACGAAAGGATCATTGGACAAATAATTTTTTTAGATGAACTGTAAACATTTTCTAAGTCAGTTATGCTTGCCATTTGGAAACTTTGGTCTTAAAGGACCACTATAGTGCCAGGAAAACAAACTCGTTTTCCTGGCACTTCAGGTTCTTTAGGTTCCCCCCCACCCTCAGGGTCCCACTCCCGCTGGGCTCAAGGGGGCTGAAGGGGTTAAACACTTACCTTTCTCCAGCATCGGGCTCCCTCAGCGCTGGTGACCCTTCCTCCTCCTTCCGACGTCAGCGGCAAGAGTCGCACCTGCAGTAAAAAAGTCCATAGGAAAGCATTTCTCAATGCTTTCCTATGGGCGTGACCGTCTTCTCACTGTGATTTTCAAAGAGACAGCCACTCGAAGGCTGGATTAACTCTACTGTAAACATAGCCGTTTCTCTGAAACGGCTATGTTTACAGCTGCAGGGTTAAAACCTGGGTGCCTATAGTGGTCCTTTAAATTTGAAATTAATTCCCTTTGAATTTACTCTGATTTCTCATTTAGTTGTATTATTTCCACTTTCTTGATTTCTTCAGAAGTATAATAAAAATAAGAACTAAAACATAACCCCACATTGGCGTCCCAAGAAACGGAACACCGCTGGGAGGTGAGTGAAGGGGCAGCACAGTGACATCATTACTGGCAGGTAAGCCTTGCATGAATGCCCACCATGCTTCTGGTCTATTACACAGGACAGCCCAGTAACAGGACATGAAGGCAGCACTGTTTTGGTGCTATCTGCAGGGTTCTAGTGCACATAGTGTAGTGCTAGAGAGATACACTTACCCTAGGCGTTTTGGGCGTAGTTCCCTGGTGTCCCCAAAAGCAGTAAATCTGAATAAAGTCGGTATGCATGCTAAAATAGGACAACCTCCTCAGAATTGGAAGTACCGTAGATCTTGTTGAATGTTTGTGTATCAAAATTAGGTCTTAAATCACATGGTTTTATCACTCTCTATACTCAACAGTATATGTATTTCTTAGTTAAAAAATAATGGACATAAAAATATTAATATTAAGACAGATAAACATAACGCTCTAGTCTTATATGGAGCATTTTATGGTTTTGTAGTTTTTAGCAGCAACCAGGATACAGTAAAGATGCTACAAAAGAAATACAGAGTACTACAGTAACTTGTAATAGCTATCCTTACTTGGTTAAACACATTTTAGAATGCCAAGCTTTCAAGCTAAAAGCATTTACTTACGTAATGTTGTCATGTTATAAAACTGACTAGGATTTTGCACATAAGGGATCAATGTAAAACAAAATGTGATTCCTCTCATTAAAATAATTACCTCATTTTAATCAGCATGTGGGATTATTCCACCTTCACACTCTACCCACACTGTCAATTCAAGAAACTGTAATTAACTTTATAAAAACTTGCTGACATTACTAAAAATTTAAACAGAAAAAAAAAAAAAAAAAACTTACAAGCAAAATGATGCCTAGAAAGTTGACATCAACTGTGGGGAGGCTGCTTTTTAAAATAATTTATAAAATTAGCAATTCACGAATATATTGAGAAAAATGGGGAAAATGTTACTGTCAAACTTATCGGAGATCTATGAAAACACAAGGAGCAAAACATAAGATACAAAGGAAAGGCAGTCCAATAATTCTCAAGTACGTCATAGAGACCGGTATATTTTGTGGATTGCTTTATAAAGCTATTAAAACACAACTAAAAGGGGTTAAATCTAGCCCCGGGTATTCCTTTAAAATGTGAATTTCAAATATGTAAGCCAATTCCTGTCTAATCTATCTAAAAGCTCTGTAAATTACATTAATATTAAACTGTGGAGTAAAAATCACCCCTATTTTTCTACATTATATAATGCACAAAAAATAACAATAAAAATACTCACCTTAAGAGTTACTGTTGAAACAGTGTGTAAAGGGTCTTCCTGCAGAGACGGTAAGACCCTCTCCAAAAACAGATTCTTATACCATAAACCTTTATTGCAGTAAAGTAATTTATAATAACTCATAGGTTGAGTGTAATTGGTCTGTGGACTATGAACCTAGCTACAGCTAAACGGACACTAGCCATTGTTCAGATAACTGTGGTATATGCAGATACCGGCAGCTCAGCAGTCTCTCTGTCTGGGACGAGCAAGAAGCAAGCACTTTGGCTAAGTCAATGCTCCAAGGTGACTGTAATAATTGCAGCAATTTTTTTACAAAGCAGTGCAATTCTAGGCTACTCTACGAGCACAAGGTTGTGCTAATATTTGGAGTGACCCTTTAAAAATGGGACGTTAAAGCAACTTTTTTCCATTCTTCCACATGGTAATAGAGTTCAGTATTAGATGCACACCTTTCACTTCGTCCTGCAAATACTATTAAAGGACCACTATAGGCACCCAGACTCACTTCAGCTTAATGAAGTGGGCTGGGTGCCAAGTCCATCTAGGGTTAACCCTGCAGCTGTAAACATAGCAGTTTCAGAGAACTGCTATGATTACATTAGGGTTAATCCAGCCTCTAGTGGCTGTCTCATTGACAGCTGCTAGAGGCACTTCCGCGCTTCTCACTGTGATTTTCACAGTGAGAAGACGCCAGCGTCCATAGGAAAGCAATGAGAATGCTTTCCTATGGACTGGCAGAATGTGCGGGCGGCTCTTGCGATGACGACGTCCGAAGGAGGAGAGGCCCCAGCGCCGAGGGAGCCGGCGCTGGAGAAAGACAAGTGTTTAACCCCTTCCTCCCCCTTCAGCCCGGCGGGAGGGGGGCCACGAGGATGGGGGCACCCTCAGGGCACTATAGTGCTAGGAAAACGAGTTTGTTTTCCTGGCACCATAGTGGTCCTTTAAATAAACTAAAAAAAATAATAATTTTGCAGCTCTGACGTTTTCCCATTATGTTCCAAATGTACACTCCGGCTCATTTCCATAATGTTGTGAATAAAGTGAGTGCCAGACATCAGGATAAACTGATAAATGGGGTGAAGTCTATCTGTGAGGCCATGGATTAAATCTTGTTTTGACTTCTGGAAAATACTTTGAAATGGACAACAACTACGACAAATATTACTTTTGTTTGTAAACTAAACGCTGGAGACTTGTCTATAGGGACAACACCTACAATTTTGTATGTGGGAAAAAATATTAGTTTACAGCCACTAAGATTTTTTATTTTTCGGAGGGAGAGAAGGGTGGGGGTGTGATGTGGAGTGTGGTGTGTGTGTGTGTTAACCCCAGGATACAACCTGACATTAATAAAATGTGTATATAATCTTTAATTAAGCCCTTTATAATCAAATTTCCAGTGGATTGACATTTCCTTGCCAAAAGCTTTCTTTGGTCAGGAAGACTGGTACTCAGGGGTTGTGCTAGACTATTTTCCAACCTAGGCAAGACTAGGCACCCCCCAAAAAACACAAATTTCCAAACTTTGTGTGTATCATTCTATCCCCAACTCCTTTGGGTGGGTCTTTTCTCCCCAGACACTTTTTGGGTCGCTTTCTTCTCAGCCCCGTTTCTGTCTCTCCCCCAGCCCCTTTGCATGACTTTTTTCCACTTTGTGTGTTATTGTCTCCTTTCCCAGCCACTTGGTTTCACCGTCCCCTCCCCAGCTATGTGTGTCATTGTCACCTTTCCCAGCCACTTAACATCTCTATATCCCTTTCACTAGATCCTCAGGCCCATACACAAACACACACACACCATAGCCTCATACACGCACACCCTTCACACACACACACACACACCCACCCCCCCCCCCCCTGTCAGGACTACTCCAGGTTTTAACCCTTTCACTCACTGAAGCAAATTACATGGAAGCCTGGAGCTGCCTTGTTCAGGACACCATGTATCCTTTCAATGACACCTTTGCTTTGAGAGCCTTGCATGTATAATAAAAATAAGAACATTTTATTTAATAGCCATAATTTAATGGGAGAGAACAACCTATGATTAAGTTATAGTTAGTTCATGAAAGTGAAACGACAATCTATTAAAAGGAACACGACACACACCAAAAGCACCTCAGCTTGCCATGTGTGAAGAATATGTCCACTTTTTATTTTTGTAGAAACTATAGACATCAGTAGAAATTGGATACTTTATAAACTAACTTTGTTACACCCCCTAACACCCCAATGGCTCGGAGTACATGCCTCACATATACATCTCATTGAGCTGCATATGGAAATCTGCGATTGGACAACCACAAAATGACTGGGTTGCAGAAGAAGGGGAGTGCATGCAGAGGCTGCAGACAAGAGATATTTAGCTTTTGCACATTGTGTTCAGGTATAACCCAACGAAAAAAATTGAGCAAGGTGAATTGTTAGTGAAGGACTCACCTAAGAGATTTTGCCTAGACATGGCAAGTGAGATTACACTTGGCCATTTGACTGATATTAAAACACCTCCAGTTATTTAAATGTGCATAGGGATTCAGGAAAGTAACTAGTTTCTTTGGATTTTATTGTATGTATTGGGGCTGTGTACTATAGTCATTGCTGCCACGCAGGAATAGTAGGACTTTGAGCACAGGGCTTAATTTTGTATGTTTACAATTAAATCCTTGCATTAAGGCGTATCAATTCAGTTTTAAAATTATTTTCCCAAGTGGAGTGTGCCTTTAAATGTATTTACTAACTTAGAGCAAAATTAAACAATATGAATTAACTGAAAATGTACTTTGTTTCCATGTGTACATGCTTTTAAAATATATTCACTAAATATGCAGATAGTTTTACAGTTTTTTAGTAAAACATATTTACTATAGGCCTTGATGACAACAGATTATGTAAAGAAGTGAGCTCAGATCCGGATGTGTATGTCAATTTACTGATCCTGGTGAAATAAGGGATTAGGTAGAGTTAGACTAATGACAAGCTGACTGTTTAGAAAAACGTAATGCATAAAAAATAAATAAAAAAAAAAACACTTATTTTTGCAACTTAAAACCATCCCTCTTGAAATTGAATTCTTAATGAGCAATAACTGCTACTATTTTTTGGCAAGAACACAGAACACAACCTGAGAAAGCAAATAAGATGCATTGTTGTTGATATAATGGCATGAAAGGAAAAAAAGTATATTTGGCCAGAACAAAAATATTAAAAGGAACATTTTTAGGAATACAAAGTTAGTTAGGGTTCCTAACACTACAGTGTCCCCCTGCCCCCCACGCCCTGTCTACAATGAAAGGGTTAAAAACACTTTGACCTGATTCTGGTTCATTCAAAGGGATCATTGGCTGGTTCCGTTTACTCGTCCACTTGATCCGGGAACCTAATGCGCACATTAGTCCTTTCCTATAGGAAAGCATTGAATCAGTGCTTTCCAAAGTGGATTTGCAAGAGCTGGGCGTCCTCGTGTACAGCATGAGGACATCAAGAGTTGTTTTAAACTCCGTGCAACTGCAGGAAGCTCCTCTAGAGCCAGTGTTAACATTACCGTTTCTCTAAAACTACAATGTTCTACATTGCAGGGTTAAGGGGACATGGACACTGCAACCAAGCCATTTTATTGAGGTAAAGCCTATAGTGTCCCTTTCTTATGTGAAAGCATTGTGACTGCCTGAGAATCACCACTTCTGGTGATGTCAGCCAAACAGGAAGATCAGGGGCAGAGGCGGCATAATGGAATAAAAGCAAGATTTTTCTATAAATTACAGGGACAAATGGGGGCGAGACGGGGGTTTTAACACTATAGGGTCAGAAATACAGGTTTGTATTCCTAACCCTATAGTGTTACTTTAATATTTTCTAGAAGTAGTATAACTAAAATTACATTCACGCACATTGTATAGAGATGATGATGATGATGGATGGATGGATAAAAGGATGGATAGAAGCAATTTCAGCTTCAAAAAATTAAATAGCATCAGCTGCCTCTTGGTAGTGTAATTTCCACTAATATGTATATTCTGACATGTAGGTTACAGTTCTATCAGGGACTAGGGACCACATACTGGATTGCCAAGTGGTTATGGGTTATTATTGCACAGATTACATCACCATCTGTACAATACAGGATTATTAAACTTGCATTAGCATTAATAGAAAGTGATCAGTTTGTGTGTGTTTTACACATTATTAATATTATTAATTATTATCGATATTGACAACATTATTATTATTATTTTATTATTGACTAAAAATCAGTGCAAGTCTGATACACTTTCAGAGCAAAAACACCCCAAAACTAGTGCCATACACCAAGAAAAGATACATATATACATGCGCTCTGCTACTTTGCAATGGAAATAAGAAAGTAATATTGAAGCCAAATGTGATCTGTTTTTGCTTATATGGAAATTATCTGATGCAAAGCAGTGGGCATTTACTACTATTTTGATTCTACATTCTAGGAACAAGGAATCATGCCGGGTCCCTGGCTGGACGCAAAAAACGTATGGAAATATTAGAGATATTGAATATGAAAATAATCGGAGACACATAAAAACGCATGTTATTAATCTCATAGTCCATATTATCAAAAACATTTACACAGAAAGACAGATAAAAAAAAATAAATAAAAAGACAGTTGGATAGAACAACGGGTAATGTATGAAGAGTCTGAAAAGAATGTATCATGTTTAAAAATTCTGTGTAAACTTGTCTCATACAGAAATCTAAATGATTTTCCTTTTTTTTTTTTTTTCCATTTTAAATCAATCTGTAATGGTCTAGATTTTAAAATATCCAATACTGCATAACATATTTTGCATCTTAAAAGGACACTTCTGGCCCCTAAACTAATTCAGCTTGCTGAATAGATTTGGGTTTTAACTGCAGGTTTATCTTCTAAAAGTTCAAATTTGTAGAGAAATCAACACTTTTATAAAATTACCTTTTTTTTTTTTTTAGATGTCTTAAATTTTTATTGATATGTTTTTCGTTTGCTTCATAATCAACAGTTCAGAAGGATATCACAAGGGGGTACAGAAAATAAAAGGGAAGGGGGAGCGGGTAATATATAGATCTTTACAGGTTGCTTGACATCGCAGGTCAAAGATTGCATTACAGACTCAAATTACAGAATCAAGGTACAGATTACAAGGTACAAATTGCACATATGAGATACAAGATACGAATAGTGCATGTATATTGGCGTATATTAGCATAGGAGATGGGCAGTGTATGATAGGTATTGTAACCCTTCGATGGGGCCTGGGTCGTGGTGGATTATGATTTGGCTAGTTTTATTCCAAATCAACATGTGTTTCCTTGCGTCACTCTATTCGGTGAGAGTGTATCTGCTGTACTAAAGAGCCATAATCAGGCCAATCAAAACGTGGTACCCGGGATTTAGCTAGTACGGCTCGTCAACATAGTATGATATAGTCCCATATTAATTTCTTCCTTGGGGTATTTTATTTATTCCCCATTCATGTGCCCAGGATGCCAACTGCCCTTTCATCTGGCCTGTTTTTTAGAATGGACTTCTGCCCTTATGAATAGACAGTCGAGCTAGGTTGTGTAGGTGAGCATGGGGATCTGTGGTTTGGTGTGGGTCTACCGAGGTCCTAAAGGGGTATTAGAGTTAATCTCTAGCCCTCTGGTTGATCTCTAAACTGGGCCCAGCGTTGCCAGTGCCTGATATAAATATGTTCTGTACTGCGAAGGCGGCTGGCCATTCGTTCAAAGTTGCATGTTGTGTCAAGGCGTGTTAGGACTTCTGTTAATTTCGGGCTTTGCTGTTGTTTCCATCTGTATGCTATTGCTATTTTGGCCGCAAGTAGACAATGAGTGAGTATGTGTACTTCATCTTCCCTGGGTGAGTGTGGGAAAATGTGAAGCAGGTAACATTCTGGGGATTTCGGCATTGTTATTTTCATCTCTTCTAAGAGGAACTGTTCTATTGCGTTCCAGAATGCATCTATTTTTGGGCATGTCCAAAATATATGAAGAAGTGTGCCTTCATTGTTATGGCATCTCCAGCACATGGGGGACGCAGTGGGGTAGATATGCCCTAGGCGCGAAGGTACCATATACCATCTCATTAATATTTTACAAAACGCCTCTCTGTGAGCCAGGCTATGTGTGGTTTTCTTCAACCTGCCCAGAGCTGTCCGCCACATATCTTGGCTAATTTGTGTATTGAGGTCCTTCTCCCATGCACTCATATAAGAGGGGATTTCCTTATCTACTAGGGTCATGAGTGATGTGTAACAGAAGGATAATGCTTTCATGTCCTTCAGTTTTCCATGGCACTTAAGGAGAAATCGTGGTGGTGGGAACTGTCTGCCTCTATGTAGTTTGTGATCGTGTAGGATGTTTTTAATGCGTAGGTATGTGAATAGTTCCCTAAGTGGGAGGCTGACCGTCTGTTGTAATGTTGGGAAGGCTGACACTCCCGCATCATCGATCAGGGAGCTCACATGGAGAATTCCCTGTCGTACCCAAGTATCAAGGCACAGAGCATGTGTGTGGAGTGTTAGTGATTGTAAAGGCGCGGCGTGTAGGAGGTCTCTGCCCATTCCCATTTTTAGGATCGACTGTCTCCATAAACAGAGCAGTAGTTTCGTCGGGGGTAGGATATTAGTGTCCTGTACCTGCCTGTCCGCGCATGCCCAAAGGGCATCCACTACTGTTCCTTTCGCTATGCAGGCATTTTCTAGTGCCAGCCAGATGGGGGGTGCCTTACCTTCCATGACCGTGAGGCCCTGTGCCAGTATTGATGCTTTGTAATAGAGCTGGACATTGGGTACGCTAAGGCCTCCTTCCGAAAGGGGTCTCCAGATCAATTTATTTGAGATTCGGGGAGGTTTTCTCTTCCATATATATGCGTTTATGATCGATTGGAATCTTTTCACTATCGCGTTTGGGATCTCTATCGGCAGTGTACGGAAGAGGTATAAGATGTGTGGCAAGATCATCATCTTAACCGTATTAATACGCCCCAGCCACGAGATTCCTTTATCGTCCCATTGTGTGAGTTGGAGATCTAGTTTTTGCAGAAGCGGGATATGGTTCACTTTAGTTACTAATGTGGATGTGGCCGGTAATTGGATACCGAGGTACGAGATCGAGGTTTTACGCCAATCGAATGGATATTCAGACTTGAGGGTTTGTAATGTGTGGTGTGGCAAACGGATTGCTAATGCTTGCGATTTTTTCGCATTGTTTTTATAGTATGACACCTTGCCATATCTATCCAGGAGCGCCAGTAAGTTTGGGAGGGAGTTGGAAGGATCAGTGATGAAGAGCAGGATGTCATCCGCAAATAAAGCAATTTTCATAGTTCCTATCGGTGTGTGTAGTCCCTGAACCGTGTCTAGTGATTTGATATGTTTACCCAATGGCTCCAGGCATAGGATAAATATCAGCGGAGAGAGAGGGCAACCTTGCCTGGTTCCATTGGTTATTGGGAAGGACTTGGAGAGAAAGCCGGTGTTATATACCTTAGCCGAGGGGTTAGAGTATAGGGCCAATATGCTCTTTTGGAACGGGGGGGGGAACCCCATTTTGGTCAGTACTGCTGACATATACGACCAGTTTAGGCGATCAAAGGCCTTTTCAGCATCGAGTGCTAGTAGTATGCCCGGTTGTTGGTTTTTTTGCGCCCATTGGATTAGGTTTAGGAAATGGCGTGTGTTGTCTCCTGGTTGTCTTGTAGGGACAAACCCAGCTTGTTCCTGTGAAATCATGTCTAGAAGTAATGGCTTTATGCGGGTGGCTAGTAGTTTTGCGTACAATTTGGTGTCAGCATTGAGTAAAGAGATTGGTCTCAGATTAGCGCATTCTGTTGGGGGCTTCCCCGGTTTTGGGAGTGTTATTACATGTGCAAGGAACATTTCGGACGGGATATTCCCCGTATCTTTGATGTGGTTAAACATCTTGGTAAGATGCGGTGTTAATTGTGTGCTTAGCGACTTGTAAAGGGAGTTCGGGAAACCGTCTGGGCCGGGTGCTTTATGTTTGGGCAATAAATTAATGGTCCTGTGCACTTCCTCCTCTGTAAATGGTGTTTGAAGGTATGTTTTTTGAGCATCTGTGAGGAGGGGTAGGTCTACACTGCTGAGAAAATCTAGAATTTCATCCTTGGATGGCTGATGTGTATTTGTTCTGTGTAGATTATAAAGTGTGTCGTAGTAAGAGGCTAGTTCCTCCACGATATCTTGAGGGTTATATAGCTTATGTTTGGTTGCTGAGATCATATATGGTAGTTTAGACTGCAGGTGACGTGTTTTCAGGCGACGTGCCAGTAGTTTGCCTGCTTTATTACCCTGCATGTAATGGGATAGGTTGAGTTTGCGCATTTGCCCTTCCATATCGTGTAGGGTCAGTGCGTGTAGGTCTGCGTTTATTTTGTTTATTTGTTTAATTAGCTTGTTGGATGGGTTAAGTTTGTTTTTAGCCTCTGTCTTTGCAAGATCCTCTAGCAGGCATTGTTTGTTTTGATTGCCCTTTCTTTTACGGTTTGCTCCTGCTTGTATAAAAAGGCCTCTAAGCACCGCTTTGAGAGCTAGCCATTGTGTAGGGATAGAGGTCTCGTCATTTGCATGGTCTTGGTAAAACAGTGTGATCGTATTAGCTAGTTTTGTAAGTAAGTCAGCCTCATTTAGTAGGGAGTCATTTAGTCTCCACAGGCTCCTGCCTCTCGCCGGGTATAGAGTTTTGAAGGTGGTGATGACCGGGGCATTGTCTGACCATGTCCTGTTCCCAATCTCTACCTCTGCTACATTTTGTAGTGTCATGGCATCTACTAAGCATAAATCAATGCGTGAGTACGTATGATGCACTTGTGAGAAATAAGTATAGTCCCTCCCGCTGGGGTAGAGGCTACGCCATGTATCATATAGGTTGTGTGTGTGGAGGAGTGTGGCAAATTTACGGCTCAGTGATGTGGCCTGGAGTAGGGTTTTTTTTCCCTTGAGCCCTTTGTATGTCTATGCTGGGATCCAATGTGCAATTGAAGTCCCCACATATAACAGTGTGCCCTTGTCTAATAGTTGCCACTTTGGCAAGTGCAGATTGTAAGAAGGAGGCCTGGGCTTCGTTCGGGGCATATAACGAGGCCACCGTAACTGTGATGCCATTTAGCGTGCCCACCAGTATCAGTAACCTTCCCAGTTTGTCCTGATATATCCCTGTCTGTTGGAAAACCCAGTCTTGGTGAAACAGTATAGAGACGCCTTTGGATTTGTGTGGTGAGAGCGCATGGAAAATTTGGGGGTAGGAAGTTGGTTTGAAGGACGGAGGGTGGTGTGTGCACAGGTGAGTTTCTTGTAAGCAGACTATTGCTGCTTTAGACTTGTGTATCTCCCTAATAGCCGAATGTCTCTTAAATGGGCTGTTCAGGCCATTAATGTTTAGTGAGAGACACTTAAATTGGTGTGCCATTCTTCTGAGTATAGGAGGAGATCTGTGTGGGACCGCGTAATCTTAGAGTGGGAGCCGTTATTACATCTGCTCCAATAATGTGCCTAACGTGGGGTGGATCAGTGTAGCGACCCCTATCATCGTGTACCTGGAATCTATTCGGTGGTGAGTTACCTTGATCATGAGATGAGCAAAAACTTGGGGGGTGGAGGATGAGGAAAGACATAAGACTTAAGCATAAACATAAACATAAACAGTGCAAATAAAGTATATACAAGGTGCTCTCATTTGAGAGCAAACTCGTGGATGTACCGGATGGCTAACCAGCGCACACCCAGAAGACATCCTAGTGGGGGGGGTCGTGTGGAGCTGACTCGCTCCCGAGCCTTAGTAATGGAAAACCAGTAGCGTTACCGCACCTTCAGGCGTGGGGGTACCATGGAGGGGGGGGTTGCAGATTTTTTTTTTTTTGTGGTTTCAGTCAACGTCTTCATATATCAGTTAAGGGGGTAGGAAAATGAGTAGGCCTTACTCTGGGGGTTGTGGTCTATGTTACCACCTTTACATGTCAGCGAGGAGTGTTGCATAGAATGCTTAGTGTTGCCTGCATGACCTGTGGGGGATTAGTGATGGTCCCGTTTATTTAGGCAAATTACGGCGTCCCCGGATTATTACCCTCTGGGCTCAATTCCCCCCTCGTGTTCCTCATGCATATTTGGGGCATCAAGCTACTTCATGAGGTCAGTAAAGTTTCGGTTTGGCTTGCGAGGGGTATGTGTGTTAGTGCCCGCTTGCTTGGTTATCATGTGGGGGGGAAGGGTACGCTCAGTGCTGGTCCCCTCAGAGAGGTGGTCAGCGGGAGGGGACTGGGGTTTGGTCATCAAGTGACCTTACCTCCTTCATCACAGTAGGGTATCGGAGCAGGGCAGTACGCCCAGGCAAAGGAGGGAACGGGAATTTAACGTGCATGGAGCATATACATGGTTAAACGATACCAGTCCTGCAGAACGACAGTCAACCGTATTCTTGTAAAGTCATTTTCAGGATTCAACATAGTGGCCTGAGTCTCTGGATGGTAATCTTTATGAGCTGGTGCCTTGCGTTGGCTTAGCGCCCTGGTGTCCCACCATTTTCCATTCTGGTCAGATACGTTGAGGGGCGGTCTCTGGAGGTTTGGCTGTGCCTTGGGGGTCCCAAAGGCCCCAGTCCTTCAGGATGGTGAGGCCATGGTCCAGGTCAGCTATCACGCTCAGTTTGCCATTGCGCCACACCAATAACTTCGTAGGGAATCCCCACCTGTAGCTCAACTTGTGGTTGCGCAGTGTTTTCGTAATTGTAGAGAAGTCTCTGCGTCGGGCCATCGTTAAAGCCGATAGATCAGCGTACAGTGTTATTCCATCATATGGTGCTGGTAAGCCGTTCGTTGCCCTCGCCGCCTGGAGGAGAGTATCTTTAGATTTAAAGTGATGAAAGCGGGCAATAACATCGCGTGGGACGTCTTGAGCGAGGCGTGGTGGCTTCGGGAGTCGGTGTACTCGATCGATCTCCCATGCGTTGCTACTCACCGCAGGGGCCAGCGCTGTACACATGGTAGTGATGTAACTGTAGAGTTTGTCAGGCAGGATAGATTTCGCTATTCCTCGGAACCTCACATTGTTCCTTCTCGACCTATTCTCCATGTCTGCTAGTTTCTGCCATAGCTTCGCATTATCAGCTTCTAGAGCTTGGAGCTTGTCAGCCGCCGCGTTATGAGCTGAGCACAGTTCTTCCGTTTTATTGCTCTAAGTGGTGTGTGCGGTCACCCAGCTCCGCTATTTCCTGGTGTACGCCAGAGATTATTGTGATAAAATCTTCTCTGATTGTTAAACGTAAGTCTTGGAGCATGGTTTTGATATATACTTTTGTGATACTTCCTTCTGGATCAGGGTCTGAGACCTGGTCGGCATCTGTCGTTCCCTCCGAGGCCTGGGCGGGAAACTCCGCGCCAGCGCCATCTTGGGTCATTTTGTGCCGGTCCCTTTTCGTTTGTCTAGACGGGTCGGTAAGTTTTGTTTGTTTCGACTGAGACATCTCTTTGGTAAGAATAGTCCCCTGCGTTTGTTGGCTGGGTCGCACTTCGGTTTTATTTATCCTTGGTGCGGTTTAAGGTGCTTTGTGGCTCGATATGGAGCAGAGCTCTTACTCCATGCGTCCGTTCAGGCCGGAAGTCGGACACGCCCCCTTTATAAAATTACCTTTATGACATCGCTGGGCTGTCGAGCAGACAGCCAGGAAAGTTTCCTGCCTCACTGACTTTGAGAAGTGAATGCTTCTCATAGTGAAGTATTGGTTTGGTGGAATAAAGCAATTTCCCTGCATGTGCCATATGTTCCGAATGCTTATCTATGAGGGGAGACTGCACTGACACTGAAAAAAGGGTAAGTTCAAAGGACCACTATAGTCACCCAGATAACTCCATTTCAACAAAGTGGCCTAGCTGCAGTGGCCATGTAATTTGAACCCTGCAAAGTAAAACACTACATTTGTATTTAAGGCACGGTAATGTTTATATTACAGGATTAAATCCTAATAGTGTTTGATTAGAAGAGTGCAGTGTTTAGGTATGTATGAGACAATGGATTGGAGGAGATTGCAAAGATGTCAACAGGCATGCTAATGTTTTTGAAGGCAGAGTGAATGGTTGCAACAGGGGAATCCTCCCGGTGGAAATGAGGTGAATAGTCAAAGAGGGGTGGACAGAAGGAAACTTGTAGTCACAAAACAATGATTTACATTTTTGGGGCTATAGGTTTCCTTTCAATGTTTGTTTGTTTGTATCTTGTTTTGTTTTTGTTTTTTTAAAGAAAGAAAGAGAGAGAGTTTTGTTTGTATGTACGTAGTGGGGAATCGCGATGCAGTCTAGCACAAATCTAAACCCATTTACCCCCCCAATAACGACAGACCACTTAGTATGGATGAACAGGCCATGGCATTTATTATCACAAACTAAATTACTGCATAACACATCCATAGCTTTGTTTATTAAATCTCTTCTTTCTGTAACCAAAACGTTAAACATAAATAAGCATAAACTAACATATATACATATATAACTCCACCCATAGTGTTATACAGTGACAAAACCGTCCTTGCCAATAAACATACAGTGGTTCCTAATCACAACTTCGTCTCACCTCCCCCCTCGTCATAAAAATCATATATTTCCAAAGCCCGCCATCAGCCGACCTTATCCACCCTCGATGGGCACGACACCTCAGGCAACCTAATGTTTAACCTTTTGAAGCAGGGGAGGTTGAGACCTAGAAAAACTTGTTCATCTCATTCCATATACTTAAACGTAACCACTAAAACTCAATTGGCAAGGACATACCCCCGGCTAGCTGTGACGAAATATACCAATAGGGCGGGTGGGAGGGAAACTGTTTGCTGGCCCAAATCCCAAGTGGCACTGAGGTAAGACCTCCCCCACACTAACTTACACAGAACATAATCCCACCCACACTCCAACCAATCCCATGCATCTATCCCCACACTCCTACATGTGCCCTTGTCCGCTTAGCTGCGCTGTCTCCCCAGGGCCTAATTGACACTTCTTTATTGCATAGAAATCCTCGCTTATTTGATTATGATGCTTTATGAGTCAGTCACATAATTAGATCATTTAGACTACAGATAAACTATCCTCTAGTTATCTTTGACAACACAAGATCTGTGTGTTGCTATATCTATAATCTGACACATTTTTATGATGACATATTTGCAAGCAACATCATGTTCACATGGTTTCATCATCTCAAGACCTATCTACCTACACCATACAGTTGATATGTACATCTTACCTACAGCAATAGTATATGGTTACCAAATGCCTGAACATATACAAAGGTGGATTGATTAGTGTTTCAGTCATTTAAAGGGACACTATAGTCACTTGAACAACTACAGCTTAATGTATTTGTTCAGGTGAGATCTATAGCTCCCTGCAGGCAATCTAATGTAAACACTGTATTTGCAGAGAAAATACAATGTTTACATTGATTGATAGGAATCTGACATGCGCAGGAGAGAGAAGGCAATGTGTGCGCGCCTTCTCTCTCCTGCCTGTCAGCAGAGGAGAGGGTTCGGGCAAAGACCGCGAGCTGAGCTAGTGCGCTCAGGACTTCAGAGGGCGGCATGAATGCCGCCCTATGTAGTATGTGCGGCAAAGCCGCACATGTGCACAAGGGAGCAATGACGCTTCCAAATGGAAGCGTCTGATTGCTCCCTGCTCGCGCCTGCCTATTTCGTCATTTTGACGAAATAGGGGGCGCGGCTTCACGATTAACAGATACACTTTACACTTATTCTATGGAAAGTGTTGAGGAGGACAATTATAATTTGTGCTAAAACTGGAGTAATCATTATCTAAATCAATTAAATTTCTACTGCTCCATTCAGATATGGAATTATTATTACAAGGCTTATTGTTTTCTGAAGTTATGACATGCATAAAAAAAAAAAAAAAACAACTAAATATTGACATTAGAGAAACACTCCAAGCACTAGAACCACTACAACTTGCTGCAGTAGTTAAGATGCCAGGATTACTCTGATGCCTCTGATGCCTTAACAATAGTGCTACCCAAGTCTGCCACCTCAGGCTCAAGGGTTAGACAGGGGCCCTGGAACCATGCGTTTACTCTGCCCCATTAACCATCCTTATGTGAAGAATGAAGGGGGGGGGGCTCAAACCTGCCTAGGGTCCTTGGTATCTTAATCTTTCTCTGCCTTCCAGAGTAAATAGTCAAACCTAGGTCCCCCCTGGCACCTGCATCCCTGTACGTTAGCTTCACTCTCTATAGCAAGGCCATGCAGGGTTGCTTTCATTGGCCGAGGGTTGGCTGAGCACTTTCAGCCAGTGAGTGCAGACCTGCATTGACCTCATCCTTAGGTCAGGGGAGACATACGGCTTCTCCACCAGAAGAAGTTGGATGCGACTAGTCAAATACTGGGGAATCTATACGAGAGGGCTGGAGGTCTGTGCTTCTTTGGCTCTCAACCAAACCTCACTGACGAGTCTGCACCAGCAGTTAGAGAAGAACAGCATGGTATTGCAGCAGAAGAGGCTGGAAAGAGTGAGAAAACCAATGACGCACAGGGCCAGTGGCACACTGCACAAGTGCTCTCCCTACTGAAGTCTTACAGCTGCTGGCTGTGCTGAAACAATGACTTGGATTCTGCCTTTCCCTTAACCTAGGTACAGAGCTATTTTTTATTTTGTATTTGTACGCCTGTGTGTGCCTGTCTAAGGAAATGGCCACAATTTTACATATAAAACTTCTGAGCATTGTCATTTTAGGAGGCTCCTAGTTTACAGGATTTTGTCAAGTCTTGTTGCAGTTTACTATAGTAGTACTATACGGAAACATATGACAGCTAATTTCAATTTAGATTAAATTTGCTTTCTCTATGACACTTTTGAAAGGACTTCAGAGTTGTTGAGTGTGTGTGTGTCAACGCTGTAGATTAATTACTGGCTTGGAAGGAACCATTTCCCCAAGATAAAACAAGCACACATTGAGCAAAAGATTGGCATTCAGAGATTATCTTTGAAAACAAACTGGTTGAATTTCCCCTTCATTCCAAAAAAAAAAAAAAAAAATTATATATATAATTTTATATTAACTATTTTTATATAAAAAATCGTTACAAATAATTATTTCATAAAAACACATTCAGGAAGTAGAAATCCACTGTTCTGCCAAGTGTTTACTTGGAAAGGTCTAAGTCTGAAAATTAGTGAACCAGCTAGAATTAAAATACAGTTTACATCGTGTGTGCTCCATTTAAATCCTAATTACACCAATCAAAATGCTTTTAGTAAACTCTACTAATGTAATACTTTTTAATGTCTAGTAAGTGTCCAAATACCACTGTAATACTATAGTAAAATATTTAGGAGTGGACAGTGTATCTGATCCATGCTCTTGTTCTCTCTCGCCTTGACTACTGTAATACCTTTCTCAGTGGTCTTACGTGTTCCCAGATTGCACCACAGCACTGTTTTTTTTTAAAACACATTTAAAAATGCTCATTACCACTACACCTGGAACACACTAGAGAAAAAATGATCCCACGCCAAAGTTCAAAATATGTCTTTTGAATTACCCCAGGGTGTATTCTTTAATAAATAGTTGGTCAATAACCAACCATCTAAACTACTCCAAAATGGAACATGGACACAGCTTAAAACTTCAAAGTTAGAAAAAAAACTGAATGGCTGCATCTCAAATGTGCCCTTTCAACATCCACATATACCTGGCAAAGGTACATACCGCGGTATTGCTGTACTCAGACGACATAGCTGAGCAACATATGAAGTAGCACACATAAGGTTTGCAAAATATACTGTGCAAACTCACTGTGTGTGCCAAAAAGCCAGAAAAAAATGCTTATTACCACTACACTTGGTACAAGCTAGCGGAAACATTATCCCAAGCTAAGGTTCAAATTCTGCCTTTTGAATTACCCTGGGATGTCTTCTTTAAGAAATGGTATGTCTTTATGGTGTATTTGTAATATGTAGCCTGCTCAAGTGCTCCAAAGTGGGGCACGGACGCATCAAACCCTCCATGAAAATTCACACTTAAAAACCTGAACTTGTCTATTCGCTTTTAGAGCACTGTAACTTCACACCTCAGAAGGTGTAACTGAATATATTTCGGGGATTTTTATGAAAGTGGTACATATTAAGTGTAAGAAATACTCAGCAAAAATGCAACATATGTAAAAATGCCATTTCCCCCCCTCACCACAAACATTGACATTAATTGGTGAAAAGGTTGTGACAAGTTAAGGCACAATATACACCATATAAAATACTTGGGGTGTCTGCTTTATCAAATGAAAGCCCTTTGTGGGGTTATTTGAACAGTCACACTGCTATAATACCTTAAAATGAGACATAGGCCCGTCAAATCCATCTACGAAAAGTCTAACCATAGAAACTGAAATAGCCTTGTCTCTTATATGGCACTGTAGCTTTACAGAAAAGTGCCAAAGGCATACAATGGGGGTATCGTTATACTCAGCAGATGTAGCTGAAGACAATTCTGTGCAGGAATAGCACACACCAGCTTTACAAAATACACATTACAAAACTTACTTGTTATATGTGTATATGCCATAATAAAGAAAAAACACAATTTTCCTTGAATATTTAGATTGGCGATGAAATGGCTACGTAAAAAGTTTCAAACTAACCTTAGGTAAATAGCCTTTGATGTCTACTTTATATAAATATATACTTTTGTGTGCTAATTTTGTTTTCTGTGATGGCTACTAAACCTACAAGACAAACATACCAAATTCTAAAATTGTTGCAAATTTAAATTTTATTTTAGTCCTTGTATTTTGTGACCTTTAGCTTTCAAAATAAGCTGAAATCCTATACATATGATGTACTCTATAAATAACATAAATTAATTTATTTTGAATTACTTTTTCCAAGCGGAACATATTATGCACACGCCATTATTGCCAAAACTGTGAAAAAAATTTTTTTTTTTTTTTAAATCATTTGGCATTTTTATATAATTAATAAGAATGTATCTATGTATATGTGACATCAAATTAAAGACATGTTTGCCCTCTAAAAAACGATGTATAATATGTGTTGGTGCAATAAATGACAGAGATGCAAATTGCATTTGAATACAAACAGCAAAATAATGCAAAACCGGCCTTTGTCCTTAAGCGTAAGACAAGCTTCTGAAGCTCTGTCCTTAAGGGGTTAAAACACATACAGGATCATGCAGTGTCTAGCAACTATTAACATAGCAGGGGATAAGAAAATCTAAATTAAACAGAACGTGCAATAAAGGAAGTATGAAGATTAGATGACTTTTTAGAGGAAGTGTTTAGGAAGCCTGTGTGACTAAGGTTCATAAACAAAGTGATTTAACTCCTAATTGGCAGAGAATTGAGCAGTGAAATTGCAGGGACATGATTTATACACCAAAACTACTTCATTAAGCTAAAGTTGTTTTGGTGACTATAGTGTCCCTTTAAGTACAATATCATTAATCTAGAAGATATTTAGAAAGTAGATAGCACAATACAATGAGCATGCAAGTTAGGCTGGTAGTGTATAAAGATGAACTTACATTCTAAATTACTGACTGCAGTTATACGATGCTTGAAGTAATTATTTAATCAATGCTATGTCTAATAATTTGCTGTCTCTTTAAATAGCATTCTATGTATAGATGGAAATGTATTCTTAGTATTTTATATAATTTGAGCTTCCATATCTTTACTGCTATGCCAATATTGTATACCACATCTCCTATTGTGTACCTGCATTCCCGGAATTATGACATATAGCTCATATCACCTGGGGGTGAGCAGCTGCTCATACAGGATGCCATATTAAAGGATGAGTAAGTGTGTAGGAAGCCAAACTTCAGTAAAGTGTACATTTTAATCTATAAAGATAGTGATTATAATGTACCGATTATATCCATACCTGCCTGAACTTACAAACAGTTTTTATATGGCAGCTTCACATTAATACAGTGCTCAGTTAGTTAGTATATCACCTTATTCAACCATGTTACCAGTATTAGCAATTCTGCCATCTCCACTTCAGAAGAATAAAAAAAAAAATTTAAAAAAAATGGGAAAACAAAACAAAACAGAAAAACGTAGTAACATACAAGAAGAGCACCTGAAAATTAAATGAACACTGTAGGTTCTGTAACTGCTTCATCTCATTGAACTTGTTATATTTTCTGGAGTCCCTTGACACCATAAATCCATTCCTGATTAAACTGTTTTAATGTTAAACAACAGTTCCCTCTTTGATGCGTGGGCTAATGAGGAAGAATAAGCCTATGCAGCAATAGCAGACAGCATTTGTTAATGTCAGCTCACTGCTTTCAGCCTATCACAGCGCCCATTACGGTTTTGTATTGATTTGGCTATAAGGATGTGTGTAATCTCTACCTCAACCATTCGTTACGTAGGGGCCAGGCTGTGGGTGGTGAGAGACACTTATTTACAGAGGTATATATTATAAAAACACATTTGGATTAAAGGGACACTCCAGCACCAAAATAACTTAATCTAAATGTATTGTTATGGTGCCAAGAGGCTCCCGGAGACACTCTTGCCTCAGGGGGCTAAACCATACTCGAACAGTTTAACCTCAAAGTTGTCTGCAGCGCCAATGTCCACTCTCCTCCCCAGGTGGCATTCGGCTTCTGAATTTTCCAATTCAAGAAGCGCAATGTGTTGCTTAGGTGGGGCAACGCTGATTGGCTGAGAGAGGTCAGATGATGCTCTCAGCCAATCAGTGACTCCCCATTCATGGAAAAGCCAGTTTAGTGAATGGGGAGACACAGATTGGCTGACTGCTTTTAGCCAATCAAAGATGCCCATGCCCTGTGGCACTCTACGCTTACTGAATCTGAAAATTCAGGAGCCTGATGCTGCCTGAGGGGGAGTGGATATCACTGCTGGAGACCACTTTGCGGTTAAACAGTTCAAGAACAATTTAATCCCTTGAGGTAAGAGTGCCTCTGAGGCCTCCTAGAACCATAACAACTTCATTGAAATTAAGTCGTTTTGATTCCTGTAGTGTCCCTTTAAAGATAACAGCTCAATATTATTCCACAAGAGTTCTCAGGAAAGTATTTATCTCTGATGCAGTTCTATAATAATGATTGATTGGTATTTTTTAAAAAATAGTATCAGAGTGAGGTTTGAAGTACTTCTTCATTTTAGAAGTTATTTGCATCTCAAGGATTATGGCAATACTAGCGGTTTATAAGTAGTATTGAGGTGGAACACAAGCCGTAATAACAAATGTGATTACTTTTAAAACAAAACAAAAAAATATATAAAAACTGGCTATATCATACATAAAGTAGTACTGCTAAATTCAAGTAATCAGTTGTTACCCTGTGCTTTTGGGGTAATTAATTAGTACGTATGTAACTTGGCCTTGCTTACTATTACAACAAACAAAACACTTTTGAATGGCCTTTTCCTGACAATGCTCTCCAGGCTGGGGTCATCACTGCTGCTTGTGCACCTTTTTCTTCCACACAACTTTCTATTAATGTGCTTTGATACAGCACTTTGGGAACATCCAACTTCCTTCGCAATTACCTTTTTGAGGCTTTCCCTCCTTATGTAGGGTGTCAATGATGGTTTTCTGCACAACTGTCAGGCAGTCTTCCCCATGATTGTGATTCCTACTGAACCAGACTGAGAGACCATTTAAAGGTTCAGAAACCCTTTGCAGGTGTTATGGCTTACTTAGCTGATTAGAGTGGGACACTGTGAGCCTAGAATATTGCGCCTTTTCACAATATTCTAATTTACTGAGATTGTGGATTTGGGGTTTTCATGAGCTGTAAGCCATAATTAATTATCGCACTTATGACAAATCACGGCTTCAACTATCTTGCTTTGCATGGAATGTGTCTATCTCATATATTAGTTTCCCCTTTTACGTTGCATTACTGAAATAAATGAACTTTTGCACGATAATCTACATTTTTCGAGTATCACCTGTAAATATAAAAATGCGTTTCTCTGGAGTTTGTATCTGTTAGTGTAAATTTAGATAAAATCTGCCCATTTGGAAACACGGTTTAATCTATATATAGGAGATATTTTCTTGTTCATAAAATGACTAGTATTAAATAAACACATATTTGGATAGAAATAACAATATGACAATTTATACGTCTAGTTGTGTTACAACAAATGTATACATTCTTTTAAAGTAAAAAGCAATATCGCAAAACATTTTCACATGTCCAATTTCTCTGCCAACTCCAGTATATTTAAAGAAATTGTATACATGTGGTCAATAATGTTTTGCATGCTTGTTTAACCACTTCCCAACATTAAGACATGCCATCCTCCACAGAGTGGTCTTTAATGTCATTAGAAAGTGGTGAAACATCTTATCAATTTGGTGTGGGCAGGGGTAAATCCTTGTTCACATCAGGAAGTCCCAGGTATGAACTGATACTTTGGGCTCCTCTCTGTCAGCCAAGTCCATTTTTAGTGGCCCCAGACTAACAGATGTCTGTATGCTGCGCTCAAATTAATGCTACAGAAACTTAAATAATTATTGCTAGAGTGGGGTGACATTTAATGGCCCCAGACCGATTGTTGAGCTTTATGCAGCACTCAAAGTAAGAGCTATACAGCCCTTTAAATTAATTGAGAACACTGCAGTTGAGCGAACGTGCTCACTCACCGCGATTCTCAGACTGGAGCTGCTGAAGGACAACCACTAGATCTAAACAGACCATGACAGTATTGCTACATGCCCCCAAACTGACTGTGTTTGGTGCTGGGCTTTGCCAGCTGCCCAGCACCAATCACTGAGTAATAGCCTAGGAATTCAAGCTTCATTCAGGATTACAGGGAAATCTCATTGTAATGCTGAAAAACAACCAGTAGATGGCGGTCACATACCCCTCTCTACTTTTACCCATCTGCTGTAATCAGTACAGATATAAGAGAGTTTCCTTAGGGTTGGGATAGATTCTGGGTTAGTTGTAGGGATAGTGTTAGGTAGGGTGTTATTTTATGGTTAGGAATAGCGTAGGGTCAAGGTTAGGGTTGGTAAACGGTTAGCGTAAGCTTAGGGTTACAAATAGGGTTGGCCTAGAATTAGGTGGGGGTGGTAGAGGGTGAGCATTAACTACTAAATCCAAAGTTGAGAATGCCTGAACTAGAACACAAAGACATGCTCCCAGGTACTCTACAGAAAGCATGACAGTATAATATGTAGTTTGTTTTTATAAACCTACTGGCTGGCATGAATGATGTTCCATTTGTACGTGGCTGTGCGTTACATAATAATACATCAAATGTATCATTTTATATATATAAAAAAAAAATAATAATTTAACATGTTCTGAAAAGTAAGTGATAAATTATCTGATTATATTTATTAAAGTGCTCTAAACATGTGTTCTTCAACCACTGTTCCGATGTTGCCTGGTGTGCCGTGGGATGTCTGATGTTCTGATGTCCGGGCTGTGATCAGGGCCGGACTGGCCCACCGGGATACCGGGAAATTTCCCGGTGGGCCGCGGCACCTGGGGGCTGCGAGGGCACATATGTGCCACCGGGTGGCTGGTCCGGTGGCACACAGAGGGGGCCGGCCGCGTTCCAGACTGGAGCCGCCGGGCCGGGTGAAAGCTTCGCCGGTCCAGCGGCACTCCCGTCACTGGCTGCTGATGGAGGAGGAGCCTGTCTACCATGCTCCCTCGCGGTTCCACCGCGAGGGAGCATGGTAGACAGGCTCCTCCTCCATCAGCCATCAGCAGCCAGTGACTGGAGTGCCGCCGGACCGGCGAAGCTTTCACCCGGCCCGGCGGCTCCAGTCTGGAATGCGGCCGGCCCCCTCTCAGTGTGGGGGAGAGATAGGGAAGGGGGG